>CM065472.1:32502538-33724999 GCA_032872505.1 Leptopilina syphax
TGATCTGGCGTGGGATAATTAATAATCTGTAATCTCGTTCGAACTCGGAGTTCATTCATCATGTCCCCAATATCAAAAACAAATGGTTGCTGTCCAAAATTGGCATCAACAACTTCTCCCGGCGTTTGTAGTCCAACTGTTGGATAAAGATTTGGCTGCAAAAAAGAAAGCAAAATAAATAAACTTATTCAAGGGAATTTCTATTTAAATGTCTAATTTTATCGGTTTTCCTCCTGATAATCATCAAGATAATCCCAAATACAGGGTTGCCACAAATATTTAATTTTATTTTTCCCTGACTTTTCCCTGATTTCCAGACAAAATTTTCTCTTTTTCCCTGATCCTAAAGAATATTCTGATTCACTCTAAAAATTAGTAGTTACTCAAAACATCGGACAAGTGCGAGTTGCACTCGCATTAAGATCGAGGGTTCCGTACACCAAAATAAAACTCATTTTTTATAAAAAAAATATATATATAAGAAATATAATAAAATTGATTAAAATTAACATATATAAACTTATTGAGCTGAAATTCGGTATACATATTTCAGCTCACCAGGTTGAGATTTGTAAAAGTTAAGGGGGGGACAGGGTCATTTTTTTCAATTTTTTCGAAAAAATTCAATTTCTTTCCCTCCTAGTTCGCAAATATGTCCGTCAATCGGGTTCGCTATATTTTTCCTGTAATCTGCACTTAAAACTGAAGATCCCTACCGAATTTCAACTCACCAGGTTGAGATTTGTAGAAGTTAAGGGGGGGGACAGCCCATTTTGCGTGGCTGAGACGGACACACGAGTGATTTCATAAGGGTTCCGTCAGTACACCTATGCGGTGTACGGAACCCTAAAAATGTTCTATTATATTTATTTACAAATTTCTACAAAAGTAAAATTATTTGAAAACATCAATAACTTATTTTTTAAATAAATATTTAATCATTATTATTTTTCCGTAGGAATTAAAATTCTTCAAAATATTCAAATTTAAACCTTTTTGAAATTCAACAACTTATAAAAATATTATTACAAAACATGTAAAAGGCGATCGCCTTCTTCATGTTTTGTAATAATTTAAATAATCTAAAAAATTTTTTCAAAAAAAAGTTAATTATTTACAAAAATCCTAATAAAATCCTTATCCTTCGCCAGAATTCAATTTTTTTTACAAGTAGTAAAATTTCTCAAAAAAATTCAAATATTTAAAAAAAATGTAATAAAATTCGTTGCAAGAATTCAATTAAGAAGAATTCAATTATTTAAATTAAAAAATAAATAATTTATTGAATAATTCAATTGTTGTTAAAATTGAATTCTCATAAAGCATTTAATCAACAAATTTTTAAATATTTGAATTCTTTTGACAAATTTAATAAAATTTGTCTTAAAAATAATACATTTTTTAAGAATAATTACATTTTTCGAGGAATTCGATTCAAATTGTATCAAAAATAATTAAAATCCTGCGATGAGTTTTATTATTTATGAAAATAATTCAAATTTTCCCAAGAATTTTATTAAATTTTTTCTAAAATAATTGAATTTCGAAGAAGAATTTTATTATTTATAAAGATACATGAAATTTTGATAAGAATTTTTTTAAAATTTTTAAACAGAATTGAATTTCTGCGAAGAATTTTATTACTTTTGAAAATAATTTAATTCTTCCAACGTATTTTATTCAACTTAATAACAATAACTGAATTTCTGTGAAGAATTTTATTATTTATATAGGTAAATAATTGAATTCTTGCAACGAATTTTATTAAGTTTTTTTAAATAATTTAATTCTTAAAAAGAACTTTATTAAATTTTTTTTAAATAATTGAATTTTTGCGATGAATTTTATAAAAATCTTTTTAAATAATTAGTATTTTTCAAAAAATTTTATGAAATTTTGTATTTTAAATAATTGAATTCCTGTGGAAATTTGATTACTTATGAAAATAATTGAATTATTTCGAAGAGATTTATTAAAAATTTTGTAAATAATTGAATTCCTGTGAACTTTTGCCAAGAATTCTATTAAAATTTTTAAAAATAATTGAATTTTGAAGAAGAAGTCTATTATTTATAAAGATAATTGAAATTTTGACGAGAATTTTTAAAAAATTTTGAACATAATTGAAATTCTGCGAAAAATTTTTATAAATTTTGAAAATAATTGAATTTCTGGAATCATTTGTAACCTTTCAAAAATTCAATTTTTTAGTACTTTTAACTAAAATTCTTCTATCAATCTAGTATTTATGAAAATTGTAAAAATTATTCATTAAATAATTTATAAGTCATAATATTATGATAGGTCTTGAAAAATTAAGTTATTTGAAAATAAATTATTGTAAGTTATAGAAAAAATGGAAGGTTTTGTATTAAAATTCGTTGTAATTTCATAGTTTACGAGGCAAACAAAAAAAACATCAAAATTCAGAGTTTTCTCATGAATTTAAAGAATTTAATTTTTTCCAGTACTTTTACTAAAAATCCCTGATTTTTCCCTGACCAATTTTACTTTCCTTGACTTTTCCCTGAATTCTCTGACTTCCCTGACCTGTGGTCATCATCCTCTTCAAGATATTCGTAAACATTGTTATCATAATCAAGAAAATTGTAAATTTTGTCCTCATCATCATCAAGATAATCGTAAATATTATCCAAATCAAGATAATAAATATTACCATAATTATCATCATTATAACTCTTAAAATTATAACTTTTAACTGTGACCCTTACTGATAAAAAGGACATGAGAAGCAAAAATTTTCTGACTGTTTCTAATTTTTGGAGCGAAAATGCAGAAAGAGGATCAATTAATACAAACAACTGTAGTTCTTGACAAATTAATTTAGTAACATCAATAGATATTCGGAAATATTATCATTATTAAACTAATAGTAATCTATTAGTTTCATGATGATAATGATACTGTTTAATGATGAAAATCTCCATTTTTAACCATGTAACTGATTATTTTTATCATCATCAGAGGAAAAAAACTAGAGTAACATACAAATTCGTAAAAACATAGACAAAAAATGCAAAGTCTGAAACCGTTTAGGGGAGAGTAGGCTAATAATAATCATAATAATTTGTGTTTGTAACGTGTGTATTAACTAAATGAATACTTGAGCTTAATTTTGGTACAAAAACCTGATCGAAATTAGTAAAATTTTATTAGTTCTTTGACTTTATAAAATACCCGGTTCAATGTAGCCTACCCTCCCCTAATTTAATTAATAATTGTTTTTAACAAATTACGGATGGTCTATTTGTTTCTATAAGCACAATTTCACAAATCATAGAATTGTAAAAGTAAGTTCAAGTGTCTAATAATAAAGAACTACTTTGATTTTAGTGGGCTAAACTTTATTCATATAAAAAAAATACTTATTCCATTTGTTTGTTTATGTCAATATAATTATTTATGCGAAATGAAAATTGAAAATTCAGTTATAGCAATTTCTTGTAAATTTAATTAGGATTATTTTAAGACCAGAAAATCGAACAATAATTAAAAATTGTTAGTTTTACGCTATTTTTAGTGATATAGTGTACATCCTATCTCAAAAGTGCCAGACGAATGAGAACCAGACGAATGAGAATTTGGCATTTTTTGTTTAAAAAATAGAAAAATAACATTAAATGAAAAAATCCTTCAGTACTATCTTATAGAGAATAATAATCTACAAAACATAAGTCTATAGAATAACCAAAAAATAAAATATTTTTTTAAAAAATGTATGCCAGACGAATGAGAATTTGTCTGGTCACAACACAATCTCCGTCACAAATTGAGAAATCTTGGTTAATAGATTAGAAGATTCAATAAAACCCGATTGGTATCACATTTAGTTTAGTTTAATTAACAACTACAACGAACAGTCACTTTATCAGAATGTTGATTTTTAATAATTTTTACATTTTTTGCACTGCCAGACGAATGATAACAAATTCAGGGGACAAACTTCGCGAAGATATTTTATAAATAAGATATAGAGAAACGTCATAATTATTTCCATATTAGTAATCTACAACTATTCAAAATTACTAATTCAGTATGAATTTTCCGCAAAACATTTGAAATGTGATATTTATTCTCAATATGAACTGTCATTCTCCCAAAGGGACATGCCAGACGAATGAGAGAATTTAGCACTATAATGTGTATTTTTTGCAAAAAAATATTTTTTTTCATCGGGTTTTTTTCTGTGCCATAATAGAAACCATTAAGATTTACAATTTCCATTAAAAGTAAAATTATTCTTTCCAAAATTAATATACAAAACATGCTTCAGACATCAAAATTCCATCTTTTGTAGAATCACCCATATATCTTTAAAAAGTAATTCAAAAATAATTTCTCTGACAAAAAATTTCTTTTCCTGTCATTTCTGACTTTACTGCCAAAAATTTTGTTTTCCTGACATTACCCTGACTTTACTGACATGTGGCCACCCTGACTTTGTTCAAAATTTCAGATCGAAAATCGTAGGGCAACACTAAAAATCGCAGTCAAAAATGGTACCAATGTAAATGGTTTTAGTCAAAAGTCTGCTGAAACCTGAAAGTAGAGGAATAATTTTATACAGTTAGTAGTGGTAATAATTGCAGTAATTGGTAGTAATTATTATTATCACTATCAATTACTACAATTAGAACCAATTTCACCAACTCTGATTAAAAGTTAATTAAAGCTAGTACTGCTCACGATTGGTCGGTTAAAGATTTAATCATTGATGTATAATATCGATAGTGATAATAATCTTATGAGTAAAGTATTGCTAGTGATAATAATAAACATCTTACGGGTAAATCTGTGAATGCAATGCCGAGATGGTGTCCGTTCTTTGTGTAAAAAGCGGTGTTGTCGACGAGATTAACTCCACATCCAATAACGTCACCGGTGGTAAATGTAGGCCCATATGGTTGGCCTGTGCCCGAGGCGCAGAAACTGTTCCCATCATCGCCATGATAGCCGTACGAGTGTTTGTCCCAACCCGGGAGTCGATTCACATTAACACCATGTGCTGAGAGGCCAATTCCCATGTAACCGTCACGGCCTTTGCTCACAATCTTCACCTCGAAGTAATACAATCCACATGCCGCTGGTATTGGATGCGTCGTACGTACACTGGCAGCGTCTTTGTGTGTCTTCCCGTAACCTGAATTAATTACAAATCATTCGTTACATCTCTTGCCATCTTTTTATTACTTCTTCTTTACTCCTTTACTCTTTTACCCTTTCTCACCCTTACTTTTTTCTTTTCTTCTTCTTTCACTCATTCTCTTTTACTTCTCTCAATCATTTTGTTTTACTTTACTCACTCTCTCTCTCACATCTCGTTTACCTCTTTCGCACTCTTTTCTCTAACATTTACCGTTCTTTGTGTGTGTGGAAATAAACACTTTATATTTACAGTTCGCATACTCGACAACTTGTTTCTTGTGTTACATACAAGTACTTGGAATATTATCAAAGAACGTTAGGAGAAATAGCGGAATTTTTATTCTGATTTCGGCAGCAAAGGCTGAAGCAAAACCTAAAACAAAAGCTAAGGCTAAACCAAAAGCTGAAGCAGAACCTAAAGCAAAACCTGAGACAGAAACTAAAACAAGAGCTGAAGAGTGGAACCAAAAACAAATGCTGAAGCAAAATTCGAAGCAAAGCATTAAGCAGAACCTAAAACAGAAGCTACTGCAAAAGCTGAATTAAAACCTAAAATAAAAAAAACTAAAACAACTAAAGTAAAATCTAAGGCTATTGTTCTAAGTTTTGCTTCGACTATTGATTCAGTTTCTGTTTTAGAAGTCTTAGCAAAACCAGAAGCAAAATGCTTACGTAATACTTGAATGGTCCCTAAGCAAAAACCTAGAGCATAAGCTTAAAACAAAGACTGAAGCAATACCTGGAGCAAAACATACAAGAGCTGAAACAAAAACTATAGCTAAGGCTAAAGCAAAATCAGATGCAAAAGCTAAAGGAAAAGCTAAAACAAGAGCTGAATTAAAACCTTAGAAACAAAACCTGAAACGAAAGCATTGCAAAATCTAATGCTCTTGTTTTAAGTTTTGCAACAGCTTTTGTTTTAAAAAGTTTTAGCAAAACCAGAAGCAAAATATAAAGCAAGAGCTGAAGGAAAAACTAAACCGAAAGAATAAGAAGTTGAAGGGAAAACGAAAGAAGATGAAGAAGGCTGTCCAAGGCAAAAGCATTGGCCATTGCTTTTAGCTAACAGAGGTTCAAAAATAGTTTCACAAAATGCTAAAGTCTTGCGACGTCTTAACGATAATTATCAAATATTTGAAGACGTTCAAAGATAAATTGTAAAGAAGGTAAAAAACCCAGACGCCAACTACTTTAAGTTTAAGGAGTGCAGGTCCATGGAAAAGAACACATTCAGATAAGAATTAGAGCAATTACTATGGAGTTCACCAAAGCGGTTAGAAATTTAGTCAACCTACAGTAGTCGTATCAAAAGAAGTTCCGTGACCAAAACCCAGCACTTGGGATTTTTACCAAGAAAAAGTCAATAGAATGCAGGATCCAGGACATACAAAACTACTTTCGTGTGTTGTGTCACTAAGAAAATGCCATCTACGACCTATAATAAGCAAAGTTTCTAACTCAAAGGACACATCAGCTTTGCATTTCTGATGCGAAGAAGCCAAACAATCTGCGAATATCCTAAATAATATTCTATAAGAAATCTGTCTATTTGAAGAATTTTTTAGAAGTTTTTCTCTTTGACTTTAAATAACTCTAAGAAAGTTCTTCTGTTTGAAGAATTCTTCAGGGGTTTTTCAGTTTGAACAACTCTTTAGAAGTTCTTTTGCCTGTTATTTCGTTTAGAAACACCCAGAAGATGCCTACGAGGATTTTCGCAAGAATCCGAAAGAAATACTGATGGAAAAAGACGAATGACACTGAAGATTTGCTCAACGACGAATAGAGGAACTTCATCAACGAATTTTGGAGTCTGACGGTCCAGTATCGGATTTTTGCTTTTCAATTCGAAATCTGTAGGATTTCTTTCAGCTGTGCCAGAGTGTTTTGTATGATAAACTGCGACAAACCCCAAAGAAGAGAAGGTAGTAAATTCTCCTGAATTCCAGCCAATCCAAAAGAAATCAAAACAGAATCCTAACGCAAAGTTGAAGACCGAATTAAATCTGTACCTAAAAGAAGACTGAACTTAATGCTCTCATTTCTAAATATCACTAAATCAAATTTTGAATCTAAATTAAATCTAAAATCTCCAAATTGCTAAATAACCTCTCGGTGTAATTTCTGACAGGATTCCTAGGATCCTTAGGGATACCCCGAAATCTGTGGTTTTTAACGAAACATCTACAAGTTGTCTTTAGCTTTTTACCTCCGGAAGGCGGAAGAAGGCTGATGAAGCTAAAATTGTCAGCAGTTAATTTTTGCAAATTAGATTTTGAAGTTAAATATTTTTTTTCTTTAAAATTAACATCAAATTTTGAAAAATTAAGTGGGTACTGACAACTGGCTGCAAGTTTCAGCTTCATAAAAAATTACTTAACATGAAAATTTAATTTCCAAAATAGGTGCTGATAACTGGCTGCAAGTTTCAGCTTCATAAAAAATTACTCAACTTTAAAATTTAATTTCCAAAATTAAGTGGGTGGGCAAATTTCAGCTTCATTTTTGTTTCAATACCAACATAAAATTTTTAAAAATGAAATGGGTGCTGATAACTGGGTTCTTCAGCATCATAATATGAAGCTGAATGGAATATTTCTTATGCAATGTTAATCACCAACTATTAATATTTCTCACAAATTAATTAAAAAAAACGAAACATTTTCCTCCCAAAATCGTATAATTCTAATTCCCTAAAAATCTCTACATCCGAAAGACTTGCGAATTTTTGAAGGCTAGCAAAAGCGTAAAAAACTCTCAAGCCTTTTGAACTTTTAATTGACCTACTTTTCGGATTAAAGGAAAAATACATTTTTGAGAACTATCAACCAAAAATGAAAAATTTCTTTCAAAAAATTGCTTTCTGCAAAAAGCGATGAGCAGGAGAAAAATTTAAACTGAAGTTTTTTCCTGTAATAAACGAACAAAAATAAAAAAATCAAAGAAGAAAAAAAGAGAGAGAGAAAAAAAGAAATAAAGAGCAAGAAATAAAAAGAAAGAATCAAAAATCAAACCTAAGAAACAATTAACCTAAAAAATTAACATATCGCGAAGCAGGTGAAGCAATTCTAAATAATTATAAAATTGATTTTTCGTCCCTAATGATGCGTATAATCGACCAATTTCTTCCATATAGCGATAGGTCATACACGCATGTGCCTTATCAGTGATTTTCATCGTAATGCAGATCCAAGTTTGTAAATATATAATGCTCCGATAAGATACACCTACATTCTCAAGTCCACTTTATTCTTTCTTAACTCAAAAAAAGCAAAATTTACATCTAAGAATAATTGCCTTAATACATATTTCCTTATCTCTTGTTTTTGACATAATATGAAAAATAAACAAAGAAAAACAGACGTCAACAACAAAATACAAAAAAAAAATGATTAATGATAATTTAACATTCACGTGGATTCGTAAAATCATGTTAAATGGTGACTTACAGGTGCACACGCGGAGACAGAGAGCTAGGGAATATAGGTCAGTAGGTCGATTCGCTCTGACGATGCAATGCCACGAAATTGCACACAAAATGTGTTCAATATTATTTATTTTTTGCAAACTTTCAATTTCCCTCTCTGTTGATGTAATTATGTCTCATTACTTTATCGAAATGGAAAAAAAGAGAGTTTTAATATTGTAATAATTTGATAATATCAAAAGTCATTAAAGAAGGTTTTTCTTATGTGCCATAAGAGAATCGATAAAAAGTGAGAATTTAAAAAAAAGAGGTCAAGCTTTTTTTTATTTTAATTGTCTGATATAATAAAGTTATGGAAAAATGGGACTTGATGTAAATGGGTGTTTCTTGGAGGGAAAATTAATGTACCGTGGGGTGTGTTATTGATTTTGGGGTGTAGGTGAATTTTTTGTAAACTATTCCTAATTTATGAAATTCTACGACGAGTTATTAGCTTTCCTTCTTTACCTTCTGTAAATATTTCGGTACTTCATCTTTTTAAGAGAAAAGTTTTGTTAATATTACACAGCCACACAAAAAAAAAAAAGTTCTGATTTGGGGGTCTCACTATGTAGACTTTATGTTTTTTGGGTCGCTGAATCCGAATCCGAGGTCCATTTAACCCCATCAGATCAGGATTTTGACATAACCTCAAAAAACCAATATGGCGGACACATTTTTGAAAAGTTCATCGGATTCGCTTGAAATTCGTTACTCGGGGGTTTTTGGGGTCGCTGATTACGAATTTGAAGTCTGATTTCAAAAATTCAAAATGGCGGATCCAATATGGCGGACAAGTTTTTGAAAAATTCATCGGATTCGCTTGAAATTCGTTACTCTGGGGTTTTTGGGGTCGCTGATTACGAAATTGATGTCGGTTTTTCAAAATTTTGAATTTGAAAAAATTTTGAAAAAAAAAAAATTTGAATTTTGAAAAAATTTGGAAAAAAAAAAATTTGAATTTTGAAAAACCGACATCATTTTCGTAATCAGCGACCCCAAAAACCCCAGAGTAACGAATTTCAAGCGAATCCGATGAATTTTTCAAAAACTTGTCCGCCATATTGGATCCGCCATTTTGAATTTTTGAAATCAGACTTCAAATTCGTAATCAGCGACCCCAAAAACCCCCGAGTAACGAATTTCAATTTCATGTTGTCTCTACAATTAATTATTTCCGCGTTATCCTTTCTACGGTCGTAATAAATCTTTCCTCCTTCCGCTATTTTTCATTGTTCCTTTAGTGCTTCAGTTGTATTTTTTTTTTATAAATCTCCTGAAAGCTTTTGTTATACTACTCGTCTAGTTTACTTCTAACGTTGTCCTTTCTCACCCAATATGCAAATTTTTATCTTCTTTAACTACTTTGCTACTGCATCACAATTACCACTTGAAAGCATCTGTTGGATATCGACTACTTAAAAAGCTGAAGCTGAAGCTAAACCAAAACCTCAAACAGAAGATGAAACAAGAGCTGAAGGGGAAACGGAAGCAAAATCTGAGGCTAAAGCTGAAACAAAAGCTCGAAGCAGAGCCTAGAGCAAAAGCTAAAACAAGAGTTATAGCAACAGCTGAAGCAAAAGCTAAAGTAAGAGTTGAAGTAAAACCAGATGCAAAAGCTAAAAAAAGAGCTGAAACAAAACTTACACGGAGAAAAATGAAAATTCAGATTTCGGACTGAATATAAAACAATTTGAATGATTTGTATTATCGTAGGAAGAAATATTAAATTTTGGTTCTCTATCCCAAAAAGTTTAGTAACGATTTTCAATTAAGATCAATGCTAAATACACGGAAAAAAAAGTTCACGAATCTCTCGTGAACTAGTATATTACTTTTGGATGGGACACAAAATTCTTGAAAATCAACAAACACATGTGTTTGACGAACTGCAGTTCGTCAAAATTTCATCAACTCCTTCACTAGAAACATAGTACGGTTTCCGAAGTTTTCGTCAAAGTTAACGAAAAATTCGTGAACTTTTAAAAAATGCTAAAAACAAGAAAAAATAATTTCCAGACACTACTTTTTTATAGTATTTCACTTAATTTGATAACTTGACGCCTATACACACCCAAATACACAGAATACACAATTTTATCGCCATTAAAATTCGTAATTCGCTTCACGGGATTCGAACCTAGTACCCTATAACATAATATTTCTAACTAACCGCCACGGCTAAATCTATATACACAGTACTTCTGCAAACGACACGATTATAGCTTTGTTTGCTGTAAAACTCAGGACCGTACAAAGTAGAAAAAGACCCTTGTCGTAACCTTTAACTTATTTTATGAATTATTTGTTTCACAAAAGAAATTACCACACAAAAATATTCACTAAATAATAAAAAACACTGTTTCTAAATAATAACTTTCATCAAAGAATTTGCCCGAATGTAAACACCGATGACACCGACTGAATGATGAATGCTTGATCAGCCATATTTGATGCGCATTACGAACTGCGCATACTACTGAAACTCGCGAGTTCACGATTTTTTCGTGAACTTGTACCTCTACTTTTGACGAACTACTCATCCTTAACACAGTTTATCAAAAATTCATTAACTTTGTTTCAGTTTTTCGTTGACGTTCGCTATTTCTAATCAAAAGTGAATGAAAATTTTGAAATTTTGTGTCCCATCCAAAAGTGATATACTAGTTCACGAGAGTTTCGTGAACTTTTTTTTCCGTGTATCTTAATAAACGCTAATAGTCTTCTTTCAACAAGTGCAATCAAATTCCGTAATTAATTCAAAGGTGAAAAGAATTAGGTACAATTATTATTATTTGCATTTATTTTAATTCAGCTACTCAATTGTTACAAACTTTGTATCAACGTTCACTTAAACGGGAACTGTTCTGTGCGAGCACTGAAAAAACTGGTATCTCATTCGTGTCTTAAAATGAGTTGCTTTAAGTGTTTAAACCATTGAGATACAAAATCTGTTTTATATTGAGACATTTAATTTCATCTCGTGTCTCATTTTAAGACATTAAAGATAACTCAATGCGTATAAGACACGTAAAACGACTTCTTAGTGTGAGACGGATACTCGAAACACATTTCGTGTCTTAAAGTGCATTGCTAAATGTGTAAGACACTTTGAAACGTCTTAAAATGAGACACATATCTGTTTTAAATATGTGGACTAAGACATCTTTTGTGTTTCAAATATGGGACAAAACGTCTCAAAATGAGACACTTGTTTTTGCAGTGAGAGTCCTTAGATTCATTCCCAAACAGTTTTTAGGAATGTGAAACTCTGTGGCGCGCCTGCGCCCGCGTTTGTTCAGTTTCTTCGTTCGTAGTGTGTGTCGTGCCGTATAACTTGTTTCAATTAATAAAAATTTTAATTTTAAATATAATAGTGAGTGCAGTTTTGTGATAAAGTTCTAGTGTTACAAATGACAGGGATCACAGTACCTATTATCATTAAAAAAGGTGAAAAGGTACAATTTTTTTCGAAAATAGGTAACAAATAGGTAACAATAAAAGTACTGTAAAACATGAATAAACATGTAATTTAAGGTTTATTAACATTTTTATTGTTAAGAGAAAGTACTTTTTCAAATATCTAAATATATAATTATAAATTTTATATATTTATAAAATATATATAATCAAAATTTATTCCAAATATATTTATTTCAGGGTTGCCACAAAACATGGATTTTAAAATTCCATGACTTTTCTAGGTTTTCCAGATCATTTTTTTAAAAAATTCCAGACCCAAAAGTAAAATCGTTTTGATAAATTTTTTTCTAATTACAACAAAAAATTTTTAAATCTCCAAGTAAATTATAAATAACATAAGTTATTATTTTTTAATTTTATGAATAATTGAAATTAAGATTAAACTTTGCTAGATTATTTGTGACACACTCCAAAGAAAAGTCCTATGAAAACCTTAGAAGCAAATCGTTATGTTTGTGTTTTTTTTAACTTAATTAAAAGTAAAAAATTAAAAGTTTTTGTTTAATTTTGTAAGACCAAATTTATTTTTGATTTATTATGTTAGTTGTAATGAAGATTTTAATATTAGTTTTTTATATTGAGAGTTAATCCCCTTTCTGTAATTTCATTTAAAAAATTACAACCATAATGTACAATCTTTTGCTTCTAAAGTACCTTTCTTCAAATCCGAAAAAATATAGATAAAAAGAATAAGAATTTAAAATTTTAGTTTTGTTCAGAATTTTTCACAATTAAACAAGTATTTTAATCATTTTAATAACATTTTGATTTCTAAAATGCATTAAAAAATATTAATTTTAAAATTATGCAAAGGAAAATATTGACCAGAAGAAACCTAACTTTAGAAATGATTTAGATTTCAACTGTAAGCACTGAATTTAAAATCAAAAAGATATTGTACAATGACAACTTGAAAACTTGAGATTTTGAATATTCAAATAGAAAAAATTGAATTTTCAGAATAAGAATTATTTATAAAATTCCAGGTCTGTGGCAACCCTGCATTTCTTTGATGACGATCTCTTTAGCATGATTTTTCACTGCTTCTTTTAAAGCATTTTGCATTGATTCTGAATTTTTGGCAAAAAAATGTAAAATTACATCGTCCAACGGGGGAAAAAGTGACCACACGTCCAACCGATTAATTAATGCTTTATTTTAATGCTTATTAAATAAGAGTTAATTTTATGTAAGAAAAAAGATATTCAAACGCAGAAAAATAATTATGAAATAAAAAATAATTTTTAAAACTTACTGTGATAGCTGAAAATAGGTAAAAAAGGTAACAAATCATCAAAATAGGTACAAAAGGTACAAAATTTCAAAATAGGTACAAAAAGGTGAATAGGTAACACTCTGTGATCCCTGAAATGAATTTAGAAGAATATCTAAGTGAAACGTTTGATCTCATTTTGAGGTTAGGTGTGTGTTTATTTTGTTTTTAGACGGTTATGTAATACCTAATTGTTATTATATTTTATTGGAATGTTCAATTTAGGCAACTAAATGTAAAGTCTAAAATGAAATAATATGTAAAAAAATAGAGAATACTTTGAATTTTAAAAATCTTTGCACTGGGATTTTTATTTAATCTGTAGATATTTAAATATAATCCCTTTCTTTAAACGTTTTAAAACAAATCATTTTAGTAAAAATGGCAAAGGACTTGTATTTAATTTTTAAAAAGATTCTACGTTTAAATATCTAAAGAATAATAAAAATCCCAGTGAGAAGTTTTATATAATTCAAAGTATTCTAATATTTTCAGTTGTTTCATTTTTACATTTAAGGTAAATGTATTACATAATTACGGCATGTTAAGGCCCTTGCTGAGAATTCTATTTCTGTTATTTTAGCAAATAACTTAAAGTGCAAGAAAACAATTGCATCATAAAAGTTAATTAATCATTATCAGTTTTTCATTGTTTTTATCTGTTTAAAAACTAAATTTATATTAATTTTTAATAATTTTTTAAAACACTCAATTGAACGTTATTCCGTGCAAAAATTTTGCCATGTAGGTAATTCCGTGCCAACTTGTCCCTAATTGCGGCATATTCCGTTTTTACGCGTTCTTATATATAAAATATCAATCTTTTTGACAATAATTATTATTAATAAAATTAATAACATAATATACTTCGCGGTTATTAAATAATACATGGAAATTTAGTTCTTTAAAAACATTTTGAGCATTGTAGATGAGGATGTCGTCTCTATCAATCTACTATAGCAAATAACGTTATAGCACGGAATTATGAACGCATATATAAAATGTTTTGAACCTAATTCCGTTTGTAAAATTCGAGTTATAAAACAGATTATAACTAACAAATGGTTAGTAAAACACTACCACGCAATTACCTCATTTGTTTGTAAGCATATTAAATATTCTTATTAGATTCATTAAAATAAGTTTAATATGAAACAATGTAATTCCCTATTTACGTGTGTCACACGGAATAATGTACTTCGTGTGAAAAGAGCGAACGTAATTCCGTGTATTTAAAAAAGTGATTTTTATGTAAAAAAAACTTTTAAAAATAACTCAGCAATAGGAAATATAATTTAAATAGGTTTTAATTAATCAAAAAATGAAAACATAAATTAAAAAATATTCACACATCACTTTTCTTATCCTTACGAAGATCACCCCCAGTCGTAGCTGTCACTCGAAGCATACCGCATTGCACGACGCTCAGTCGTCGATTGACTGACAAAATATTTTATTTTGAGTACATAAACTAAACAGATGCAATTAAAACACAGAATATTGATTTAATAAATAACAAAGTTTCTGCTAAAATTTTTCACTTGTTGAAATATTTTGTCAATTTCTTATTCTACTTAATTTAAGGAAATAGCACGTGATAGCACGGAATTATGTACTAGCACGTAATTATGTACATTTACCTTAGTTTCAAATTGAATATTCCAATAAAAATAAATATTTTGACAAATAAAAATAATAATGTAGGTCACTAGAAGATCTGCTCACATTATAGTCAGTATGGGACTCGGCACTAGACTTGTCTTGGACTCCGCCCAGAAGCGCCTATCAATGTGTTCAGTCTGCTTTGTTCCGCGTATAAGTGTGCATAAGAACGAAAGCATGTTAAGCCTACTGACGTGCTTTAAACCTTTTACCATTCATTTCCCTGTTTGTTATCCTGGAGCCGCAAAGGTAGACAAGTTTGGGAATGAAATCTAAATTACTACTGCTGAACTCTAAAATGCTCAATCGAATTTTTCTGCGTGTAAAACAAAAGCTGAAGTATAACCAGAAATAAAATCCGAAATCAAAGCTGAGGTTAAAACAATAGCTGAAGCAAAAGTAAAAGCAAACCCTAAAACAAGAGCTACAGCAAAACCTAAAACAAAAGTTACAGCATGAGCTGAAGCAAAACCTAAAACAAAAGCTAAAGCAAAAGCTGAAACAGAAGAGATAAATTGGAACCAGAAACCAATCCTGAAGCGAAAGCTGAGGCTAAAACAAAAGTTGAAGCAAAACTTAAAACAAGAGCTACAGCAAGCACTTAAGCAAAACCTAAAACAAAAGCTAAAACAAGAATTTTTTTTAGGTTTTTGTTTTGACTTTTGTTTTAGAAGCAAAAGCTGAAGCAAACCTAAAACAAAAGCTTAAACAAAGGCTGAGGTTAAAGTCGAAGCCATACCTAGAGTAAAACCTACAACAAGAGCTGAAACAAAATCTGTAGCTAAGGCTAAAACAAAAGCTGTAGAACCAGCTTTTTCTTTGCAAAACCAGATGCAAAAGCTAATGGAGAAGCTAAAACAAGAACTGAAGTAAAATCAGAAACAAAACTTGAAACGAAAGCTAAAACATAATCTAAGGCTTCTTTTGGATACTGTTTAAACTACCACCACAAATAATTTTATTATTATCTTTCAAAAATCTCCAATGTTTTTCTTTTATTTTCGTTATTGTTTTCTTCTGATTTTCGTTACTATTGGAGTAATTATGGACTGGAGTTATTGTAGAGTGTGCTAATTGTGAATTTAAAATACAAAATTCGTATAGAATTTTGAAGATTCAGAAAAAGAAGATTCTTATCTTCTTTTTATAAATGTTATCGAACAAAAAATTTCGTTCTCTCCACATTCACACACAAATCTCTTTTCCCTCACTTATACGCCTCAAACTGTGTCCTCCTAACATTAGCTATCTCATTTCGTTTTCACATCCCAAGTCTCATCAAAACCACATCACCCACATACGCCGAAATATTAAATTGTTCAGATATTGCTATCTCAAGAAGGAAATATTTCTTTCCTCTTGCCTCCAAAGAAAAGGGTCTCACAGACAAATAAAAATTTCTCAGGGCGTATAGAGTATTAAAGTCCTTTTTATTTCCACGATTTGTAATTGCAATTTACAGTTTTTATGATTTTATGATATTTTCTATATTATTTTTCGAGGCAAGTGGAAAATCTGTATACAACTCTTATTGGAGGAACACTACCAAAGTAAATACCAGGAATCAGTACTCTCAGGTTATGTTTTTTTTCAGTTATATTTTTTTTATTATTACAATTGTAACTATTAGAATTAGGAGTACTTAATGTACAAAAGGACCTGTCCCATTAATTTTCAAATAAATAAATAAATTATTGTTTTTATTTTTATTATTATCATTAACCCTAGCTTGGGCGGGCAAGCGGGTCCACTGGACCCCGTTGCTCACCGAAGGGTTAAAAATGTAAAAATATATAATAAATTCAGACTGTAATTTAAAAATATCGGAAATTTCTAAACGTAAAAAAACTGCAAACGTTAGCAATTTTTCTGCAAAAACTCAGTTTCTTTTTTTTCACACTGGAATAATAAAGAACACAATAATAATTCTCTTAGACGTGTTAAAGAAAATTTTACACGACCTTTATACCAATATACTCACATAAATTCATATGCGATATATATATATATATATATATATATATATATATATAAATCGTGTGGGTTTGAAAATTCAAGGATTCTCTTCTACTTTTTTTGTCACGTTTTAATATAAAAAGAAATTGAATGAAAGAAAAACGATTGTAATCTATAGGTAAATTTAAGTTTTTTTATCAGTTGCAATATCCTCTGTTTCAATATATATATATATATATATATATATATATATATATATTCCAGAATATGGTCCTATTTGAAGCTGTTCGGTTTCATCGATTTCTCTTAAGTCACCGACCTCCCTATATATATATATATATATATATATATATATATATATATATATATATATATATATATATATATATATATATATATATATATATATATATATATATATATATATATATATATATATATATATATATATAGAGAGAGAGAGAGAGAGAGAGAGAGAGAGAAAAGAAAAAAAAGAGAAAAACACTGAAAGCTTCCATCTAATTTCGCAAAATTTTAATTATACAGAAATCCATTCATTTATCTTGTTTGCCATGAAAATAAATGTATATCAAACAGGAAGGTGTTAATTTTTATTATTTATCTTTCTAAATCTGAATTAGTAAAAATGTTTACTAATTTGAATTCGTCAATGACTTTTTGCTTTTGAATTACTAAATAATTTTACTTCAAAGAAATTAGTAGAAATTAGGTACTATTTATTAGTGAAATACTGACTTTTTGTTTTTTATTAGTAAATTTTACTAATAAATTAGTAGAAATTATTATTTATTAGTAAAATATTGACTTTTTGCTTTTAAATTTGAATTGGTAAACTTTCCCAATAAATTAGTAGAAATTACTATTTATTAGTAAAATAAATTACTGTATTCTTTCGAATTAGTAAATTTTACTAATAAATTAGTAGAAATTACTATTTATTAGAAAACTTTACAAATTCAAAAGTAAAAAAAGCAAAAAGCCAGTATTTTACTTATAGTAATTTCTACTAATTTTTTGGTAATATTTAGTAATTATATTAAAAATAGTAATTTCTACTAATTTATTAGTAAAATTTACTAACTCAAAAGGAAAAAGTCGGTCACTATTTCAAAATATTAAACATTTTTACCAATTAAAATTTAGAGATAATTTATAACTTTAATAAAAATAATAATGTAACACTTAAGCTATTAAAATTTTTTTTTTATGTATTAACAATCATTTTAAATATTCTAATTGTTTTTTATTTTTTCTTCTTTATAACATTTTCTTTTATTTCTAATATTTTAATATACACAGATTAATTTCTTCGAATGTATAATAATTATATTTGCTAGTAATTAATTAATTTTTGCAAAATTTCGAACTAAATTGATATGCATATATTATAAATATTCATTAACTTAAGATTGTAAAGCAAAACTCGAGTTGTTCAATTGACACAAGTGGATAAATTGCAACTTCAACAAGTAAAGCTTCATTTAGGACAAAACACACTTTGCCTGTTGCAACACAGTGTAAATAAATGTTTGTCACCAAAATAAATTTCAGTGTGTCTTAAAAATTACTTTTTAAATTTCCCTTGTTACGTAATTAATAATAATAATAAATAATAATAATAATTAAACAGACCGCGTTAGTTAATTAAGTAACAAAATTATTTTATCTTTTATTACTTCCCAGTGTGCGATGTGTGGTAATAATTAATCATGAAGAATAATTATTATTATTTGCTTTTTGTTAACACCGTTTTCTTTAATTATTTTTATATCATCAAAAAGTTCTAAATAAGTTTATGAAATTTTTAAATATAATCACCGAATATAAAATTTTACATAAAATTAAAAAAAAAATATTCTGAAGGGCAGATGAAATTTTTTTAAAAGAAGGTGACAAAATTAAAAAGAAGAGAAAATATAAAACTAAAAATTATATTTTCCAATTACATTTGAAGTTTATATTATTGTTATTATTTTTGCCTTCATTACTACTAAAGGTGTGTACAATATATGTAATAAAAACTAGACATATAAACCGACGGTATATTGAATTTCTTTTTTCCTGGCAAATGCGTAATGTTTCACGCACACCTAGAGGGGAAAGTTTTCTACCTGTCGCGTGTCGTTGCGGATTCACTAATACGAATTATATTTTACTGCATACAATATTCCTGTATTCTGATAGTTGCACTAAAACGCATTGAATGTGTAATAATAATAATAATAATTAATAATAATTGAACATATATTAAAACTATAAAAAATGGGGGCTTATTAATTAAATTAATAATAATAGGATCAGTTGGGGTAAATGCGGACAAGAGGGTTTGGAGCTTAATTTACAAATTAAAAATTAAGTTCGACGTCAATATTTCAAGCTCAGATCACAAGAGATTCTGAGTATTGCCAAGTTTTTATCTTGACAATTGGCAACAGGATAATTAAAGTTGTCGCTAAATGCAAAAAAAGTTGACATCAATTTTCAGACTGGTTCAGTATTTCATCTCGCATTTGAAAAGTAACAAACTTAAAAATCATACAAAACATTGTTATTATTCCTTATGACTCCCGAAAGAGAAATTGACTTGGATTTTTGATTGTTGTCAATTTATTTAATAATGACAAGCTGTCCGAATTTACCCCAAAAATTCGAAAACTTGGGGTAAATCCGGACAGAGCTTCTATTACATTTTAAAAAGTAGAGAATGTAAGAGAGAGTGAAAGGACGATAGAGAGAGTGAGATAAAGTAAGAGGAGGAGTGTGAGTGACTTTAAATTCGTAATCAGGGACCCCAAAAACCCCCGAGTAACAATTTTTAAGCGAGAGATCCAAGCAAATTTTCTTAAATTAAATCAATTTATTTATTTTCAAGTTGTTCCATCCTTAATACAGTAGTATACTTAAAATAATTTTTTTTAAAACTTTTCTTAGAAACTAAGCTGTCCAGATTTACCCCAAATTTTAGGAAATTTTCTAAATCGTGGGGTAAATCTAGACAGTTAGTTTTATGCAATTAAAACTTATCAAAAATTTTTATGCTCCATAAAATTAATCTAGGGAACACAAGGAAGAAATTAATGCAATATAAAACCGGAAGTATTGCCTTTTATAATAAGAAACTTACGTCATTTGTGAAAAATAGGTATTTTGTCCGGATTTACTCCAACTGACCCTAATAATAAATGAAACTGAAGTTACCAACGTTTGTTCGACGAAAAATATAATATGTAACAATTTCCCCGCCTCAGATCCAATTTTTTTTCCACATTTATTAAAAATACTAATGTCAGGAATCATAAGAAATTATTTTCAAGTGGAACCAGGTCGGGGAGGACAACGATTTTGATTTTTTCGAAAAATCCGTGCCAAAAATCAAAATCGTTGTCCTCCCCGACCTGGTTCCACTTGAAAATAATTTCTTATGATTCCTGACATTAGTATTTTTAATAAATGTGGAAAAAAATTGGATCTGAGGCGAAGAAATAGAAATTGTTACGTATTATATTTTTCGTCGAACAAACGTTGGTAACTTCAGTTTCATAATAATAATAATTTAACAATTTATAAGAATAATATTAATAATAATATATATATTAATAATAATAAACTGATAATGATAATACTATCCAAATTCGAATTATGTAGTAATTCCTGTGAAAATTTTATTAATTTTAAAATAGAAATTCCATACAATAATACATATTTGAGAAGAATTTTATTATAAATTTATTTTATAAATGAATTCTTTTGGAAAATTTTTTATTTTAAAATAGTAGATATTGAAAATAAGGGGCCATCCATAAACCACGTAGCCTCTTAAGGGGGAGGGGGGGGTCAAATTTCCAAAAAAATAGGGCTACGTGGTTTATGGACGACCCCTAATTGAATTTCGAATTTTTTTTTAATAATTGAATTCTTTATGAAGAATTTTATCAACAAATTTTTAAATAATGAAAAATATTTCGACGAATTTTAATTCGAAATTCTGAGATGAATTTTTATTATTTTATGAAAATAATTGAATTTCCCAAAAAAATATTATTTATAAAAATAATTGAATTTTCAAAGAACATTTTTTTTTATTATTTATGAAAATAATTAAATGTTTGTGTAGTAGAATTTTACCAACATTTTTTTTAAATAATTGAATTCTATTTTGGAATTGAGTAAAATTTTTGAAAATAATTGAAATTTTGCCGAGAATTTTATTAAAATTTTTTGAAAATAATTGAATTTCGGAGAATTTTATTATTTATAAAGATAATTGAAATTTTGATGAGAATTTTTTTTTTAATTTTTGAACATAATTGAATTTTTGCGAAAAATTTCTTTACTTTTGAAAATAATTGAATTTCTCCAATTATTTGTAACTTCTCCAAAATTCAATTTTTTGTGTTTTTAACTAAAATTCTTCTAGAAATCCATTATTTTTAATAATTAATTAAATATATATTAAAAAATTTAACTAATTTCAAAAAATTTGAATTATTGCTTAAACGGCTTGTTCAAATTAGCGCGTCATTCATGATATTTTCGCGTCTTAACACCAAAAGATGATAGTAAAAATTGGAAGTCAATCTGCCACCATTTGCGAAGTTAGGAGTTTATTTTTAAAAAACACCTGTTTTTGAAAAATGTCCCTACTAAAATATTTGGTGGACGACTTTTCGTCATTTCATTAGTAACTTCTACTAATTCAGATTTAGAGAGTGACTTTTTGCTTTTGAATTAGTAAATTTTACTATAATGAATTAGTAGAAATTACTATATTCATTAGTAAAACTTACTAATTCAAAAGCAAAAAGTCAGTCGCTAATTCAAATTTAGAGAGTGAATAAGAGTAGTAATTAATTTAAATATAAACTAACTTATTTAACTGACCCGCAAATCAGGTCTAATTTATTTATTCAATTAATTTATTTAATTTAATGAATAAATTAAAACTAATTAATAATTTTGCTAATTAAATTTATCAGCGACCATTTTACTAACTAAATAGTAATCACAACCAATTATTATTCAGTGTAATAATATTAATATTAATAATAATTATTTAATAATAATAATAATGATAATATAATAATAATATAATAATAATAACAAAAATTATAATAATAAAATATATAATAGAAGAAAATAGAATTAATAATAATAATTAAAATCAGTGTAGCACGAATGTAAAAGGTTCTTTCTATTGTAACAAACGAGTAACAATAACAACAAAAACAAAAATTGTGTGGTTGACTCTCGCCGTTATTATTATTGTGTATACCATAATATTAGATTGGCGATTTATGCGAGTACATATATACATAAACTTATTCGTACTCTCTCATTTTAGTGAATTATATTTAACGACTGTGTGTGTATATATATATATATAATATACTCATTTTGAATCGATCGAGACTCGCACGCGCCACGAGCAAGAAATAACGATTCGCGGGTCAGTTAAGAACTACATTAATTCCATGGTCGTGCCCCTGAATACCCACCACCGATTTCATTTTAATTTAATTAATTCACTTAAAGTTTACCTAGTTAACTTTGTGACTTCCACTTCCACCCCTGCTTCTACACTTTGTCCCCTTTACCCCACCATTGAAAAAGAAAAAGAAAAAAAAACTAAAGAAAAACATTTTAAAAGAAGGAATCTATAATCAGGAGGTCAACAAACTATCATTCCACGGTTATTAATTATTAAAAGTTTTCTTTTTTCAATTCATAAAAATTTTTCTATAAGATCATAATTAATTGCTAAACATTTTTTTTCTATTCTCTAATTTTCTTAATTTATAATTTGTAACTAATCTTTAACTGCAGGATTTTTTTAATACAGTTAATTAAATTAGTATTTTATTATTTTTCCAATTTTTATATCTAATTAAAAAGTTACATCTAATTAATAAATTAGTACTTCTAAATTTGTGATTTAATATTTAATTATATTTTTTAGTACCTAATTAATTAGTATTTTTTAAATTACAATTGCTAATTTACACTAAAAATAAGTACTAAAAATATTAATTAAATTAGTAGTTTAAAATCTTCTTTAAAAAACTAATTATTATTTTAAAAACTTATATTATTAGTTGAACGCATGTTGGTCATAGTCGTTAAGGCATTTAAAAGCGTAAATTTGTTATACGTTCCAATCCCGCTGAGGGTAAAGACTTATATTATTAGTTATAATATATAATTAATAATAATAATATTATTAATTTTTAGTAATTTCTAAAATTTATTCTATTTATTTTTTAATAATAATAAACTCATTAATTATTAATCTAATATTATTTAATTTATATCTAATTACTACTTTATATTAATCATTAATCAAATATTATATAATTTTTATATATATATAATTACTACTTTATACTAAAATTAGTATAATTTGAAAAACTAAGTACTAAAAAACTAATGAAAATACTACTTTTCAAATCATACCTAAGATGATTTATTTAATTTAATTATTTAAATAAGTTATTTTTAAACGAATTTCTAATTATAATTATGTATAATTATTTTTGTTTGCCGAAAGAAAAATTGTATAATGTTCCAATTTAATTAATTAGTTAAGGGGAGGGTATAGTATTTTAGCTTTTTTTTTATTTTTTTATTTTAACCCTTAAACCGCACACTGTCGAATCCATCCTTAAACCGCACACTGGGTGTGCGACACCCGGGGACTTTTAAGTGTGTTCTCCAAGCTGGAATAGGATATTATCTTTTGGAAAAATTATCTTATATAGCTCAGTACATCTATTTTGAAGGAAAATAGGTTTCATGATGATTTATTTAGTTTTAATAATTAAAAAAGAGTTTTTTAAAACTACTGAAATTACCTTAAACCAAAAACTGAGTGTCAGACAAGCAGAAATTTTTCGCCGAAAACTTCATAAAGTTATCAAATACACAAAGACACTTGGCAGACTAATGTCACTCACGAAACATAAATTTAAGTACAAAATGTACCGTCCAATATCAACAGATATGTTCAATTTTTACGAATTTAACCGAAATATTAGAGTAAAAAGCTAGAATATGGGTGTCGCACACCCAGGGTGCGGTTTAAGGGTTAATCTGCTATATTTCACGAGTATTGTGTGAAAATTTGAAGCAGATCCGAGCAAAACTGACGGATGATCCAGCTTCGACTTACAGTGAACACCGCAAAATGGTTTTTTTGAACACTGAAAAAAAAAAAGTATTGAACCAAGAAAATTTTTCTTGGTTCAAGCAAATCGTGGGATTGAATACGGCCAAGACTATTAAAGTATTGATTCAAGAAAACGATTTTCTTGACATAGGATATTTGGGAGAAGAACATATATTCTTGATCCAAGAAAATATGGAATTCGACCAAGAAGTTAATCTTCTTATACGAAATATAAAATGTATTAAATGAATAAAATATTTTCTTGTTCTAAGAATATATATAGATGATTGAATTATTTTATTCGATTCATTCAATGTTTTGTAACGTTCGTTCAAGTAATTCAAGATTAAATGAAGAAAACATTTATTTTGTGAGAAGAATAGATATTCTTGATCCAAGAAAATATGGAATTCTACCAAGAAATTAAGTAGCATGTAAGAAATGCAGAATATATTAATTCAAAATCATTTATGTATCAAATCAAGAAAGTATGTTCTCTGTCCGAGAAAATATTTTCTTGATTTGAGAAAATTTATAGTTTTCAATCAAAAAAATACTTTCTCAATACAAGTAAATTATTTACTTAAATTACCCCCCCCCCCCCCCTTACCTCCATCCCATCTTTTCTAATACTTAGGTCAAACATTTTTATTATTTAATTAATTAACATTTATATTTTTTATTTAAATAATTAAATAATTATTATTTTACATATATATTCACATTTAATTAATACTTAACACAAATACAACAAATATACCTTGAAAGAAAATTTTCCACGGTCGGAGGAATTGAACTCGGGTTGCACGCACCAGAAGCCGTCACGCTACCACTATGCCATCCTAGCCTCAATGGACAGTTTTCAAAAACTGATATTTAAGTTGCATATACATTTGAAGAAAAATATTTTCTTGGATCAAGAACACCGGCATTGTGTTAAGTAAAAAAAAGTTTCAAAGCAAATAAATAAAATGATTCGATTCAAGAAACATGAATTCTCCAGACAATACTTTATTATTTCGCTTAAGAACATATATTCTAGATTCAATACTTTTTGGTACTTCGGAAAAGTAAAATATTTGGTTGAAATAATTACATATTTAGTTCCGCCAAATACTACATTCTTAATTCAAGAATTCTGTTCAATGCTAATAATTACTTGACACAAGAAAATGAATTTCTTTCTTCAAATAAATATGGGATTAATTGAATATAATTTTTAATCGACTTGAAACAAATATTTACTTATATTAAGATCTTACACTTAATTGAATTGAATAAATAAAATATTTCATTCCAGAAAATATAACATTCTCGCAAGAAATTAATGATTTTGAAACATGAGAATATAGAAATGCTTCAAGTAAAAGAAATGCATAGATTAATTAATATTTCTTTGAAACAAAATAATTTTTAATTGAGTTGAAACAATTATTAACTTGTATTAATCTTCCCATTTTCTTGGCTCAAGACTATGGGTGTTGGATGAAATAAATAGTTGCTTTAAAGGAAATAAAAAAATTATTTGACTCAAGATACCAAATGACTCAAGGTAAATTACTTGACGTGAGAACATGATATTCTTGATTCAATACTTTTTCGAGACTTGGCGCATGTAAAACAGTTCGTTTGAAACAGTAAGATATTTACTTATGTCAAACCTATATTTTCTTATTCCAATAACTTTGATCAATGCTCAAAATTACTTGACACAAGAAAATAAATTTCTTCCAATAAGAAAATATGGGTTTGTTTCAAGTAAATCAGGTCAAGAAAATGCATTTACTTGATTCAATGAACTTTTTTTTTCAGTGAAGGCGCCTTCGGAAATCGCGTGCCAATCAGTTCCTTCTCATCATATAGCTTTCAAATTTTGACTAAATTATCTTTAAATGATGTACTATAAATGTAAAATTTGTCCAGTACACTGACTTTGTCCAGAGCGCCAAAAAAATCACGTAAACATGCCATTTTTTCACAGAATTAACTATACCCTTTCCTTAAACATCGTTTTTTCCCACACTTGCTGTTTTTAAAGTCGGTGTTCACTGTCACTCAAAATCTACTGCACCGATTCTTTTGAAATTTGGTACACTTTTTATACACATAAATGGCGAGGTAACGCTGTCGAGTTTTTATTTTTTTGTTAATTATTACTCATTTTACAATAACAAATGTGTTGCCATTTTATAGCAAAAATCGATTTTTTGACTTCAAAGTGGTGCCAAAAATCCAAAAATAGTTATTTATGATATAAGTGCGTAATATCGTTGATTATATGAGTGTGACGTTTGCAGCTCGAGCCGAAGGCGAGTGCTGCAAGTCACACAAGTATAATCTGATTTACGCACGAGTGTCATACAAAATTTTTTGCAACACTAAAACAACTAAACTTGCAGCAATATTGCCAATATTACTGAAAGTTTAGGTGTAGTGGGGGAACTGTTAAATGAAGTTTTCTAGAAGCTAAAATAAAAATGTGATTGTAAATTGTTGTTTAAAAGCTTTAATTCATGGTTTCTCATCAAACGGTCACAAGAATGCGTAAAGTAATCATTTTACGCACTGAAAATCACTTTACACACTGGAATTCATTTTACACACTGCTAGCGGTGTGTAAAGTAACACTTTACACACCGCTATAAAATGAAGTACTGTACACACAGTTTTCTGTGTGTAAAATTCAATTTTACAGGTTAGTGTTGCAAAAAAAAAAATAAAAACTCGACAGCGTTACCTTGGGACACTCATCAGTTAACAAAAAAATCTTGGGTTTTTGAATTCAGATGATCCAACTTCGACTTACAGTGAACACCGCAAAATGGTTTTTTTTGAAGGCGTCTTCGGAAATCGCGTGCCAATCAGTTCCTTCTCATCATATAACTTTCAAATTTTGACTAAATTATCTTTAAATGATGTACTATAAATGTAAAATTTGTCCAATACACTGGCTCTAACCAGAGCGCCAAAAAAAATCACGAAAACATGCCATTTTTTCACACTGAAAAAAAAGTTCATTGAATCAAGTAAATGCATTTTCTTGACCTGATTTACTTGAAACAAACCCATATTTTCTTATTGGAAGAAATTTATTTTCTTGTGTCAAGTAATTTTGAGCATTGATCAAAGTTATTGAAATAAGAAAATATGGGTTTGACATAAGTAAATATCTTACTGTTTCAAACGAACTGTTTTACATGCGCCAAGTCTCGAAAAAGTATTGAATCAAGAATATCATGTTCTCACGTCAAGTAATTTACCTTGAGTCATTTGGTATCTTGAGTCAAATAATTTTTTTATTTCCTTTAAAGCAACTATTTATTTCATCCAACACCCATAGTCTTGAGCCAAGAAAATGGGAAGATTAATACAAGTTAATAATTGTTTCAACTCAATTAAAAATTATTTTGTTTCAAAGAAATATTAATTAATCTAAGCATTTCTTTTACTTGAAGCATTTCTATATTCTCATGTTTCAAAATCATTAATTTCTTGCGAGAATGTTATATTTTCTGAAATGAAATATTTTATTTATTCAATTCAATTAAGTGTAAGATCTTAATATAAGTAAATATTTGTTTCAAGTCGATTAAAAATTATATTCAATTTATCCCATATTTATTTGAAGAAAGAAATTCATTTTCTTGTGTCAAGTAATTATTAGCATTGAACAGAATTCTTGAATTAAGAATGTAGTATTTGGCGGAACTAAATATGTAATTATTTCAACCAAATATTTTACTTTTCTGAAGTACCAAAAAGTATTGAATCTAGAATATATGTTCTTAAGCGAAATAATAAAGTATTGTCTGGAGAATTCATGTTTCTTGAATCGAATCATTTTATTTATTTGCTTTGAAACTTTTTTTTACTTAACACAATGCCGGTGTTCTTGATCCAAGAAAATATTTTTCTTCAAATGTATATGCAACTTAAATATCAGTTTTTGAAAACTGTCCATTGAGGCTAGGATGGCATAGTGGTAGCGTGACGGCTTCTGGTGCGTGCAACCCGAGTTCAATTCCTCCGACCGTGGAAAAATTTCTTTCAAGGTATATTTGTTGTATTTGTGTTAAGTATTAATTAAATGTAAATATATATGTAAAATAATAATTATTTAATTATTTAAATAAAAAATATAAATGTTAATTAATTAAATAATAAAAATGTTTGACCTAAGTATTAGAAAAGATGGGATGGAGGTAATTTAAGTAAATAATTTACTTGTATTGAGAAAGTATTTTTTTGATTGAAAACTATAAATTTTCTCAAATCAAGAAAATATTTTCTCGGACAGAGAACATACTTTCTTGATTTGATACATAAATGATTTTGAATTAATATATTCTGCATTTCTTACATGCTACTTAATTTCTTGGTAGAATTCCATATTTTCTTGGATCAAGAATATCTGTTCTTCTCACAAAATAAATGTTTTCTTCATTTAATCTTGAATTACTTGAACGAACGTTACAAAACATTGAATGAATCGAATAAAATAATTCAATCATCTACATATATTCTTAGACCAAGAAAATATTTTATTCATTTAATACATTTTATATTTCGTATAAGAAGATTAACTTCTTGGTCGAATTCCATATTTTCTTGGATCAAGAATATATGTTCTTCTCCCAAATATCCTATGTCAAGAAAATCGTTTTCTTGAATCAATACTTTAATAGTCTTGGCCGTATTCAATCCCACGATTTGCTTCAACCAAGAAAAATTTTCTTGGTTCAATACTTTTTTTTTTCAGTGCACAGAATTAACTATACCCTCCCCTTAAGAAAAGAAAAATAAATTTTCAACAACTCTCGACATTAAAAATGAAATAACTTTGAATGGCTAAGATGAAGAAAATTGAATGTTTACTTTTCAGCAATTTTGCAACAAAATTATTCTTTGACTCTAAAATAAACGTAAACTTTCAAAGCAATATTCGCGCATTCATCAAGCAAAAGGGCAATTTTTTTTAATAAAACCATTTATATGCATAAGCGTCTGATGGTGAAAATGTACTCTCATGATTTGTTTACATTTGTTCCCATGAAGAGAAAAAGAAGAGAGCAAAAAATAAACAAAAATTTTTTGTTCAGATAAAATCATGCGCCATTTAATTGCCAATAAAATTTAGAGAAATAAATAATAACAATTAATTAAACAACAATACTATTTAATATTATAATATCAAAATTATTATTAATATTAATATATAACATTATTAATTATTAATATATTTTAATATTCAACAAATTATTTGAAATACATATTAATATTTTGATAAATTAATTGAAATATTAATAGTATACCTATTATTTATTAATTAATAGTTATAAATTTTTAAGACTACGTTAAATAATAAATTAAAAATAAAATTTAGTTATATATAAACAAAATAAATTATAAGCTTCGTATTGTTAATTTTAAAGAATAAAGTATAAATGGAATAGAAAGACGCGGTAGCCGTGATCGTTAAGTGATAATAAAGGCTATTAGGATTAGGCGGTTACAGGCCTCGGATCGACTTTTGTAGTTGAAAAAAGTCGAAAAAGTCGATTTTAATATTTTTAATATTTCCAATTCAAATATCAAAACAATGTACTCTACGAGGGTTTATTATTGCAATTGAATAACAAAATTTTGACATAAAAAGTTATCTAATATTTTATATAAATTATTATGATAATAATATTAGAATAACAGTAATTAATAAAATGAATAATACTTTTCTTATTTAAGATACTATTTTTCAACAAATATTAATAATGGGTCAGAATTTTTCAAACAGATCACCTAAAACTAAAAAATTTTCTTTTTGAAGCAAAATATTTTTTATACTCTTAATATGGTTAAGAAGTTAATAATTATCATTGTTATTGACAATTATTATGAATAATAATCAAGTTTCTCTGATATTTGTTAACATTTTAGGCATTTTTTAAACAAAAAATGTTTATATCATATGTACATTCTTTTAAAAACTTTAAAAACTTATTAGCACAAACAATTACATTTGTTTTGAACAAATTATTTACTTTTTAAACAAATAAATGGATTATTTCTGCAAAAATATAACTTTTTTTTCTTATTTTAACGAGTTTAAAGTCAGGTAAAGCTCTACTCATGGAGAAAACTAGTTAGCTATATTTCAGCTAATTTTTAGCTACCTTAGCTATAACCTTAATTGTTATTATATGGATAGCAATTATTGTTAGCTAATGCAGCTAATAATTAGCTAAAATAGCTAACTTTTTTGCTAAAACAGCTAATTATTAATAATAGCTAAAAATTCGCTATCCATATAATAGCAATCTCATTTTTCTCCGTGCTTGATTATTGATAACTACATTATTGTTCATATGATTGTTACAAAAATGGTAATTATTAAATTCAAAATAATTTTTTACCAAAATCGACATAGATTACTTAAATAAACATAAATTTGGCTGCAAAATAATTTTAATAAAAAGAACTAAAGTTATCTATTTGTTAATTAAGATTGTTTGCAACAATTTAAATAAATTGTATTATAAACTATTATTTGTCTGGTGGTCATGCTAGACTAATTTAAATTGATTTCATGAAAAATAAATAAATAAACATGATTTTTTCTAAAAAAATATTGCAAATTGTTAACTTTGAGTAAAAAAAATTATAAACAATTTAAAATTCAAAAATTGGTTTAGAGGGATCTTTTAGAAATTGTATCCCCTTTAATTTACATTTTATAAACAAATAATATACAAAATTATAAAAAATAAAAAAACAAAATATGCATATATTCGAATAGTGCAATTCAAGACGAAACAAACCCATATTTTAAAATTTAAATCCGTTAATTGAAACTCCAGAAAAAAATTTGTTAATTTAGCAGTATTAAACAATTCAATTGTTAAGAACTTTTACAAAAAAATTTTTTGGCTTAATATTTTCAGGGATTCTTCTTAACCATATAAGAGTAAAAAAGAATATTTTCGTTTAAAAAAAAATTTTTTAGTTTTAGGTGATCCGTTTGAGAAATTCTGACACAAATATTTTTTTTAAGATAAGAAAAAAAGTTGAAAAAGTTGCATATTTTTAGAAAAAGTCGAAAAAGTCGCATTTTTTTTAGAAAAAGTCGAAAAAGTCGCTTTTTTTAAAAAAAAGTCGAAAAAAGTCGCATTTTTCAAGATATCCGAGGCCTGCGGTTAGGGGTTCGATTCCGTCCATCGGGTCAAATTTTTTAAATGAAAATTTCACAATTAAAAAGTTAATTAATAACTTTTAGATGTATTAGAAAGCTAAAAATTTTAGGATTACGTTTATTAATAATTAATATTAATAACAATAATATAACAACAATAATAATAATAATAATAATAATAATAATAATAATAATAATAATAAAATTATCTTCCATAAATAAAATAAAAATAATAAAAAACAATGTTAAAAAATATAAACAAAATTTAAAATAAAAAATAAAAAACAAAAATTCAAGATAACTTTAAAGAAAGTAAAAAGAAACTTTCAAATTATATTGTCAGTGAGATATATATATATAAATTCTCCATTCTGAAAAATGTCAACCTTGACAAACACAAAGCTCAAAAAATCAATCGAAAAAATCTAACCTTGCAGAATATTTTAAATATAATATACTATATGAAATTCTAAAAATTCTTCTCGTAACTAGAAAAAAATTTATAATTATATTGATTTTAAATCGATTAGAGAAAATTACTATATGCCTTCATCCGTTTACGATACAGACACACACACATTAATTCATAAGCGACAGTATTTTATATACAACATTTTTTTCATTTCTCCTTTTTTTCTCAAACAACCAATAAATAATTTTTAGATAAATGACTTTCAAATTAAAATCCCTTAAAATATTTTAATGTCGACAATAATTTTTTTAAAGGGTGAACAAATTTTTATTTACTTTTTTCCTGGCAGAATAAAAAAAAGGAAGTGGGGCGGCATTTCATTAAGCACGCGAACTTATGAGTAATTTTTTTTTTATTTGTTTGTACTACATTTTCGTAAATGCCGAAAAAAAGGAAAATGAAAAAAATTGGACGAAATTAAATTTTTTAAAGAAAAAGGAAAATAAAAAATTCTTGACTGTATTCTTTAATTATTATAATTCTGTCAATGTGCATTTTTTACTTGTTTATTATTTTTGTTTATTAATTACTTAACAAATTTTTTTTTATTTTATTTATAATTATAATTCATTTGATTTTGTTTAATTGTGATATTTGATTTTTACTTGTTTATTATTTTTGTTTATTTATAACTCAAAATTTTTTCATTTATTTTATTTCTTATTCAATTTATTTTTTTATTAATTATTCATTTAATTTTTTATTAATTATTCATTTTATTTATTTATAATTTTGCAATACATCTAAAATTAATTAATTAATTTTTAAATTTTCATTTAAATAATTTGACCCGATGAACGGAGTCGAACCCCTAACAGCTAATCCAAATAAACTAAGCGCTTAACAATCACGGCTACCGCGTCCTTCTATTTCATTTATAACTTTATTCTTTAAAACAAACAATGAAACTTAATTTATTTTTTGTAAATAACAGAAGCTGACTTTTAATAATTAATAATTTGCAGTTGTCTTAAAATTAATTTATAACATATTTATTATACAATAATAAAAGTAAGAAAACTACCGTTGTTATCGTCTCGGACGTTAAAATAAACGACTTTTTTTTACTTTTTTTAATTTGAATTTTGCTATAACAAAAATATTTCGTATATTATAAAATTAATTCCTAATTAATTAAATGTTTAACTAGAATTATTTTTTTTGCTTGATAATTTTCAAAAATATTTAAAAAGAAAAGAATTTTCCTTTCGAATTTAAGCGTTAAAATCATTAAGAAAATAGAAAACTGAGATGTTCTGATGGCAATCACAAAATAATAGCTCCTCTGACAACAATATCCTTTTAAAATGAGTTGTCTTAAATATAATTATTATTATCAAAAGACTAATTTCAAAGTACATAATTTAAATTGTCCTTCAGTGTAATTAAAACAATGAGAAATATTTTATTTCGAAATTATCGTCACATTCAATCTTGTAAATAAATAAAAAATAAGTAACAAATAGTGAACAATAAAGAATAAAAATGAAATGAATGAAACAAATAATTAAGTAAATAATAAGTAAAAAAAAATAATAAATAATAAAAAATAATGAACAAATTAAAAATATAAATCAAATACTTAGAAATAAGTCAAATAATAATAATAAATAAAATGAATAATAAATAAATAAATAATCAAATAATAAATAAACCAAAATAATTAACAAATAAAAAATAAACATCGAAAGATAAATAAATAAACAGAAAAAAAGTTTATCTTCAAAATATTTACTTTTTCAAAGTATTGAAACTAATTCTCAAATCAAATGCATAATAAAATTTCTTAATGTTTTATGAAAACACGTGTCGTGTATTTATTTATTTTTTTTCAAAAATATATTCCGAACAATCTCATAAAAGTAACTCTCGCTCCAAAAATCAGAATTTTAAAATACATCCAGAATGTGAATCACTAATGAAATGCTACTGCGTTTATAAGCCAAAATGTAAGACGCAAGCAGATTTAATAAAATTTAATCGTCTCTTCTCAAAATGAGTTTTCTTATACTTTTTCTCCTTTCTTTTAATACATGTATTTTATTTTTGCCTTATTTTTATTTCTCTATCAGGAAATTTTGAATATTGAATTAAAACCTAAACTGTCAGAAACTTCAGCGCAAAGTAGTTAATACTTTCGGAGTAAATTTTGCTACGTTCGAAGCAAATTTTACTACGTTCAAAGAACATATTTGTAAAAAATTAGTAAAATTTACTCCGAAAGTAATAAAAGTTACCAGAAATGTTTTACTATAAAAGTAGTAAAAGTTACTTTATATTTTTCTCCGTGTACATTAAAAATAGAAAAAAAAGTAATGAAAAATTTTTAATGAAATAAATGAAATAATTAATTATTAAAATCAATTTGTTTCACATAAAAATTAATTTTTTATTTATTATTATTTATATATTATAGTTATTGTTGTTATAATTATAATTATTATTATTATTATTATTATTATTATTATTATTATTATTATTATTATACTATTAACATTAACTAAATAAAATTAGGAAACATTTTTTTGGTTCATTAATTTCGTTACTTTTCCGATTTCAATTAATTTAATTAATTTTTGCTTCCTTATAAGGAAGCTTTACATTCGTGACGATTTTCAATTTTCTAAAAGATGGTTATATGGACTCATTTTTATCTAGAATATATGTATATTAAATTCTGAGCAAATGTCCAGATGTATGTGTGTCTGTGTGTGTATGTCACAAAATATTGTGTATAAATTATCTCAGACACGTTTTAATGGATTGTCCTGAAATTTTATAGGTTCATTGCAGTCATTAATACCTCAAATCTGACAAAATTCTGACAATTTTTTTAAAATTTGAAAAAAAAATTTTTTGTATTTTTTTAAATAACTTTTTCCTATATCGAAATTTCAATTAATTCTTGTCAAAATTACATTTCTGATTTAAAAACGAATCGATTGATGTATATAAAGTATTCATTTTATCAAAATTTATAAAATTAATCGCTATTATTTATATTTTTCACAAAAAATTCAAATTTTGTATTTTTTAAAATTTTGAAAATTTTACTTTAAAATAATTATTCTGTAATAAAAAATTAAGCAATTGGTATATATTATATTGAGGAAGCTAAATGTTCATAAAATGAACAACTTGTTTTATAATATGCCATTTGCATAAAAATATTATTAAAATGAATGAACTGAACTAATTTAGAAAAAAAAATTATAATTCAAAATTTATAATTAATTTAATAATAATTAATTTTTATAATCAAATTACTAAATTTAAGCAATATTTTCAATGGTAAAAAATATTTAAAAATGGAATAAAAAGCTTTGACTTTTTTTTATAGGTTATAAGAATAATTACAAAAATTTCAATTTCTTGACTCACTAATTATACACGGAAAAAATTAATTTAGTACATTTTACGAAACTAATTTTGGAATAGCGGATACGGAGAGGAGTTTAGTATAAGATAAAACAGAATCAATAGTAATATATGATGACTGCGTTTCTCGAAAACTCAAAAAAAAATTCTATGGAATTCACAAATGATCGGTTGGACGTTCTAATTCAAGAGTTTTGTAAAATGTTTAGCCTGAAGCGCATGCGCCACGGAAGAAAATATTCATGGAGAAAAAAACGAATAAAGCAGAAAAAAGAATTTCTTAATGTACCAATGAGCTCTCAAGACCATTTTTTCTCGTCTTCTATAGGAGATAGATGATTGGTTCGACACATGTGACTGCACTCTACAACGCAATGGTTCGCTTGGATTGGCTTATTTTATTCTGACACTAACTTAACGGAAATACGCATACATATAAACGAATTCTGACGCAACGCACATACAATATAACTCGCACTTGTAGATGAAAGAATTGAGTTTCTTTATATACTAACTGAGAAGATTAAAACTGCGCTTGTGAGAAATGTCAATATACTGAATATTAATTTTTAAAAAAATCATTTTTTTAAAAGTTATACAAAATATTTTATAGTTTTTAAAATAACATTTTTTAATTATAATTGGTTATAAAATCTCTATAAAATTTTTCAATTTTTAAAAAATAATTTTATTCTTAATTTTAAATTATAAATAAATTGCAAAAAAATTTTCAAAATTAAATTCAAACTCAAAAAATTTTAATATTAAATTGTCTAAAATTTGAAGTAATAACAGTTAAAACTAATAAAAATTAGAATTAATTAAAATTTTGAGAAATTAATATATATGTACATTTATTGTCATCGGTAAATATTATGATAAACTATAAAATTTATTGGAATGTAAATTTAAAGAAATTAATAATAATTAAAAGTTTGGATTACAAAATCACATAAAAAATGTTACGAATTTGGAACAATGAAATGTGAAATACGTAAAAGAAAACAATTATCCAAATGTTACCGGCAGGTAAAGCAGTTCTCTTTTTCCTTCCACATATTATCTCTATATACAGCAGACAAGTTAATACCGACGCGACGAGACAAGCTTCAACATATCTATTTATAACACGACTTTTGGTACACCCCGTATAGAATTTTACGAAACTCTGTGTTCGAGAATTCACGATAGTCAGCGAAGTGAAAACTCAAACCACGCGTTTTTAGATTTCACGAAACATTTTTACCATTTTCTGATAAAATGTTCACCAGAAAATACGAAACATTTCTACATTCAAGCTTGTTTTATAAATTACAACACTGGTTGCAGTTTCTCGAAAATTGTTCTGCTTAAAGTAGTGAAAGTTCCTGGGTTTTTGAAAAACTTCGTCAAGGAATCTTAAATATCCAGTAGTGCGAAATTAGTTTCGTAAAATCTGCTGAACTTATTTTTTCCGTGTAAAATTATAAAACAAATAATACTAATAATAATAATTAAATACAAAAAATTATATATTTACATAAAAATAAAATTATATACATTTTCAATAAATAAACATTCCTTTGGCGTAATTTAAATAATCCACAGTCATTTCAATGAGAATGCAAAATTTTAATTGGCGTGCTGCATCTAATGCTTCTATTCTGCCAAGCCCTGAACAAATGAAGGTCAAAAATTTACTCTAAAGGAAAAAGTTTAACAGTTGTCAAATTTTATTTATTTGTATCAAAATGATAAAAATAATAATGAGAATAATAACAAGAAAAAAACAATAAAAATAATTATAAGAAAAAAAATAATAATAATGATAATAATAATTATTATAATTATTTGATAACATTTATTTAATAATTATTTTTCTCTTCTTTGAATGTGTTAAAAGTAAAATAAATTATTTATTAAAATAAATTATTTATTAAAATTATTAAATTGTGCCTAATTATTAATTAAAATAATTTAATTAGAATTTTTATTTAGTATTTAATTAGTAATATTTCAAAAAAATAATTAGAAATGAATCAAAATAATATAAATCCTAATAGGGTCCTAATAGGAACTTGTTACTAGAGTTCCCTAGAAAAATTTTATGAGGTACAAAAAAATATTGATGTACCTGAATCGCCTAAAGCTGACTGTTTACATTTACCCCGAGATTTTGAAATTTTCCTAAAATTCGGGGTAAATGTAAACACCACTGTAGTTAAGCGAGGTTTAAGAAACAAGTTATTTCAAGTATACTACTGTTTTAAGGGATGGAAAAACTGAAAAAAAATTCTTCGTAGATGTATAGTAAATCAACCAGTTGACTGATAATGTATCATATAAATAAACAAGCAACCATTACAAAATTAGTAATGTAAAAACTTGAATAACTTGAACAAATTTTAATAGATTTTTATTTAACTTGGTAAAAAGAAGTTTTTTTTTATTTTGCTGAATAAGAATCTAAAATCGAATTTTTAAATTTCAAAATAGTGGATCCAATATGGCGGATGAACCTAAAAATAATATTTTTAAAAATTGATCAAATTTGCTCGAATCTGGCTACTAGGGGGTTTTTGAGGTCGCTGAATACGAATTTGAAGTCAAATTTTAAATTTTCAAAATGGCGAATGAACCTAAAAATATTTTTTAAAATTGATCAAATTTTCAAAAAAAAATTTTTTTTTTTATCAAATTTTTTTTTTCAAAGAGGACCTAATTTCCTTTTCTATGTAATTTTACATTGCAAAATTAATGAAATTGTGAAATAGAAGCAAATTTATTCAATTATTTTCTTTTAAAATGTAGTTCAAGTTCTGTTTACATTTACCCCGAGTTTTCGAATTCTCGGGGTAAATGTAAACACTTAATTATTTATTAAGTAAATTGACGAAAATCAAAAATCAAAGTCAATTTTTGTTAGGGCATTAATAAGGAAGAATTACATATTTTTGTTTGATTTTTAAATTTATTTTTATGCAAATGCGAGACAAAATACTAAAACAGTAAAATTTTGATTTTCAATCTTTTTTGCATTAAAAAATAACTTACACTATGGCGTTGCCAATTGTCAAAATAAAATATTGGCAATACTCAGAACATCTTGTAGATTAGCTGAGGTAAAAATATTGACGTCGTACTTATTTTTAAATTTGTAAATTTAGCTGAAACATCTACTGTTTACATTTACCCCTTGTTTACATTTACCCCAAATGACCCTAAATAAACAATAATTATTATGTAAGATATAAATATAAAAAATAAAAATATTTGTATAAAAACTATTCTTAAGAAATGATTACACCGTTAATTTAGAGTTAAATTGAATTAAAAGTTAATTTAATTTAATAAATACATATTACAAATTAAATATGAAAAATTTTAATGAATTTCTGAAACGAGGAGTTTCTTTTGAATTTATGAAGACCGAATTATGATTGAAATGAAATAAAAGGAATTTCAATGAAATTCTATGAATAAAACTTAAGAAAAATTATATTTAACCTCAACGAAAAAACTCAATATTTTCTTAAAAAAAAAAAAAAACTAAACCTTTGTCACTTTTTTAAATACTTAATTCAGAATAATTAGACACGCACTTATTAACAAAAAAAGAAACGCAGTTATTGTAAAGAAGAAAAAAGAAAGAAAATAAATAAAAAAAATTAAAATTAAATAAAAACGGAATGGACCGTTGCTACTAAATAAATTTAAAATCAAAAAGAAAAGAATATAATAAAGAAAGAAATGATTTAAAAAATAAAAAATTGACCTTTGCGACTAAACAAATTTAAAATCAAAAATAAAAGAATGGAATAAAGAAAGAAATAATTAAATTAATAAAAAAGGAATGGACCGTAGCGACTAATAAAATAAATCAAAAATAAAAGAAGAGAATAAGAAAGAAATAATTAAAACTTAAAAAAAAATTTTTTTTAAATCCAGTGAAAAGCACTGAACTAAAATAATTGGGAGGGAAAAATTGGAAAATTCGAAAAAGAAATGAAAAAAGAAAAATTTCTGCCAAGTCTGGAAATAACGGAGTGGTAAAGAAAAGGAAATAAACATATCGTTCTCTTGAGAAGAACGTTTGATTATTTCAACACCAAGCCACTAGTTTAGTTCCTTTTTCTTGACAATGCATCGTGTTATAGAAATCTTACGCCATGTCAGATTACAAAGCTCGCGCTCTCTCTCTCTCTCTCTCTCTCTCTCTCTCTCTCTCTTATTCTCTTGGGATGCAATAGAAAAAGGAAAACCAACACAACCAAAGGCAATCTTATCTTTTTTTCTATACACACACCCACACAATCAAAAGAATCTTCTGACCATGCGTATATACACTTTTCGACAAAACAGCTGTCATTGACATTGTACGTGTGCCAATACGCGCTACTTTTTCCAACTTTTCTTTTTCAACACACAACACACACACTCACTCACATAAACTAGCTTTCAAAACATTTTTTTTCCTCTCAAAAAGAAAAGAAAAAAGCTTCACTTGAAGATATTCATCTCGAATTAAAAATTAAAATCACGTTACACGATTCATGGCGGGGGGAATGAAATAAAGCACAAAACTTCCTCGACGATCAGCTGATTCCTTTGTTTAGGTCTGTTTAGGTCGCTGACATGCACACGAAAAAAGAGAGCTCTGCCATTTTCAATCGATATTATATGGCTGATAAGATAGAATAAAAATTGCGAAATCAAAAAAGTGACATTACATTTAAATGATTATTATCAAATGACAATTATCAGTTTAATGTAAAAATAAATTGTATAAGGTCAAATGATGCATCGCACTATTGTGGAGAACGAATTCGAAACCATTTTTCTTCTCTCTCTCGCACTCGCTCGCACTTACCTTTGTAATGAACGCGAAGATTATTTTGCGATAGTCCAATGTAGTTGTACTTGTCCTTTGGACTCCATGAACGTGGCAATGGTGTTTCATCCTCGTTCACCATTGGATAGAGCATCTTTAAACGGTCCACAGATTGATTTTGCACTGAATTCGTTCGCGATGGATCCATAACACTCCGTTCTTCGCTGGTGGCAGCCATCATTGTCATCTGCAGTCCCACACTGCCACACAACTACTGCCCCAACACACTATCAAACTATATATTACTACTACTACTACTACTATATATTGAAAAAAAGGAATCACTTCTATGTGTTTGTTTATGTATACGTATATGAATCTTGTCTGCCCACAGGTTTGATTTGGATGTTTGTATATATGTATGTAGGAAAGCCAGGGTCTTGCGCGCGTGTGTATGGAACGTCAAAAATTCACGTGTATGTATCGTTATTTCACGTGTGTATACACGCATACAAGTTTAGTGGGCACGAAAAACAAAATGGTGACTGAGCTCGGGCGAGCTCGAGGTAAAGTGTGAAGTGAGCGCCGCTTGCGGAACGATCATCAACTACGCCTGCTTTCCTATTGGTCCAATTCGTAGCCCGCGATATTCGAATCACTGCGACTCTATTTTTTCCCTATTTTTCTATAAATATTCTACATTTCAATTTTCTATTTTCTCGATTTCTATTTCTTTTTATTTCTACTTCTAATTTCTTTTCTTCCTATTTTATTTCACTTTTTTATTCTATATTATATTTTTCAATTCTTTCTTTAATTCTTTTTCACTTATCTATTACTTCATTTCCTTTTTATTTCTATTTTTCCTCATTTAGAATTTCGTTTCGATTAATTAAAATACGAAAATAAAATAAACACATAAAAATATAATGGGAAAAAAATTATAATATTAAAAAATTAATTTTTCTTTTGGCGAAAATTTTTTTTCATTTTCTTTTTTAAAATTAACGGAAAAATTTCAGGGTTTATTAAATAAACATTTGTAGAAATGTAAATTTTAGAACACTTTTAGTATATAGTTAAATGATGAAATCGTTAAAATTGAGTGACAGGGGGATTGACACGTGTTTTTAAACACGTGATTACGAGCCTGGCTAGACGAACATAACCTCAAAACGTCAAAACAACACGAGACTAGTGAAAATATTCTCTTTTTTTTTATTAACTATTATAGTTAATTAATTATTTAAAGTGATTGAATAATATGTGCAGTGTAAATGACGACGATTGTGGAATTGAGGAAAGAAATTCCATAATATCGAAAACAAATTTGTATGCAAAATTATTTTCGATAAATTATAACCTATATACATATGGAAAATGTCATTTTTCCGACTTTTTTTCTTTGCTTTTTTGTTAATTATTACATTTAGAGAAAATTTGTAAATAAAAGTGAAACTAAATATAGAAAAATATATAAATGTGCAAAAAAATATAGGAATATAAAATGCAAATAAATATAAATAGACAAAAATAAACAAAATATGCAAATGTATACGAATTTACCAAATTTACAAAAAAGAAAAATAGTCAAAAATGGAAAGAAATCTTTATATAGATAAACAAAAAATTTATATTATTAATCGTTAAATTGTTTTGAAGAATTTATTTTTCAATATTCTCAAAAATAATGAAGTTTTTTTTAATAATTTTCAATAATTGTAATAAAATTCTTTGCAAATAGTCAATTTATTCTAAATAATAAAAATCTTCGTAAAAAATTCAATTATTATACAAATAATAAAATTCTTTTTAGGATTTCATTTATTTTCAATACTATTTTAATTGAATTCTTAGAAAATTTTGAATTATTGAATTCCTTCGTAAAAATGTAATTAAAATCGTATTGAAAATAATTTAATTCTTGGAAAGATTTTTATTAAAATTCTTTAAAATAACCGAATTGTTTTGAAGAATTTATTTCAATATTCTTGAAAATAATAAAGTATTTTTTTATTAATTTTTACTGAAAATTTCGAAAATAATTGGATTTTATGAAGAATCCTATTAAATTATATTAAGATTATTCTTAGAAAATGAAATTCTTTTAAACAATTTTATTAGATTTTTTGTAAATAATTACATTTTTTGTTGAAGAAGAAGAAGAAGAATTTTATTAAATTTCGTAAAAATAATGTAATTTTTTGAAGTGATTTTAATTGAAAATTTTTTAAATAATTGAAATTTACAAAGAATTTTATTAAAAACTTTTACAATTTATAAAAATAATTGAATTGATATTCGAAGAATTTTTTATCAGAATTCTTGAAAATAATTAAATTTTTATTTAAACTCTTAAAAATAATTGAATTTGAATAATATTTTTAAATATAATTGTATTCTTTCAAGAAATTTTATTAAAATAATTGAATTGCTCCAAAGAATTTTATTATTCATGAGAATAATGAAACTCTTGCGACAAATTTTATTAAAATTTTTGAATAATAATAAACAAGTATAGAAGAAGTATAAAAAATACCAAGAAAATTAAAAATTAATTATAAAATTACCATTAATTATGAATTATGAATGTTTAATTACTAAATTATTAAATTAAATATTGAAAATTATTAAAAGAATAGAAAATGTTCTGTTTTTTGTGCTTTGATAATAATCGAATTCTTTTTTTTTCAGGGACGTTTCAAAATGTAAAAAATGCGAGGAAAATGAGACAGTGATTGTTTTACGGGGCAAAGATGCATATTGTAAAAATTGTTTCCTCGCCTCATCGACACACAAGTTTCGTGCAACACTTGGAAAATCGAAAATTATCCGTCCAAATGATAATATTCTCGTTACACATTCTGGAAGTGCAGCATCGTCAGTTCTTTTACATTTAATTCACGCTGGAATGCATGAATCTGCCCACAAACGACTTATTTTCAAATCGAAAGTTCTTTACATTGACGGTAAAACGAAATTAATTAGCCAATTTATTAAATTTCAAATTTAAGTCTCTCTGATTTCTCACAATTTAATTTTTTGTTTTTCAATATACATAACATTTATAAGGTTTATATTTCATTTTTCTTATTTATTTGAAAAAACATTTGAATTTTAAATTGAAATTGAAAAAACGAATGAAATTAAAAATTACGTAATTACTTTCACTAATTTTTTTCTAAAAGAAAAGGATCTATAGAAAAGGATTTAAATTTTTAATTGAATTTTTAAAAAACGAATTAAATTTAATATTTTATTTTCCTATTATTCCTTTTCATTATTTTTTTCAAAGAGACTCGAATATTAAATTAGAACTTAAAGAAAGGAATTACAAAAAAAAGAATTAAATCTCATTTCAATATTATTTAATTTTACTAATTGTCTTTTTTATTATTTATTTAAAAAAAGATTTAAATAAAAATAAAAATTTTTTAAATCGAAAAAACGAAAGAAATAGGTATTAAATAAAATATTCGATGAAAAAAAATGAAATATTACATATTTATTTAGAAAAATATTGAAACAAAAGGACAAAAAATGGAAATATTGAAATAAATAAAAATTAAATACATAAAAATAAAATAGTAAACAAATAATTTGATTACTTATCGAAACAAAATGTTTTATTTACAGAGGGAATTTTAGAAGAGAAAACTCACGATGAACAAAGAACGACAGTGGAAAAAATTGCAAATCAGTTAAAAACTTTGGATTTTTCTGGATTTACGACAAAAATAAATGAATCACTCTCGGAATCAGATTTGAAAATTTTCCCTATTGACTCTCCAGGGGAAGAAAATGCAAAAGAAGAAGAAGAAATAAAAAATACTTTCTTAAAACTTTCGGAGCAGTCAGCGAAAAATGATCTCCTGGTAAAATTACGCACGAGACTTTTAATACGCGCCGCACGTCATCTCAATTGCAATAAAATATTTACCGCCGAGACAGCAACTTCTCTTTCAATATCAATTTTATCAAATATCACAATGGGTCGTGGAGCACATCTTTCATTGGACGTTGGTTTCGCTGATACACGCATTTCGGACATAATGATTTTACGACCAATGCGCGCCTTTACAAATTTGGAAATTGATTACTATCAACGTTTTCACAAAATTCAAAGTCCACTCGAATTTCCTAAAACTACGAATCAAAATTTAAAATCAATACAAACGTTAATTGATCAATTTGTCAATGAAATGGATAAGGAATCACATTCAACAGTGTCGACCGTATTGCGAACGGGCGAAAAACTTTGTACATTAATTTCTGATGAGAAATTTGAAAAATACTGTATTTTATGTAATTCACCGCTTGATACAACGATTAATGGTGATATTTCCGCACTGCAAGCGATTAATTACTCTGAATTTGTTTCGACAAACGTTGTTGAACCCCACAGCGAAAAAATTGAGCCGAATAGTGAAAATTTTATTGGGAATTGTGAAACAAATGACGAGAGAATTGGAAATTCGGAAAATAATTGCAATTGCAGTAGTGGTAAAAGAAATTGTGGGGAGAAAAATGAAAATATTTTGGTAATTTTGAAAAATAATCTCTGTTATGGCTGTCGTTTGATTGTTGTTAATTTTAAGGATGTTAAAGATATTCCATCGTTTATGTTAAATAAAGCGAGAAATTTAATGTCATTTGAGAAAATGCATGAGGAAATTGCTGATTTTTTACTATGAGAGATAAATAATAAAAGTAGAATTTCAAAAATTATGTCTAATTTTCTATGAGTTGAAAAGAAAACATTCTTTTTTACTTCTTACAAATTTCTTTAAACCTAAAATATTTTTAATTTTAAAGATACCTAATATTTTCAAATCGTAAAAGAAATTTTTTTTAAATTGAAATGAAAACTTTCGGAATCAAAAAAGGTTTTTAGATTATTTTCTTTAAAATAAAGGAAAAAGCAATCATTTTCTCTAGTAATTTATTTTCTTTATAAATAAATAGAAAATTGACAAATTTTCCAAAACTAAACAGAATTCTTTTTTATAAATTTAAAAAGAATTATTTTCCAAAACCAAAAATAACATTTTTCCAAAATTTAAAAAGAATTTTTCTTCATAGGAATTTATTTTCTTTCTAAATAAATGAAACTTTCCAAAACCAAAAACAATATTTTGACAAATTTAAAAAAAATTATTTTTCTAATCTAAAAATAATTAGGGTCAGTTGGGGTGAATCCGGACAAAATACCTGTTTTTCACAAATGACGTAAGTTTTTTATTATAAAAGGCAACACTTCCGATTTTCTATTGCATTAATTTCTTCCTTGTGTTCCCTAGATTAATTTTATGGAGCATAAAAAAAATTTTGATAAGCTTTAATCGCATAAAACTAACTGTCCGGATTCACCCCACGATTTATTTATTTATTTATTTTAGAAAATTTCCTAAAATTTGGGGTAAATCTGGACAGCTTAGTTTCTAAAAAAGGTTTTAAAAAAAGTTACCTAAAGTATACTACTGTATTAAGGGATGGAAAAACTTGAAAAAAATTCATAGTAGATGTATAAAAGTTAAATTAGTTAAAAGTTATAGTATCACAAATGTTAAGGAATCAACCATTCAAAATAAGTAGTAATGAAAAACTTAAATAACTTTAACAAAATTCAATGCATTTTAATTAAATTTAGTAAAGAAATGTTTTTGGGGTTGCTGAATAAGAATCCGAAGTCAGATTTTGAAAATTCAAAATGGCAGATCCTATATGTCGGATAAACGTAAAATTTTTCTAATAAATTGATTAATTTAATTGATTTAATTTAAGCAAATTTGCTTGGATCTCGCTACTTGGGGATTTTTGGGGTCGCTGAATACGAATCCAAAGTCAAATTTTGAAAAATCAAAATGGCGGATCCAATATGGCGGACATTTTTAAAAATTGGTCGGATTTGCTTGAAAATTGTAACTCGGGGGTTTTTGGGGTCGCTGATTACGAATTGGAAGTCACTTACTCTCTCTACCGCGCTCTTTCATTCTCTCTTATACTCTCTACTTTTTAAAATGTAATAGAAGCTCTGTCCGGATTTACCCCAAGTTTTCGAATTTTTGGGGTAAATTCGGACAGCTTGTCATTATTAAATAAATTGACAACAATCAAAAATCAATCAACTTGTTTTGCATTAAGCGACAACTTTAATTATCCTGTTGCCAATTGTCAAGATAAAAACTTGGCAATACTCAGAATCTCTTGTAGGTGATCGAAGAATTTTGCTATTTTCTTTAATAATAAATAAAAAATTAATAAATTTACCAAAAAGTAAAAAGAATTTTTTTACAAATTTAAAAAGAATTAGTTTCCAAAACCCAAAATCTATATTTTGTCAAATTTAAACAAAAAATGTTCTCCCTTGGAATTTATTTTTTTTCTAAATAACTAAATACGTATATAAATCAATTTTTTAAAACTAAAAAGAATTTTTTCCACAAGAAAATAATTTATTTATTTATAAAAAAAATAAATTTCTTGGGGAAAAAATCTCTTTAGATTTGAAAAATTTATTTATTTAGAAAAAAATCGAGACTGAACTTTTTAAATTTTGGAAAAAAATTTTTGTTTAGTTTGCAAATTTTTTTTATTTATTTAGAAAGAAGGAAAGAAAATTTCTAAAAAAAAAAAATCTGTTTAATTGTGGAAAATTCGTTTACGAAAGAAAGAAAGATATTAATAAATTTCTTAGTAAAAAAATGGTTAATTTGTGGAAAATTTATTTATTTATTTTGAGGAAGAAAAAAAAATAAATTTATGAGAGAAAAATAATTCTTTTTAATAAATTTTGTAAAAAAATCTTTTTAATTATGAAAAAATTTGTTTATGAAAAAAAATTTTCTAGGAAAAAAAATTCTTTTTATTTTTGAAATATTTATTACTTCCTCATAGAGGAAGTATTGTAATACCGAAATTTTTCGAGTTCGATTTTTTGACATATCTTTATGGTATTCGACCTCAGAAGTTCAAAAATGACATTTTTAAAAAATGTCATTCCGTATGTGTATGTGTGTGTGTGTGTGTGTGTAAACATCACATTTTCATAAATATCTCGAAATCATGAAGAGCTTTTGGGTTGAATTTTTTTTTAAATTGTAGATCTCACCTGCGGACATAAAATGAGAGTACTTTGAGATAGATTAATAAAGTTTAACTAAATTTTTTTTGGATTTTTAATTTTGCAAAAAAACGTTTCTTGCCCATAACTTTAAAAAAATGTTAGGACACCTATAAATGTTTTTCCATAATTTTGTAGAGTTTTTTTAGACGCATCTTTTGAGCCCTAATTGAACATTTTTCGTCCATATTAACCGGAGATATTAAACTTTTAAAAATTCAAAATTTTGGAAAATAAGACTTTTTTGAAAATTTTGTTGAAAAATGTAGAAGTAATCTTAAAATTATCGTTACCGACTTGTAGAGCTTCAAAAAACGCTTCGATTGACCTATTTTTGAACCTAATTCGATAATAAATTTCGAAATTATTGGTATTTTAAAAACCAAAAATTGTGGAAAATGACATTTTCTCAACTTTTTTGTTTAAAAATTTTTGTTTAACTATTAAATTATTGTAATTATCTTGTAGGGTATTTAAAAATAAATTGATTGACCCAAAATTCAATCACTTTTACCATATTTATAAAAAGTTATTCATATATTTCTATTATTTTTATCTGCATGAGGAAGTAAAGTGTTCATGAAATGAGCACCAAAATTATAAAAAAAAAATTATACAACTTGGCAGCGGTTTTATTTATTTGGAAAGAAAATCAATTCCTAAGCAAAATGTAATTGTTTTTAGCTTCGGAAAATTTATTTATTTTTTTATTTAGAAAAAAAAAGAAAAAAAAACATAAATATTATTATTTTAAATAATTTTGTTTATACACTTGGAAAAAATTTCTCTTTTCAGTTGTGAAAAATGTATTTATTTATTTAAATAGAAAAATAAATTTGTAAGGGAATAAATTCTATTTTGGTACATACTTTTGGAAAATTTATTTATTTACTTATTTATTTGGAAAAAGAAATAAAATCCTATCGAATAAAATCTTTTTTGTTGTGAAAAATTTATTTTTAATTAAATCAAGTTGTTTTTGAATAGAATAAATTTTTGTTTATTATTAATTATCAAATTGTTAAAAAATAAAAGAGAAATTTATCTTTTTTAAAATTTTCTCTTCTTTCCATTGGCAGCACTGGAAAATAGTGCAAATATTGATCGCTAGAGGAAGATTTTTAGTCTAAGTCTAAAAAAATATTCACAAAAAAACATTGTTTATTTTTGGTCATTATAAACAGAATTTTGGCAAAGAAAATAATATTCTAATTAGTTTAGTTCAATTATCAGGTATTTATGAACTTTTACTAAATCATTAACATTTTGCCAAAAGGTAAATTCACCCTTAAAACACACTCTTATGTTACATAACACGAAAAATAGAAATATAGGTTATGTTTCGTTATAATATCAAATTGATCAAATTGTTTTCGTTGCTTTCTAATCCTTTTAATTAACAATATAAATTTTACTGATTGAAAAAATAATTATTTTCAACCAAAAAATTAGAGTAATTAAATAATCATAGAAAGAAACTACTATGTAATTTAATTATTTCCAAAAGTAATAAAATTCTTCTCCAAAATTCAATTATTTTCAAAAGTTTTAAAATAATTATAATTATAATATTATAATATATGTATATATTATATATATTATTATATTATTATTTATAATTTTTTTAAAATTATTAGGAAAATTTCAAAAATTTTCCTCAATTTAATGATTTTTAATAACGAACATTTTAATAAAATTTCCCAAAAGAATTCAATTATTTAAGAAAAATTTAATAATATTCTACGCAAACCTATAATTATTTTTATAAAATAATGAAAATTTCACAGGAATTCAATTATTTACAAATTTTTTTTATAAATTTCTTTGCAATCATTCAATTATTTTCATAAATAATAAAATTTCTTTGCAATCATTCAATTATTTTCGTAAATAATAACATTCTTTTTAGGAATGCAATTATTTTCATAAATAATAAAACTCATTCCAAAATTTCAATTATTTTTATTACAATTTTAATCGAAATTCTCAAAAAATGTAATTATTCTTAAAAATTTTATTAAAATTCGTCAAATGAATTCAATTTTAAGAAATATGTGCAATTATTCAATAAATGGTTTTTTTGTAGGTATTTAAATTTTAAATAATTGAATTCTAATAGAATTTTCTACTAAAAATTGATTTAAAAATGGATTTCAGTTAAAATTGATTATTATAAGCATTAGAGCGTGAATTTTTAAAAATAATTGAATTTTGAAATGGTTTGAATTTGAAATTTTTGATAATCTTAATTCTTCATTTTTTTAACTAACTTTTTCTGTGGAATTAATTTTTTTGAGAAAGTTTAATTGCTGATCTTCTTTTTTTCTTTTTTTAAAATTATAGATTGTAAATCATAAACAAATGAATTTGAAAATTCTCAAAGAATTTTTGCAAAAATTATTAAAAATAATGCATTTATAGAAGAATTTTAGTTAAAAACACGAAAAAAAAAATTAATTTTGGAACAGTTACAAATTATTGTAGAAATTCAATTCTTTTTAATACAATTTTAATCGAATTCCTCGAAAAATGTAGTAATTATTCTTAAAAATTTTATTAAAATTCGTCGAAAGAATTCAATTATTTAAAAATTTGTTGATAACATTTTTTATGGGAATTGAATTTTAAAAAACATTCAATTATTCTGTAAATTATCTATGTTTGTATTTAAGTAATTGAATTCTCGTAGAATTTTCTAATAAAAAATTGATTTAAGCATGAATTTCAGTTGAAATTTTAGATAATAATTGATTATTAAAATCATTATACCATGAATTTTTGGAAATATAATTGAATTTTGAAATTAATTTTTTTTTTAAAGTTTAATTGAACTTTTTATTATTTATTCTAATATTCATTTAATTGAAGAATTTACGAATAATTGAAATTTCGTAAAATTGAATATTGTAAACAAATGGATTTGAAAATTGTCAAAGAACATTTTCGAAAATTATTAAAAATAATCGATTTAAAGAAGAATTGTAGTTAAAAATGCTTGAATTATCTTTAATTATTATAAAACATGAAGATATCGATAACTCCCGCGTCTTCGACTCGAAGTGATCGATTTCTTCATGATTGATTTCTTCATTTCTTCTTTTTCTTCATGAAAAATTAATTTTTACAGGTGAAAATATGACGTTAAATCCATGGTTATCGGGAACTTTTGATGCACTCTGGGGTGGATTGAATTCAACGCAAGACAATGAGCGATGTATAAAATTTGAATTAAATGCCGCCGATTGTTTAGAGGCTTATGGCAAGCATCATGCTAATAAGAAATGTATAGATTATATGGACGATTTACGTGAATGCATCTTTCGAAATAAGCAAAATATGCGAATAATATTAATGCGAAACGAACGAGCGAGACAATTAAAAGCTGGTGAAAGAGAAATATTTCATGCTCCTGGACCAGTAGAAGATGCTTACTAAATAATAGTTTAAAAAAAGAAAATAAAATCCCTTTTTTTCTCTCTATAATAGAATGAAAAAAAATAAATTAGTTTAACTTCTATAGAAAATGGTATAATTATAATTTGTAAATTTAATATTTTATTTGAAAATAAAATCCAATTTCAATAATTGTAAGATTATTCGAAAATATCAATAACTTCGTTTTTAAATTAATATTTAATTATTATTTTTCTATAGTAATTACGATTTTTAAAACATTCAAATTCAAACCTTTTTGAAATTCAACAACTTATAAGAATATTATTGTAAAACAAGAAGAAATTGATAACTTTACATATAAGTTATTGATTCCTTCACGTTTTATAATAATTTAATGGTGATCGAGTGATAAAATAATAAATTATTTTACATTCTAAAAATATTGTTACTGTAACTTCTTCAAAACTATTTTCATCATTTCAGTTCAATTATTATTTACTATGATTTTTAACTCTAATTCTTCTTTAAATCAATTATTTTTAATAATTTTCCAAAAAGTTCTTCTTGAGAATTTTCGAATTCATTTGTTTACAATATTCAATTTTTCGGTAAATTTCGATTATTCGTAAATTTTTCAATTAAATACATATTAGAAAAAAAACTTGAAATAATTTTAAAAAAATTCAAGTAAACTTTTTAAAAAAAAATTAATTGTACAGAATTTTTAGTTAAAAGTATGAAAAATTCAAATTTTTTAATATTTTAATTTGAAACGTTTCCAAGATTCAATTATTTCTAAAAAATTCACGTTATAATGCTTTTAATATTCAATTATTATTTAAAATTTTAACTGTAATTCAATTTTTAAATCAATTTTTATTAGAAAATCCTACGAGAATGCAATTAATTAAATACAAAAATTATTTCGACGAATTTTAATAAAATTTTCAAGAATAATTGCATTTTTCGAAGAATTCAATTTAAAGCTGTTTAAAAAATAATTGAATTCCTAAAAAGAATTTCAGTATTTATGAAATAATTGAATTCTTTCTACGTTAAAAAAGAATTTTTCTTCCTAAAAATTTATTTTCTTTCTAAATAAAAATAAATTTTCGAAAACAAAAATCAATTTTTTTCCAAATTTAAAAAAAATTTTTCACTCTAAATTTATTTTCTTTCTAAATAAATAAATGCTTAAATAAATTTTCCAAAAATTAATCGAATTATTTTTCAAATCTAGAGAGAAGTATTTTCCCTAGGAATTTATTTTCATTCTAATAATTTTTAAAAATAATTGAAATTTTGACAAGAATTTTATTAAAATTTTTGAAAATAATTGAATTTTGGCAAAGTAATTGAATTTCTGTGAAGAATTTCGTTATTTATCAAGATAATTGAATTCCTTGGAAGAAATGCGTGAAAATTTAAAAATTAAAAAATTAAACTAATTTTAGAAGAATTTAAATTATTAAAATTAAGATCTTTAAAATAATAAACTTCTTAGTGAAAAAAATATTTAAGTTGGAAAATTGATTTATTTTTATTTACTTAAAAAAGAAGAAAGTAAATTTTTGGGAAAAATAATAATTCTTTTTAAATTTTGAATAGAAAATTTATTTAGAAAGAAAATAAATTCGTAGGGAAAAAAATTCCTTTTTATTTTTGAAAAATTTATTTATTTTTTTGGTGAGAAAATAAATTCTCAGCGACAAAAATCGTTTCTGTTCTGAAAAATTTATTTTTATTTGTAAGGAAAATTAAATGCTAAGGAAAATAATTGTTTTTAGTTTTGGAAAATTTATTTACTTATTTAGAATTTTGTTAAAATTTTTCTTAATTAATTAAATTCTTTTGGAAAACTTTATTAAAATAGAAAATCATTATTGAATAGAGGAAAATTTTTGAAAATAATTGAAATTTTGCCAAGAATTTTATTACAATTCAAATTTATTTTTGAAAATAATTGAATTTCGGAGGAGAATTTTATTATTTATAAAAATAATTGAAATGACGAAAATTTTATTAAAAATTCAAATTTATTTTGAAAATAATTGAATTTTGGAGAAGAATTTTATTATAATTTTAAAAATATTTGAATTTTTGCAACCAATTGTAAAATGTGCGTGTAATTTGAAATTAAATAAATAAATATTAACCCCGAAAAGAATAAATTCAATGCGCGTGAAATATTTTTTACTTCCACACCGGCAATTTGTCGGTAAAAAAAAAAGAAATTGTCAAAGAACATTAATAGTCAAGTAAAGTAAATAATTACCTAATAATCTTTTGTTTAATTTGTTTTAAAAAGTGTTTAAAACTCACCAAATTCTAGAGAGACGATGATTCCTAACCTAAAAATCACGTCTGGTCTGATCGCAATTTTCACATTTTGAATTTCGTTCGATTGGTAACATTATATCTATCAGTTATTTCGCGATTAAATTTAAAAGTCACTATTAAGAAAATGATGATCAGTATTAAAGCGAATTAATATAAAATAAATAAAACGTCACCAAATTTCGTTGTTGGTGTCTGTAATTTTGTATTTTGACGTCACGCCGAGTTGCCGACAGATGTCGAAGACAAAAACAAAGAGTAAATTAAAATAAATTTCTGCTTGTAAATATAAAAAAATAGATTTTAAAACAAATTTATTATTCGATTATTAATGAACTTCTATTTTAAAAAATGGTATAAACTTCTTTTTTGTAAATTAAGTCATTCGAATTTCGCGCTATTTCGCTTTCCAGTTTCCACACAGTTGGTACTACTGAACCTGCTGCAAAGTGCGGATAATTTCACTCTATTGGTATCGTTTCACCGCATTTTCGCCAAACTGACAAAGTTGCTCAAATTCGTTGATTAAATTATCAATTATCCATTAAAATAATATCAAAAAGTAAAAATAGTAATATTCGAGTCAAGATACAAATGCAAAACAAATAAACACGGTAAAATACGGGAATAATCTTGCTTCGCGATTGTCTAAATCCATCGAATTCACGAAAAATGAATAATTTATATTAATCAATTAACTAATTAGTTTGAATTTAATTGTTTTTCGATAAAAAAAATACCTAAAATTCAATTTTATCCGCGAATATTATAATTTTTACAAGTTTCACCTTTCCATTGGCAGATGTCGCCAATTTGCAAATTCGGTAAAAGATGGCGCGAGGGGATCGGTGGGGAGCCGGTTCATTTAGTACGAAAACGAAGGCGCACCTGTCTGTCATCGTCGCCGACTGTCAATTTCAAGACGCTTTAGCGACAATATCATTGCGTTGAAATAAATTATCATCGAAAAAAAAAGTTATTGTGTACTTATCACTAAGTGTAAGTGTGAAAAAAATTGTGTCAAAAATTCGTGAATCATTAAACGGTTAAATTTAATACAATAAAAAACCGAAACAATTATACTCCGAGCATTGATCGTAACCAACGGAAAATACGGACATTATTTCGTCGCGCGGTTTTGAAACGCCGGTATACGAAATTTTTTTTTTTCTTTGAGACGCTGGACGCGCAAATCGCGGGTAAATAATTTATCGAAAATTTATATTAAAACAAGTGTTTAATTACCCGCTGGCGGGAGTATGTATTATTAATTATTGACTGAAAATAAAGTGACATATTTGGAAAAAACATTTTGACAGCTCTCTCAGAAGAGTCTCTCTCGGTGTGATTGTCTTCGTGTTTATTGTGTGTGAGTGTGCATGTGTGTGCGAAGAGTAAACAAAAACTTTTGGTCCAGGGACAATAATTCTTCACAGAATCATTAAAAAATGGAACAACTTAAAGGTGAGTAATTTATTAAATTTTGTATTCATTATTTTCATTTTTGTCGCTGTCAATTTTGTCGCTGCATTTATTTTTTTCACTCTGAAATGCACGTGGTTGATTACCGCAAAAGCGGCGCGGGACCCGAGATATTCAGTATATAATGTATATATACGGGGTCTACATAACTCGTTTCAAGGAAACTCTCAAATCTCCCTTGTCAGTTGTCATATTTTTTTGTTATTGCCATTCTTTCGTCAATGACTGCAACAAAAAAAATAGCAAAAAAAAAAATCTTTTCTTTCCTTCCGGTGAATTTTTACCATCACATTTTCCCAGAAAGGAAAAGTGAATTTCCGGCGTTATGTTTCCATTAGAAGTGTACAAAAGAATGAAGCACGTGGTTGGTTTAAAATTTTATTTTCATCTCCATTAACTGTCAAATTATACACTTTCTGTCAAATTAAATATTTGGAATATTTTTTCGACATTTTTTTCATATTTTAATAGGAGGAATTTCGTGTTTTTTCTTTTGTTTTTTTTTTTTTTGACGTATCAGAGAACAAAAGAATTTGCCATTTTTCTTTGTTCTGTAACCGAATTTTCGTTTTTGTTTCAGAAAGTAGTGGTGGGGAGGTAAATTTTTGAGAATGAGAGACAAAATTTAATGAGTAAGGGATAATTTTGACAGCAATTTCAGAAAAATATTGACATATTCGAACTGTGGGAATTTAAATTCAAGATGGAAAAATAACCTCAAATTTTTTGTCGAGCACGTGTTGGGAATATTCGTTTCTCGTTGACATTATATTTCAATCATTTCAATTGTAGTTCAATTCTGTAAATAAACTTGTTTTTTATTAGTAATTAAAAATATTTCTCTTTAGTTTTTTAAATTCAGATGATTTTTTTTATTATTATTTTTCGTGATTTTTACAATTGTGAAAATGACAGGAGCAAGTTTTTACCGAAACGAAAATAATTTTCTTTTATACATTCATTATTTATCATAATTTTTTTCATTACTTAATTTTTTTCTCTTAATAATTTCTAGTATTATTTTTTATAATTTATTATTTTCTAAATTTTCTATATTAGGTATTTCGTATTTTCATTTCTTGCTATTTATCAATTACAATATTAATTTATATATATTTATCAATAATATTAATTTGATATTCAACAAATATTTTTTGTTCAGTCAATAAAATTTGAATTGAAAAATTATAATTTTTTTCTCTATTTGTTAACATAAATATTGTCAGGTAACATAGAGATTTTTGGAAAAAATAAATAAGATCTATAGATATTTGTAAAGCACAGTTTAGAAAGGATTGTTTAAACAGGAAAATTTTTGACGGTGAAATATTTTTCTAAAAAATACTTTTTTTATCAGAATATATAGTGATTTTTTCAGAACTGTAAAATAAACTTATTATCGCGATATGATTATTTCTTATCTCCCTTTAAGGGTCACTTTTAAAAGCCTCTCTCATAATCTCACGTTTTATGTCTTTGGAAAAAAAAATTTAGCGCCCATAATTTTCTCACTTATGACCGTATCAATTTTTTACTTTTCATAATAATAATAATTATGATAATAATAATAATTCGTACTGAAAATTATAATTGTGTAGAACGATAATAATAATAATTGTATTTATTATTTTTAATTTTTTACTTATTATACTTTTACTTATTATACAATTTTCATAAACGAACTACTTCAAAATAACATTACTAAGAATTACAATAATAAATAAGAATATCGAAAATAATAATAATATATTAAAAATATACTATTATTCAAGGTGTCCACATGTCAGTAAAGTCAGGGAAATGACAGAAAAAAAATTTTTTGTCTGAGAAATTAAGGAAATTGAGACTTTTTTTCGACTTATTTTTAAAAATTGCGACTTTTCTTCGAAATATTGCAACAAAATACCACATTTTTTAATAAAAATAAATGCAAATTAAATTGATTTTTTAAGTACGAAAAATAACTATAAGCAAATCTTTCAAGAATTATTTTTAAATTACTGTAATAAATAATAAAAATAATACTGTAAAATAATAATACTGTAATAAATATATTTTTGAATAATTGAAATTTTCAATAAAATTTAATTGTAAATAATTAATTTTTTTCATGTATTTTGTTACAATTTTTGAAAATATCAAATACATACGAAAAATAATAACATTTTAGAATTATTTTTAATTAAATATTTTGGAAAAAAATCATTTTAAAAATTTTTAATTAAAATTCATCAAAATATTAATTACATTTTTTAAATTATACAAAAATTCTTTTAAGAAATTCAATTATTTTCAAAAAATTACATTAGAATATTTTTAAAAACTAATTCTTAGAATTATTTTATGAAAATTTTTTGATTCAATTTCTTATTTTCGAATAAAGTGGTTAAAAATTTATAAAAATTTACTTTTTTAGACTTATTAAAAAATTATAATTACTTATAATTAGAATTCTTTAAAAATTTGATTATTTTTATTTATATTTTTCAAAAATTCAATTATTTTTAAAAAATTTTACCAAATTTCAATTGTTTAGAAATTTTTCAATTATACATATATAATTAAAAAACTATTATCTTTCAAAAATTATTGAATAATATTTTTAAAAAAATTAATTGTGAGAAATTCTTTATTATAATTTTTTGCAAAAAATTTTACCTTAATAACTTAAAAAAAAACACGGACAGTTACAATTATTATAAAAAATAGAGTTTTTGTGTATAAATAATTGAATTTTAGAAGAACTTTCGAAAAATCATTTAAAATAATTGATTTAGAAATATAGTTTATTTGAAAATATTGTAGAAAATAATTGAATTCAGGTAGAGTTATAATTATATTTTATATTATTTTATTATTATTTTATTATAATTAATTTTTAGAAATTATTAAAATTCATTAATTCTAATCATTATCCGTAAACTTTCATATTTTCCTGTAAAAATGAACAAAAAGTTTTGAACGTCCAAATGAACGAAATATTTTTTGTTAAAAATATTTTCATAGATTATTGATTACAATTCAAATTAAAAACTCAAATTTTACATTTAAAAACATTATAATTAATTTGCTTAATAGTGACGCAAAATTATTGTAATAAAAATTTAATTTGAAGAAGAAATAAATAAATTTCGTTCATTTGAACGTTCAAAACTTTAACCTCCTCTGTAAAAAGAATTTTGTCAGGGAAAATAATTTTAAACGTCAGTAAATTGTCAGGGAAATGTCAAGGGAAATTGATAAACTGAAAATTGTGACCACCCTGTTATTGTATTATAGGTGGATTCCAGGGTTGGTCACGTTAGTGTATTTTTTTGGCGATATACAGCGCCGCTTGTGGCGGGGTCGGAACTAATTCGAATTTGAATGTGTTAGTTATGTGATTTTTTCAAATAAAAGATAAATAATAAAATTAAAAATAATAAATTTTGTCAATTTCAAGTAAACTCAACAATTTTTTTGAAAGTTTCGTTTCAAATTAACTTAATAAACAATCTTTTTTAATGTTTTAAATATTATTAATTATATTAATATCATAATTATTAGAATATTACTAAGTTTAAGTAATAACAATAATTTCTCTTTTAAATTTAATTAATTAATATATTTGATTAATTAATTTAATAAATAGTAATTATTTTTTTAAATTTTGCTGCATTTTATAAAATAATGTGTAATAGGAATACACAAAATTCATTTACGATAATAATTTTTATATTTAATATAAAAACTTGTCTAAATACAAATTAACAATTATAATTATTATTAATAATAATTTCTATTTCAAGGAATATATTACAATATAGTACAAAATAAAATTTCTGAATATTTTTACAATAATCAATTTAAAATATAATCATAGTTATGAATAACGAAAAACCAGTTATGAAAAGCAACTTTAATTTAAGATTTGCTTAGGGAGGAAAAAGTAGCATTACTTTTTAAAGAAGAGTTTCTTTTTGCAAGTGCTCTCACTACTACTTGATTTGTTTTCTGTTCTATGCAACCATTTAAACTAATTTTACTTTTTAAAACGGAATTAAGAAAAGATGATATTGATTGAATGTACTGCTCAACAGATAATTTAAGAAATAAATTAAGTGTCTCAGACCTGTGCAATCTACATTGAAAAATATTTCGCCGTTAATTTCTTTACTCAAGAATAGTAAAGTGTTTTCTACAATTTTTTGAGAATGCAGAACAGGACTAAAAACTCTTCTCAAGATCGATTTTACATCTAAATGAATTTCTTCTAATTTTGATGCGTTTCTTTTCGTGGAATTAGAAGGTGAAAAGGCCAGTTGATCTAATGCACTTTTACGCTGTTCGCATGAATTTAATGTTGGCAATTTTGTTACCATATTTTTGACAATGAAATCTGTGGATGTTGTTATCGTCCCTTTTTCAGGAATAGGATCAGATTAACAATAATTGAATTTTAGGGTTTGAGTTGGCATTGTATAAGATGGTCTAGTGCAATTTTGAATATGAGAGTCTCCAGAATCAAAATAATTTTGACATGAAAGAGCAAAACTACTACCACAGGGTGTCTAGCGTCCGGGAAAACGGGAAAACCGGGAATTTGCCGGGAATTTAGTTTGACCGGGAAAAACCCGGGAAGTTGCCGGGAATTGAAAAAAATATCCGGGAATTTTTGGAAAGTTTCGCTAATTCATTAAAATCTATAAAAAAAAATTCAATTTAAGATATTATATAGTTCTCCGGCTGCTACTCTTTTAAAAATTAATTTTCGATAGATTTTCTTCATATTTTGAGAAAATATTTCTTCGGGTGCCTTTTAAATGTGGTAAAAATTTCAAAACCTTTTGCCATGTCAAAAAACGAGATATTGTGGTTGACATATTTTATTTTTAACATAATCGCATGGAAAAGTGAAAGTTTAAACTTGAATAAGTGAAAATTTACCATCGCAAAGGGTTTTGAAATTTTTACCACATTTAAAGGGCACCCGAAGAAACATTTCCTCAGAATTTGAAGAAAATAAATTTTTACAAGTGTATAGAAGCCGGAGAACTACCTTCAGTCTTATATTTTTCAAAAATTTTAAACAGATATATTATAGGTAATAGTCAATTTAACGTTAAATTTCAATTCACATTTTCAATTAGGTTGAAAATATATTATTGTAAATCTATTTTTTCATTTTTTATAGGTAACGAAATGTTTGGATTTTTAAAAGTAGACTTATTTTCAATTATCTACAACTCTAAAACTATTGAATTTAGAAAACTTAAATTGAAAGTTTAAATATAAATCCTAATGTTTTTAACTTATTGCAGTTGAATCTCAGTGACTTTTAATGTAAATAGGGTAACTGCACCAATTGCCGAGGGTGCTCCAATTGTCGAGGATAATAATTTTCTTTTTTAGATAAATAGTATAATATATAATATTTAAGAACAAAAAAAATTTCTAAATAATCTTTGTATTTTCAACTGTATATTTATATAGATATACAAATTTCATAGCGATTTTACTAAAATAATTATTTTATTAATATTATAATTCACTGCTGTGAAATTTACACGAATCTCCATTTCCTTAATACTTCAGGTTGATTAAAACAGATTTTTAGAAATGCAAATTAAACGTATTTATAATGACTTTTTGTGTACAAAATTATTATTATAATTTTGTACACGAACTAAATTAATTTTGTATGCATGTTTTTTTTGTTAAAAAAAAATATTTAATATTTTTTAAAAGCAAATCATCGGTATTTGGTTCCTTTTTTTTTTGACAGTTCCATTTTTCGAGGTAATGACTCGAAAATTGGTGTAGTCACTTTTTTCGCTGATGCACCATTTATCGATGGTTAAGTGTTTATTTACTAAACGTCAAACATAAATGCCAAACATTTATAGGTACACAGAAAAAGAAAAAAAATGCTCCAAAAATTTACAACCAACAGAAAATAATCAACCAAAAAAACGAGGAAGACGGAAAAAAAAATTAATAAAAAAATGCATTATTTAAAACTAAAAAATTTTTTACTATAGTTTAATTATAATTAACCATTATATTTACAGTTCGTAATAAAAGTTTATTTTATTCGTTTACAAATTTAATGTCCCAATTGCGAAATGCCAAGACTGCAAAAACGGCCCATCATTGGTCTAGTAATGTCTGCCGAGAATTGGCAGTAGTTACTGGGCTATTACTGGTGTTCAAAACGTCCCATTGATGGGCCAATGATGGCGCCGATGGTCAGATTTTCAAATTTTTTAAGACTGGGCCAGCTCTCGGCCCAATAATGGCACATTCATGGCAAAGTTGATCAATCTTTAATGGCAAAAAGCAATTGCCAGTGATGTGCCGACCATCGGCCCATTAATGGCACTTTAATGGCAAAAATTTTGTATCTTTGATGGCAAATTATAATTGCCAGAATTGGGACGTAGCTTGGCCCAATAACGGCACATTATTGGCAAAGTTGATAAATCTTTAAAGGAAAAATTCAATTGCCAGTGATGTGACGAAGATCGGCCCATTAATGACACATTAGTGGCACTTTAATGGCAAACATTTTGTACCTTTGATGACAAATTGTAATTGCCAGAATTGGGGCGTAGCTTGGCTCAATAATGGCACATTAATGTCTATCATTTTGTATCTATGATGGCAAATTATAATTGCCAATATTGGGACGTAGCTCGGCCCAATAATGGCACAGTATCGGCCAGTGTAGTGTAGCTTATAAGAACCCTTTTGCTTCCTCGACTTCACGTCAGAGTAGCAGAGTGGTCAGAGTGTTAGGCTGTGGTGCGTCAGGTTCAGGTATCGATCCCCGCGAGCGGTAAGAATTTTTCAAATATTTGTAAGTTTGCGATTAATTTAGGGAAATAAACTGTATAAATATTATGAATTAATTAGTTAATTAAATAAAAATTTTTTTTTTTAATTTTGTCAACACTGGGGAGTAATGGCAGCCAATAATGGGCCATTAATGTTTACCGAGAATCGGCCGATGATTAGCTGCCGACGGCCTACCGCGGTTAACCTCCCGACAGTCGGGCCACTATTGTCTGCCAAGAGTAGGCACTGACTATGCCGTCACTGGGCCAGTTTTGGGCCGTTTTTAATTTCGCACTTGGGGTGACTTAAATTAATTTATTTTTTCAATTAATGTCTGATTAACAAAATTGATTAAATTTAATTAACTTATTTATAAAAGTTTAAAAAACAGTTAAATAATTTTCTGTTCTGTATCATCTACTATAAAAATGTTTTATATCAATATTATAAATTATTCAATTATAGTTAAATAAATATATTTGTTTTCTTGTAATGTTCTATAATATTTTTATCGAAAAAATAAATATCTACTTGATTTTCAAATATCTGTACAGGTTGATTGTTAGGTTATATTGGGTTATATGTTTAAAAATATCATACCCTCGACAATTGAAACAGACCCTCGAGAAATTAGCACAAGACCATCGACAAATGGTGCTTTTGCTCGATTGACTTTTAAATATATTTTTTGCTTAACAATTTAGTTTATATTAAAAAAATAAATATGAATACACGGAGAAACTTTGTATACTAGTTTCTGTTAAACTCACCATGTGTTCTTAGTAAATTGACTACTAAAGTGGGGAAAAACTGCGACGGTATCAATATTTCGTAGTCTGACTATTAAACACAGAAAAAGAGTTTGAAAATTTAGTAGTCAGTTGATCAACATTAAAAATTCACGATTTCGCTAAAAAAACAATGTCGAATGTCAGTGACAGTTATACAGAATGTCGCCACTTATAATTATTGAGTAAGGAAGAAATCTATTTTACCTAATGTCGATTGATAACTTAATTTTAATGCAACCTAATCTAATTCCCTAACATACAGATAAAGTAACGCACACTGTAATCGACGGAACGCATATACAATTCATATAGAGAAAATAAGTCAGTGTTCTTATATACTAATCCAACAATTGTATTTCCACTTGGGAGAAAATTTGTATGCATATGTTGAATGCCGTTTTAAATAATATTTGTTTGTTATACAAAATTGATAAAATCAATTAATTACTTAAAATTAATAAGGTCTATTTTTGAAATGAACAGAATTAATTCTCATCAAACAGGATTCTTGTAATAAATTATAAAAATGTTTGACATATAGAAAAATAAAATATAATGTCATTATTATTTTGTAAAATTGTTTATTTAATTATTTAATTTAATTAAAAAAATAATTACACTGAGAAAAATATTAAAGCAGGTCAATAATATCTGTGACAATGAAATATATAAACATTTTGTTCAAATTTAAAAGACTTGTTCAAACATAACCTCACATTTACTGATAAAAGAGAACCAGGTGGAATGACGGCGGCCATTTAACTCGAACACATGTATATGAGTTAAGGCGGTGTCAAAGTGGATTGGATTTTTGCATTGAGCTTCAATGGGAAAATCGCATCGACTTTGACATCCCCTTAAGGTGGTTATGTGTGACTACACGAACAGCGGTACTCGTTTGTATGCGTGCAGTTCTGATAGTTTGACTACTAAATTGTAAACGCAGCGCGAAGAAAATATCATTCTTACGAATATAGAAAATAAAATTTCGACATTCACTTTTTCAATAACTTTTTTTTCTCGTACATCATAAACGAGTTTCTCTTAACTTGACTACTAAATATTGAAAAAAAAGAGAACATGTATTATTATCGAAACTTCTATTAAATAAGAAATTTCGTCTTTTGGTCACTTTTTCCCCACTTTAGTAGTCAATCTACTAACAATACATTGTGAGTTTAACAGCAATTGGTATTCAAAGTTTTTCCGTGTATTAAACATTATTAGATCCTTCGTCCAAATATACAAAAATCAAATTTTAAAGTGCATTTACTTCCGAGAAAAAAATGTCAAAGTCACATGTTGCCTAAAACCCTCGACAATTGGTACAGTTACCCTATCTAAAAGAATACATAAATGCCATTGGATGTTGCAAAATAATTCCGAAACGATCATTTATATAAGGGGGATTTCACGGGAACTGATCCGGCCTCATGCGTTTACACGTCATACTTTGATGACTTGTAGTTTGCTTTAAAAAAAAGATGTAAATTAGATAAAATCTGTTTTGGAAAGGGGTTTTCGTGTACTTTTAAATAAAGATGTTAGTTTAAAAAAAAATTTTTTTTGACCTTGAAAAATTAAAATTTAATTTTCATTTTTTTGTACAATCGGTATTTTTAAAAATTTTTTTTTTATTTAGAATGAAAGCTGAGCTCTTTTCCTATCAAAAACATATCTGCCCAAAATGGGACTAGAATTATGAATTCTAGTTAATTAATTTTACAAAAAAATGAAAATAAAATTGTAATTTTTAATTTTCAAGGTCAAAAAAAAAATTTTTTTTAAACTAAAATCTTTATTAAAAAGTACACGAAAACCCCTTTCCAAAACATATTTTACCTGATTTACATCTTTTTTTTAAGCAAACTACAAGTTATCAAAGTATGACGTGTAAACGCATGAGGCTTGTATCACACGTTGCACAGGACTCATGCGTTTACAAGTTATACTTTGATAACTTGTAGTTTGCTTAAAAAAAAGATGTAAATTAGATAAAATATGTTTTGGAAAGGGGTTTTCGTGTACTTTTAAATAATGATTTTAGTTTTAAAAAAAATTTTTTTTTTGACCTTGAAAATTAAAAATTAAAATTTAATTTTCATTTTTTTGTAAAATTAATCAACTAGAATTAATAATTCTAGTCCCATTTTAGGCTGATATGTTTTTGATAGGAAAAGAGCTCAGCTTTCATTCTAAATAAAATAAAATTAAAAAAAATACCGATTGTACAAAAAAATGAAAAATAAATTTTAATTTCTAATTTTCAAGGTCAAAAAAATTTTTTTTTTTAAAAGACTAACATCTTTATTTAAAAGCACACGAAAACCCCTTTCCAAAACATATTTTATCTAATTTACATCTTTTTTTTAAAGCAAACTACAAGTCATCAAAGTATGACGTGTAAACGCATGAGGCCGGATCAGTTCCCGTGAAATCCCCCATAAACGAAAATAATTGCAATTTATATTATTCGAACTTTTGATTATCTGAACCAAATCCTGCCTGAATTAGTTCGGATAATTCAGTTTCCACTGTATTTAAAAAATTATGAAATTTTAATCGTATATAGTCATTAATGTCTTAAAAATAAATCCGGGAATAATTTAGTTTTAGGTCCGGGAAATTCGGGATTTTGCCGGGAATTTGAAAATCATAATTCGCTAGACACCCTGATTACCATCATCAATACAATTCGCGCCTTCTGAATGAAATTTACTTAAATTATTAATAACAAGCGTTTTAAAATTACCAACAAACTGAGAACAAGTTGGTTTTCTGTTTGTATCACCACACTGCCTAATTCTGGAAAAGAAGTTTTCCAGAGGGTCCTGATTTAACCCTTTCATTCCCATAATTAGGGCAATTGAAAAATATCTACAATAGGTATAGTACCTATGGTTTTCGGGGTCGCTGATTACGAATCTGGAATCGGATTTTCAAAATTTTGAAAATTCAAAATGGTGGAGTCAAAATGGCGGTCTATAAAATTAAAAATTATTTAATTTTACTTGAAAGTTGTCACTCGGGGGTTTTTGGGGCCGCTGATTACGAATCTGAAGTCAGTTTTTCAAGATTCAAAATGGCGGATCCAATATGGCGGACAAAAATTAAAAATTAAACAAATTTACTTGAAAGTTGTCACTAAGAGTTTTTTAGGGTCGCTGATTACGAATCTGAAGAGAGTTATTCAAAATGGCGGACGATAAAGTAAAAAATTATTTAAATTTACTTGAAAGTAGTCTTTCGAGAGTTTTGGGATCGCTGATTACAAATCTGGAGTCAGTTTGTCAAAATTCAAAATGTCGGATCCAATATGGCGACAAAATTTAAAAATGAAACAAATTTGCTTAAAAGTATTGAATTCAAGAAGTAAATAAAAGAATTTAGATTTTAGAAAATGAGAGAGAGGAAAAATAGGAAATAAGAAAAAAAGAAGGAAAAATTTGTTTCAAAAATAATTGATCGAAATAGATAGAAAATTTCTCGAAAAAAATGATTAATCTCGTAAGTTATTTATTATTAGATTGTGGTTATAAATATACCTAGCAAAAAAAAGAAATAAATAAAAATTAAATTGACACCATATCAAAGTGGTGTAATTGTCGTTGGGCATTAAACTTCTTTAGCTATTGCGATCTGATGACTCTTTGCACCAACTTTATCTCTTATTCTTACGTAAAAAAAATTTTACATTTTCTCTCTCTCTCTCCCTCTCACTGTTGCTTATCGCCCCTTTTTTCTGTCTCTTTCTCTCTCTTTCTCTTACTCTCTTTCACTGTCGGCAAACTTACACTTCTTATTACGTAGGCAAAATGTCAAAACAGGAGATCAAAGTATGTTCAAACTTGCAAAACAGCCTCTGCTTTAATGTTATCAGTAGTTGTTATCAATGGGGACCTCTCGTATCTAATATTACAGGATTATTTTCACAAATTTGATTATATCTTTTCGAATATTAATTTTTCGAAAATATAATAATTTTACATAAAGGAATTTTTATTATGTAATTATGGAAATTAATATTTTGAATGCTTTTTATTCACTATTTCTTTTTTAATGCTCTTTATTTTTGTTTATTTGAATGCTTTTTATTTTTAATTACCGGAAATTAATTTTTCGATTTCTTTTTATTCATTCGTTTTCGAATATTTTATATTTTTAATTATGGAAATTAATTTTTTGAATTTTGTTTATTTTTTATTTGGTTTATTGAATGCTTTTTACTTTTTAAATTCTTTTTATTGTATTTTTATTTTTTCGAATGTTTTTTATTTATTTTTTGAAAGTTTCTTGTTTTTTTTATTTGAATGCTTTTTACTTTTTAAAGTCTTTTTATTGTATTTTTATTTTTCGAATGCTTTTTATTTATTTTTTTTAAAGTTTCTTGTTTTTTCATTTGAATGCTTTTTATATATCTTTAATTTTTATCAAATGCTTTTCTATTTTTTAAATGCTTTTAATTTTTTATTTTAATATCTACACGGAAAAAACTAGTGTGCTAAAAACACACATAGCGAACTGTTGCGTATATTGCACGCACACTGCCATGCGTGATTTGCTTGGAATCCATCCTATTTTCGCATGGTGTTGATCACAGAGTGTTACCTATTTACCTTTTTGTACCTATTTTGAAATTTGGTACCTTTTGTACCTATTTTGATTATTTGTTACCTTTTTTACCTATTTTAAGTTATCACAGTAAGTTTTAAAAATTATTTTTTATTTTATAATTATTTTTCTGCGTTTGAATATCTTTTTTCTTACATAAAATTAACCCTTATTTAATAAGCATTAAAATAAAGCATTAATTAATCGGTTGGACGTGTGGTCACTTTTTCCCCCGTTAGACGATGTAATTTTACATTTTTTGCCAAAAATTCAGAATCAATGCAAAATGCTTTAAAAGAAGCAGTAAAAAATCATGCTAAAGAGATCGTCATCAAAGAAATACAGGGTTGCCACAGACCTGGAAAACCTTGAATTGTCAGGGAATTTTATAAATTCTCATTCTGAAAATTCAATCTTTTCTATTTGAATATTCAAAATCTCAAGTTTTAAGTTGTTATTGTACAATATCTTTTTGATTTTAAATTTAGTGCTTACAGTTAAAATCTAAATCGTTTCTAAAGTTTAGTTTCTTCTGGTCAATATTTTCCTTTGCATAATTTTAAAATTAATATTTTTCAATGCATTTTAGATACAGGGAAAAGCGGGAAATGCGGGAATTGTACGGGAATTTTTTTTGTACGGGAAATGTGCGGGAAATGTACGGGAATTATTTTGTTCAACGGGATTTTTTACTTAAAATGGTCGTAATAATGAAAAAATTTGGAAATGTGCAAGCACCTAAAAGTTTATAATTGAGGTTGAGTCCACAATATAATTGCTTGAAGTAGAATTTCAAAGTAAAAAAAAGACTTAAAAAAATAATTTTGTTTGATATTTATTTAAAATAATTTTATATTTCGTTGTTTGAATTTAAAAAATATGTACTGGGGTCACAAAGTTTCAGTACATTTGGACTGATCACATTTGAATGCTCACTTCACTTCAAATTCAAATATTTTAGTAAAAATGGGTGTAACAGATATCAAACCAATTTGAGATATAACAGATATAACCAATTTAATCATGTCAAAATTAAAATATAATTAATTAAAGTTAAATAAATAATATTTTTAAGCTTTGACAGTTGTACAATATGAAGTATAAATTCCATTTTTAATTCTAGACCAAAATCATTCACAAATATTAAGTATTTTTTTCAAATTCTGTAAAAATAACTTCTCTTGCTCTAAATTTTTCACAGTATATAAATTGCAAATTCGCCTTTTCCGTTCACTTGTTTTATCAATTAACCACATTTTTGAAAAACATTTATCTCTTATTTATTGTAAAACAAGAAGGATGTTACATAGAAATGAAATAAGTAACAATAACACAGTTAAAATTTGTAACATTATAACAATTAATAATAAATAATTATCTTAAATTCCCTACAATCAAGAGGTTCTATATTTTTCAAAAGTGTGGTTAATTAATAAAACAAATGAATGAATAGAATCGACAAATTTGCAATTTATATTCTGCGAAAAATTTAGAACAAGAAAATTTATTTTTATAGAATTTGAAGAAAATACTTAATATTTGTGAATAATTTTGGTCTAGAATTAAAGAATATAATTAATACTTCATATTGTACAACTGTCAAAGCTTAAAAATATTATTTATTAAACTTTAATTAATTATATTTTAATTTTGACATGATTAAATTGGTTATATCTGTTATATCTCAAATTGGTTTGATATCTGTTACACCCATTTTTACTAAAATATTTGAATTTGAAGTGAAGCGAGCATTCAAATGTAATCAGTCCAAATGTACTGAAACTTTGTGACCCCAGTATGTACTATAAAAATATTAATACTGATTAAATGTTATTTAAATAATAAAAAAATAAACATTTAAAATTCTATTACTTTTTCTTAATACTTTACCTTTTATATACAATATTGTATAAACCCTTATATTTTATGTACGGGAATTTTATTTCATATTTTCAGCGGACACCCTGTAGAAACTCAAAATGTTATTAAAATGATTAAAATACTCGTTTAATTGTGAAAAATTCTGAACAAAACTAAATTTTTAATCTCTTATTATTTTTATCTATATTTTTTCGTTTACTTTAAACTATGTAAGTGTGATGCGCTCTGAAGAAAGATACTTTAGAAGCAAAAGATTGTAGGTTATGGTTGTAATTTTTTGAATGAAATTACACAAAGGGGATTAACTCTCAATATAAAAAACTGATATTAAAATCTTCATTACAACTAACATAATAAATTAAAATTAAATTTGGTTTTACAAAATTAAACAATAACTTTTAATTTTTTACTTTTAATTAAGTTAAAAATAACACAAACAACGATTTGCTTCTAAGGTTTTCATAGGACTTTTCTTTGGAGTGTGTCACAAATAATCTAGCAAAGTTTAATCTTAATTTCAATTATTCATAAAATTAAAAAATAATAACTTATGTTATTTATAATTTACTTGGAGATTTTTAAACTTTTTGTCGTAATTAGAAAAAAATTTATCAAAACGATTTCACTTTTGGGTCTGGAATTTTTAAAGAAATGATCTGGAAAACCTGGAAAAGTCATGGAATTTTAAAATCTATGTTTTGTGGCAACCCTGAAATAAATATATTTGGAGTAAATTTTGATTATATATATTTTACAAATTTATAAAATTTATAATTATATATTTAGATATTTGAAAAAAAATACTTTAAAATTTATAATTATATATTTAGATATTTGAAAAAAATACTTTAAAATTTATAATTATATATTTAGATATTTGAAAAAAATACTTTCTTTTAACAATAAAAATGTTAATAAACCTTAAATTACATGTTTATTCATGTTTTACAGTACTTTTATTGTTACCTATTTGTTACCTATTTTCGAAAAAAATTGTACCTTTTCACCTTTTTTCATGATAATAGGTACTGTGATCCCTGTGTTGTAGTAAAAGCCATGGCTCATCGCTAAGGCACCATGCGAAAATAGGATCCCAAGCAAAAATTTCTGTCAAATGCCAGTATTCACAACTGGCGCAGTATTGCACCAGTACTGGCATGCCAGCAGTTGGCTTGCCAGTACTGGTTCAGTACTGGCTTCATTAAAATTTCTGTACTACGCCAGTACTGCCCTTTAAGACTGGTATGCCAGTACTGTGCCAGTATTGCGAAAACAACACTGGCAAACTAGTACTACACCAGTACTGTGCCAGTATTGCTAACACGGTAAACTGACAATAGTCAGTTAGGAACTAATAAATGGAAATTTATGCGGTAATTTATAGAAATTTTCGCAATAATTCGTAAAGATATGTAAAGCAAAAATTATCATTAAAATTTTGGATTTTAGTCATTTATGGAAATTTTATGGAAATATTACGGTAATTTATGGAAATTTATGCGGTAATCTATCAACATTTTGACGATAGTTTATAAAACTATCGTGTATAAAAACTACACAAACGAGAATTAAAAAAATTAACATCGGTAATTTATGGAAATTTTCGCGGAAATTTATGGAAATTTATGAGATAATTTATAAAAATTTATGGAAATTTACACAATAATTTATTAAAATATGTAAAACACAAATTAGACCTAGAATATTTAATGTCGGTAATTTATGGTAATTTATGGATATTTTAGAGGTAAGTAATTTATAGAAATTTATTAGGTAATTTACTTATTTGGTTTTTTTAATTTAGTTCAATTAAATAATAATTTAACTTAATTACGCAGTTAAGGTCATGTTATTTAGTGGTCACGTGCTCCATATCCCAGGCAGAAAAGTTGGAGGTGTGCCAGCACTAACGACCGGCATGGTACCGAACCGGTTGTAAAGTCAGACATATGCCGGTACCGGCAAAAAGGTACCGGGCCGGATATGAAATAAATACCGGCCCAGTACCGGCCCGGTGGTAAATGTGGATTTCTACCGGTACTGGTAGTATGTACCGGGCCGGTTGATTAAAAATATCTGGCCCAGCACCGGCCCGGTACTATAAATTACTTCTTCTTTAATACCGTCGAAGGAGATTTGCCGGTGATAATATTTGTACCGGCCCAGCACCGGCGTATCACCGGCCCGGTACTGCCATTTCGCTCTGTCTTATACCGCCGAAGAAGATTTGCCGGTGACAATTTTTGTACCGGCCCAGCACCGGCGTATCACCGGCCCGGTACTGCCATTTCGCTCTGTCTTATACCGCCGAAGAAGATTTGCCGGTGACAATTTTTGTACCGGCCCAGCACCGGCGTATCACCGGCCCGGTACTATAATTTACTTCTTTTTTTATACCGCCCAAGGAGATTTGCCGGTGATAATATTTGTACCGGCCCAGCACCGGCGTATCACCGGCCCGGTACTGCCATTTCGCTTTGTCTTATACCGACGAAGGAGATTTGCCGGTAATAATATTTGTACCGGGCCAGCACCGGCGTATCACCGGCCCGGTACTGCCATTTCGCTCTGTCTTATACCGCCGAAGGAGATTTGCCGGTGATAATATTTGTGCCGGCCCACTCTCTAAATCTGAATCAGCGATAAGTATACCACTGATTTCAATTAGCGTATATTAGCTGAAAAATCAGTGAAATTTCACTGATTCATCAGTATATATACGCTGAAAGAAATCAGTGGTATACTTATAGCTGGAAATCAGCGAGATTTCGCTGATTCAGATTTAGAGAGCAGCACAAAAATTTACTTAATGCTTTCTACATGGCACAGAAGTTTTGCCGACAAAAATATTAGTACTAACCTAGTGTCCTCCCGGTTGTTTGCCAATGTTAAACTATCAGAAAAAGAATTTAAGAAAAGAAAAAAAATTTGAAAATTAATTTATTAATTAATTTATTAATTTAATTATTAATAATAAATTAATTAGTTAGTTGTGCCGGCAATTATATTATTACCGAGTAGGTTGCTTATTGGTGCCTGCCCGGTATCTAGCCGGTGAATAGGGCGGTCATTATTATTTACATTTACTATTCTTATTTATTTATAATAATTTAAATTGAATTAAAATAAATTAAAAAATACAAATACTGTCCCGGTACCGCACCGTTTGAATATTAGTGCCGGCCCGGTACTGCTGCCGGGCGGAATGTCGGTTGGACTTTATAAGCTCACTTTGCATTTGCTTGCCATATGCAGGTTTAGGTTAGCGGATGTGGTGTCGACTTTGCAGCCTCAGGGTCCGGAGTTCAATTCCTCGAGTCTTCAGATTTTTCTATGATTGTTTATGTTTCTCTGTTTCAGCATTTAATATATTTACTGTTTCCAATTTAAAATTAATAATAACATTGATAATAATAATAATAATAATTAAATAATTAATCAGACTGAAATATAATTTTTTTAACCGGCCCGGTACCACACCGGTTGTTTTTTAGTGCCGGCCCGGTACTGCGTCAGATATTTATTAGTGCCGGCCCGGTACGGTTGCCGGATACCTACCGAAGTTATCATCCGGCAATTTACCGGTACTGCGCCGGTGGAATGAACAGACTTATGCCGGTACTGGGCCAGTTACCTGCCGGTAGTGTGCCGGTATTAAAGTGGTACTAAATGTCTACAAATATTAACCGGGCCAGTACCGCCCCGGTGGATTATTCGGTACCGGCCCGGTACGTATGCCGGATACCTGCCGTAGTTATCATCCGGCAATTTGCCGGTACCAAGCCGGTGAAAATGACGGTCTTATGCCGGTACCGCCCCGGCACTTATAATCCGCCGTTTGTACCGGGCCGGTACCATCCCGGTCGTCAATTTCTACCTGGGTTCGATAGAGTAGTGGTTAAAGTGTTAGGCTAGAAGTCCGTAGGTCGTAGGTTCGATTCCCCACAGTACTTTGTTAAGTATAAAGGTCTATTAATTATTTAAAACATACCAGACAGAGAAATATATACTTTTGGCCTCTAAAAATCAATGTGCCTATTTCTTTACTTGTAAAGCTTGCATATAATTTTTAAACATATTACAACAAGTTCTTACATAAAAAAAACATTTTTCCCTTAGGAACCTCACCTCTATAATTCACTGTTTCTAAGATATTCCATTTGTAACAACCGCACCTAGTCTCCCCTAATAATGTATAATAATAAAAATTGATGTAAGTGGAAATAAATAAGTAAAGTGTCTTCCGAGCGAGCGAGGAATATGACGCTAGTTTCTATGAATTTTGTTTCACGTAAACATTTTGTTTTTTATAAAATAATCTTTTAAATCGACAATTCTCAAAACAGGCTTGGGGAAATATTTCTATTTTATTGGAAAATCATATGTTTACATGATACTATCAAAATCAACAAGAAAATTGAAGGTACCCGCAATTTTGAGCCAATTACACTGAAAAAAAAATTTATTTGATTCAAATAACCGATTATTTGGTTATATTCAAATAAATATTTATTTGAATCAAATAATTTTTATTTGAATTAAATAAATTGTATTTGAATCAAATATTTCAGTATTTGAAGCAAATATTATTTAATTGATTCAAATAAAAATTATTTGATTCAAATAAATATTTATTTGAATATAACCAAATAATCGGTTATTTAAATCAAATAAATTTTTTTTTCAGTGTAGATTTAAAAATATGTAAAATGTTATTATTTCCGATTATCTCGGAAAGTATTGATTGTATTAGAAAATGACGTCAATAAAAAATATTCCCTATTTTATTATCTGTAACTTTTATAAAAAAAGTTTTTTCTAAAATAAAAAATTTTTTAAGCAAATTTGAATTTTCGTTTTTTTAAAAGTGAAAATCGATGTTCTCAAAAACGGCTCCGGCGATTATTTTAATTTTTGTTGTAAAATCATGTGTTTACACTCCAGAATCGAAACCAAGAAGAAAATCCCAGGTGCCAGGACCTTTGGGTTAAATGAGTTTAAAACCCACCGTGTTTTAGTGAAGGGTGCGTTTTTTAAAAATTCACAGCATATATTTTATAAAAGTTTTCTATAATTTTACGATTACACAAAAAATGTTCTTAATTGTAATTAAATATGATCCTTTTTTAAATTTTTTTATTGTAAAATGACAGTAAAAAACTTATTTTACTATATCATATAATATTTCAACTTTAAATTGTATAATTTAATTAATGTCAGTCATGCGCCAGGCAACCCCGGGTGGTGCGCCAAGCAACCCCGGCCCGGGGTTGCTTGGCGCACTTTACATAGCTTTGAATAAAGTGGTATAAAAAAAACTATCAAATTGCAATTTTTTTTTGTTTTGAATTGAAGCTGAGATGTTACAGTAAGTTTTCCGTGCAATAGGAATTTTAAAAAAAGCAAAAATGTTTTAGTTAAACAACAAAGAGTAAAAAGTGCGCCAAGTAACCCCGGTCTCCCCTAATTAAGTTAAATTATTATTTAATTGAACTAAATTCAAAAAAAACCAAATAAGTAAATTGCCTAATAAATTTCCATAAATTACCTCTAAAATATCCATAAATTACCATAAATTACCGACGTTAATTTTTTTAGTTCTCGTTTGTGTTTTACATAGTTTTATAAACTAACGTCAAAATGTTTATAGATTACCGTATAAATTTCCATAAATTACCGCAAAAATTTCCATTAATTTCTAAAATAAATATTTTTAATTCTAACTTATGCATGTGGAACATATTTTTATGAATTATTGCAAAAATTTCTATAAATTACTGCATAAATTTCCATTAATTAGCTCCTAACTGACTATTGTTAGTTTACCGTGTTAGCAATACTGGCACAGTACTGGCATAGTACTGGCATATCAGTCTTAAAGGCAGTACTGGCGTAGTACAGAAATTTTAGTGAAGCCAGTACTGAACCAGTACTGGCAAGCCAACTGCTGGCATGCCAGTACTGCACGGAGAGAAGAGAATAGTGAAGGCGACTATCGGTTCAGTTCTGATAACTAAACAGTCTTCTTAATTTTCGACGGACAAATTTAACAGTCGCATCTACTAAACTATAGTAGGAACGACTGTCAGTTTAGTCAGAGATACTAAACAGGAACTAAACCGCCAGGGGCGCTACAATCGCTCTCCATGTGTTTCTGCTACTAAACGCGTTTTGTTGTCACGACTAAAACTCTTCTCTCAGTGTGGTGCAATACTGCGCCTGTTGTGAATACTGCCATTTGACAGAAATTTTTGCTTGGGTTCCAAGCAAATCACGCATGGTAGTGTGCGTGAATATACCCAACGTACGTGCAATATACACAACAGTTTCGCTCATGTGTTTTTAGCATACTATTTTTTTCCGTGTACTTTTCCAGTGCATAATTTTTTTATTTACTTTTTAAAAAGTTTTCTGTTCAATATATTTTTCGTAAAATTTGAAAATTTTCGTTTCAAATTTGATCGAATTGTCATCGCGAAAAAAATCGACCACAGACAGGATTCGAACCATCGAGTTCCCGTTAATACGAGTCGAGAGCGCTAATCACTAGACCATGAGTTTTTGTTTTTTATTTTTTCCCTTTCTACTAAAAACAGTAATTTAATTTAATTTCTATTAAAGAAAATACTTTTCTCAATTTAATACAACGTTTTCTTTTCTAACTTTTTATTTATTTTTTGTCTTTATTTTTTTCTTTTTACTGCACTGAGAGACCTTTGGGTCAGCAGCAGACTTTCGATAGGCTGCTACTGACCATTTTGGTGGTACGGTACAGGACTATACTTTTGGGTTGCTGCGGTACAATTTTGGGCGCGTGACAGTCCAAAGCTGTCACATACGTTGTTCCGGTACAGTCCCAAAGGTCTCTCAGTGTGTGAAATAAAAATAGTTTTCTCGATTCAATATACAATGTTTTTCTTTAAACATGCGAAAATGCTTAATGAAAAGATACATAATATTTATTATCTAAAAATAGTTTCTTCTTCCTTTTTTTTAATGATATAGTTTCGCTCTCATAACGGTATATCGATAATATGTTCGCCTTGATATTGCATCTCTTCAAAATTGCATCTCTTCAAAATTGCCTGATATATTCTAAAAAACTCTCTAAATCTGAATATGTGAAATTTCACTTATTGTACGTTATAAGTCGTCCTCTCGATCAATAAGTGCATATACACTTATAAATAAGTGAATTTTTCACTTATTCTGAGTGAAATTTCACTTATTATAAGTGTATATGCACTTATTGATCGAGAAGACGACTTATAACGTACAAATATGTGAATTTTCACATATTCAGATTTAGAGAGAAGAAAAGAAAAATACAATTTTTTTATTATTGACATTCGACAGATAAAAATGAGGATAAAATAGTGATAACAGGTGCCTCTGTCTGTTCGCGTCTAACAATAAACTTCCAGGAAGCTATTCTCTCGTTACGTCACACTTTACGTATAAATATTATATATATTATACATGTATAATGTTTTAAAGAAAAATTCTTTTATCACCCGAGGACAAATTGTCCTTAAACTTTGTGTTTCAAAAAAAAAAAAAAAAAAAAAGCAAAAGAAAATGCAAAAAATGCTGCAAAATAAGAAAATGCAAAAATTTATTGCAAAAAGAACTTAATGCTTATTTTATGAAACAATAAATGTTTGTCAATCGTAGCATTTATATTCGCAATAGAAAAATAGCTATTTTTCAATACTTTTTTTCTCCTTTTTTTCTTATCGCTGAATTATTTCAATTTTAAGATTAATTGTCGTCTTTTTATTTGTATTTTGAGGTTATATTTTATTTATTAGAGGTTAAATTCGCTATTTAATAAAAATACCGTTGTAGAATGACCATGAATGACTTTAATTTTTAGGTTATGTTCCCCTCTTGACTAGAAATTCAATTGACCATTTGATGGTATATTTAGAAACTATTTTTGCCATTTGGTTAAATATTTAGAAATTATTTTTGCCATTTGGCTAAATATTTAGAAATAGGCCAGTCGGTGAGTGCAAAAACTGCCCAAAAATACAAACAGCAAAGTCTCAACGGTTTCTGGTAGTTTGGGGGCTCCTTATAAGAGCCCCACAGTTTGCTCTCGATTTCCGGGTGCGAAAAAGAGTGTAAACAATCGCCAAAGTTTGGAAAACATGGTTTTTCGATGCTCGTTGCTTCCGGTTAAGTTTTAGGGGAAAAAGTTGTTATTGAAAGTTATGGAGCTTGGAAATACCTTTCAAATGATGGGTCATACGTTAAAAAAGGTTAATTAGTTTAGTTGCAAATGAATTTAAACCATTAAAAATAGCACTTCTTTAATTGTTTAATAACTTTGTTAATAATTATCGATTTTCTTCATAACTTAACTAGAATGTTCTCCTTGCATAGCTGAATAAATCCAAAAAAAAAAATTAACTAGATCGGAGAAATAGTTTATGCATAATTCCATTTGTTAACTAAAAACATGTAATTTTTCAACGGAATTTCCCCACTTTTGGTACATCGAATTTCGATTTTTTTTTGGAAAGTACCCTTAAGAAGTCAAACTTTCATCCTATTTAAATGGCCAATTGATTTTTTTATCTAAGTGCATAATGAAAAGGGTTAAAAAAGGGTGTGTTGTTTTGTCATAAACAAATGGAATTACTCAGCCAATTTTCACTTTATCAATTAGCTATAAACGGCATATAATTCCATTAGTATCCACAAAACTTTTAAACAAAAAAATCCGACCTAACTTAAAGGGGGGGGGGGGAGTTAACTTTTTTTTTTAAATTCCTGACAAGTTAATTATTAATATTTTTTATTGAAACTCGCACGACTTTTAGTTCAAAACATGTATTTTATGAACAAAAATTGAACTTAACGTTTTGTGCTTTTATTTTTCATTTATATCAAGTGAAAGTACATGCATCCTTTTTCAACTTTCGGACGGCGGAGTGGGGGAACTCGGTGGCGCTTGATTCTCGCCCGCCACAAAACTGAATTCAGCCGTTCAAATTCGCAAAAATAGTCATAACTTCGTTAATTATTGACCGATTCTAATCTTTTTTTTTAATTCCATGTATTTTTTTATGCTGAATCCAAATATGAATTTATATATTTTTTAAATAAAATATTTTTTGTAGAAATATAAAATTTTTTTTTAACAACAAATTTTTATTATTATTTATTATATTTAACAAAAATTTCTCTTCGTACATCTTATTTCATTTAATTTAAAATAATGTTATTTAAAAAAAAAACTGAAATTATTTACCAACAAGCGTGTAGCATCGAGTTTAAGCGTTGTACTGTCAAAATAATTTTTTTTTATGGGTTAAAGTAATTTTATTAACTTTTTTTTTAAATAAGAACAAAGGTGTGTTATAAAAGAAACGATATTATATTTTTTATTAAGTACTATTTACAATAAACATATTTTTAATCATCCATACACTCATCATTCATTTTAACATTATCATTATGATTAAAAATATGTTTATTGTAAATAGTACTTAATAAAAAATATAATATTGTTTCTTTTATAACACACCTTTGTTCTTATTTAAAAAAAAAGTTAATAAAATTACTTTAACCCATAAAAAATAATTATTTTGCCAGTACAACGCTTAAACTAGATGCTACATGCTTATTGGTAAATAATTTCAGTTTTTCTTTTAAATAACATTATTTTAAATTAAATGAAATAAGATGTACGAAGAGAAATTTTTGTTAAATATAATAAATAATAATAAAAATTTGTTGTAAAAAAAATTTTTTTATTTCTACAAAAAATATTTTACTTAAAAAATATATAAATTCATATTTGGATTCAGCATAAAAAAATACATGGAATTAAAAAAAAAAGAATTCTATGGACCATTTGGTTTATTATTTTCACCATTTGGCTGAAAATTTAGAAATTATTTTCGCCCTTTTGTGAAATATCTACACTACCGGTCAAAATTGAGAGACCACCCATTTTCAGGCGAATGAAAATCGTTTTAAGACATAAAATTTATTCAAACTAAAATTTTTTTCTGTTCATTTTTTGAAAGATGATAAAATTTTGAAAAGAACAAGATATTTCAGAAGTCGTTTGGCTAATAATTCATTTAGATATTTTTAAAAAATTGCCATTTTCAATGTTTTACAAAAATTTGAATAACTTCTAAAATAATGTACGCTTTTTAATGATCTTAGACTTATTTTAAAGGTCATTTGTTACACTATAAGAATTACTTATAGGCATTAAGGGGATGTCAAAGTCGATTGGATTTTTGCATTGAGCTTCAATGGGAAAATCGCATCGACTTTGACATCCCCTTAACGTGTAATTTTTTTCTTAGAAAATGCAGGCCGTCAAACTTGAACCAAAAAAATTTTTTAAATTTGAAACATTCTTATTAATAGAAAAATTATTTTTAAAATTCAAACGTATTTTTTTAATTAAATTTTCTTGTAAAATCTACACCATTTAATGTTTTATATAATTTCTAAAATAGTTTTTAGTACAGAAAAATTGTTCCAAATTTTTTGAATCGTGTGACGTAGTTTATGGACGGCCCCTTATAGTGTAGCAAATAACCTTTAAAATAAGCCTAAGATCATTAAAAAGCGTTCATTATTTTAGAAGTTATTCAAATTTTTGTAAAAAAATTAAAAATGACGATTTTTAAAAAATATCTAAATAAAATATTGGCCAAATGACTTCTAAAAGATCTGGTTCTTTTCAAAATTTTATCATCTTTCAAAAATTAAAAATTTTTTAGTTTTCATACATTTTATGTTTTAAAATGTTTTTCAATCACCTGAAAATGGGTGGTCTCTCAATATTTTGACCAGTAGTGTGGAAATTGTTTTCGCTATTTTGTGAAATATTTAAAAATTGTTTTCGCCATTTGGCTAAATATATTGAAAAATTATTTTCGCCACTTGGTGAAATATTTAGAAATTCTATTCACACGCGGATAATATTATGGAAACACCCTTAATTATCTAAATGTTGAAGTTTCTCGATATTCAAAAAAAAATTTTGTTTATAGTTCCATACTTTTTGTACAATATAAATTTCTGATGTTGTCTTTTTAAAAATTTTTCTGTCAGGAAAAATCATTTTTTTTTGAAAATGTAAATACCTGTGAACGATAACAATGAGACGCGCATCGTTATGAAATATATAGTCAATAGATGATATGTTCTCGGACAGAAAAGGCATCTATGGCGCTAAAAGGTGAATTACTAGGTATATTACCATGAGAATGCAATTAGGTCGTTTTAACTTATGCATTCATTTCTTGTTCAAGTTTTTTTTTCCTCGAAGAGAATTTTCTTGCCTATTATAATATTCATTCCCTTTAATTCTACAATTTCCACTCTCAAAAACTAAATTTCTTTAAAAAAAAAAATCATTTTTCATCTTTATAGTTAGTTTTCTCTATTCGTAACTAAATTTTCTTTTTGGCCTTTTCACACTAATATTTTCCATACTTTTTTTTCCTTTTTTTGGAATTGGGGTTTCAAATATTTTTTTCCAAATTGGGGCCATTCAAGTATTACGTAAGCATATTTTTCAGGATTTTAGACCCCCCCTCCCCCATTAAAGATTTTTTATATGCATTAGCGCCATTTTTTCTAATGGAAATAAGCAATAGCAGACCCCCCTCCCCCTTAAATGCTTACGTAATACTTGAATGGTCCCATTCCGGAAAAATTACCATTATTTAAAAAAGAACATAACTTATAAATTGTTAAATTTTTATTCAGATTTTTCAATTTTTTTTAATTGAAATTGAAACATCAAAAGTAACTTTTAATTTTTACCAGCAATTTATATAAATAAATTGTTTAGTGAATCGAAATGTCATGTTAAAATTGAAGTAATTCGAGACACGTTGCTTCTAAACGAATACCGTGACTTTATATAATCTAATTTTGAACGGACCTTTAAAGCGACAAAGAAGAGCCAAGTATAATACTTGCCATTCAAAACCGAAATGTTATCTTTGATTTCTATTATTTTCTTTCGTTCATTTATTTTTTTTTACTTTTTATCTCTTGGGGACCATTCAAGTATTACGTAAGCATTTAAGGGGGAGGGGGGGGTCTAGCTATTGCTTATTTCCATTAGAAAAAATGGCGCTAATGCATATAAAAAATCTTACATGGGGGAGGGGGGGGTCTAAAATCCTGAAAAATATGCTTACGTAATACTTGAATGGCCCCTTGCTGGGAATTTCAATTTTAGAAATACAAGTTTATTTTATTTAAATTGCTTTATGTAGGGTGGGGTGGGGCATTACTATTCCTGTTTGGATTTATGAGTCTAAAAAATGTATTTAAAAAAAAAATAAAAAAATGCTTACGACCGTTTGCAAACTTGACTTCTTAGCTACAATTTTGCCATGAATTATTTTACTGTAACTCGATTCTGTTCCGAACTACAGCGATTTTAATTAATACTAAAATTAATTAATTAATACTAAAAAAAATATAAAAATTAATTTGTTAATTGGAGAAGTTTTTCTCATGAAGTTCATGGTTTTTCTTTTCCAATTTCTTACCATTCTAACCTAAAAACAAGCACACACAAAAAATACATTGTTTCGTAGTTTTCGATGTCATCAGTAGACGAATAGTTTCGCCCCAACCCGTGCAGAAATTAAAATGTGGGCCTGATAGGGTACTGGACAGTTTTCCCGATCTCTGGTGTGGCTCTGGGTAGAGAAACTGACCAGTGCCCGACTAGTGTGTGACGCTGTTCCCGACCAATGCCCTACTTAGGGAAAAACTGGTCAGGGCCTCGTCAGTTTTTCTTAAAATTGCCCTATTTTGTGAGGTTAATTTTATTCAAAAGAAATTACAATAAAATTACTGTAATTAAAAATATTATTATACTAGCAGAGCTACGCGCGCTAAAGCGCGCGCGATATTTCTGCTTTTGTCTTATTATACTTAAGACCTTATTTCATTGTGTGTATATAAAAATGTTTTTTTGAAGAATTTTTAAAAAACATAAAACACGAAAACCAAAAATTAAATTTAACATACTGAGCAGTTTCACGACATAAATATAATATTTTTTTATTTTTATAATTATTTCCTTAAATTTTCAGTTTTTAGTTTAGTCAAGCGATAGAAAAACTTTATATAAATTCATCACACATTAGAAGAATTATTTTATTGAAGTATTTTTCCTTCTTTGTCAAAAGATTGACACCGAGATTTATTGATAGTCATGATATAAGCCGCGGTATAAGCTTAGGGGCCGTCCATAAACCACGAGGACAATTTTTACCAATCTTTGACCACCCCCCATCCAATATAGAACAAAAATTTTTACTTTATGCAATTGACCTTAATTTTGTCACTCGGTGGTTTCTAGGGTCGCTGATTACGAACAGATGTAAGTTTTCATGAATTTAAAATGGCGGAATTTTCTTTTTAATTTATGCAATTGACTTTAATTTTGTTACTCGGGAGTTCTCATACCAGTCAGGTAGGTGTAAATGTCCTAGGAGCGCTCACTGACAATTGACTTCTGTTTTAGCACTTGCGCCGACTCACAACCAGCGAGCGTGGATTAAATGTATAATAATTAAATATTTAATAACTATTATTATTCGTTATTTATAATTTAGTTGTTATTATTAATAAATAAACTTTATTATAATATTGTACTTAAAAAAAAATTATATGTATTTTCATTTTTTAAATATATTACCATAATTATTTTCTAAAGTGTTTTAAAAGAACACGCTTTTTTAACTTAAATAACTGTTTTGAAAAAGTTAATTTTAAAAAATTAAATTTATTTACATGCTTTTAAAACGAGGAAAACTGTCGAGGTCCTGATCAGAGCCCTATTTCATATCTAGTGAACACCGCACTTAGGGTTTTGGCCAGAATTTCTGGTCAAACCCATAAGATAAAAAAATTCTTAAAACGATAGTATAATTACTCCGTTTAATTAATGTCTTCAATTGTTTATAATTTTATTATGGGAACTAATTTAAAAAACTTAATTCATTTACACTTTATTCAAACGAGGAAAACTGTCGAGGCCCTGATCAGAGCCCTATTTAATATCTAGTGAACACCTCACTTGGGGTTTTGGCCACAAATTCTGGTCAAACCTACAAAATAAAAAAATTATTAAAACGATAGTATAATTACTCCCTTTAATTGTATTCTTTAATTGTTCATTATTTTTTATTAAAAGTAATTTTAGAGATTTAATTTTTTTACACTTTATTTAAACAAGGAAAACTGTCGAGGCCCTGATCAGTACCCTATCTAAAATCTAATGAAAACCCTACCTGGGGTTCTGGCTAGGAATTCTAGTCAAACCCCTAAAATAAAAAAATTATTAAATAACTAAAATAATGATTGCCTTTCATTGTTAATAGCTTCTACAATAAAAAGGAATTCTAAAAACTTTATGAAAAAAAAAATATTTAAATAGGGAAAACTGTCGAGGCCCCGACCAGAACCCTGTTTTAAATAGGGCAAAGTGGGGCATTTTCTGCACGGGAACCGCACATTTTTTAAAAAAACACTTGTAAAATTTTTGAACAATAGAATATCAAAAATCCAAAATTTTTTTTAAAATTCTCGTAAAAATTTCAATTATGTATCTTTATAAATAATAAAATTCTTCTTCGAAATTCAATTATTTTTAAATATTTTAATAAAATTCTTGGCAAAATTTCACAGGAATTCAATTATTTACAAATTTTTTAATAAATTTCTTCGAAATAATTCAATTATTTTCATAAGTAAAAAACTTTCACAGGAATTCAATTATTTAAAATACAAAATTTCATACAATTTTTTGAAAAATATCAATTATTTAAAAAGATTTTTATAAAATTCATAGTAAGAATTCAATTATTTAAAAAAAATTTAACAAACTTCTTTTTAAGAATTCAATTATTTTTTTAAATAATAAAATTCTTTACCGAAATTCAATTATTTTTATAAACTTAAATAAAATTCGTTGCAAGAATTCAATTATTTATATAAATAATAAAATTCTTCACAGAAATTTAGTTATTTTTATAAACTTGAATAAAATTCGTTGGAAGAATTAAATTATTTTCAAAAGTATAATAAAATTTTTCGCAGAAATTCAATTATGTTTAAAAATAAAAAAAAAATTCTTATCAAAATTTCAAGTAGGTATCTTTATAAATATAAATAATTAAATTCTTTTCTGAAATTCAATTATTTTAGAAAAATTTTAATAAAATTCTTGGGAAAATTTGAATTATTTTTATAAATAATAAAACTCATCACAGAATTTTAATTATTTTTTATATACAATTTTAATTGAATTTTTCGAAAAATGTAATTATTATCTTAAAATTTTTATTAAAATTTGTCAAAAGAATTTAATTATTTAAAGATGTGTTGATAAAATTCTTTATGAGAATTCAATTTTAACAAACATTCAATTATTCAATAAATTATTTACTTTTTAATTTAGATAGTTGAATTTTTCTAGAATTTTCTAATAAAAATTGATTTAAAAATGTATTACGGAATAATCGATTTATTATTTAATTTCCTTAAAGTTCTGAACGTTCAATTGAACAAAATTGGTTTATTTCTTCTTCAAATTCATGATAAATAATAAATAAATAATATTGGATCACGTATTAAACAAGTTGTGAATCTTTCATTACATGAACATTTTGCTTCCTCTTTATGATCAGCAAAAAAAATTTGCTTCCTCGTGGAGGAAGCGTTAACGATAAGTATATTTGATTTTTAAATCATTTTTAATACAATTTAACATTTATAAAATAAAGTTCATTCGTCATAATAGAAAGAACAAAATTCTCTTATACAGTAATATAAATCTAAATAAACAAAAAAATTTTTAGTAAAAAAGTGAATTTTTCAACTTTAATTCTGTGGAAGAAAGGCATAACAGCATAACTGACATTTTTATCAAATTTAAGATAACATCAGATTTGTATATATTTAATATTGCTCTTCAAAGTTCAATAGCTGAAAAATCATTAAAATGGTTATTAATATAGAAAATAATGGAAAATATAATCGCATAATTGCGTTTTTGACAAAAGGAGACCAGCGTAATAACATAACTGCATTCAGCTTAAAAAACAATTGACATAATTAAAAATGAAAATAACCTTTATGAATAAAAACAATAAGAATTTTGTAATAAAATGTTTTTAGTAAAATACATTTTTCGTACTTTAAATTAAATATATTTATTTTAATAAAACTGCATGGAGAGAAATCTGTTGCTATTATTACACAGAAAAAACTTTAATCTAAATTTAAGAATATATTCTTGGCTCCTATTTAAGTATATTGTATACTTAAATTAAGTATTATGCTATTCTTAAAATGAGAATATATTTTTATTTTAAGAAAATATATTTTAGTATATATTTTTCTTAAAATATATTTTCTTAAAATAAGAATATATTCTCATTTTAAGAATAGTATAATACTTAATTTAAGTATACAATATACTTAAATAGGAGCCAAGAAGATATTCTTAAATTTAGAATAACGTTTTTTCGGTGTACTTGCAGAATTTTTACATATTTTATTAGTCACTGCTGAATAGAATTTTAGCTTGAGGTTATAATAGTTTATATACGAAATCATCTATTTAATGTAATGGAGAGTTCGATGCAATAAAAACAAAAAGCAACTGCTAATTTTGCACGAAATCTTTATTATAAATATAAAGAGAACGTGCTATAAAAGTATTAGATTCTTCTTATAAGAATCGCTCGAACTCCGACTGATTTTCAGGCGGACTTTATACAACACAATCTTACTTGCGTGTACATGGTGCAACATGGTTTTTAAGAAAAAAAGAATTTTTTTAAAAAGTGCAAATTTTTTTGTCTATAATTGGTTTTAATTCTATAAATTTAAATACAATATATACTTTATATATACCAATCGATCTGTCTTAGTGCAAAGAATAAGATTTTATAAATAAATGAGTAAGATTTTCTTATACAGCAACATACATCTTATACAGCAACACACACACACACATACACACACACACACATACATACATACATCCGGACAATTGTTCAGGGTCTTATATAACATAGTCCCATACACAGAAAAAACTTTAATCTAAATTTAAGAATATATTCTTGGCTCCTATTTAAGTATATTGTATACTTAAATTAAGTATTATACTATTCTTAAAATGAGAATATATTCTTATTTTAAGAAAATATATTTTAAGAAAAATATATACTAAAATATATTTTCTTAAAATAAAAATATATTCTCATTTTAAGAATAGCATAATACTTAATTTAAGTATACAATATACTTTAATAGGAGCCAAGAAGATATTCTTAAATTTAGAATAACGTTTTTTCGGTGTATAGAAGAAAATTTGTTAAAAGGATTTTTAAAAATTTTGTAAATTAAACGACTACAAAGCTTCCTCACGAGGAAGCAAAAAGAATTGATGTCAACATTTTTAATTTATGTTTTCCATTTTTATTTCATAATGAGTACCTACTGAAAATATTTATATACTAAAAAAATGTTTCGTTCACTTGACCGTTCAAATATTTAATTTTTTATTATTTATGAAAATAATTGAATTCTTGGAACGAATTCTAATAAATTTTTTTAAATAATTGAATTTTTTTTAGAAGTTTTACTACTTGTAAAAATAATTGAATTGGCGAAGGATTTTATTAGGATTTTTGTAAATAATGAACTTTTTTTTAAAAAACTTTATGGTAATTTAAATTATTACAAAACATGAAGAAGGAGATCACTTCGAGTCATCGCCTTATAAAAAAAATGTAAACACGTTAACTGAAAAGTATTAAATTGCAACAAATTGATACCAAAAATGTGGACCAAATCAAAAATTGATTTAATAATATAAATTTTTGTCATCAATTTGATACTTTTAGTGTCGATTTGACACTTTCAAGAAAACTGTGAATATATTTAAAATAAAAATTATACTACTAAATATGATGACTTGAGAAATTGTATTTTTATCGAAAAGAAAAAAAATTAAGATACCAAATCTAAAATATTGAAGATTACACTTTGTTATATTTTATATCGACTATTAATAGTGTTAAACAATTGTGAGAGAATTTAGCGACTATTGTGAAACATCTGATATAATATTGATAATGATAGATATGTCATTGAATTTGAAAATTTTCATTTTGATTTATTCTTTTGATACATTCTCATTAATTTTCAAGATATATTTAGTTTTGACAGAATTCATATATTTTCTATTGTAAACAAGAGAAGAACCTTTATTTGAATGACTTGAAAATAATTCGAGATATTATATAAAATTAAAATTATTGTTTATATAAAAATGTTTATTATCATTTTTCGAAAGAATATTCACTTTTATATTTTTTATATATATATAATAATATAAATATAATATATATATATATATTTGTTTGGAAAAAGTTTTCCGTGAAAGAAATTTGAATGAATAGAATTTTTTTTTGATTTTATGATTAAAATAGTAAAAAATAAAAATAAATTGTTATTAAAATGATAATAAGAAAATTAAAAATTTGCTCTCGGGGGCCGTCCATAAACTACGTCACGCCTTAGAGGGGGGGGGGTGGAATTCATTTTTTGTGACGTTCTGTAGAAAAAATGGCGCTAAAGCATGTAAAATTTGTGACGTGGGTAGGGGGGGGGGGTGGAAAAATTATGCAAAATCGTGTGACGTAGTTTATGAACGGCCCCTCGTGTGAGGAAGAGAAAATATTTTGTCTGACCCCTAGAGCGATGGAATTATAGAACAAAATTCTTGCAACTTTTTTTTTGTTTAACACCTCGAGAAAAAATGCCCCCATGCAAGGAGTCATATTTGAATGAGATCTACAGCTGTCAGTCTGTCTAAAATTCTCACATGTGAATAAAAAATTTCTGTTTTTTTAAACTTCGAATTACTATAAACAAAGAAAGAAACTTTATCTCTATATTTATCTATATAGTTTTTGTAGGGCTCGAACTAGGTCCATAAATTCCGTAAAAATCCGTAAATTTGCTTGAAGTCCGTAAAAGTCCGTTTTTTTTAAAAAAAAAGGTCCGCAAAGTCCGTAATTTGATTGAGAAAAGACGAAAAGTTCGTAAATTCTACGATATAATTTGGAGAATTTTATAGAAATTACAAATGATTGAAGAAATTCAATTATTTTCAAAAGTATAATAAAATTCTTCGCAAACATTCAATTATGTTCAAAATTTTTTTAAAATTCTCGGCAAAATTTCAATTATTTTTAGAAATAATTAAATTCTTCTCCAAAATTGAATTATTTTCAAAAATTTTAATAAAATTCTTGGCAAAATTTCAATTATTTTTAAAAACTTTTTTTAATTCAATGATTTTCAATATTTACTATTTTCAAAAAATTGTCCAAATATTAATTATTATATTAATCATAAATATGTTAATATTAATTGTCTGACACAAATAATTATAAGGAATAATAAACATGAATAATAAAATAATTCATGTTTTGCACATATTACAAAAATATATATAGAAAACAAAAGAAGACAGAAATAGGGGAGACTGGGGCGAAAAGTTAAATTTTGCATAAATGATTTTTTTCAGACAATATAATCCGCTTAGATGCAAATATTTATACATCAATATTGTAGGGCAACTTGTCCCCTACAACTTTCAATAAAAAAGTTTCTGATGTTTTCGCATACAATACATGTTTTGTCCTTTTTTGAAAATTTTGTTTTTTTTAACTTTTCGCCCCATGCTGGGGCAAAAAGTTAAATTCTATTTTTAGCCTACTAAAACTTTTTTCTGCTAGGTGTTAAGTAGTAGATAAGTTAAAGTATACGTAAACAAGTAATTTAGTTAATAAAAGATCTTTGTTTACTTAACAAAAGCTTTAGAATAGTTATAAAGTTAATAAATTGAAATTTAAAAAAAAAAATTTTTTGTTTTATTTCACGTGAGCGGTCTTGTTTTTTGATAGAGTACTTGCCTAATGTCAAATAAAAATAAAAATAAAATTCGATTGTCGAATATTCGACATTCGACATTTCGGCGCCCCAAAACCGAACTAAAACTCGGTTCGGTTCGAATTTTGCACAGCTCTAATATTTTAATAAACTATCGTCAAAATGTTTATAAATTATCGCATAAATTTCCATAAATTACTGCAAAAATTTCCATAAATTACCATAAATTACCAACGTTAAATTTTTTAGTTAAAAATTTATCGTCAACATTTTTATAAATTAACTTATAAATTTCCATAAATTACCGATGTAAATTTTTTTAGTTCTTGTTTGTGTTTTACATAGTTTCATAAACTATCGTCAAAATGTTTATAGATTACCGCATAAATTGGAGTTATCTATATAGGTGTATTCCTGGCAAAATTTGGAAAATTTTGAGTGGTCTTAGAAATTTTTTGGTTACAAATTCGCTGAGTTACGGAATTTCAAAGTTTAAAACGCCAAAAACCTCATTTCGAGAAAAACGGAATTTAAGATTGCGATAGGTACCAACTAATTGTTGTATCTCTGGTTCTTCTTGGAAGTTATTCAGATAAGAATTGTTTCCAGATCAGGACACCTTGAAGATAAAAAACCAATAGGTTTTAAATTCTTAAAACCATCCCCCCCTCTTAATTTTGAAAATACGAAAAATCGACAATTTGGGCCATTTTCTAAAAAGGACAGTTTTTCTATTAAAAAACCATTTTCTTACAAGATTAATGATTATAGGTACAATTTTATTGTGTCCTTTGAAGAAAAAGAATAGATATTAAACTTATTTAAAAATTTTTGACAGTCTCTATTATGAAAAAATTGCCGCAATATCCAAATTTTCATTTCGACAATTACGGAAAAAAATACTCTAACATCAATATGTCTGGTTCTTCTGGGAAGTTATTCAGATAAGAATTGTTTACAGTCCAAGGTACCTAAAAGATTAAAAACCAATAGGTTTAACATTTTTAAAACCACCCCCCCCCTTTTGATTTGGAAAATACGAGAAACTGACAATATCCCAATGGGAAATTTACAACTGGCGGAGTACTGCGCCAGCACTGGCAGTACTGGCAGCTACGCTGACAGACAGCACTGGCATAACTCTGGGATGATAACGCTGTCTAACGCTGGCGAAGTACTGCCAGGCAGCGCTGGCGCAGCACTGGACCAGTGTTGGCTGAGAATATTGCCGCAATAAATGCCGTATTGTTATTAATTAGTCGTAAATTCATAATTATAAATAATTTAACAACAAAATGGTAAATAATATTAATAAATAGTTATTATTCATAAAATATTTCTCTTCTTAAAGAAATTGTATTAAAGATGGAGACTAACAATGGATATAGTAAATGAAGTAGAAAAAAATTGTTTATAACGTTTAAAAATTAAATAATAAACAATTACAGTAAGTGTGCATTAGATTTTCATATTTTAGTACCTAACGATATGGAATCTAGAAATATCGCAAACCTATGAAAATAAACAAAATTGCTCACGAGGGGAATTAAACCTACGACCTACCAGACTAACGCTCTAACCACTATGCTAACGACACATGTGTACAGTAAAGTATTAACATCTTAGTATCATTCAGACATACAATTATTGAGTCAAAGATGAGAAAAGAATAGGGATACGTTAGAAATAATAATAATTGAAATAAAATAAATTGAACTAAATTTTTAATAATTAAATTAAATTACTTTGCTTATTGCATTTAACATTTTACGTAATTCTTAAATTACGTGGAAATTTTTAATAATTTTTTATTCATAATTAAAAGTATAATAGTATTTTAATAGGAACCAAATTATTATTGAGATTAAAGTTTAAATTTTGTTTATAATTTTAATATGTTTAAATAATTTATTATTTACAAAATTAGACAATTATGTTAAATTGTTATTATTAAATTTAATAAAAATAAAAAATGAACAACTGAAAAGTAAAATATTAATTTTTTTCAATAAATTTATATTTATAAACATTCATAAACTTTTTTTATAATTTTTTTTAAGTTTATGTTAAAAAAGCAATGTTGGCAAAGAGCGTTGTGAACAATTTTTCTATACTCAGCCAGCACTAATTGTCGAGGCTCGGCTAGACTACGCCGAACAATCGTCTGAGTACTAAGCTAGTGGTGAACATCGGCACTACACTGGCATTTCCCATTGGGTATGAGCTCTTTTCTAAAAAGGACAGTTTTTCTATTAAAAAACCATTTTTTTACAAGATTAATAATTAGGTACAATTTCATTGTGTCATTTAAAGAAAAAGAATAGATATTAAACTTATTTAAAAAATGTTGGCAGTCTCTATTATGAAAAAATTGACGCAATATCCAAATTTTCATTTTGACAATTACAAAAAAAAGACTCTAACACCAATATCTCTGGTTCTTCTGGGAAGTTATTCAGATAAGAATTGTTTACAGTCCAGGACACATTAAAGATGAAAAATCAAGAGGTTTTAAATTTTTCGACACCTCCATTTTTAAAATACGGATTACTTTTGCAAATGACCGACAAAATGGGCCCTTTTCATTTTTTTAAAGAACCAGTGAAATCAAACAGTTAAATTATCAATAAATTAATGAAAACCGCATGATTCGACTTGTAAAAACATGTAGATTGATAATTAAAAATAAAAACAAATTAAGATTTTGCTCCAAAATTACAAAATTGCGATTATCTCGAAAATTAGAACCGACAATATGGGGCCTTTTCATGTGGACGTCCACAAATTTCTATAAATTACTGCAAAAATTTTCATAAATTGCAAAAATAAAAATTTTTAATTGTAACTTATGTGGAACATATTTTTATGAATTATTATGATCCACAAGTTTTGAACGTTCAAATGAACGAAACACTTTTTATTAGAAATGTTTTTATACTTTATTGTTTGCAATAAAAATTAAAAACTTAAATTTTACACTTAAAACCTTTATAATTCATTTATTTTATATCGACAAAAAATTATTGTAATAATTATTTAAATTAAAAAAGAAAATAAATAAATTTCGTTCATTTGAACGTTCAGAACATTAGGATGAATTATTGCAAAAATTTCCATAAATTACTGCATAAATTTCCATTAATTAATTCCTAACTGACTATTGTCAGTTTACCGTGTTAGCAATACTGGCACAGTACTGGCGTAGTACTGGTTTGCCAGTGTTGCTTCCGCAATACTGGCATAGTACTGGCATACCAGTCTTAAAGGGCAGTACTGGCGTAGTACAGAAATTTTATTGAATAGCTAGTACTGAACTAGTACTGGCAAGCCAACTGCTGGCATGCCAGTACTGGTGCAATACTGCGCCTGTTGTGAATACTGGCATTTGACAGAAATTTTTGCTTGGGTATATTTGATAATTACAATATTTGGTAGTTATAATCGATGGTAGTGGTAATGGTTCTTGTTCTCGCGAACATTCTTTAACAATGGAATTCCATATATATATATATATATATATATATATATATATATATATATATATATATATATATATATATATATATATATATATATATATGTGGGAAATAGTTATACATCTACAAATCGACTTGAACTTTCAGATCGCCAAGTTTGGAATTTGCAAGTAAAATAAGCTCAAATTTACGTTAAGGACTTGGTTATACGAATTCGATTTGCAACTCGATTCTGTGGATTGCTTTTACATTGTCTGGACTATCTGTCTTTTTAAATTGTTTCACCTCACCAGCATTTCTCTGTAGTCTGTACACAATATTTCAACAATTTTTTTATTTCTCATTTATGTTTCAGTTGCAATTTTAGTTATTATCTAAAATGCAATTATCTTTATAAATAATATATGTAATTCTTTTCCAAAATTCAATTATTTTCAAAAAATTTAATAAAATTCTTGGCAAAATTTCAATAATTATCAAAAATTTTCCTCATTTCAATTATTCTTAATATGAAGGGCTACATAAAATAAGGGGACGAACGCGTGGTTGAAAGGGATAATATCAGTCAGGTAGCAGCGAGCGGCTCAAGGCTTGTCACTGTTACCCGACTGGTATAGTATCCCTTCCAAGCCTCGCGTTCGTCCCCTTATTTTATGTAGCCCTTCATATCTACACTGAGAGAAGAAAAGCACAGAATCTGAATTCTACCGCACACCGCACTGAGAAAATTTTGGGGACAATGCTGCTCCGGTAGGTGACACTACTGCGTTAAATCAAGAGCTGGAGCGCAACTTTACCTACGATTCGCAGCCGCCCGGAAAAAAAGTAAGAAACTGTTCTCATGGACTTTACTCCGTGCTCATGGAACTGATCCTTACCTTTCCAAAGTCAGAATCAGCCCCGTGAGGAGTACATGCTGCCTTTTGCGGAGCGGCTGCGAATCGTGGACAGAGAGTGCCAGCGACTCTTATGAAATTCCGCAGCGTCCCCAAAATTTTCTCAGTGCGGCTATACAAAATAAGAGACAGAATCTGTCCTTCGCATAAAAGACAGATACTGTCACTTAAAGCGTAGAATCTGTACTTCAAAATTTTTCAAAGTACAGCATCTGTGCTTCAGAGTACAGAATCTGTCCAATAATGGCACTGCTGCTGCGTTCAACCTGGGGTAGGGGAGAGTGGGGCAAAATGGGGTAGGCGGGTCAAATGGGGTACCTCTGTTTTTCCATGATAGGTACTTTTAATTTTTTTTCCCTCGACATATATCATTCATGTTGATAAGAAACTGTTATTAATTATGAAGACACTCCAAAGAAAATTTTTTTTTGAAAGTTATACAACTTTTAAGTTTTAAGCAAAAAAAATATGAATTTTTTTCAAAATTAAAGTGCTCTCCAAACTTTTTGGGATAATGCATTTAATTTGGCAAGTGTGGGATCTTTTTCAGTACTTATTCTAGAGTAATTTCCAATAGAATAGATTGTTTAATTGTTTACAATAACTTAGAAACATTGCATTTTGTTTTAATATGCAGTGTGGGGCAGAATGGGGTACCTAAGTGTGGGGCATGCCGGAAGCTACGCCGTTTCATTAAAACTATTTATATTATGCATATTTAAAGGTTTCCTGCAGAAGAATCAATATTTTTGTTTGGAAACTTATACCATCGATGTTTCATTATCGATATATCGATATTTTGCAATATGGATGTTTTTTTGTTAAATTCCAATAAATATTACTTGTTTTTTCATAATAATAAAGAATCCTACTTTTTGTTTGTATTTATAATCTCATACAACAAGAATTTAATGAATTTTGAAAAAATACTCAATGTTTTGTATAGTTATTTGATGCCACCCCATTTTGCCCCACGGGTGGGGCAAAATGGGATTTTAGCACTTTCTTAGAAAATACGATATAAGTTCTTTCAAAAATTTTTTTCTCCGCTATTATCATAATTTCCTCAAAGCTAAGTGTACAAAGAAGAATTCTGAAGTTTAGCTGAATCGATTTATTCGTTTGGTTCTCTGTAAACAGCCAATTTCAAAAAGGTACCCCATTTTGCCCCACTCTCCCCTACTGATGCTGAACTATGTCGAATTCAGATTCTGTGCTTTTCTTTTCTCAGTGTACTATTTTAATAAAATTTTCCAAAAGAATCCAATAGGGTCAAGGCGTTAATAAAATTTTCCTATACAATTCAATTATTTTCAATAAAATTCTTCTTAAGAATTCAATTATTTTCACAACACGGAAAAAAAAGGTCTGGAAGAGATATCCATAAAAATATTGTTGAGCAGAATATTGTTGTGTTATCCAATTCTATGGAAGGGACAACTTTCAGGATGGAAGCAGTTTCAATATTCAATGGATGAGGGAGCCATATTATATTGTTAAATCAAATATGGATGTTACATCCATAGGCATGGTTGGGCTTACAATTCATGCTATGGATTTTCACATATGGCTGCCTCATCCATATAAACTTTGGTTGGGAGATCCATAGTTAGTTCAAAATTTCGATACATGTTGCGCTCAATTCATTATCATGGCATCCATTTAAAAATGGTCGTCTCAATTTGTCCGTCGTTTGTCGGTCTCCTGTCGCGTCTATATATAATCTCGTTGTGAGTTTATTGTGTATAAATAGTGTTATAATTGTTTATTATTTATTATCGTTATTGTCTATTAGTGTTTATGTAAATTAATTTTTATGAAATATGTGTAGAGTATATAAAGAATATTATATGCTCAAATATTGTAGTTGTGTGTATAGTGTAGTGGATAGCGTTAGTGTTTAGTATGCGTTAGGTCTAGGGTTCGTGTCTCCCCCCATCGGTTAATAATTTATTTCGTAAATATGCGGTTATTCAATAAGTGGTGTGTATTAATTAACAAAAATGTGTATAAAATATCTCAAGTGACATAGAATTTAATTAATTGAGTGATTCTAATTTTTTTGTTTCCCATTTACATTACTATGGATCACCCAACCATAGATCTTTTGCTGCTCCAACAATATAGAGCCAGCCATAGAATATAGATGCAGCAACCTTAACTATGGATATCCCGTATTTTTCAATTTAATATGGCTGTGATATCCATGTATCTGGATGTGTCAACTATTCCTTTCTTTCCGTGAAATAATACATTTTTCATGGGAATTCAATTATTTAAAAAATTTGAATAAAATTCTTCTCAAGAATTCAATTATTTTCATAAATATAATAAAATTTTTCTCGAGAATTAAATTATTTTAAAAAACATTGATAAAATGCTTTATAAATTTGAAAAATTATAATAAAATTGATCGTAGAATATAATTATTTTCGTAAAATATAATATTCTTCCTAGGAATACAATTATTGTCGAAAATGTTTGTAAAAATCTTCGATACAATTCAATTGTTTAAGCAATTTTAATAAAATTCTTCCCAAAAATTCAATTATTTTCAAAAATAAAATTTTTCACAGGAATTCAATTATTTAAACAAAAATTTGATAAAATTTTTCGACAGATTTTATTTGTTTTCAATTTTTTAATGAAATTTCTTGCTAGAATTTAATTATTTTCAAAAAGTTTTAAAAAATTCTGAGAAATTCAATTATTTAAAAAAATTTGAATAAATCTGTTGATTTAATAAAATCAGATTCCTCGCCACCTAGTAGCGACCTTCGCGTTCTCAAGTAGAGAAATCGAACCACCATTTTATTCCTCAGAAACTTTTTTATAATTAATAAAATCCAAAAAAATGTTATTGTGAGAATAATTTAAATTGTCGTTTTAATACAGATCTATAAGGCTTTTTATTTAAACACGTAGTTTATGGATGTGCCCTAATAATAATAATAACAATAAAAATAATCATAGTAGTAATACTAATTATAATAATGATAATAATAAGATAATAGTAATATTAATAATAATATGAAAACTGTAGTGGCGCTGTAGTGGCGCTGAGAGCATTTGAAACATTTTTGTAGTCTAGCGCCTTTCTCGCATTCTGCTCGCAGTGCTAGAATGAACATAATCTCACCTGCCAATACTTTATTTCACGAATTAAAAAATGATTCCTATGTCATTTCTTTTGACGAATATAATTAAAAAAATCGTTTACATATAAAAAACATTTACTAATTATCTGACAGCAATGAAGTTTTAACGTATTTGAAGAGTTAATACACGTTTCGTTTAAAGTTATGGTAAGATTTTAATTCAGAAAACGGTAACCTTTTCTTAATCCCAAGCCTAATAATAATTTTGATCATTATTTGCTGTATAAAATTGTTTTTTAAATATGGAAATTTTAAGAATAAATTATTATTAAATTTCCATAAAAAATTATTTATTTCTTTAGAGTAACAGTGTCAAAAATAGTTACACATGTTAAACATTAAAATTAAAATTTTTGAAATTAAACAATTTTTTTATAATAATAATAATAATAATAATAATAATAATTGCAAAAATTAAGTTCCTATTTAAAATCAGTAAATATTTTCTGTCAGGTCAATTAAAAATAAAGAAAAAATAAATCCAGTTTGAGGTTATGTTTTCTAATTCGAATGGAGAGAAATTAATAATATATTTGATCCATAAAAAAGTATTTATTGTTATTCTTGGTGATAAATTGTTAGATTAATTACTTAAAATATATTTACAAATTTTCTTGGAGGTTGAATAAGACATTCATATACTAAAAATTCTTTTATAAATAAGTGTATAAATTAACGAATGAACAAGAAATTTATAATAATGCAATATCAAGTTATATTTAAATTTAATACAATTACAAATATATAAATACTTAGAATCCTTTACTATTATTGTTTTTAAATGCCACAATATTCTACAAGCAAACATTTACTTTTACTTTAAAAATAAAAACAAACACCTTTGACACTTTATGCAACAGAAATTTGAGGTTATGTTGCATTCTAGCGGAAAGTGCTCGCGCCATGTCTAGGCTTCCATTAAATTTTTCTACCTGGGTTATTACAAAAATACGAATTATATAAATATACGACTAAAATTTTTAATATTGTTTATTCAAATAATATATTAGATTTGAATTTATTCAAGTAAGTTGATAGTTTAGAACATATGTTCCATGTCATAAAATTTGAGATTCCTAATATCATTTTTAGGCATAAGAAATACGTGTTCTTCACAATACTAATATTCGGATTAGATATAATACCAAATTTCAGTTTTAGTGACCTGCTTACATCTTACGTCCGATTCCAGTGATAGTTTATGCCTAAATCTCAGATTTAATCTCTAATTTAGAGATTAATTTTTTTCCGTGTGTGAAAGTTTAGTGCTTTAGAAATTGGACGTTTTAAAATTCAATCTTTTATAAATTCGGTGTTTTGGATATTCACTTATACGAAAATTAGGTTGCCTACAAATATGTTTAAATAAAAATTTGGTTAAATGAAAATTATTTTAAATATAATTTCAACTATATATTAATGGTTGTACACCAAAATATGGTTAAATTTAAATTCTGTCAGGCTATAATTCAAGTGCATTATATTATACGTTACATAAAAATTCGATAATATAGAAATGCTGCACTGAAAAACTTTTTGTTTCAAAAATTAATAAAATTCATTTCAAACTTTAATATGATGCATTTGAAACAGGGGAAAACGATGTTTTTATGTTATATTTAATCGTACGAACGTATCAACTTTTAACAAGGTAATACAAAAAATTAGTATGGGCCGTGCCAATCTCGGCCCAATAATGGCACATTCATGGCAAAGTTGATTAATCTTTAATGGCAAAAGACAATTGCCAGTGATGTGCCGACCATCGGCCCAGTAATGGCTCATTATTGGCACTTTAATGGCAAAAAATTTCTATGGTTCATGGCAAATTATAATTGCCTGTATTGGGACGTAGCTTGGCTCAATAACGGCACAATATTGGTAAAGTTGATCAATCTTTAATGGCAAAATTCAATTGCCAGTGATGTCCATTAATAGCTCATTAGTGGCACTTTAATGGCAAAAATTTTGTATCCTTGATGGCAAAATATTTTTTTCTAATGTTGTCAACACTGGGGGAGTAATGGCAGCCAATATTGGGCCATTAATGTCTGCTGAGATCTGGCTGACAATAATGGGCCATTAATGTCTGCCGAGATCTGGTGCTAATATTGGGCCATTAATGTCTGCCGAGATCTGGCTGCCGACGTCCAACCGCGATTAAATGTTCTATTCTTTCATATTTTCCTTCATGGATAATTTTATAAATTGAAATAGGGTCATTTGGGGTAAATGTAAACAAGGAGTAAATGTAAACAGTAGATGACTTTTGATTTTCGTCAATTTAGTTAATAAATAATTAAGTGTTTACATTTACCCCGAGAATTCGAAAACTCGGGGTAAATGTAAACAGAACTTGAACTACATTTTAAAAGAAAATAATTGAATAAATTTGCTTCTATTTCACAATTTCATTAATTTGTCAATGTAAATATTACATAGAAAAGGAAATTAGGTCCTCTTTGAAAAAAAGTTTAATAAAAAAAAAAATTTTTTTTTTGAAAATTTGATCAATTTTTAAAAATATTTTTAGGTTCATCTGCCATTTTGAAATTTTAAAATTGGACTTCAAATTCGTATTCAGCGACCTCAAAAACCCCCTAGTAGCCAGATTCAAGCAAATTTGATCAATTTTTAAAAATATTAAAATTTTTAGGTTTATCCGGCATATTGGATCCACCATTTTGAAATTTAAAAATTCGATTTTAGATTCTTATTCAGCAACCTTAAAAACTTCTTTTTACCAAGTTGAATGAAAATCTATTAAAATTTGTTCAAGTTATTCAAGTTTTTACATTACTAATTTTGTAATGGTTGATTGTTTATTTATATGATACATTATCAGTCAACTGGTTGATTTACTATACATCTACGAAGAATTTTTTTTCAGTTTTTCCATCCCTTAAAACAGTAGTATACTTGAAATAACTTGTTTCTTAAATCTCGCTTAACTACAGTGGTGTTTACATTTACCCCGAATTTTAGGAAAATTTCAAAATCTCGGGGTAAATGTAAACAGTCAGTTTTAGGCGATTCAGGTGCATCAATATTTCTTTGTACCTCATAAAATTTTTCTAGGGAACACTAGCAACAAGTTCATGCAAAAGAAATCCGTCCGTTTTACCTTTTAACAAAAAAAACTAATGTTTAAACGAGTGAGAGGAATGACGCGGTACTACATGACAAATTTCATTTTCTATATTTAAAAAAACTACACGACATATTTTATTTATATTTTTGAAAATTATTTTTAAATATCATAACTTTTAGAAAAAATTAATAAAGTACCAATTTTCATGATTTAAATAATTGTTTTACCTATTGAAAAAATGAAAAGCACTTAGATGACAGGTTAGAAAATCGATTTTGAGGTGGTAAAATATTTTAAAAATGTATTAAACAATAAAATTTTACAACTTTTTCTTGCAGAACATTTAGAAAAAGTGATAAAATAGGGAAATATGACTTCCCAATGGAAAAAAAACCATTGGCGCATTAATGGCCCAATAATGGGAGCCAGGCATGCCATTAATGGCACCTATTAATGGACCAATAGTGGTAAAGTAATGGGCTGACTACGTCGTTGCCAATAATTGACAGCCATCATTGGCACATTAATGGCTGCCAATGAAACGCCAATAATAAAAATTTTTTAAATTAACAAAAATTATTTATTAAAATTATAATTATTTAATTATAAAAATTAAAAATTGTTTATTAATTTTTTTTTAATTATTATATTTGTAATAGAAAAAAGTCATCACAGTAATTAGTGAGATCTTTTCTCTTTCAAAAAAATTGCCTCACATCCTTTGTAAAAATAGGAGAGGCAGGGGGCAGAATTATTATATTCTACGAATGGACCTGAGGAGTTCAGCCTTTATATACACGGGCTGGAGTAACTTCGATGCTAGTAGAACTGATGTTTGCTCGCCCTATGCGGCACGGTTGAAACTAACTTCCAAGTACAACGCGCACACGTGTTCACGCATGCGGGAAGATTTGAATAATTTTCAATTATTTGCCTATTAATTCCAAATCTATTCTATTCTAATAAAATAAATAATAAAATAAAAAGTATAAATAAAATAAATAATAAATTAATAATATCTATTATTTTGAATTGTCTTATAAAATAAAAAAAATTTCATTTCTTTTCAAGTATTTCTATAACCCAAAAGAAAAAAAAATGCTGAGTATTCTTTGAAAATAATATTCAAACTTGTATATTTATAGAAATCTATTATTATTCATAAATTGTGATTTATAAATAGAAATAATGTCCACTTTTTATTTATTAAAAATAATAGATAGAATTTTTTAAAAATCGAAATTAAAAAATAGTTTTACAATTTATTTTTTTAACTCACATTCTAAAAAATAATTGGGATTTTTTTTTAATAAAAGAATTTGATAACTTTTTTAATTTTAAAATTTATTTTGAATTTAATAATATTTTTAAATTTGAAATTTAATGAATTTGTCAATTTCTGAAATTTTGAAACTTATTAAATTAGACAATTTTAAAATTCATTCAATTTTTTTTACTCAAAACGAAAATTCAACAAATATCTTATAATTTAATACTAATAAAAACATTTTGACAAATAAAGAATGAACATTATTGACAAATTTCGAAAAACAGCGATATTTTATAAATTTTATGCAAAATTTGTTAAATTTTCATTTTGAATAAAAAAAATTTAATGAATTTGAAAAATTACTAATTTAATAAATATCAAAATTACATTTTCCAACAAAATTGTCAAAAAAGTATTATTTCCAAAAATTTTACAATTTGAAAAGTTTAATTTCTTCTGTTAATATTAACATAATTTCTACTTAATAATCATAATTTATTAATAATAATAATTTTTTTTAATTAAAATTTGAATATATTAAAAGAATATTCAACATATTTCTTTGCTTCTTGATTTTAGTAAAAGAAATATTTGAAAAGAAAATAAATTTTATTTTATAAGATAATTGAAAACAATATAGATATTAGTCAATTTTGAAATTCATTAAATTTTTTTTACACATAAAGAAAATTCAATAAATTTCGCATATTTATAAAATATTACTGTCTTCAGAAATTTGTCAATTACTTTCATTGTTTATTTGTCAAAACGAAAATTCAACAAATTGCGTATAATTTAATACTACTAAAAATATTTTGACAAATAAACAATGAAAGTAATTGACAAATTTCTGAAGACAGTAATATTTTATAAATATGCGAAATTTATTGAATTTTCTTTATGTGTAAAAAAAATTTAATGAATTTCAAAATTGACTAATATCTATATTGTTTTCAATTATCTTATAAAATAATATTTATTTTCTTTTCAAATATTTCTTTTACTAAAATCAAGAAGCAAAGAAATATGTTGAATATTCTTTTAATATATTCAAATTTTAATTAAAAAAAATTATTATTATTAATAAATTATGATTATTAAGTAGAAATTATGTTAATATTAACAGAAGAAATTAAACTTTTCAAATTGTAAAATTTTTGGAAATAATACTTTTTTGACAATTTTGTTGGAAAATGTAATTTTGATATTTATTAAATTAGTAATTTTTCAAATTCATTAAATTTTTTTTATTCAAAATGAAAATTTAACAAATTTTGCATAAAATTTATAAAATATCGCTGTTTTTCGAAATTTGTCAATAATGTTCATTCTTTATTTGTCAAAATGTTTTTATTAGTATTAAATTATAAGATATTTGTTGAATTTTCGTTTTGAGTAAAAAAAATTGAATGAATTTTAAAATTGTCTAATTTAATAAGTTTCAAAATTTCAGAAATTGACAAATTCATTAAATTTCAAATTTAAAAATATTATTAAATTCAAAATAAATTTTAAAATTAAAAAAGTTATCAAATTCTTTTATTAAAAAAAAATCCCAATTATTTTTTAGAATGTGAGTTAAAAAAATAAATTGTAAAACTATTTTTTAATTTCGATTTTTAAAAAATTCTATCTATTATTTTTAATAAATAAAAAGTGGACATTATTTCTATTTATAAATCACAATTTATGAATAATAATAGATTTCTATAAATATACAAGTTTGAATATTATTTTCAAAGAATACTCAGCATTTTTTTTTCTTTTGGGTTATAGAAATACTTGAAAAGAAATGAAATTTTTTTTATTTTATAAGACAATTCAAAATAATAGATATTATTAATTTATTATTTATTTTATTTATACTTTTTATTTTATTATTTATTTTATTAGAATAGAATAGATTTGGAATTAATAGGCAAATAATTGAAAATTATTCAAATCTTCCCGCATGCGTGAACACGTGTGCGCGTTGTACTTGGAAGTTAGTTTCAACCGTGCCGCATAGGGCGAGCAAACATCAGTTCTACTAGCATCGAAGTTACTCCAGCCCGTGTATATAAAGGCTGAACTCCTCAGGTCCATTCGTAGAATATAATAATTCTGCCCCCTGCCTCTCCTATTTTTACAAAGGATGTGAGGCAATTTTTTTGAAAGAGAAAAGATCTCACTCATTACTGTGATGACTTTTTTCTATTACAAATATAATAATTAAAAAAAATTAATAAACAATTTTTAATTTTTATAATTAAATAATTATAATTTTAATAAATAATTTTTGTTAATTTAAAAAATTTTTATTATTGGCGTTTCATTGGCAGCCATTAATGTGCCAATGATGGCTGCCAATTATTGGCAACGACGTAGTCAGCCCATTACTTTACCACTATTGGTCCATTAATAGGTGCCATTAATATACCAATAGAAAATCAATGGCTCCCAATATTGGGCCATTAATACGCCAATGGTGACTCTTGGCAGTTTCCCATTGGGTTGGTATTTTCCCAAATGATTATAATTATTTAGAAAATCTTGATTACATGCAAAATGAGGTTTTTTGGAGAATCACCCATATAAGTATAAAAATACTATAATTTAGAAAGAATGTTTTCAAATTTTAATATGATTCTATACCAAGCAAAAATAGTATAACACATGTTACCAAATATTGTAAGGGAATGAGTCAATTTTTCATATGGCATCTTATTAAATGTTCTCCGAATCGTTCCGAGTATTTTTGTTCGCATCGTTCGCATACATTTTAATGGCTTAATGTTCTTAGTGTAAACAGTGCAAATTGTGCTTTTATATTTTAAGAAAGCTTTTTACATACATGAAGTTTTAAATAATATTCATCAAAGAACAATACGTGATGAAAATTATTATTCTCAAGTTGTCTAATGTGTAACCTGTGTCACTAACATCGCATTGTTTTTGAGGTTAGGTTAAAGATCAAACTTTTATTTAAATAAATAATAATTATTGTGATTATACATAATTATTGTAAATTATTATTTTTATTTTAATATTACTGTTAGTATTAATTGAAAATAAAGATTTTGAAATTATATTTTAATGGTTAAAATTTTTTACAATAAAAATATTTTATTTACGATTTTTCAATTAATTCAATTTTTATTTTGAATAAAAATTATTTATATTGAGTTGAAAATTGTCCCATAATAAAAAAAATAATTTTCAACAATCAGTTTTAATAAATAGTGATTTTTATACTTAATATTCTTAAATTTTTTACACAGAAAAAAATATGTGTTAAATTTGTTGCGTGTAGTTTTCAGGTGATGTTGTTTTAACACAATTTTGGTGTTATTTTAACCCCATTTAAAATGTATATTAATTTAACACCCTGTAGCGTTAATTTAACACATTCCAGTGTTATTTTAACACCAATGAAGTGTTAAAATCACACACTGTCGGTTAAAAATGTTGCGTGTAGTTTTAACACTACTTTTAGTGTTATAATAACACTTCTTTTTTCCTGTGTAAATAACTTGATTTCTCGCAGGTGCAGAAATATGTCTAGATTTAATATATAAGACCAGCTAAAAGAGGACTATCATATGTATTTCTGAAATATGCGTGCGACTTTTAAAGGTTAGGTTAGGATAGGTTTTAGATATAATATATGTATAGTGTATTGCGACAAGGTTTGTGAATGGGGTGAATGGTGTGTCACGTCTGTATAAAACTTACATATATGTTATCTGCGAATCATTGAGGAGAATTCAATAGAAATAAAACTCCCTTTCATTGGTTAAAGTGCCCGCGCTAATTTAAAAAAATTTTATATTCATGAAAATGCATTAATACTACGCAAGCGCAGTAGATTTTGTAAATTCGCATTATGATTGGTTGACGCATTTTTTTTCTTTTAAAGATACGTCCAAATTTTTAATATAGTCTGTATGAAAAAGTGATAGATTTCTTCCAAATATTTAATACATTTTTTCCATTATTTGGAATGAATATATTAGTTTTAGTCGTTGAAAAGGTTAGTATGCGCCATATTAATTTTTGAAACGAAAACACGGTTTTCCCCACTTTGAAACGCTGCCATATTAAAGTTTCATATATTTTCAATCATTTTTTAAAACGAAAAGTCTTTCAGTGTACATTTACCCCAATTGACCCTGCAGTCAAATAAAAAATATATTTAATAAATATTTCTTCAAATACTAATTTCTTGTGATAAGAATTTGTTTAAAAGAAAACTCGAATTATTGCAGTTCTGATAAGTAAAAATTTTAAGTTTTTTATTTCGATACCACAAAAATTGTTGCAAGTTCCATGTGGGGAATATTCATGCGTCCCACATAATCGAACGAAATGTCGATGATGTAGGCTACACTTGATAACCTCTCGAACCATATGTTTGCTTCACGTCTCATATAAAAATTTAATGGTTTTTTATTCTCTTTATTATTGTCATTTACTAATCATGGTTCTTTTTTGAACAGCTTTCATTATATTCTGCGTATATACTTACTGAAAAGAAGAATGCTGCATTAAATCTATTCTAAGGTTAGAAGTCAACGACAACTTTAGGAACCTCGATTTAAAAAAATGAAATTTTATAAATAAAAAAATTAGTTTATTCTATATTCTTTTTCATTTATTTTTATTAATTTGTTTTAATACGGTAAAAATAGACATTGTGTCAGAGAAATGTTGAATGGGAAAAAACAATTTTTTTACTATTCCCTGTGAGTAAACATATAGAAAAAAATATCTTTTTTTCTGACAAATAAATTTAAAATGATATTGAATTGGCAAAAAGTGTCGAGAGCTTTTAATATTTAGTGAGAGGAAAAGAGAGAAAATTACAAACATTGTGTGAATGAGAAAACGTATCGCCGGGCGTCATGAATGAATTACATCATTGAGCCACAACTATATATACCGTGATTTAATACCCTGACTCGATTATAAAATTAGGTGAACAATTTTCTTCAATTTCATGCAAATATTCGCCAATGTTACTCGCAAGCGGATTTAATTGGATTTTTTTTTTTAGATTTTCAAAATTTTTTTTAATTACATATTATTTATAATAATTAAAAAAATATTTTTTAAAAATAATTTTTATAATAAAATTTGAAATAAATTGAACCATTTTTGATCTCAGTGATATATACGCAGATTAGAACGAAAGCAGTTCAAAAAAAGAATCACGATTAAAAAATAATACTATTATTTATATATAAAATATAATAATTAAAAAAATATTTTTGAAAATCTACAAAAAAACCCAATTAAATCTGCTTGAGAGTATTATTGGCGAATTTTTGCACGAAATTGAAGAATATTGTTCACCTAATTTTATAATTGTTTTAATTAATTATAATAATTTTGTTCATTTTTAATTAATTATGATAATATTTATAATTTCTCAATCGCACAAATAACAATTGTTTATTTATATTAATTATCACAATTGTCAATTTTTATTAATTAATTAATAATTAATCAATCTTCAATTTGTTTAGTTAATTTTGTTAAATTTCCCAAGTGCGAAATTAAAAACGGCCCAAAACTGGCCCAGTGATGGCATTGTCAGTGCCTACTCTTGGCAGACAATAGTGGCCCGACTGTCGGGAGGTTAACCGCGGTAGGCCGTCGGCAGCCAATTCTCGGCCGATTCTCGGTAAACATTAATGGCCCATTATTGGCTGCCATTACTCCCTAGTGTTGAAAAAATTAAAAAAAATATATTTTTTATTTAATTAACTAATTAATTCATAATATTTATACAGTTTATTTCCCTAAATTAATCGCAAACTTACAAATATTTGAAAAATTCTTACCGCTCGCGGGGATCGATACCTGAACCTGACGCACCACAGCCTAACACTCTGACCACTCTGCTACTCTGACGTGAAGTCGATAATGCAAAAGGGTTCTTATAAGGTACACTACACTGGCCGATACTGTGCCATTATTGGGCCGAGCTACGTCCCAATATTGGCAATTATAATTTTCCATCATAGATACAAAACGATAGACATTAATGTGCCATTCAAGAAATTCAAGAAAACAAAATGGGCCGATCTTCGTCACATCACTGGCAATTGTCTTTTGCCATTAACGATTGATTAACTTTGCCAATAATGTGCCGTTATTGGGCCAAGCTACGCCCCAATTCTGGCAATTATAATTTGCCATTAAAGACACAAAATTTTTGCCATTAAAGTGCCACTAATGTGCCATTAATGGGCCGATCGTCGTCACATCGCTGGCAATTGAATTTTGCCATTAAAGATTGATCAACTTTGCCGTGAATGTGCCATTATTGGGCCAAGAGCTGGCCCAGTCCTAAAAAATTTGAAAATCTGACCATCGGCGCCATCATTGGCCCATCAATGGGACGTTTTGATCACCAGTAATGGCCCAGTAACTACTGCCAATTCTCGGCAGACATTACTAGACCAATGATGGGCCGTTTTTGCAGTCTTGGCATTTCGCACTTGGGTTGTTGATAATAATTGTTATACTGCTTGTTATTAATTAGTTACTACTAATTATTAATTATTTTTGTATTATAATTAATTAATTATCACTAATTTTTAACTATTTTTTAATTATAATTAATTAATTATTAAATTTGACGACTGAAATTGTTAACGTTGTTAATTAATTAACACTTAACATTTTTAATATATTAGTGATAATTATTTAACAATTTTCAATCCTTAATTAATAACTTTCTCTAAGTAAAACTAATAGAAAAAAATGACTTTAATTCATGAATTAAATTTAAAAAAAAATAAATTGTATATATAAATTTTTTTAAAGAAAATCATAAGTTTATAGGAATGCGACAAAAGTTTCTTCAGTAATAATATAATGTTTCGTGGGTGGCGTCGTGTGTGCTAAATTAAGGATAAAGAAACAATGTGAAATATAACGAGTTATGAGGAAGGATTAGTGTCGCACATATTTTAGGTTATGTGTTAAGCGGTTAAAATAATTTTGGACGGGGTGTGAGTTGCAAAATTGAGATATGCGCCTTATATTATGTATATATGAAACGAGAAAGATGAAATTTCACATATTATTTTGACAATAATTTCGTTTTTCCAATAATTATAATAATAAATATGATTTTTCTTTTTATTTTGATATATTCTCTGCGCTTTATATAACCGGTTACATTAGTTTTTCATTGTTTAAAATTATTTTATGCTCTCTTCAAATAATGAGAAGCTATTTTTAAATTTTTAGATTTATATTGATTTTATTATTATTATTATATTAGTATATTGTTATAATAATATTATTATTTTATTTTTACTATAGTAATTTTTAATAACATTTACATATAACAAATAGTTTTTATTGACTTATTTGATAAAATTGCCGTTTTACGTCTTGAATTTTGCGCCATTGTTAGTGGCGCTGCTGTTAGCTTAATGGAGCGTTCAGACCTCTGCAGCCTGTCTGTCTGCCTGCAGGTTGCCATGGTAACGTACAAGAGTAAGAGAGTAAGGAAATTCAAATTTATTACACCTTCTCCCTTACTCCTATTGCTTCTGGCTGCGCAGCCAGACAGCCTGCAGAGGTCTGAATGCTCCTTTAGGCGCTAGCACAGCTCCTACTGCCTGCCTGCCTGCAGGTTGACATAGTAACACATAAGAGTAAGAGAGTCAGAAAATTCAAATTAAATGTTTTTTCTCTCTCACTCTTATGGCGCCTGTGTGCGCAGGCAGGTAGGCAGTGAGGTGAGAGTGTACCTTTATTGTCACTAGTGTGCCTTAAGTGTAAATTCTAGAAACTCACCTAAAAGTGAATCTAAAACTAAGCAAAAATATCTGAATTTTACTTAGTTTTATTTTTTTTATACTTATTATTACTACTTATAATGTTTATATTTTTTAAATTATTATACTTTCTTAATACTGAAATAGAAAGTGGTGGATTTTAGATTTGTTTTTAGAAATTTATGTATTGCTAGTGCTAAAAAAGCAGTTTCTTTTGTACATTTCTAACTATTTCTATTATTCAAACTTAAATCAAGATAATAATAGTCTACGAATGCATGTGACGAGCCGAAAGGCCAGCTAAATTTGTGGTTTGACCGATCAAGAATCTCCGAGTCGCTCCCCTCTCCCCCGTTATTTTCGACTGTCTTTATAAAAAGATTTACTTTCGTTCTTTATTTATTTCATTTAGTCATTTTTTTATTCATTAATTAAATTTTATTAATTTATTTTTATAAATAAAATTTTATTATTAATTTATTTTTATAAAATAAATTTTATTATACATTTATTTTTATAAATTAAATTTTTCAATTTTCTTCCATTTCTCTTTGTCGACCCACGTTTCTATTAATCCCACTATGTCCAATGTTTTTTATAAATTTAATTTTATGATTCATATATTTTTGTAAATTAAATTTTATTATTAATTTAATTTAAAAAAAATGTCTTAAATAAAAATAAAATTTTTTTATACACTATTTTCTTAATGTGTAGAAAATACTTTTTTTTAAATGTATATTTGCGTTTGTGTGTTAATGAAGAGAGGGGAACTTTGAGTATGCAAGCTCGACTAAACTTGAGCAAGCTAAATAGCCAGTAAGCCTTAAAGCTCGCCAGACTTACCCTCGTCTCATTTTCTCGCTTACATTACTGACTCATCGTTCTCGTGCGCATCTTCCGCGGAAATACTAATGACACTTACTGACCCAGTTTCCGCTCTAAAGAGACTCACGAGGATAGGTTAATTACTATTTTTGCTTTAGTCAAAAGGACATTCTACTCAGAAATTGAGAAATATTTTCATTTTTTATAATTTTTAGTGTACAAAAAAGATTGTTTTGCCTCGCCTTAATAATTAGTTAAATCGAAATTGTTGCAATTGAAATTAAAAACATTTGTGTTAAAAATATATAAATTGGAATTATTTAAACTCAAGTTATTAAAAAAAAATTGCAGGTATCGATATTTTAATTATTTTAGCTACACTTCTCAGTGAGAAATTTCTCACCAATCCAATATTGGCTGATGCTTGGGATGTAACGGGTTCGCCAAGCATCGGTTGTTAATATTGGTCCAATATTGTCAACCAAGAAAAAAATTTTATTTTTTAAATAATTTGTTTAACTAAATAATAATAAATTAATGTTTATAATTTTTGTTTAATACACTGAGAGAAATGGATAGTCAGATTTTGATGTTAAAAAGATGATGTTACACGATACTATCATTATGCTACTGCCAACCATCACAGATGCTAAAGAAAATATAGTTATGCTACCCCGTACTACCAAGATGTTACTCCTGATGATATTGATGGTAACGGTGACTATCTAGATAGCTGTCCGTATTTGTAGCATTAAAGATGGTCACCCTAACCACAATTATGTTACCCACTACTATAAATTTCTCTCCGTGTATATTTATTTGTTTAATCAATGATAGGCGAGATATGTCCGCGTCATTAAATGGGTATAGTTCTACAAACGAAGGAAGAAAATGAAGAAATTTTTGGCACAGCATTTTTTTTTTAACGTTCAGGTTTTAAAAAGTAGGTTAGATTCAAGTTAAAAGTATTATTAAAGTTACCTAAAAGTGTCCAGTCAAAAAAATAAAAATTGTAAATTTTACATCTTAAGCTCATGTGTATTCTGTCAGAAAGTGCCGGGAAACTGAGAATTTGGTCATTTTTCGTCTAAAAAATTGAAAAAGTATATAAGTATCGAGAGATTCGTCGCGAGAGCAGAGAATATCTGTGAATCTATTTAATGACGCGGATATCTCTCGCTTGTCATTGATTTTTCAATAATAGAATTTTTTTGCAGAATGTTATTTCTTAATAGTTGCTGCATTTTAAAAGCAATTATAATTTATAAAATATAAATAATTTATTATTTATATTAAAAATAAATAATTAAATAAATATATTAAACAAAAATTATAAACATTAATTTATTATTATTCTCCTTCACTATAATTACTATTTCTCGGACGTAAAAGATTGGTTAATATTATTATTATTTAATGAAAATTTGTTCTCTTGGTTGACAATATTCGGCCAATATTGGACCAATATTAACAACCGATGCTTGGCGAACCCGTTATATCCCAAGCACCAGCCAATATTGGTCCAATATTGAGTCAATAGGCTGCCAACTTGGCAACCATTATTGGTCCGATATTGGACCAACTATTGTCTATTGGCAATTGAGGATTCCAATCAAAGTACTGGTTATAATTTTTTTAACCCTTTGCGGCATGCATAACATTATGACATTAATTTAAAAATCACAAATGCTTATGAGGGTTTTCAGGGTCGCTGATTACGAATCTGAAGTCCGTTTTCTAAAATTCAAGATGGCGGATCCAATATGGCGGACGAATTTTTTTAGAATTGATCGAAATCGCTTGAAAATAGTTACTCGGGGGTTTTCGGGGTCGCTGATCACGAATCTGAAGTCCGTTTTCCAAAATTCAAAATGGCGGATCCAATATGGCTGACGAAATTTTTTAGAATTGATCGAAATCGCTTGAAAATCGTTACTTGGGGGTTTTCGGGGTCGCTGATTACGAATCTGAAATTACTTTTAATAAATAAACGTTAATTTATTAAATAATTGTACCTTTGGCATTTGCGTTACCCGATGTACACCGCGAGGAGGTTGCACGATCGGGTTTTGTACATCGTTTAGCCCTGAAAAAGGCAGTTTGGTAAATACTGTTTAAAACTTTATAATAATCAAATTTATTTGTTTATTTCTTAATAAAATTAAGTAATTAATTAAAACCAGCAGATTTTAATTGCTATTATAAAGTTTTGATGTGTCTTGCTTTAAACAATAATTGAATTTTATTTGCAGCAGTGGTAAGCAGCGAAGCAATTCGCTTTCAGCAAAATTTATTTGCTTTAGTCCAGTTAGTATTTTAGTGTCTTTGAACTCTAAACAGTGTATTGTTTATTGTTTGTTATAATCAACGTTAATATGCGTTCAGTCAAATGTTGCTGATTTATTACTTGTCTTTTTTGCGATTGTGATTTGTTTCGTCAAACTATGAATAGTGTTTTGTTTATTGTGTGTTACCATCAACGTAGGTATGCGTTCAGTCAAATGTTGCTGATTTATTACTTGTCTTTTTTGCGATTGTGATTTGTTTTGTCAAACTCTCAATAATGTTTTGTTTATTGTTTGTTATCATCAACGTAGGTATGCATGACACATCAAAACTTTATAATAGCAATTAAAATCCGCTGATTTTAATTAATTAGTTAATTTTATTAGGAAATAAACATCTTAATTTGATTATTATAAAGTTTTGAACAGTATTTACCAAACTGCCCTTTTCAGGGCTAAACGATGTACAAAACCCGATCGTGCAACCTTTCCGCGGTGTACATCGGGTAACGCAAATGCCGACGGTACAATTATTCAATAAATTAACGTTTATTTATTAAAAGTAATTTCAGATTCGTAATCAGCGACCCCGAAAACCCCCGAGTAACTATTTTCAAGCGATTTCGATCAATTCTAAAAAAATTCATCCGCCATATTGGATCCGCCATCTTGAATTTTTAAAAACGGACTTCAGATTCTTGATCAGCGACCCTGAAAACCCCCGAGTAACTATTTTTAAGCGATTTCGATCAATTATAAAAAAATTCGTCCGCCATATTGGATCCGCCATTTTGAATTTTGGGATACGGACTTCAGATTCGTAATCAGCGACCCCAAAAACCTCCGAGTGAAGACTTTCAATCAATTTCGATTAAATTTTATAAAAAAATTTTTTTGTTCTTTAATTTATTTATTTATAGTTGTTTTTAATTTCACGTAACCTCATTTACTATCAATTTTTTGACATTTAACAATATTTTGATTATTAATAAACAAAGATTTTTTTATTTTACTTGAAAAAGACTGTATATAAACAGATATTTTCAGAATATAAAAGGTGGTAATCTGGGTTACCACTATGCCGCAAAGGGTTAAGCTTAAAATCATTGCCTGTAAGTAAAAAATTAAACTGTTTTTAAACCCAATTTTTTAGAAACTTTTTTTGTAATCTTTATATAAATACGAAATGTTTTCAAGAAATTGAAATTTTAAATCCTTTTTTTATTTAGAGGTCGAGAATTTTCAGTCTCAAAAACTTATAACCGGTTCTTTGATTGGGACCCTCAATTTCTCACTGGGTTATTATATTTAAAAGCATTCAATTTGAAATTATTTACGATTATTTGAATTCCGTTTGAATTAGCAAAAAAAAATTAAGACGTAAAAATATATTGAATTTCACTCGAACTATAGTGTTAATGAAATGAAAAAGAAAAGGAAAAAGTCAAATGGCCTGTTGACAGAGTTGACGACGTGATCGACGAGATTCCCCTCGGGTCAAAAGATGAAAAAAGAAGAAGAAGAAGAAGAAAAAATGTCGCCAAAGACTCTGTTAACGCTTCCGTCGTGTCATTAGCGTTGACGGCCGAACGCCCGATTGGCGGGACGAAATTAGATCGATTTTAAAAATAACACAGACATCTCTCTCTTTCTCTTTATGTCGGCAAATAGAAGTTGTTTGAATTCGTAGACGAATGAGCGACTGCAGCAGCGTCGAAAATTTCAATACTCTTTTTTCCCCTGCGCGTCAAATTTACACACAAATCCCTTTAACTATAATTTGAAAGTGAAAAATATAAGAGAGGGAGAATTTAAATTAAAATTCCCTTTAAAATAAAGGAAAAGAAGGGAAAAGAGAGAAAGAATAAAAAAATGGTCTCGTAGCTCGGGAATAGGAATAGGAAAAACGAGATTTCAAACCCGGTAGCGCGACTCTACGGTGTCGTTGCGATGCTTCTGTGTCACGTGGTGTATATTTAGAGACACCCAAAAACACTTTACTTTACCACTATTGGTCTCGTGTTGCTAACTCTATATTAATCTTGAAATGGTTTTTTTTAGAAGGTGGAAAATAACGATTTTTTAAAAGAAAATCATTTTTTTCCACTCCATTCTTGTGTTTAATTATGCACATATATACAAAATAATTAGTAATAATCTCAATTCAAAATTATTAACCGATAAATGAATAAGAATGTAACAATTATATAAGAAATACTTAGATTATGAGATTCAAACTTTTTAAATTATCCCGCCATTCGTGAGAACCAATAAGATTACTTGTACACTCAGAGACCTTTGGGACTGTACCGGAACAACGTATGTGACAGCGGCTCCACTTCAGTTTTGGTACGCTGCGGTACAATTTTGGGTGTGTGAGAAAGTTTGGAATCGATCTTACCACCGAAAATGGGCATTTTCAAAAATGGCATATATCGCCGCCATTTTGAAATAAAAATGAAAAAAATTTTTTTTTACAAATTCTTAAATAAATTATTTATTACATGTAAAAGAAATTTTTTAAATAAATGTCATAGTTATTTTAATAATATATGGGTGATTCTCCGCGTAGCGCACAATTTGGATTTTACTGTTTTTGAAATTTTTTTTTTTCAAATTAAGTAAAAGTCGATATAGAATTTTAAAGTTCAATATTCGAGAACGAAATATTTGTGGTGGGCCAGACAAAATAATTATAATTTTCTTTTTTACAATAAACACCCATATAAAATTGATTACACCATGACGCTCTGATTCGACCATGACGCACAAGAAAAACTAATTTTTTAAGCAAATTATTATCGATTTCAAAAATTCTTTTTTTTCCACGTCTTTTGTTTTCACTTACTTTATACTACTAAACTTGTTTTAAGGTAAAATTTAAATAATTATTCATTTTATTGCAAATATATTATGATTCGACTATGACGATTCTGTGATTCCCTATGCAACTTTCATGCTTGTAACACATATAAAACAGAAAAATAAATTTTTTTATTAATTTCTTTTTTAGTAATTTATTTAGGAGAGTTTATTAATGCTTTTTATTAATGTTAAGTAATTTTTCGATTTGATTTTTTATGTAAATTAGGCAATTTTACAAAGTGATGATACCATGACGCGAAAAAGGGGGACAAGAAATATCTACAAAAATATTTAAAAATAAATTTTGTTTTCCATAAGTGTTTTGTTTCTCTCAATTCTACTAATTTAGACAATAAGAAAATGTCAATATTCATTATATTTATTATTATATTTTACTAAAAAAATAACATTTTATATATGAAATGGTAGTGGGGGCTGATTACACCATGACGTTTTGGCACCTTAAAACAGATTTTTAAGTAAAATTATAAACTTTTAAATGAAAACGACTATAGACTTTTATTTGTTATCATGGGAAATAAGTTATCCACGTTGAATTTATTAGAATATATGAAACTGATTTCTTAAAAAACATGAGGGACATTGAATTGTGCGCTACGCGGAGAATCACCCATATACTAAAAAAACCTTCTTTTTGTCTGTTTTGAACTGGAATGTCCCCTTAACAATGCAAATTTCCAAACTTAACACCCTAGTAGAAAAATTTGGTGGCGCTATAGCATGGTGCCGATTTTCGGCCAAAGTTTTCAAACAATAATCTTCTTGTCTGGTTGGATACTGAGATGATCTTTTTAACCAGCGTCGAATATCAAAACTTTCACTATTTGGTAATACAGATTGCAGATTCATTGTTATCATTGGCGTTAATGATGATTGGATAAGTTCCGTAAGAGATGAGATTTCTTCAGGTGCTCGTAAACCAATGTCGAAAATTGCTGAATAGAATAAGTAACTTGAATATACCATGCATGCAATCAATAGTGAGCCAAATATTATTCTTTCTCACAATTAATAACAAAATTATATTTTTTTATTTATTGGTTTATACACCTGTCTTCAGCCTTACATACTTGGCTATCCAATAGTTTATCTTACAATTTCTCTTTGCAAATATTTCTTATACATATACATTTCCTAATACTAAGTTTTGCGCCTACAGAACGACTTGAAAATTAGGAGTACTCGCATTTGCCTGGACCACCCGTCTAATGGGTTTTCTCGCCAGTGGAGAGGGAAACTGTAGAAAACCTCTCTGAGTACAACCGGTTTATCGACAGTCGAGTTCTAATGGTGTGTACCGGACAATAATCGACGGTGCACATCATTATACCTCGACGTCAAACCTCCCGCTCAGATTGTCTCACGTGCCGGAAAAATACCAAGCCAAGTGGGCGCGAACCAAGGGTACTTATACCCTTGGTCGTCTAAGTAACTTCTTGTACAATTTGTCAAGATTGTTGTATTTCATGTCATTGTATCGGATACTGAAAGATGGGAAAGGCGAATTCACTGTTGTCATGAGAGAATCCATTATTGGATCCGTATTGTTCACTGAATCGTCCAAGATAAACAGTACCTGATGCAATTTAGATGCTTCGTTCAGATACTTTATCAATCCATCAAAGTAATTACTTGTTGAAGACAATGTTAATATTTCTTTCCAAAAAATGAAACTTAAAAAGTAAATGCCAGTAAACTTCATTATGCAGAAACACCTTACACCACTTTTAGAAATGAACTGAAAGAATTTGTATTAAAATATTTTTTGAATATTCTTATTGGTTCTGAAAAAGAACTTACGTCCGATTTGACATTATTAATAGAATGTTTGTTCTTGAGGTATTTTAATAAATATGTAAGTGTGAAGCATAATTGAGAATATTTTCCCCCAAGTTGGACGTAAATGATATATTATTTACTCAATGAAATAACGTATATTAAATATAATTGTGAAGCTTACTTGCATTACTTAAATTTGAAATTTTTTTTACCTTTATTTATTTATTGCTGCTGTAGTTATTAATTTGAATATATTTTATTATTTTCAATAAATGTATAAACACAAGAATAATACTTTATTTTTAATAAAATTAATTCAAATTATAGATAAACTTAAAACTGTCCAAAGTATAGTAATTATGCTGCTTAAAATATTGAAAATTAAATTCAATCCCGCTCGAATGATTGAATGCTGGAAACACACAAGGTGTGATTCTTTCGAATCAGTGTATAATATACTATAAATAGGTAATTAAATTTTTAAATAATAAAATTTATTAGAAAATCGCTCTCCGTGCGTTTGTTTTTTGTCGGTGAAAAGGCTTGAAATGGAATGCCCCTAATACTGAAAAAACTAATATAATTATTTTAATTAAATATAATAAAATTAAACCTATCAAAGAATTTTTACTCTTTTGTCTAGATTTTATTTTATTATTTTATGTTTATATATGTACCTATTTATTTATTTTTATATTATTATTTTTCTTATATTTCTTTGAATTTTTTTCTCAATATTTTTTCTTAAGTTTTAATGAAATCGAAACAAAAAGAAGTTAATAAGACTCTATTATCGAAATTTGTTATTTTTGTTATTTCTTTCTTTGATCTTTTCTTCTATACTATTTGTTCATGTTGTAATAATAATTAGGCCGAGTCGAATACTTTCAAAGAAACCAATTGACACGTTCAGGCTAATGAGAGTGCAAATGTTCTCAACACTCTCTAGAATTGATTTAAATCGTTATGACCAAAATCAGACAGTACGTTTAGAATTGTTGTACTAATATAATAAAAAAAGTAGTCTCCGTGGAAAATGACCTCTAATAGTCTTATTCCCAATTAGTGTTTGTAATCATTTTATTCTAATTGTTTTGAATATAAACGTTAATCGCTAAAATAGTTTCTTTCTATTTTCTTTTCTCTGTATAATTTTTTACATTCTCATCACATTAGTCTCGTCGCGAATTTTCATCGATATAGTTACTACTAAGATTTAAATTAATCTAGAATTTTCCTAAATCAGAAATGTATTTCATAATGACTGCTCGTTAATTTCTATTTTTACAAATTTCTAAACAAAAACGAAGTTATTTCTTATATTTTAACTAATCCAAAAATACAAAACTTTGAGGTTCCTGGAAAGATGTTGTCGACGCTGAGCGTCGAAGACCATTTATTTCATGAAACCGAAAAGAATTAAACAATTTTTACAAATGTTGTAGATTAAAAATGTACTTTTCAAAATTTTTCAACTTCTTGGGTAAATAAGATCTGTAATTATTAGTGACAATTGAATCTTTAAATCTCTCAAATAATAATTTTCGACGATGAGCATCGATACCAACTTCAGGGACGTAAATTTTTCTAGTAAAGTTAAAAAATAATAATTCTTGGGCTTCATCTGACTTAAAAGCAGAATTATAAATTATTTAATCCTTACTTTGTTAATATTAACATGTAATTTATAAATTTTTATATTTATTAAATGATTACTCTTTAAATATTAATTATTTTAAATTCTTTACAAATTTTTCTCGAGACCGAGACGAGATTACAAGTTTTTAAGTTTAACGAGACCGAGACGAGACTCTTAAGAATATTGTCTTTTCTCGTCACGTGCGCAGTCCTACCTGAAGTTCTCATACTTTTTGACAAACGTAAAAATCAATTCCTCTTTAGCATCATCAAGAAAATTTGTTTCCTCCTACGGAGTTCTCATGGTTTTAGACAAACGTAAAACTGAATTGGATTTATATAAAATTTGTTACTCGTGGGTTTTGAGACAGCTCAATACGAATATGAGGTCAGTGTTTAACCCTCACTGGCTCGAGCCGGGTCCCTCGGACCCGGAGGAAAGTTTTTTTGATATACTTCCGGTTAAAAAAATATTATTGGAAAATCAACTTCACAATAGGCTTGGGGACGTAAAAACACACATTTTTCATCAATATAAACAATTCTTTATTTATAAAATATTCTGGAAAAATTACCTTTTAAGTCGAACATACGTAAGGGCCCAAGCCGGGTCCGAGGGACCCGGGCTATGAAAAACAATTTAAAAATTTGCAATTTCTATGCAATATTGGATTTATTTATGGTATTTTTATCAACAACTGCCATAATAAGTGATAAAATATGCTTAATACATCGGTTAATTTAATAGAACAAAAAATACACATTAAAAAAATCTTGCTTAATAATTATGTAGTTCGATTTATTCAAAATGACTCATTAAATTTATTAAACAAATTTTAGTTATATCTTGATTACTTTTTAATATTTAAAATTTTTTATGCAATTATATCATTAAAATTGTATTAAATATGGAAAATATGAAGCACTTTGCTATTAAATTTTATTTTTTATTGCATTGAAACATCCGGGTTCCTCGGACCCACCTTGTGCGCGCATTTCAAAAATCGAACTCGAGCCTGTGGGGGTTAAAATTTGAAATGTCGGATACAATATTGCGGTTGACAAAATAAAAACATTGGTACTTGGTCATTTTGCTGGCTGTGCGGTGTGTGTATCCGACTTGCGCTCTCAAGGTCTAGGGTTCTATCCCCTGTTCTTGCGACATAGAAGAAAAATATGTGAATTTTTATATTTATAATATAAAAAAATATAAATTATATTTATAATATAATACATAACTGGATGGAAATTTAAAAACCATTTTAAATAACAATTATAATTATAATTAATAATATTATAATTTATAACATTAATTATTAATTATTTTTATTAATTAATAGAATTAAAATTAATAAAATTAATTATTGTAATTATCATTTTTATATTATAAATTATAATTTATGTTTTTAGTTCATAAATAGTATGTATTATTGAAAATAAATAAATAAATTTTGTTTACTTATTTCGGGGGGAAATTTTAGTTATGATATCTTTTTTATGAACCGAGTGTTTATTGTCCATAAAGAGAGATGCCAAAAAAACAGCGCAAAAAACTCGAAAGACATTATAATATTTTGCTGAAAGCCTCAACTATAACCCCTTCGAAGCTGTCAACTGTAGGTAAAAAAAGTGGATTATATGATGACCTTCTTATGGTAAAAAAAATCTTTACTGCAGGAAACCGCTTTTATAATGCATTTCCGTTTGTTTGTCTGCACTCGCATCTTTTTTTTTATTGCGCGACAAAACTACACATTATGAAAACGCTTACGAAGAGAGAATACATATATATGTACATAAAATGTAAGAAAAAAAATGGAAAGAATAGAAAACGAGATGCTGTTTTTATTTTTGCCTCATATTTTTTATGTCGCGATTTTTCGATTTAATTTTTTAATTTGTAATTTTGGTTTTCATATTTAATGTGAAAATTTTGATTCTACATTCGATTTAAAATTTTTATTTTTAAATTCGATATTCAATTTTGATATTAAATTTAATTTTTTTAAAAGAGGTTCATTTAAGTTTTTTTTTTGGAATTTTACCCCTTCCCTTTCTCCTTTTCTTTTGATAGTAACAATTTACCTCCCGTCTCTCTCTTTCCTAAAAGCGTTGTGTTTTTTAATGGCTTCTAAATTAATCTACAATTTTGATTTAAAAATTCAATAAACTTTATGGTACAAATTAAAATTTTTATTTAAATTTATTTCGAAAATTGTATTATTGTAATGAACAGAAAGTTTACTAGAAAGAAAATTTTTTATAAGTAACGAATTATTAATCAATCTTTTATGTCCGAGAAATAGTAATTATAGTGAAGGAGAAAAAAACGAAAACTTTCGGACAAATAGTTTTTAAAAATTAGTTTACTCCAACGTTTCGAAATCTAAATGATTTCCTCTTCAGGGAGTCTATAAAAAATATAAAATAATATACAAAAAATATAAGATAATATACAAAAAGTATAAATAATATACAACATAAAATATAAAAATAATATGCAAATAATATACAAAAAATATAAATTAATATACAAAAAATAAAATAAAATACACTGAAAGAATTTTAGGCAGGCTATGCTGGCTTTTCATTTCCGAAATTAGTGCCCCTTGCGCAGGGCTCGCAGCTTACCTCAAAAAAGCGAGCATCTACTCCCGAAAGGTGAGCAGCTGCCCCTGAGGAGTTGCTGCTTACCTTTTGGGAGTAGATTCTCGCCTTTTTGAGGTTAACTGCGAGCTCCAGCGGCACTTATGTAAAGCCAGAAGCCTGCCCAAAATTCTTTCAGTGTTATATACAAAAAAATATATATTTAACATTCGTCAATCAAAAAAATTAAGCTTAGCATTCGTATATTATCTTATATTTTTTGTATATTATTTTATATTTTTATAGACTCCCTGAAGAGGAAATCATTTAGATTTCGAAACGTTGGAGTAAACTAATTTTTAAAAACTATTTGTCCAAAAGTTTTCGTTTTATTCTCCTTCACTATAATAAGTAACGAATGTATGTGATTTGAATTGAATGAAGTTGCATCTTTTTTTTACAGGAGAAGTGTTGCACATTGACTCATTCACTATCAATGGACAATCGAATTTAATGGACGCACGATTAACAGATGCAACAATTGATTGTGTTTCACGTGAACACTGCAAAAATAGACCACACTCACCAGATCTTACACATACGGAAGGTAATGATTTTAATAAATTATTTTAAAAAAAATTTATTTTCAAAGACAATTTAAATTGAAATCCTCAAAAGACTTAAATTTTTTTTACAAAATTGTCATTAAATTATTCAAAACAATTAAATTATTTTCAAAAATTTTAATAAAATTCTAAGCAAAAATTAAATTATGTATTTCAGATTCAAAATTATGAAAAGTTACAAAAATTACAAAATGTAATATAAAAATTAATATAAAATGTTATTAAAAATAGAAAAAAATTTCACATATAAAATAGTGAAAAATAAATTGATTTATAAATTTTCTTTACAGTAATATTATCACAAAACTTATTCTCTAAATTTGAATTAATAAATATTTGAACTAATTACCCAGGTAGAAATTTCAACTCTGTAACGACCAGTCACTGGAAAGTTTTTCTAGATTCTGGCCAGTGATTGACCAGAAAATCTGAGAAGTGATTGATTGGAAATGTAACGCGCTGCTTTAGCAGTCACTGGTTAGATTATTTGGCCAGTGACTGGCAAGTAACTGACCAGTAACTTGCCAGTAACTGGACAGTTTTCTGCTCAAAATCTAAAATAAAATATAATTTTTCCTGGCTCTTTTTATTTTGTTTATAATTATTACATATTTATTTATATTTTTGTGTTTATTCATATATATTTAAAACTAATGAACAATTACTTTACCAATAACACTTAAATCTAAGAATGAAAAATTCGCACGCATGGGGGAACGAACCCTAGACCCTGGAGATACAACGCATGTGCGTTACCACGCAGCCACGGTGACTAGATAGTAACTTATCATAACTACAAGTTTAAGAACTGAAGTTCATTCCGATTGTGACCAGAATTTCTGGCCAGACACTTGTCAGAAGTAATGATCAGAAATCATGACCAGATAAACTGTTTAGTCACTTGTCAGTGACTTGACGGCTTACCTTGTCGAAATTTAGAAAAATGTAAACTTTGGTAATGTGACAGTGAAACGATCATAACTTTTAAATAAAGTTACTTTAGACTTTTCTGTTTTTGACCGTATGGAACATAAAAATTATTTTTAATATCTAATTATAAATGATTGACTAAGAGTGTATTTTTATGGGACTGGTACTTTGTTTTTTTCCTTAGTAACTGGTCAGTTTCTGTGTCCACAGTTTCTTTTTTTTATAGTGTCAAGATTTTCTAGCTATAGATTTGAAAAAATCTAGAATAATTCTTTTAATAGGATTCGGTAAGTTTTTCTGATCAGTGATGGACCAGTTTTTCTAGGAGGAATCTTAAATAATTCTTCAAATCTGTGACTGGACAGTGTCTGGAAAGAAATTCTTATCATGATTATGATCAGATTTTCTGGTCAGTGACTTGACAAAAGTACTGTTCATAAAGAGGAATTGTTTTTATCCAGTGAAACTGGCCAGTCACTTATTCAGGACTAGACAGATTTTCTTGGCAAGTAAAGAATATTTGGCTTATTTCATTTAAAAGGTAAAATATAGTCTGCAGGAAAGTTGAAATGTGAATTTTCGATTTTGTATTTGTAATCAACACGGAAAAAAAAGTTCACGAATCTCTCGTGAACTAGTATATCACTTTTGGATGGGACACAAAATTCTTGAAAATCAACAAACACAGTTCGTCAAAATTTCATCAACTCTTTCACTAGAAACATAGTACGGTTTCCGAACTTTTCGTCAAAGTTAACGAAAAATTCGTGAACTTTTAAAAAATGCTAAAAACAAGAAAAAATAATTTCCAGACACTACTTTTTTATAGTATTTCACTTTATTTGATAACTTGACGCCTATTACGCACCCAACTACACAGAATACACAATTTTATCGCCATTAAAATTCGTAATTCGCTTCACGGGATTCGAACCTAGTACCTATACCCTATAACATAATATTTCTAACATCTAACCGCCACGGCTAAATCTAGATACACTGTCCTTCGACAAACGAAACGATTAGCTTTGTCTGCTGTAAAACTCAGGACCGTGCAATGTAGAAAAAGTCCCTTATCGTAACTTTTAATTCATTTTATGAATTATTTAGGGTAAGTGCGTCAATTGCTGCGGGTGCTTCAGTTTCTGCGGCATTTTAATAATTTAAGTGAATACATTTGTTCAGGGCACAAATAATTTTGAAATTTTTTTTAAAAATTACTTAACGATGTAAGTTTTAAAATAGATATAGGAAGTATATACCAAAACATAATATTTATGTATTTTATTTTAATTAAAAGTTGACGTGTTCAAGGTTTTATTTATTTTCATTGCTAACTTTGCTGGCGGTGCAAAAATACCTACATAAAAAAGGCTTTATTATTGTTTTTAGACTTAAAGTGGTTATTATTATGATGATTTTAGATAAAGAAAACCTTGTTTTAAAAGAAAAATTAAACTTTACTTTATTTTTGTCTGTTATTATATTTTATTTTTAAGAGTAGTAATTAACACAGAATTTGGGCTTGATTTAATTTCTGCGCCCTCAGAAAATCAACTAAGACTGGTTACAATAGACTATCTATTTTGAAAAAGAGCAAGAAAAAATTATGAAAATGAAAGAAAAAATGAAGATTATGGAGGAAAAACTAAAGAAAATTTAATAAATACATAAATTAATTAAGGAAGAATTCTGTTATTAAGTTTTAACTAAATGTTTCAAAAATGTGATAATTCAGAAATTATTTGTTACTTTTGTTAATATGTGATATATATTTATTTTGAATAAATTTATATTCTATTCAATTAAACATTGATTAAAATCATTGTCCCATTTTGATTTCATAGTAGTTTGCGGTATTATACACATAAACACGAAATTATGCGCAGAAACTGACCCACAGGAATTAAATTCGCGCAGCAACTGACTCAAACGCGCAGAATTAAACGCATTGAATATTATTTTTAATTCATTAAATTTATTAAAATAAATTATATTTTAGATATGTTATTTATTGTAAACATATCTTAATAACACAAACTACAAATTTAATAAGACATAAGTTCAATTTGATCAATATAAAAATTATATTTTATAGTTAAAAGACGTCTTGACCAAAATACCGCAGGAATTAGTACACTTACCCTATTTCACAAAGGAAATTAGCAAACAAAAATATTCACTAAGTAATAAAAAACACTGATTCTAAATAATAACTTTCATCAAAGAATTTTCCCGAATGTAAACACCGATGACACCGACTGAATGATGAATGCTTGATCAGCCATATTTGATGCGCATTACGAACTGCGCATACTACTGACACTCGCGAGTTCACGATTTTTTCGTCAACTTGTACCTCATCCTTAACACGTTCATCAAAAATTCATTAACTTTGTTTCAGTTTTTCGTTGACGTTCGCCATTTCTAATCAAAAGTGAATGAAAATTTTGAAATTTTGTGTCCCATCTAAAAGTGATATACTAGTTCACGAGAGATTCGTGAACTTTTTTTTTCCGTGAAGTTTTCTATATTATTTAATGTTCTAAAAAATCGAAAGGAATAGTGGTTATAACATTAAACGTACATATTTTTTTTAATGGCAGACAGTTTTTTGGCAGAATATGATCACGCACTATTGTTTGGTTTTCGTTCAACTTTATTTTTTTAAATAAATGAACTTTTTTTGTGTAAATGTTAAGATGCGTTTATATAAATAAATATTAATTCTATTGCGTGGACAACAAACTATTTTGTTTTTATACAAAAAATGAGAGAAGATTGGTTACGGTACTTCGGGACAGTAGGGGACATTTTGCTCTTTTCTTGATTCACAACATAAGTATGTTATTTAGAAAGCAACGGAAGCTGTCAGATTTCTTAAAGAATTGAAACTTTTTGCTAATAATTGAGTTATAAGAGATTTAAAGTATTTGCTTACCATTTTATAGACGGGACAGTAGTGGACAACTATGTTACAACCGTTAATCAATTATTTTTTTGCTTCACTATATAATTTGTAGGATAGAGACCAGAACATTCTAATTGCTTTGATGTTTTGAGGTTATTCATTTATTATTGTAGCATCGGTAAAACAGAGAGTGTAAGCGCGTAACCTATTCGTAGTGAGTGTGCAAAAATGAATTCATTTTGGCAGAATATAAAATATGAAAATAACCCAATGAAAAATTTACAACTGGCGTAGTACTGCGCCAGCACTGGCGGCAAGGCTGAGAGCCATCACTGGCATGGCACTGGGATGATAACGCCGTCTGGCGCTGCCGAAGTATTGTCTGTCAGTGCTGGCTGAGAATATTGCCGCAATAAATGCCGTATTGTTATTAATTAGTCGTAAATTCATAATTATAAATAATTTAACAACAAAATGGTAAATAATATTAATAAATAGTTATTATTCATAAAATATTTCTCTTCTTAAAGAAATTGTATTAAATATGGAGACTAACTATAAATATAGTAAATGAAGTAGAAAAAAATTGTTTATAACATTTAAAAATTAAATAATAAACAATTACAGTAAGTGTGTATTAGATTTTTATATTTTAGTACCTAACGATTGGAATCTAGAAATATCGCAAACCTATGAAAATAAACAAAATTGCTGACGAGGGGAATCGAACCTACGACTTACGGACTAACAGACTAACGCTCTAACCACTATGCTAACGACACATGTGTGCAGTAAAGTATTAATATCTCATTATCATTCAGACATACAATTATTGAGTCAAAGATGAGAAAAAAATAGGGATACGTTAGAAATAATAAATTGAAGTAAAATAAATTAAACTAAATTTTTAATAATTAAATTAAATTATTTTATTTATTGCATTTAACATTTTACGTAATTCTTAAATTACGTCGTAATTTTTTAATAATTTTTTATTCATAGTAAGAAGTATAATAGTATTTTAATAGGAACTAAATTATTATTGAGATTAAAGTTTAAATTTTGTTTATAATTTTAATTTGTTTAAATAATTTATTATTTACAAAATTAGACAATTGTGTTAAATTGTTATTATTAAATTTAATAAGAATAAAAAATGAACAACCAAAAAGTGAAATATTAATTTTTTGAATAAATTTATATTTATAAACATTCATAAACTTTTTTTATAATTTTTTTCAAGTTTATGTCAAAAAAGCAATGTTGGCAAAGAGCGTTGTGAACAATTTTTCTATACTCAGCCAGCACTTGCCGCCGCGGCTTGTCCAAGCTTTAGCGAAACAAAAATTCTGTACTGCGCCAGCACTAATTGTCGAGGCTCGGCTAGAATACGCCGAACAATCGTCTGAGTACTAAGCCAGTGGTGAACATCGGCACTACACTGGCATTTCCCATTGGGAAGTGACATGTTTTTAATAATTTCTTAAATGATATTCTTGAATTTTATATGAAGTAATTAATGAATTTTAAAATATAAGGTTTAGAGATTATATAGAATTTTTGTTAAAATCTAATACAAAAGAATGTATACATTAATTATTAGAGGCAATGTAGTGCAAGTGCCTCGAGGACAGGGACAGTAGGGGACATTTAGTCTGCTTTTTAGTCTGTTTCGTTTTAAAGCACCTCAAAGTTCTTCTATAAGTTAATAAAAAATTAGAGTATGTTAGATATTAATCAAATAAACCAAACAATATTCATTTGCTAGCTAAAAACTTTTTTTTTTACTAAGAGACATAGATTTTACATTTTAAATGAAATGAGCCACTTATTGAATAGTTATCCTAATAAATTTAAAAAATACAATTTTTATTTTTACCGTTTCAATTTTGAAAAAAAATTCGATCTCCCTCCCTCTCTCTCTCTCTCTCTCTCTCTCTCTCTCTCTCTCTCTCTCTCTCTGCCGTGTAGTAACATTTGCATTGCACATATTTATGTTTCTTTATATAACTAACTCGGAACTATTTTTGTCCCGGTGTTATTGTACTTGCGAGAAAGAGAAAGAGGGTGGGGAGAGAGCGCCACATACGAATGCAAGTGCGTAATGCAGGTCGCGGTTACCGACGATGCAAAAGGAGAATAAACAAAATGACAGTACTCTCGAGAGTGCAATGCTTCTCTCTTTCGAATATACGCGCGCGACATGGGCTAAACTTAGATATTAGATTCTACTTTAAAACATACGACGCGCGTCTTCAAACTTAGATCAACGAACTAACATTACCTTATACTAGTACTGCATTAACCCGAATAAAATTTAAAGTCGCCTGTACATAGATTGTACCTGAAGTGGCCTATCTGGCGACATAGGCTTTTGACTCAAAACTGACATACTGAAGACATACGAATGTAACGCTTGGCTATGTAAAATGTACGTAAAATCAACATTGTAGGACCTATGCAGAAGTTGTACTGCAAGTTGCACATAGGCCAACCTATGTATATTCTACATACAAATGTAACGGTCGGCTACAAACATTTTACGTAAAACGAAGGTGATAGGACTTATATAGGAGTTATGCTTTACGTTTTACGTAGGCCAACAAGCTAGAACCTACATATCAGTATTAATGTAGGTCGTACATACCCAGGCGGAAAAGTCGGACGAATGTCGGAATTTACAACCGGCTGGGATCCGCGCCCGTACAGACCGCAAGTACCGACGGTCTGTACCGATTCGGATCTGAAAAAGCAACCGGCGCGGTACAGATTATGCTCCGACTGTCGGAACCGTCTTCCCACTATTGTCAGTACCGGCTCGGTACTGGATTTCTTCCGCCGGCGGATCTTATTCTTCTGCGGCGTCGGAAGAATGACGGATATGTTGAGTCTGTACTGGCTCGGTACTGGGCCGGATCCGACTGCGGATGTCGTCATTTATTGTTACATTATAAATCATATTATAAATTTATTTTCAATAAATGTGTCATAACTAAATAATTATTACAATAATTAATTGCATTATTTTAGAAAATAATGATTAATTAATAAATGAATTTAATCAAAATATTAAGTAATTATTTATTGAGACTTTTTTCAAAATTAAACAATTAAAAAAATTTGTTGTGCACTTATACTTTATAATTATTATAAATAAATTTATACTATTAATATTATTTTATTATTATTGATATTATTAATTAATATTGAGAATTAATAATAAATTATTAATATTAATAAATATTAATAAATATTAATATTCATGTTAATAATTTATTATTAATTCTCAATAATATTAATGTTAATTAATAATATCTGAATAATAATAAATTTATTATTATTGTGATATTAATTAAAATTATTAATATTATTATGTTCAATATTATTATATTGAGATACAATTATTTAATATATTATATAATAATAAAAATATAGCTGTAGCATTGACGCGTAGTTATTGGACAAGTTTTATTTCAGCTTGTGACACTTGAGAGTATTTAAGATTTGAGAGTCCCATGCGAGCGTAGCATAGTGGTTAGCGTGCGAGATTTCGGTGCGTAAATATTCGGTTAGGTGTAGGTTCGTACCTCCAAGCGTTAGGATTTTTCAAATGTGTATGTAATAAAAAATTGCGTTTAAGTGTATAAAAAAATAAAAAAAATGTGTAAAGTGAACTGTCAATGAATTGTCATCAGTATTTATCTTTTGCAATTAATTATTATTTTTTTATTGATATTTGTTGAAATTATCATTTGGATCCGATCCGGTTGTCAGTCGGTAGAATGCCAGCGCTCGGCTGGCTATTAAATGAAAAATCCGCGGTCGGTAGAGTGCCAGATCCCAGCCGGTTGAATTATACACGGAACGGCTTCTCCCGGCCGGTCAGCGGGCGGTAGAATGCCAGTTCCGAGCCGGTTGCCAGCGCGCTCCTGGCCTAGTCACTATTCGGTAGAATGCCCGTTCACATTCGGTTGGCAGGCGGTTCCGAGCCAGTACAGTTACACCGGCGTCAGTACGGGCTAGGATCCGCGCCGGTTGGAAATTTCCGCCTGGGTAGGCCACATTTTGTAGGATCTACAAACGTTTGGTTACATCTACTCTATGTATGGCAGAATATGTAGAGCCCACGTAGCAGAAGTGCATATGTTCTACGTAGGCCACGCTATACAGAATCTACGTAGTATTTTCCTGTAATATTTACATAGGCCTGACTATGTAGAATGTAAATAGAAATTTTGAATGTAGTCTATGTAGGCCAATTGTTATAAGATCTATGTAGTGCTAATAAGTACTTTCTACATAGATTTATAATCACACAAGATATATATAAATAAATTTGAAATTCTATAATTTTATTAGATAATAATTGTTGACAAAAAATTCTAAACTGCAATGTTTTCTTTGCAAAAAGTAGGAAATTATATTCTTATGAATTTATCACTTGGTAAAAATTACACAATTTAAATTAAAAGGAAATGAATTAGGGATTTATATTTAATCTAGTTTTGGTTTTCACATTACATGTGGGAATTTAATTAATGTAGTTCTAATAAACAAACAAACTACGGAATAAAATTAAGACATGATATTCAATTATATAAGTATATTTAGATTTATTCAGTTTCAGTTATTCAGTTTACTATTCCTTTACAATTGTAATTATAAATTAAATAAGTAGTTATTATATTCAATTCAATTATAATTATTTCATACACATAAATTTTCTTAATTTATTGAATAAAAGAAATTAATAATTTCCACAAAATATAATTAAAATATATATCAGTCCTTTAAAACTTTTTATCACACAAGAACACTTAAATAATTCACTTTACTATTCACTTTACAATTCACTTTTCACATATCCATTTTAATGCGAAAAAAATTCTGCTTAAGAAAAAATTCACTTCACAAAAAAATATTAACTTCAAAATAATATTGTCACACACGGTTTTAGACTCTTTGTGACGAATGCTTAAGAGCAACTGACGCTCGAAAGACCTTCGGAAAAAGATTTTACAGAAAATATTTGAAGTTCCTGAACATTTGCCCTGTATATTTCTATCTGAAAAATTTCTAAGTTTTTGTCTAAATAAATCTATAAGAAAAAAAGAGAAGTAGAAAAGCTATAAAAAGACCCTCTTACAATGAGGAACCTTTAGAGATGGTCAACCAAAACAAACCAGATGTGACAAACACTTGAAAATAAGAAAATACTTTAAATATTTTGCCTTTAGAGAAGAAATATTTACCATTTACAATAAAATTAACAAATGTAATTTTTTAATTGTTTACAATATAATTGTTATTATTCAGGATTACGGGTATAAAATAAAATAAGAAACAATATTATATTTTAACTTCTGCTTTTATTAAATACGCACTTGGAAGATGCATGTAATCTTTACTCTTTGCCTGATCGATTAAGACTAAAATGGAAATCACAGAACCAGAGAAAACTGACTCACATAAGCCTAATACTTCTGCAATAGTCTTTGTTCAAAAATGGTTTACAAAATTTGATAGCCGTCCGCCATCCTGTCGTCTCAATATATAAACAGTTTAAAAGAAAAACTTATACGATCTTATATTACATTTCTAAGAAAGAATGGTTTTTGATAAATAATTATTTTATAAAAACTAACAGTTATTTTTAAATAAATTGAAATTTTTAGAATAAAACTGCTGATCTAGTTATAAAAAAATTTCTAACTTTTTGACAGTCAAAATTTTGTAATAAAATTTAAGATAAAAATATTTTTCATTAACAGACAAATAGCTTGTTTTATTTTATTTTCAATCATTATTTTCATTAAATTGTCTTTGTATATCCTATATAAACATTACATCTGTAGACCTATATAGAAAGGCATGCTCATAACTTATCTCGATATTACGTCGACTGTCCTGTATATTTCCTACATATGAATGCAGATGAAGATCCTACCTAGATTTAAAAATTAAATGCCTACATAGAAAAGCCTATTCGAAACTTACCTCGCCATTACGTTAGATGGCCTATATCTTTCCTATGTACAAATACTAATGTAGATCCTACATAAATTTCATGTATATGGGCCTACATAGAAAGACCTACTAAAAACTTACCTCAATACTACGTTGGATAGCCTATATCTTTCCTATGTACAAATACTAATGTAGATCCTACATAAATTTCATGTATATGGGCCTACATAGAAAGACCTACTAAAAACTTACCTCAATACTACGTTGGATAGCCTATATCTTTCCTATGTACAAATACTAATGTAGATCCTACATAAATTTCATGTATATAGGCCTACATAGAAAGACCTACTAAAAACTTACCTCAATACTACGTTGGGTGGCCTATATCTTTTCTATTTACAAATTCTAATGTAGATCCTACATAATTTTCATGTATATGGACCTACATAGAAAGTCCTACCAAAAACTTACGTCAATACTACGTTGGGTGGCCTATATCTGTCAGACATAAGAATACCGATGTAGATCCTACATAAATACAACAATTATAGGCCTACATAGAAAGACCTACCCAAATATCACCTCAATACTACGTTGGGCGACCTATATCTGTTAGACATAGAAATGTCGATGTAGATCCTACCTAGATTCAGAAACTGCAGGCCTACATAGATATGTCTACACAAAACCTATGTCGACACTACATTGTGAGTCCTACATCAATTGACTATAGAAAGGCCTACGTATATCCTACATAGATACTACATCTTATAGGCCTTCATAGGAAAATCTACGTACACTCTAAATAGAATGTACATAACTTGGCCTACATAGAAGGCCTATTTTAATCCTACCCAAACACTACGTAGTAAATACATAGGCCGTACTATTTTTTTACTCGGGAACTGACAGTTGTATTTTTTTCTTTTTACCCCTTCCCTTTCTCTTCCCTGATCATTTAGCGTTTTAGGGGAATAAATAATTTTTCCCTTTTAATTAATATTTGCCTTTTCATAAAAGTTATTTCCATTGTAGAATCACCCTAAATTTTTTAAATTTCGACGTTATATTCCTCCTTTGATAACAGTTATTTTCATTGTAAAATTACCATTTTTCTGAATTTTGAGGTTATATTTGCCTTATAACAGTTATTTCCATTGTAGAATCACCCTAAATGTTCTAAACTTCGAGGTTATATTCCCCCTTTGATAACAGTTATTTCCATGGTAAAATTACCCTTTTCCTGAATTTTGAGGTTATATTCAACGAATAAGTTATTTCCATTCTAGAGTCAACCTAAAATTTTTTAATTTCGACGTTATATTCGCCCTATAATAACAGTTAGTTCCATTGTAGAATCACCTTAAGGGATCGTCCATATATTACGTAACACTTTTTGGGGGGAAGGGGGGTGGGTCGACATTTTCAAAAATTAGCGTTACGTAATATACGGACGGCCCCTAACTTACTTTTCGAGTTTGTGCATAAAGTAAATTTACTTGGGAATTTAGAGAAAAAAAAATTTCCCATTTGGAAAGAATCGAACCCGGGTTCGAAGCCAAGCACGTACATATACATAACCACTTGATTATTTTCAATTTTTTTCTTCTTTATAAAGTGAATTTCTTTTTCCAACTTTGTATTTCGTATATTTTCGATCCTATGATGATATTTACTATACATTGAAATTTCTTTCTTTCTTCTTTTAGTCTAAAATAGAAAAAAAATTTGAGAGATGTAAATTTTTCTTTTCTTTAATAAAAAGGGATTTTTTTCAATAAGTACGTTTGAAATTTAATGCTAAAAGATATTTTATGTCTCTTTAAAACCAAATCACTTGTGAAACAGAAGCTGCATTCCAGTCAGCAACAGGTTGTTCAATCCTGTGTGTACCCCCTCCCCTTCCTTACCCGTTTGTCCCTAAAGGACGGTGACTTACAACCGGAACTACAGCATCACACCTACTTGATAAACACGCCCTCTCGTTACTTTATATAATAATAATAAATAATAATAAATTAAGTCAAAATAATAATGATTATAACAATAATAATAGTAATAATATTAAAAAGAATTATTAATTTTTGTTGATTAATTTTACTAATTTATTACTAATAATACTTTTCCTTAAATATTTGGTTAAAATATGATATTTTCAATATTAAGGGAGGATGGGGTAGGGATAGTTGCTGTTATGCTTAGACGGTATAGTACAGTACTAAATAATATAGTATAGCGCAGTACTTTTCAGTACAGTATAGTACAGTACTATATAATAGAGTATAGTGCAGTACTTTTCAGTACAGTATATTACAGTATAGTCCAGTATTCTATAGTACAGTACAGTATAGTACATTTTCAAAATGTTTCACTTTTCCATGTCAATAGCGAAAAAATAGCATATGCGGCTCGCACGTAGCAATTTTTAGGTTTGGATGATTTCAATACTCGCTGTCTGCGACTTCGGCTCGACTTGGCACGCCTTCGTCTCACCTACGTCGCACTAACGATAGCTCATATACTGAAAATTACATCCTCACCTAAAAAGTATTGCTTTACGTGCTTTCCACATAATATACTATTAATGAAAAAAAGCGGTCACCCTGTAAAAACAAACAACAAATATTGCAAAATGAAAAAAAAGAATAAATAGTTTCACCTATAAGTCTAGAGTTTAGCACGTGTGAAGTTGTAAACTTAGGAATACCTCCTCGCTCTTCATTCGAACCTGTTCCACATGCATCTGGAATCTCACATGTGAGCGACAAGTTACGAATTGATAAACAGAGATGTATGTAGATGTGCCTATATCTGCGAAATTGCTGTTTCACTATCGGCACTATTATAATTATATACCAAACATCTATTCTCTGAACTTGAATTCTATTTTTTAACTAGGTTAAAATTAGTTTATTTTCTAAATAATAATATTAATATTTGTAATAAATAATATAATAATAATTATTATCAATTCGAATTAAGTAATTAATTAATTATAAAAATTAATTGAAATTTAATAAATTATGTAAACCAAAAATTACATTTTGTCAATTTAATCAAAAAGTTCTTTTCTTTTTATCAAAAACTTGATGGATAGTTTTGAATGTGCAAATAAAAAAAAGAAAAGTTTGAGATACTTTGAAGATATGGAAAATAAATAAAAAAGTAATAGAATATTGATAATTGCGATAAGAAACATTTTGTTTTGATTTGTTTTCTTTTCTTTCACACTATTTTATAAGTAAATAAAAATAGCAATTATAAACAAAAGTTATAGTCTAATGCAAAAATTTCGTACCTATTTTAAAAGTAAAAATAAAAAAAATTATTTATTCTTCTATATGAATTTTTTTAATTTGATTTGTTTTTTTTATTAAAAATACTAAATTATTGGAGTTGGATTAACGTTTGGTCCGATTGTTCGTCGGATTTTTCCTTAAGTTGTGTATTAGTCTTCAAACCTTTCTACACTTAGCACATTTTTCTCTTTCATGTCATAAGTGACTCTAACTAGTCTACCATATTATTAGTATTTTTTAATTTTTATTATTATTAATATTAAAATAAATTTATTATTATTATATTTAAATTTACATTTTTAATTTTATTCTGTATTATTTATTTTCTACTTTTTGAATTTCGAGAAAAAAGAACAATTTTTTAAAATCCTCAAAATTTTCCTTACAAAAGGTCTAAAATACTTAAGATAAGAAAAAAAGGTGTTTTGTTCGAAAATGTAATTAAAAAAATAGAAAAATAAGAATAATGGTGAAATAATTGACTTTAAGGAAAGTTAATATTACCACGATGACGACTACGACGTCTTCGTCGACGTCGTCGCGCGTCTCGAGACGAAGCAACAAGAAACCGGTTACGTTGAACGCGATTATTCATAACCGTAACCAAAATTAGACCAAACGCAACTCTTCTTCCTCCTCATTGCGAATACCTTTTGGCTACTGCGCTTTTGCAATTCTCTCTCTTCCTCTCTTTCTGAAGAACATTGTGATGCGGCGCTCTGAAGCGTTCCGACGCCGCGCCGCCAACGCCGATGCACGAAAACGACGCTCCATTGCCCCTAAGACAGTTACAGTTCTATTCCCAGCACTGACACATGCCGACACTCATTACACTCCTTGACCAATCAGCAAACAGTTCTAACTCATTTCTTTCATCTAAATTCAATTCTAGCTCCGGGACCAAAAACAAAATAAGGGAAAAAAATAGCTCATCAGGAATAAACATTTGTGAAATAGTATATTGTGCAACAAGTACAGAAAGAAGCTGTTTTCCGACGAGTGTAAAGTTTGCTGCTCCGAGCGAAGCGAGGGCAGTAATTTGCACAAGTTCGGAAAATCTTCTTTCGTACGTGTTGCACACAGTACTTTGTGCAACACCTGTTTACCGAAAAAAGTTATTTTTATACTTTTCTAATCAATAAATATAGTTTTCATAACGCAGTGCAAAAAAGGGCACTTTTTTGCACCTTGTTATGAAAAATATCGTTCATAACTAGTGCTAGCAGTTGCCAATTTTTGAACGAGCACTTTTTTTGGAACAAACTGTAGGCGAAGCGAAGCTTTGTTATAGTTATATTGTATTTTATAGTGTATATTATACTGTTTACAGAAAAGTGTGCAGGAAAGTACACTTTCCTGCACACTTTTAAATGTGCAGAAATTGACCACTTTGTGCTGCATTTATGTTAAAGAAAAGTAGCTCTTTTCCAGCAGGTGTTGCACAAATACAATTTTTTAATACAGACCCCGTGATTGCAAACGGGATTTTTATTTTGACTTTTCGTTGATTGAGAATTTATATTTTATTTATTATATATATATATATATATATATATATATATATATATATATATATATATATATATATATATATATATATATATATGGCAACCATTAACCACACTTATCTATCATTAACCATAGTTAACTATTAACTATATTTAAATACTATTAACCATTGACCATAGTTAGTTACCATTAACTATAGTTAAATACTATTAACCAGTGACCACAGTTAGCTACCAGTAACCATAGTTAATTACCATTAACTGTAGTTAAATACTATTAACCATAGTTAAATACTATTAAGGGGGGAACCTCCTTTATTGCGTCAAAAAATCCGACTTTCTGGAAATAATTTTAATTGATTCTACAACTATTCAAGAATATACCCATCAAATTTTAAGTCGATTTTTGTATTATTGAAGAAGATACAAAATTTTTAATTATTTTTTTTTGCATGCGTCGTCTGGTGAAATGTTTACCAGAGTCCAGAATTTTTTCTGCTTTGGCATTCAATCTGCCTTCTTCTTTTATTCAGAGTACCACTGTCAGTATAATTTGTAATTTTTATGTGGCAACCCTTCTTTCATTTGTTTGACTTTCGAGTCACTTTATTTAAAAAAAAACTTCAAACGCATTTTTCTCGAAACACCATTTTTTAATTTTGTGAACACGATTGAGAACGCCCTTTTGAACCAATCGGGCTTTATGATACATCATTTTAAAGATAATTAAATAATCTTCAATATGACATTTAGTGTTTCTTGAAAAAAAAATTTTTTTCATATTTTTTTGGAATTTTAAAGTCAATTTTTATGCACGAAAAATCACTTTTAACTTAAAAGTGGGTAAAAAAAATCAATTCTCGAAAGTTTTTTAAAAAAATCGAAATGTCATATAGAAGGTATTATCCTAAAGTTTAAAAAAGGGTTGGTTTCTTTGTTTTAGAAAAAAATTCAGAGCGCTAGAATGTTCACAGATAAAATGAGGTGCCATGGACGCGGTGTATATTTTCAAACTAAAAATGTTTTGTTTTTTCTCCAAAAATTTTTTTAGACTCTTAAGACATGTATTAAAGTACCCTATAAATTACAAAACGTTTGAAGTTATTTTACCCGAGAAAAAATATCCCAAAAATGACGCATTTCTCGATCGTCTAAAGGAGGTTCCCCCCTTAAACATTGACCATAGTTATCTACCATTAACCATAGTTAAATACTATTAATATTTTTATTAAATTTTTGTACTTTGAATATTGTCGAAGAATACTGAGTAACTTTCTGTTTTTTGTTTCGTGTTAAAGAAACACTTCAAAAAAATTGAATTTTGTTTTATTTTATAAAAGAATTATAATTGTTAGTAGACATTTATTATGTTAAATAACTATTGCAATTGAAATTAGCAACTAGAAGTGCTTATGTGTCCTTAGGATAGTGATTAGTGTCCAAGTCTACAGTGCTGCATGTTTCGAGTTCGATTCCTACGAGAACTAGACGCGCTCGATATTTTAGCTGGTTAATAATAATATTAATAATAATAAGAAAAATAACAATAATATTAACATTCATAACCGTTATATAATAATAATTAAGAAAATAATTATAAGTTATAATAATAATAAAATAATAATAATAATAATAATAATAATAATAATAATAATAATAATAATAATAATAATAACAAAAATAGTAAAAATAAATAATAGTAGTAATAAAAATAGTAATAATAAATAATATTACTAATAAAAAAAGTAGTAATAATATTGATATGTCAATTTAGAGATACACACCTCTTTTAAATCTTTCTTTTTCTTTCTCTTTCTTTGCGTTGATGACTACACCAAGTTACTTGTGTAATCAACCGGAAGTAGAGCCCTATCGCAAAAGGTCTCACGATAAAAGCCACAGATTAAAACGCGATCAGTGGCTTAACTCAATATTTAACTGGGATATATATTTGATTTCTGCAAAAATCTTTACTTCTTTTTTTTATTTTTATTATTTTTTCTACTTCAACTCGCGCCTTTATTTATATACTAAATATCATGAATTTAAAAAAAGCACTTAATAAATTTATTACTATTATTTATTTAGTGTACTAACTTTTTTCTTTTTTTAAATTTTTTTATATTTGTTTACATTATTTCACTATAAATTATTTACATTATTCTAATGCAGTGGAACCCAATGGAAAGTAAACGATTGGTTCAATAATGGGCCATGCTTGGCGAACTCCGTTCCATTATTGGAACATTAATGGCAACCATCATTGGTTTTAGCTTGGGATGATCACGCTACTGCCAATGATCGGTAGCCAAGCATCGGGACAATATTAGTTGCCAAGGAATTGCCAAGGAAACAAAATCGATTTTCAGAAACTTGATTTTTTATTGGCAGCCAACAAAAAACCAAAGTTTTGAAAAATGATTTTTTAAATTATTAATTAAAATTTATTTTAAAAAAATATATTTTTAAAAAATATATATTTTTTTAAATTAAAAGAACATATTAATTAAATTTTTCACCTCTGGTAAAACAAAGGTGAAAGACTGATAAAAGTTCCCTCACCGTATCTCACAGTGGAGGGATAACTGTGAATGTCTTTGCGAGAGAGGAGCAGGTACTTATAGAGCCAGTGAAACAGGTCACAAGCGAGAAGAAATCACTGGCATGCACTCTGGCGACGCTTGTCGAAACTGTTTTCTGGCGCGCATGCATATCCTGACGTTATCGACACAGCGCTTGGCAACCAACGTTGCGCCACTTCCGACAAGCGCCGCCAGAGTGCATGCTAGTGATTTCTTCTCGCTTGTGACCTGTTACACTGGCTCTATAAGTACCTACTCCTCTCTCGCAAAGACATTCACTGTTATCCCTCCACTGTGAGATACGGTGAGGGAATTTTTATCAGTCTTTCACCTTTGTCTTACCAGAGGTAAAAAATTAAATTAATATGTTCTATTAATTTAAAAAAAAATATATTTTTGAAAAATATAATTTAATTAATAATTAAAAAAATCAATTTTCAAAACCTGGGTTTTTTGTTGGCTGCCAATAAAAAATCAAGCTTTTGAAAATCGATTTTGTTTCCTTGGCAATTCCTTGGCAACTAATATTGGCCCGATGCTTGGCTACCGATCATTGAAAGTAGGGTGATCATCCCACGTTAAAACCAATGGTGGTCTAATGATGTTTGTCAATTGTTTTGCCAAGAAAAAACCATTGGGCACTAAGCATGGCCCACTATTGAACCAATCGTTACCAGTGGCAACTTCCCGTTGGGAAAGGATTATAAATTATTATTATATTTTTATAGTCTTGTTACTATTTTATTATTATTATAATTGTTTAAAAATTTTATTTGAACCCTTAATTAATAAGTATTAACGTACCCAAAAGCCAAGTTTCGTAAAAAATTAATTATAGTTATTATTAATATATTATTATTGTTTTGTTTAAAAAAAATTAATAACAATATTCATATAATATTGTTATTTGTAAAGAATATAGAAAAATATTAAGCGTTTTCAAATAAACTATCATGATCATAGCTTGTCATAACTTTTGTATATACAGTAAAAAAAAGAATTATTATCGCAGGCTTCGAAATGACACACGTTTCTATTTTTTTTGGTCAAGCCTACTTTTTGCTACTTATTTTGTCAAAAGGCTACTAAATGCTACTTTTTTCCAAAAAAAGGTAAAAAAAATTGACAGAATTCAAGAATGTTAGTCTTTTTGGTGAATTTCGTAGATTTTAAAAAGCCCGCCAAGTGAATTAAATTTATTATTGGACGCGTGATTATAATATATTATAATAATTACTAATAGTGGATGTTTATTAAATTACAACTTTTTAACGTTTCGAATTTTTTGTATCTAATTTTATTATTCAAGCTTCTTAAAAAAATTAAAAACTAACTTTTGGTTATATAAAGTGTTTGATTAAAAATCAAAAATAATATTTATTTAACGTGACTATTTATTATAGGGGAGAGTGGGGCAAAGGCGCTATGCGGGGCAAAGACGTTTTTTAAAATATCTTCTTTATTTTCTGTCTATTCCAATTGGTATTAAAAATTAAGTTGCAATGCAATAAGACCAATTGATTAAAAAAAGAAAAACCTAAAAATATCAAATATTTTAAGAAATATAACAAAAAAATTGTTTTGCAAAAATAAAATGATAATTTTACTAAACAAACTTTTATTTTTTAAAATATAAGTTTAAGTATTTAATTTTTAAAAACGTAACATGTAAATAAATTAAATATTTCTCTACACAACTGGCGTGGTGTTTTAGTTTAATTTTGTATCCAAATATTTTAAATTTAAAGTAAAAAAAAGTTTGTTATGTGGGGCAAAGGCAATATTGAACATAATTTGGTTAAAAACAATTTAATATTCGCATTTTCTATGTATTAATTCACAATATAAGGTTAAAATCACTAAAAGTTTTTATTTTTTATTTAAATAGTTAAATTCTGTTAATAATATGTTGTTAACCTTATGTTTCGTAAATATTATACTAGGGGAAAAAGTTCGGTTGTGGGCATGGTCCGGTTGTGGACACCCCCGCAGAACTTTTGACAGAAATGAGATTTTTCTAATCTGACAAATGTCACGTGTGTGTTATGACCAAACGTAGTTATCGATGCAAATACAAAAGTGATTAGACAACTGTGCTTTTTACTATATATAAATTAATTTTTCGACACGTTGAATATAACAAAAATGTATTTTTGAACATTGTTAAATATTCAAAAAGTCAAAGTGAATTAATTAAAATGATAAGTTCAATGCGTATTTACACAGTAAATATGTTATATTTTGTGCTCCAATACCAAGTATCGCAACCATGTTTACAAGCAAATTTTTTTTCATGATGTTTCAAAATGATGGTAAAGTTTGGTTGTGAACACCTAAATTGATTCGGTTGTGGACACCACTCTTATTCTTGACAAATCGTGAAATATCGTAGTCGATATAATCATAAGTAATTACTTACAACATTTAATAGTGTTTTATGAATTTTAAAAGTTTCGTAGTTTAGCACGGAAATTAATATAACAAGACTTTGATTTTTATGCGTCGTTCGTAGCTAGTAACCGAGGGGGTATTTACTGGTTGAAAACGTGTACACTTCAATACACTTATTACGCTAAAATTACACTTATTACTAAGTATTACAGGGTATTACAGGGCAATACAGAGATATTTCTAGGTATTACACCCACGTAATAACGTATTATTACGCCCTATCACGCGATATTACACGACTATTACAAGAAGAGTGTACACTTCAATACGGGAGTATATACCCCCTCGCTAGTAACTGTGCTGCTGAGGTTCAGTGTTAGAAATCTTATATGTCCTTACATGGGGAGGAAGTAATGTCAAAATTAGATAAAATCATCGTTACGTAGTTAATAAATGGTTACTTAGTTAATTTTTTTGCATTTTTATTTGATTTTTCAAGAGTGCCCACAACCGAACCAAAATTTTCTTTGTTAGAAAAATGCCCACTTTATTGAATTTTTAATAAAATTTTTCTAGTCAATGGAATCAATTTAGTTTCTTCATCAGTAGTTAGCTAAGGTCCTTAGCTTTAAATACATATACATATGTTTGCTTAATACCTACAAGGACACAAATTATGAGTCAAAAACGAAACTATGCCCACAACCGAACCTCTTCTAATAAATATCACTTGTTAATTTTTTTAAGGCTTATAAATGCTTTCTTTTAGAAATATAAGCGAAAACGTCGCTGCCCCAGCGTGTGGGGCAAAGGCATTTTTTGCATTGTTTTTAAATTTCATTAAATAATGTATTTATAATTATAATATACTAAATAACAACTATTAAAATTTCTTGTTGATTAGTTTTAAAATAATGAAAAACAAAGACCGCATAAATTAATTGCTTAATTTAAAAAATATACATCGATAAATGTAAACCTAGCGCCTTTGCTCCACTCTCTCCTACATATGTTTAGAAACTTTTTGTCAAATTTAAAAATATTAATTGTATTTTTAATAATACAGTGTTTTAAGTTGGTTGTTCAATAATAAAAACATTTATAAAGATTTAAGATCTATCTAAAAAAAATTGTAATTTTTTTTATTGGAATTAAATTACTCATAATTTATTATTGTACAAAATATTTATAGTCATATTTACATATTAGTATTTTTTAAAATCATAAAATGAATTATTTAAGCGAAATATATATTATTTGCCGAAGAAAAATACTGTGTAATAAGCAAAATCTATATAAAGGAGCAGGACAAATTTTTTTTTTTTTTGCATGATTAACAAGCCCACGGTAAAAACCATCAAAGGGCAATACAGAAACAAAATTACAAAAGTTGTAAGGTTACTTAAGTGTAATAAGAACTAAAAGGAAAACAAAACTTCGTAATTTACTTATATAATTAGAAAGAAAAAAAAACAAAAATTGAGAAATAAACTGATATAACTATTTTGGTATCGAAGACGCATAACCTTATAATGACGTTGTTATAAAACAACTGCGAATTAAAATAGGATCGAGAAATATAAATCATAACGAAAAAAGAAAACATTATTATGTTATGTTAAATTGAAATTATCTCGTAGATACAATATACTCTGTGAATTTATCTTTATATGAGAGTAAGGACAAGTAAGAGAAATCTATATAGATCTATGTTGTGATGAACACACATTACATTTATGGCGTTGCACATATTATAGATAGGGGCAGAAAAACCAATTGCCGAATTAGGCATAGGTACTGCGAAAGGTTGATAATATCTGGAAGACTCACGAGGAACTCTGAAATTAATTAGTGCTTGTAATTTTGAACAATCTATATTATTATAAATTAATTTAAATAGTAATGTTGATTGAGATAAAAAACGACGTTCGGCAACTGTTAAGAAGTTAAATTTTTTGCAAAGTTAATATAGTCAGAGCCTGTTAATGGGTACATTCCAGTTCTTTTAAAAACCAAATATTTCAGAAATCTTTTTTGAATCTTCTCGATAGCATCAATGTCTTTGTCAAAAATTGGATTCCATATGATTGGATTGGTATGTAAGAGAATCTGGATAGAACAAAAGAGTTGGATAGCTGTTTGAAAAGGAATTTTTTTCTTTCCTATACATACATTTGTATAGATATTTATCTATATGTATATATGGACGATTTTATTTGTTAACCATTTTCATAGTAAAAATTTAGCACTTATACTTATCATTAAAAAAAAGAAATTAAACAATTTTATTTTACTGAATTTATGCAATAGCTAAAATAATTTCATCTCCGAAGCCTTTTTAGCATGTCTCCAATAGGTCTTATATATAAGAAAAATAAATTTTTATGCTTTTTTTGAAACTCTTAGAAATTTTTTAAAAATAGTGTCAGAAAGTGCAATGTTTTTTCTATCATTATGTGCTTTTTAAAATTTCTTAGACCTCCGTTTTATATATGATAAAAATGTTAAAACTTTGTCTTCAGTTTTAGGTTAAAATTACCTCACGATGATTAATGATATTTTTACACATTAAAACTATTCTAAACAAAATTTTAATGCACACTAAAATAAAGTTGAGAGTTGAAAGTCTGACGTTTAATTTGACCATAAGTATATTAATTGTGAAAAGGAGGAGAATTATTGCTTTTATAAATAATCAAATTTTACTTATTGGCCCGAGTAAAAATTCAATTTTATCTCCGAAGCCTTGCTTTTTTTTATACTTCTGTTGTAAAAAATAACTCTTCATCTCTGCTTCTTTTAATTATTGAGTGTAAATTTTGGTCAAGAGTCAAACATAACCTCAAAAATTAGGTCAAATAAATCTTTTTTCTTCTCTCCATTTTCCTAGAATTAATATCGTCGTAGGGCAAACATAACCTCAAAATTCTGTGTTTTCACATATGATTAATTTTAAAAAGACGATAATAACCTCAAATTTGTAATTTCACAATATAATTAATTTTAAAAGGCAAAAATAAACTCAAAATTGTGACTAACTCACAATAAAATTCATATATTAAAAGAAGAAAATAACCTAAAAATTTAAGACGTTTAAGTTGATTCTACAATGCAATTAAGTTCCTGAATGTTGGCGTCGATGCTCGAGAAAAGTTGGAGGTGTGCCAGCACTAACGACCGGCATGGTACCGAACCGGTTGTAAAGTCGGACATATGCCGGTACCGGCAAAAAGGTACCGGGCCGGATATGAAATAAATACCGGCCCAGTACCGGCCCGGTGGTAAATGTGGATTTCTACCGGTACTGGTAGTGTGTACCGGGCCGGTTGATTAAAAATATCTGGCCCAGCACCGGCCCGGTACTGTCATTTCGCTTTGTTTTATACCGTCGAAGGAGATTTGCCGGTGATAATATTTGTACCGGGCCAGCACCGGCGTATCACCGGCCCGGTACTGCCATTTCGCTCTGTCTTATACCGCCGAAGAAGATTTGCCGGTGACAATTTTTGTACCGGCCCAGCACCGGCGTATCACCGGCCCGGTACTGCCATTTCGCTCTGTCTTATACCGCCGAAGAAGATTTGCCGGTGACAATTTTTGTACCGGCCCAGCACCGGCGTATCACCGGCCCGGTACTGCCATTTCGCTCTGTCTTATACCGCCGAAGGAGATTTTCCGGTGATAATATTTGTGCCGGCCCAGCACCGGCGTATCACCGGCCCGGTACTGCCATTTCGCTCTGTCTTATACCGCCGACGGAGATTTGCCGGTGATAATATTTGTACCGGGCCAGCACCGGCGTATCACCGGCCCGGTACTGCCATTTCGCTCTGTCTTATACCGCCGAAGGAGATTTTCCGGTGATAATATTTGTGCCGGCCCAGCACCGGCGTATCACCGGCCCGGTACTGCCATTTCGCTCTGTCTTATACCGCCGAAGGAGATTTTCCGGTGATAATATTTGTGCCGGCCCAGCACCGGCGTATCACCGGCCCGGTACTGCCATTTCGCTCTGTCTTATACCGCCGACGGAGATTTGCCGGTGATAATATTTGTACCGGCCCAGCACCGGCGTATCACTGGCCCGGTACTGTCATTTCGCTCTGTCTTATACCGCCGAAGGAGATTTTCCGGTGATAATATTTGTGCCGGCCCAGCACCGGCCCAGCACAAAAATTTACTTAATGCTTTCTACATGGCACAGAAGTTTTGCCGACAAAAATATTAGTACTAACCTAGTGTCCTCCCGGTTGTTTGCCAATGTTAAACTATCAGAAAAAGAATTAAAGAAAAGAAAAAAAAATTTGAAAATTAATTTATTAATTAATTTATTAATTTAATTATTAATAATAAATTAATTAGTTAGTTGTGCCGGCAATTATATTATTACCGAGTAGGTTGCTTATTGGTGCCTGCCCGGTATCTAGCCGGTGAATAGGGCGGTCATTATTATTTACATTTACTATTCTTATTTATTTATAACTAGCTGTCGTACCCGTCTTCGACGGGTTTTATTTTCTACCAATACATTTAAGTGTGTCTACTAATCTGGAAAATCAGAAAATAGCAAGGGAATTTAATTTGACCGGAAAAAAATAATAATTAGTTACCATTATAGCTATTTTAGTAGGAAAATATTACTATTTGAATCAGCTTAAATTTTGACTCGGGTCTGTTTTCATAAATATTATACATCAATAAAAATTAAAGTAAAAAGCAATTTTTTAAAAGCGAATTAATATAATGAAACTTTTTCTTAATTTCATAGGAAAATTCCCGGTTCGGCATATTCCCAGCTTTTTACAGTGTTTCCCGTTTGGTAGATACCCAGTTAAATGTATTAGTAGAAATAGAAAACTGTACGACAGCATACTAATATAATCTATATTTATAATTATGAACTTAAGAAACAGTATTTTCATAAAATATGTAAATTTTTATAGCCATTTGTAGATTTATTTATGGATAAAATCAAGTAAATTTAAATTTGACAAAAAAGAGATAAACCGTGAAAAATTTGGACAAAGCAGGAAATTTTGTTAAACAAAAATAGACACCGTGTTAACTTTTGTCCTTACATTGCTCAAAACATCTCTTAAAGTTAAATCTAGAGTTAAAATGAAAAAACGTTTTAACATATAAGTTTTTGCCTAGTGGCATAATATGCTTGTATTGTATCACAGGTGACTTACAATTCTTGACATCCTGCAAAATCATTTTAATCATAAAAAATTTCCATTTTCAATATTTCTGAACTTCTTAAAAATATTAAATTAATTTGATAAATAATTTTGAATTGCACTATTTTGACGTCAAAATATTAATCAGAGACTCCAAAAATACTACTGAATTAAACTTCATATAGTAATTAGTATCGATTTTTTGATATTGAAAATATTTTTATATTTCTTGTAGGATAGTATTTTTTGCAAAATTATGATAAAATCTGACTAAATAACATATAATATTCAATTTTAGAAAGTTTAAAAGCTATTCATTAAAAATTGCGAAATTTGGAAATTTTCCATTTTTGAAGTTTTTGAAAATATTTTTATATTTATATCTTAGTTGTAGAATAGTATTTTTTGCAAAATTATGCTAAAATGTGACAAAATAACATGTAAAAACTCAAATATAGAAAGTTTAAAAGCAATCCATAAGAAATGTAAAATTTTGAAATTTTCGATTTTTTGAAAACATTTTTATACTTACATATTAGTTATAGGACTTTATTTTTTGCTAAGTTATGCTATAATGTGACTAAATAACATGTAATACTCAAGTATAGAAACTTTAAAAGCAATCCATGAAAAATAAAAAATTTTGAAATTTTCGATTTTTTGAATTTTTTGAAAAAATTGAATATCTGCCGTTCTAATTAATATTTTTTAAATCTGTAAATTTATAAACCTTCCTTGGGTCAATACCTAATAACCTACCAAGTTGGACTTAAATCGATTCACATGTTTTTGTGTGATTGGGGTACAAAGTTTTTGTGACAGACATACATACATACATACATACATACATACATACATTAAATTTTTTAAGAATATTTTTGGAATCTCTGATGTCCATAATAACTAATCATGTTAACATTTTTAAGTTTTAAGCAATGTACAGACAGACATCTGATTTTATTAATAAGGATAATTTAAATTGAATTAAAATAAATTAAAAAATACAAATACTGTCCCGGTACCGCACCGTTTGAATATTAGTGCCGGCCCGGTACTGCTGCCGGGCGGAATGTCGGTTGGACTTTATAAGCTCACTTTGCATTTGCTTGCCATATGCAGGTTTAGGTTAGCGGATGTGGTGTCGACTTTGCAGCCTCAGGGTCCGGAGTTCAATTCCTCGAGTCTTCAGATTTTTCTATGATTGTTTATGTTTCTCTGTTTCAGCATTTAATATATTTACTGTTTCCAATTTAAAATTAATAATAACATTGATAATAATAATAATAATTAAATAATTAATCAGACTGAAATATAATTTTTTTAACCGGCCCGGTACCACACCGGTTGTTTTTTAGTGCCGGCCCGGTACTGCGTCAGATATTTATTAGTGCCGGCCCGGTACGGTTGCCGGATACCTACCGAAGTTATCATCCGGCAATTTACCGGTACTGCGCCGGTGGAATGAACAGACTTATGCCGGTACTGGACCAGTACCTAGCCGGTTGTGCAGCCGGTAATAAACCGGCACCAAATGCCTTCCAACAATAACCGGGCCAGTACCGCCCCGGTGGATTATTCGGTACCGGCCCGGTACGTATGCCGGATACCTGCCGTAGTTATCATCCGGCAATTTGCCGGTACCAAGCCGGTGAAAATGACGGTCTTATGCCGGTACCGCCCCGGCACTTATAATCCGCCGTTTGTACCGGGCCGGTACCATCCCGGTCGTCAATTTCTACCTGTCAGTATAGAAAATAGTATATTTCGTAACAAGTGTGAACTGATGGCGTTTTTGAAACGAGTTGTAGGCGAAATGTACTATTTTTTTAATGGCAAAATGTGTCAGTTAAATGAAATGCATACTGGTGCGTATATACACAGTATATAAAGAGGTTTTTGCAGAAATTTCTGTGACACGAAATAATGACAAGTCTCTTGATACAAGTCGTATAAGAAGTTCAGAGTTATCTTATCAGTCGTGGTGTCGAGGGCTTGTTGCTAGATCATAATATTAATTTTAATTTAGAGTTCCTCTCGCATATGAACGTTTGTATTTTTCGATAAGACATATCATATATATATATTTATACACGAGTATACCCTGACAAGTGGCAACCTTTATGAAAAGGTATACCATAAAAATGTTCATTCTTAAGTGATTTTTAGGTTATGTCAAAATAACTTAAATGTTTCGTTACTGATTCAATTAGTAAATTTTAACTATTTTTTTAGTTGTTTATTTACTATTACTTAATAATTTTCCAGTAATAATTAGTTTCTTTTTTTACGAATTGCTGAAGCAAAAAGTCACTCACGATTTTACTAATAAATTAGTTATTTCTAACTGATTCAGATTTAGAGAGTAATTATTAAAATTATAATTATAGTGAGTTCTCGCGAGTCGTTCAACAGCTGATCAGTATTCGATTCACGAGTCCAGGGAGTATAGACTTAAGGAGACCAATGTAGTGTGTATGAAATCAACCATTTTATGTCGGAAGTTCATGGTTCTGAATCTTCTCGTATAGCGCGCAACGATCGCATAGATAGCTGAAGTTTTAAAATGAACATGGATTTCTATAAGTTTACTAATTCATGTATATACTATATATTCAAATTATAAATATAAATATAATAATAATAAGATAACAATACAAAGTTTATATTACAGGGCTCGAATTGTGCGACTTTTTTGTGAAAAAATGTGCTTTTTACAGATTTTTTTGATTCAGGAGTGTCGATCGCTTGACATAACCTCAAACTAAAAAGTGATTTTTAACAGCAAATAAAACCATAATTAAAATGATTTCACCAAATTATGAAAGATCCAGTTGGTTGGACCAAAATTTGATGTAAAATCATAATTGTTAAACATTATGTGTTTTTTCTTTAAGGGTCAGTAACCAATTTTGATAAATAATAGCTCATTCTACTCTTTGAAACATTCTCTACATTTCCACTCGTTGAATTTTGTTTAAAATATTTTGTTCAAAAGTTATTTAAAAAATTTTTTTTTATTTTATTTGCTTAACTATTGAACAAAATATTTTAAACAAAATTTAACAAATGTAATTGTAAAGAATGTTTTAAAGAACAGAATGAGCTACTATTTGTCATAATTGTTAGATCACTTTTTAGTTTGAGGTTATGTTAATAACCTCAAATTATAGTAATAATTAATTTTACTATAAAGGTCATGTTATTCAGTGGCCACGTGCCTATTAAAACTTTATTAAAATTATTGATAGAACATTAAACTCTTTTAATCAATTTTATTATAACTTTTATAAATAATTAAATTTTTTGAAGAATTTCTTTGTTTTTTTTTAAATTGAATCCTTTAGTGAAGTTTTATAAAAATTGTATTAAAAATAATTGAATGTTTTCGAAGAATGTTATTATTTATGAAAATAAAATTCATTGTCATAATTTTATATTACCTATGTATTATTTGAAATTATTTTTAATTTCAAAATACAGCAAAAATAAGGTTAGGACGGTTAGGACTTAATCAAGCGACTATATATGCGATCGTTTGCCATCTACAGGATGTACACGTACTACTGATGTACTTCCGACAAAATGTTGCGCCTTTCAGTGAAGTACATGCATATAAGATTGGTCTCCTTAAGTCTATACTCCATGCACGAGTCGTTCAATTCTTAGTATGCGCGCGCCAGTGCTCAGTGCTGTACAATTTAAACGGAACAAAGCTTCGGGCTTTGTCTTTTCTTCGGGCCAACAATAATATAATGCTTTACACGTCCCTGAAATCGACCTGGAGGCGAGGCTTATGTGTTGAACGACTCGTGAGTTTTATGATCTTGAAAATTTTCAAGAATTGAACGACACGCGGGAACTCACTGTATTATGATAATCTATATTAATAAAATCAGACTTTTGTCTGTACATTGCACGAAATTAATTTTTTCTAGCATAATTTATTTATTTGAACAACGGAGAATCCAAAAATGGTAATAGAAAATTTCCTGTCTGTATGTATGTATGTATGTATGTGTGTATGCATGTATGTATGTCCGCAAAATTTTGTTCGCGTATAACTTGAAAACGTCTTGACCGATTGAAGTAAAATTTAGCAATCTTTCAGGTATTGGTCTAACTTAAAATATTAGCTATATTTGATGAAAAAATATTGAGCTGAACAAAAGTTATGAATTTTTCAAAAAATTCAAAAAAAATTTTTTTTCAATCTTTGCAGATTGGCATAAATTTTTTAATTTATTAATAATATAAATGATTTTAAAGATATATAAAAATAAATTGAATAAAAAATAATATTAACATGAAAAAAAATTATGAATTTTCCAAAAAATTCAAATTTTTTTTTAAATTTTGACAGATTGCTGTAAATTAATCAGTTATGACTTTTGTAAGATATATATAAGCAATAAATTGGCAGATTTTAAATATATTAATTAGAACGGGAGGTATTCAATTTTTTAAAAAAATTAAAAAAATGGAAAATTTCCAAATTTTATATTTTTAATGTATATTTTTTAAACTTTCTGTAATTAAATATTTTTATTGTTTATACTCCTGCCCTATTGGCCTTACGCACTTCGACAAGAGTCCTCGAGAAATACTTTTTTGGATTAAGCTACTTTTTTTTCTAATTCTACTTTAGAAAATTTTCTATATATTAACCTAATTTGCGTCTACAGCCGACTTTATTAGAAGTACTCAATTGCAAAAATTTCGAAAATATTAAAAATGGAGATTCTTATGATAAAATTGATACTGCAGGAATTCAAGAATATGTGATACGATACTTGCATTATGCTACTGGGAAAAAACTTAGATAGTAAAAAGTTTGGTTATTTTAATTCTAGATTTAACTATTAGGGATGTTTTGAGCATTGTAAAGGCAAAAGTTAAACAGGGTGTCTATTATTATTTTTGTTTAACAAACTATCCGGTTTGTCCCAGCTTTGTCCAAATTTTTACAGGTGTATCTTTTCTCAACAAATATAAATTTTCTTGATAAGAATTAACAATAAATAAAACTACAAATGGCTACAAAAATTCACTTATTTTATGAAAATACTCTTCGACGGGTTTTTGTTTTTACTAATACTTTTAACAGGGGTTCTACCAACTGGAAAAAACGGGAAATATGCAGGAATTTAATTTAATCGGGAAAAACTGTGAATTCAGCCTGCAATATAGGTCTTATTTTAGATTTTAGCAATTATGATACAATTAGTTCGAATTTGACTTCACTGCAACTCCAAAAACTGGTGGAAATTTTGGATTAACTTATAATACAATAATTAAATTTCTACAAATAATTGACAAACATTGTTCTCTGCATTTTAATTAATTAACCCCTCGACTGCCGATGGCAAAAATCTTTACCATTTCGGACTTTGCTCTGACTGCCGGAAAACTGACAATCTTTGCCATGATAAAAATTGATGTAAAAAAGTCAAAAATGGCTGAAAATTAAAAATAAAATGATTTCTAAAAAGTCAACGCTATGCAAAATGCGACGCACGTTTCTGTTTTTAAATTCAATGAATTATAAAAATGTTATAAATTTTTAAAAACAACACTTTTAGCACATTTTTCAAAATCTTTGCCATGGACAATATAATTCATTTTTATTTTAAAAATGTCTAAAATCGCCTGAAATCTATTACTCAGGGGTTTTCGGGGTCGCTGATTACGAATATGATGTCAGTTTTTCAAAATTCAAAATGGCGGATCCAATATGGCGGACGACTTTTTTAAAAATTGATCCAAATTACCTGAAATTTGTCACTCGGGGGTTGTCGGGCTCTCTGATTACGAATATGATGATGGTTTTTCAAAATTCAAAATGGCGGATCCAATATGAAGGATAACTTTTTTAAAAATTAATCCAATTTACCTGAAATTTGTTACTCGGGGGTTTTCGAGGTCGCTGATTACGAATATAATGATGGTTTTTTAAAATCCAAAATGGCGGATCCAATATGAAGGATGACCTTTTTAAAAATTGATCCAATTTACCTGAAATTTGTTACTCGGGGGTTTTCGAGGTCGCTGATTACAAATATGATGTCGGTTTTTCAAAATTCAAAATGGCGGATCCAATATGGCGGATGACTGTTTTAAAAATTGATTCAATTTACCTAAAATTTGTTACTCGGGGTTTGTCGGTGTCGCTGATTACGAATATGATGATGATTTTTCAAAATCCAAAATAGCGGATCCAATATGGCAGACATTTTTTAAAAAAATTTTGGATTCGCTTGAAAATTATCATTCGGGGGTTTTCGGGGTCGATGATGACGAATCCGATGTCAGTTTTTCAAAATTCAAAATTGCGGATCCAATATGGCATACCGTGGAGATACACTTCACCCATGAACTTGTTGGAAAGGTGAAATGCGTTTGGACATTTCAATGGAATTTCAATTTTTGCACTTTCTTTATAACTGTTCTATGAAACCGGCATTTGTAAAATTTGTTCTGCTTTTATGATAAAAACAAAATTTAAAAAAAAATGTCCGCCATATTGGTTCCGACATTTTTAATTTTTAAAAACAGACATCCGATTCGTCATCAGCGACCATGAAAACCCCCTAATGATAATTTTCAAGCGAATACAAAATTTAAAAAAAATGTCCGCCATATTGGATCCGCTATTTTGAATTTTAAACCATCATCATATTCGTAGTCAGCGACACCGACACCCCCCGAGTAACAAATTTCAGGTAAATTGGATGAATTTTTAAAAAAGTCATCCGCTATATTGGATCCGCCATTTTGAATTTTGAAAAACCGACACGCGGGAACTCACTGTATAATGATAATTATTATAATTATAATTAATGACTAAATACTTGTTAATTTACTAATTAACTAAAATTTATGACTAATTAATAACTAGTTAGATGCATATTATATATTAATTATTATTTTTATTATATATAAACAGAATGAATATTTATAAAATAAAAAGCGCGCTTCTTTGTTCGGATATTTATTTTTTTATTTGAATATTAACGATATATATATATATATATATATATATATATATGTATATATATATGCTTATAACATACTCTCCATAAAATTGGAAAACAATAGTTCTTAAAAGTAAATAGTTAATTAATAGTTAAAAAATAAATAATTGACAATTGACTTTTGTCTCAGAGAAATATAAATAATGGAGCTCGTTAAGTCGACGTTCTTGAATAAAAAAAAGGAAAAAAAAAATATCGCGTAAAGTCTCATCTTCTGCTTACTCAATGGAACACGATTCAAGGATGAGTATGCAAAAATCCGCAATTCGCACGATGTATAGTAATATAGTATCACTATATTTGACTTATTTTAAAAATGCCAACAATTTTCCTTCCTCTTTTTTATTTTTTTTTTCAAAACTAAAAATTTTCTTTTTCTTTCTAAAATCATTTTTTGACATTTTTTTCAAGTTTATTCTTAAAAGATTGCAAAAAAAAACCAAAAAATTGTTTTCATTTTTCGTCAAAATTTTAGCATAGAATATTTAACCCGTTGCCTGTTTGCGACCCAACGTTGGGTCGTGAAAAAAGATGGCCCAGACTGTTTGCGACCCAACGTTGGGTCGTGAAAGTTTTAGCAAAAAACAGAAATTTGTTATTTAAATTGTAAAATAAATTCTTTTATATCATTATTCAAATACTATAGGTATCAATGATACTAGAAAAAGTAATAAATAAATAATTGTTTATTATTTTTAAGTAATATAACAATTTAAAAGATTTTGATGGACATTTTGGGGCACTAAAATGAATATTTTTCCAAACAGTGAAGGGGTTAATAATTATAGGAATTTAATTATTTTTAATACAATTTAAATTGAAATCCTTATAAGAATTTAATTATTTTCATAAAATTTTCATTAATTATTTTAAAATTTTTAAAAAAAATTTTTAATAAAATCCTAAGCAAAAATTAAATAACATATTTCAGATTCAAAATTTTAAAAAGTTACAAAAATGCCAAAAAGTAATTTAAAAATTAATACAATTAGTTGAGCCGTTCGCTCAAAAAACGGCTTAAGTGTTTTTGAGGGATTTTGGAAAATCTTAAAATTAACACTCATTTATAAATTATGAGTCATTTAAAGCATTATTATTTAACTTAATAGGTTTTGGTTTAAACAATGTCAATCAACACGCAGAAAAATCCGATTGAAAATTGTGGAGTTCAGCACTAGTAACTTAGATTTCATTCCCAAACTTGTCTACCTTTGCGGCTCCAGGATAGAAAACAGGGAAATGAATCGTAAAAGGTTTAAAGCACGTCAGTAGGCTTAAAATGTTTTCGTTCTTATGCACACACTATTTACTTTTATTGGAATATTCAATTTGAAACTAAATATAAAATCTAAAAATGAAACAACTGAAAATATTAGAATACTTTGAATTTTATAAAACTTCTCACTGGGATTTTTATTATTCTTTAGATATTTAAACGTCAAATCTCTTTAAAAATTAAATACAAGTCCTTTGCCATTTTTACTAAAATGATTTGTTTTAAAACGTTTAAAGAAAGAGATTATATTTAAATATCTACAGATTAAATAAAAATCCCAGTGCGAAGATTTTTAAAATTCAAAGTATTCTCTATTTTTTACATATTATTTCATTTTAGACTTTACATTTAGTTGCCTAAATTGAACATTACAATAAAATATAATAACAATTAGGCATTGCACAACCGGCTAAAAACAAAATAAACACACACCTAACCTCAAAATGAGATCAAACATTTCACATAGATATTCTTCCACATTCATTTGTAACACTAGAACTTTATTACAAAACTGCACTCACTATTATATTTAAAACTAGAATTTTTATTAATTGAAACAATTAATACACTACGAACTACACCGAGACTTCCGTGTATATCAAAAACGAAGAAACTGAACAAACGCGGGCGCAGGCGCGCCACAGAGTTTCGCATTCCTAAAAACTGTTTGGGAATGAATCTAAGGACTCTCGCACAGAACAGTCCCCGTTTAAGTGAACGTTGATACAAAGTTTGTAACAATTGAGTAGCTGAATTAAAATAAATGCAAATAATAATAATTGTACCTAATTCTTTTCACCTTTCAATTAATTACGGAATCTGATTGCACTTGTTGAAAGATGACTATTGGCGTTTATTAAGATATTTAGCATTGATCTTCATTGAAAATCGTTCCTAAACTTTTTGGGATTGAAATCTAAAATTTAATATTCCTCCCTACGATAATAGAAATTACTCAAATGATTTTATATTCAGTCCGAAATCTGAATTTTCATTTTTCTCCGTGAAATATTATAATTTAGATGTTGATTAATACGATGGTAAGCGTCTTTTGAAAAACGGCTTAAATCGACTTAAGCCGTTATTCGAGCGAACGGCTCAGTTATTAAATATGCTATATTTTAAAATAGAAAAAATTTTACATTAAAAATAGTGAAAAATAAATTAATTTATAAATTTTTTTTGCAATAATATTATCACAAAGCTTATTCACTAAATTTGAATTAGTAAATATTTGAACTAATTAGAACTAATGTGATACGAAATTTCTAAAAATTAATTTTTTAATTTTAAATAGAACGAGACATTAAAAAATAAAAAACCGTATTTTGAGTAATATCGATTCGTTTTTCTGCAATAATTTACGATCAACTACTCTCTAAATCTGAATTAGTAAAAAGTTACTAATGAAATGACGAAAAGTCTTCCACCAAATGATTTAGTAATAATTTTACTAACAAATAGTGAAATTTTACTAATTATTAGTAGATTTTACTAATTGCTTAGTAGAATTCTACTAACAATTAGTAGAACTGTTTTATTAATAGTCGATAAAACAGTTTCACTAATTCATTAAGTAAAAAAGTGACTTTCAATTAGTGGAATTCTACTAAAATATTAGTAAAATATTACTAAAAATTAGTAATATTCTACTAAATGAAAAGGGGAAAAGTCTTCCATGAAAACTACTAAAAATTAGTAAAATTTTACTATTTCTTAGTAGAATTCTACTAATTCAGATTTAGAGAGTATTTTTATATTTTAGAATTTTGAATTAATATAACTAATATTATAATACTTATAGATTGAGTTTCAAAAAGTTTCAAATTAAAGTTTTAGAAAAATTGAATTTTAAAAAATTTTAATTAAAAATTCGGAATAAAATAGAATGGGGTGAAAAAGACACATTTTTACATTTGACGCTATAAAATCTGAATTTAATATTTTTTTTCTCAAATTTTCAATTGGCATTGAAAGTTTAGTTATTATAAGCTTGAATATTCTTGACGGAAATATTTTTTATTCCATGAAAGGACTAAGTTATAAGAGTTTTACGAAAGCACTGCAAGTAGCTTTTTTGTACCACCTGGTGGGGGGAAAAAGCCACCTCGCGATTTTACCAAAATATGTTATTAATTTTGGTATTTTTATAGTTTTCCTTTATTTATATATGACAAATAATCTTATTTTTAAAATATTTTAATAAATTTTAAAGAGCTTTTAGCAAGGAAAATGGAATATTATGTTAAGTTTACCTGTTTTCGATTTACACTGCCAAGTTTATATGTACACGGAGAAAAATGGAAAAATGAATTATGCAGTCAGTGTAGTACTCCTTTATAGAATAATATGTGACACACTATAGTATTAGAACTTTCATATAGCTGAACACTTTGGGATGCTTTATATTTGGGGTATGTAAAATATCTTACGAGGGGGAGGGGGGGGTCAAATTTTCCAAAAAAATGTCTTACGTAATTTATGGACAGCCCCTTTAATATTCATTTTTTAATTAGTAGGACATAGTAATTACTAATTAGTAAGAATTAATAATTAGTAACAATTATTAATTAGCAGTAATTCATAATTAGCCGCATTTAACAGCCAGTATTACTTTATAATTAGTAGAAATTAATAAATAGTATTTATTAGTTGGAAACACTTCATATAATTAATAATAATTAGTAATTAGTACCTATATTAAAACAAGAAATCACTATGAAAAATACTTTGTAAAATAATTGTCATGAAAAGAGTTTTTTTTAATTGAAAAATTACTGTCAGCGTTCGTAAATTTGTATTATTTTCATAATTTATCTCTGACTTTTCAATTTTGTTTTGTTGTTACTTTTTCCCTCTCTCTCTTGTTAATAATCTTCAACTAGCCGTAAAATTATATGAATACTATAATACTTTGTTCCATTTTTTTAATTGGTTATTTTTTTCTTGATTTGATCTTTTTTTATGTACAAAATACATGTATATTTTTAAACGACAGTGAAAGAGAAGAGAAGAATTGACCCTCAAGAAAGTTGAGGACCACAAAGGAAGAGTCCTTGCATTCGAATTAGGATTTAAATTTAACTATTATAACTATAGATATGTGAGAGTATCCACACGCGGTATAGATTATGTAATCGATTCGATTACCTTGACTCGTGAGGAACCAGTTTTAAACGGTAAATTCTTTTCCTAATTAAGAATATATCGTGCGAGTATATGTTTATTTATAATATATTGACGCACACCAAAATTGGTTAAACTGTGAAAATATGTGAAAAGGAATCTATTTACACTTCTCTAATTGACTAATGTGACTGGGATTCTCTTTTTTGGTTTGTTTCTACTTTTAATAATTGCTCTTTTAACTATTGCTCTATTTTTTTAGGGAGAATGGTAAATAGTGACATTTGTAGATGTGTTCTATTTGAAGATTTTTTTGCTAAGGAGGAAAGTATTGAGTTTAGCTGAAAGTGACTGGATTGTAAAAAACAGTAGAAATAGTAGCAGAAGTATGCTCCAAAGATATGAAGAGTAATATATCACATTAAGCAAAAATACATAATACAGGGCTCGAACTAGGTCTGTAAATCCCGTTAAAGTCTGTAAATTTACTTGAAGTCCGTACAAGTCCGTTTTTTTTGAAAAAAGGTCCGTAATTTAATTGAAAAAGGACGAAAAGTTCGTAAATTGTACGATATAATTTGAAGAATTTTAGAGAAATTACAAATGATTGCAGAAATTAAATTATTTTCACAAATAATAAAACTCATCGCAGAATTTCAATTATTTTTAATACAATTTTAATTCGAATTCCTCGAAAAATGTAATTATTCTTAAAAATTTTATCAAAATTCATCGAAAGAATTCAATTATTTAAAAATTTGTTGATAAAATTCTGTATGGGAATTGAATTTTAAAAAACATTCTATTATACAATAAATTATCTATGTTTATATTCAAATAATTAAATTCTCGTAGAATTTTCTACACTATAAAAAAGGGAGTTAAATTTTAAATCCCCAGGGGATTCTATAAAAGTCGCACCCATTGAGGAGTTAATGCCAGGGAGTTAAATAAAGGAAGTTAAAACTTCACACCCAAATGCTAACTCCCCAAGGAAAACATAACTCGCGCGGGTGTTGAATGAAGGGAGTTAGAAATTAACTCTCTTTTGGAGTTGATTTTTAACTCGAAAAATTTCACTCCCAACTCTCGAATCCGTTAACTCCCTAAATTTTTTGCAGTGTACTACAGAATTTAATTTACTAGATTTATAACGCTGATTCACGCAGATTGTTATTTTTTGCTAATTACGTTTTACTGTCATTGCTTCGTTTTTTATTATTTCAATTTAAGCATTATTCCAGTACTTTTGTACGAAAGGGTATTTTTACCCGTATACACATGAAATAAATAAATAAATATTATCGTATCTAATAAGTATTTAATGTTCCAGTAAAATTATCACATTATTAAGAGAAAATACACATTGTCACTAACTGAGCTATTAATAATACGTCTACTATTATACTACCCTAGTAGAAATTTGTCCTAGTTATTATAAAGGAACTGTCCAGTCGCGCTTGAAATTGTCTAGTTACTTTACAAGCCAACTGGCTAATAACTGGAATGGAGTGTCACGCTTTTTCCATCAAGTTATTATCTAGCCCAACTTTATAAATTCTGGTCAACGGTTCTGTAGAAAAACTAGACAAATTAATTCTTTTAAAATACTGAAAAATTGTTTAATATTAAGATTTACTGTAGTTAACACATTTATTTCATGCAGTTAATATAAAATTTCTATTTAGCACCAAAGAAATTCAATAAAAAATATTTTTGGAAAATTTCTGTATCCATTATAATATATAGGTACATAGGGTCAGAATTTCTCAAACGGATCACCTAAAACTAAAAAATTTTCTTTTTGAACCAAAATAGTTTTTTTTGACGCTTAATATGGCTAAGAAGAATCCCTGAAAATATTAAGCAAAAAAAAATTTGTTTGTAAAAGTTATTAACAATTGAATTTTTTAGTACTGCTAAATTAACAAATTTTTTTCTCGAGTTCCAGTTGACGAATTTTAAAATTAAAATATGGGTTTTTTTCGTCTTGAATTGCACTATTTGAATATATTTTTTGTTTTTAAATTTTTTTAAATAATTTTTTATATAATTTGTTTATAAAATGTTAATAAACAAATATGTTCTACACGTCCTAATAAAAAAATTTAAATTGTATTCTATTCCTTAAATGTCTCCGAGTGTAAAACCGTTTCGAAAAAAATGAGCCTCAATTAGAAAAAAATTTATTAATTAAAAACTGCAGCTGTGTAGAGCTTTACATGACGTTAAACTCGCCCTGCGCACATTGGCATTTTTTACAATTTACTGTTCAAAATTGTCTGTAACCTACAAATTTTATCGGATTTTCATGGGCTTGGTCTTAAATTAAAAAAAATAAATTTCTAAGAGATCTAAGACATTTTGAATTTTAAATTGTTTTTTTTTTTGTTACTCAAAGTTAACAATTTACAATATTTTTAGAAAAAATCATGTTAATTTTTTTATTTTTTCATTGCAGATGATTAGAATCAATTTAAATTAGTCTAGCATGACCATCAGACAAATTATAATGCATAATACAATTTATTTAAATTGTTGCAAACAATGTTAATTAACAAATAGATAACTTTGGATCTTTTTTATAAAAAAAATTTTTTTTTGCAGACAAATTTATGTTTGTTTAAGTAATCTATGTCGATTTTAGTAAAAATTATTTAAAATTTAAAAATTATTATTGTTATTGACAATTACTATGAAGTATAATCAAGTTTCTTTAACATTTGTAAACATTTTAGGCATTTTTTAAACATAAAATGTTTATATAATATGTACATTCTTTCAGAAACTTAAAAAATTTATTAGCACAAACAATTACATTTCCTGTAAACAAATTATTTACTTTTTAAACAAATAAATGGCTTATTTCTGCAAAATAAAAAATTATTGTTCCTATTTTAACGAGTTTAAAGTCATGTAAAACTCTACTTGATTATTGATAACTATATTATTGTTCATATGGTTGTTAATAACAATGGTAATTAATAAATTCAAAATAATTTTTTACCATAATCGACATAGATTACTTAAATAAACATAAATTTGTCTGCAAAAAAAAATTTTTTTTTTTTAAAAACCAAAGTTATCTATTTGTTAATTAACATTGTTTGAAACAATTTAACTAAATTGTATTATGCATTATAATTTGTCTGATGGTCATGCTGGACTAATTTAAATTGATTCCAATCATCTGCAATGAAAAAATAAAAAAATAAACATGATTTTTTCTAAAAATATTGTAAATTGTTAACTTTGAGTAACAAAAAAAATATAAACAATTTAAAATTCAAAATCTCTTAGATCTCTTAGAAATTTATTTTTTTTAATTTAAGACCAAGCCCATGAAAATCCGACAAAATTTGTAGGTTACAGACAATTTTGAACAGTAAATTGTAAAAAATGCCAATGTGCGCGGGGCGAGTTTAACGTCATGTAAAGCTCTACACAGCTGCAGTTTTTAATTAATAAATTTTTTTCTAATTGAGGCTCATTTTTTTTCGAAACGGTTTTACACTCGGAGACATTTAAGGAATAGAATACAATTTAAATTTTTTTATTAGGACGTGAAGAACATATTTGTTTATTAACATTTTATAAACAAATTATATAAAAAATTATAAAAAAAAATTTAAAAACAAAAAATATATTCAAATAGTGCAATTCAAGACGAAAAAAAACCCATATTTTAATTTTAAAATCCGTCAACTGGAACTCGAGAAAAAAATTTGTTAATTTAGCAGTACTAAAAAATTCAATTGTTAATAACTTTTACAAAAAATTTTTTTTTTGCTTAATATTTTCAGAGATTCTTCTTAGCCATATTAAGCGTAAAAAAAACTATTTTGGTTCAAAAAGAAAATTTTTTAGTTTTAGGTGATCCGTTTGAGAAATTCTGACCCCATAATAAATGGAATAGAATAAAAAATTATATAATATTTTATATTTTTAATTGATTAGTTGAATTGTTATATAAAAATAATGTAAATAGTAAATTTTTACATGTAATTTTCTACATTACTTTTTGATTTTTAATTCATTTTAAAAAAAAATTCTAAATTCGAATATCCTAAATATTTACTGTTTTCAAACAACTTCCATTTTTTTAATGCACTGTTATTAACAATAACACTGAAACAAATATTTTTTATTAGTATAAACAATTATAATCTATATAAACCTTAAAACGATAACGCAATTTCACCGAAAAAATCTTGGGGGTAACGGGGAGCGAACCCGGGTCCCGCTGGGACTAAAGTCGCACCGCTTAACGCACTCGGCCGTTCAACGCAATGAATACTGAGAATTAATAACCACTGCACATATGTTTCAGTTCAGTGCCGTAACTAGAGATTTTAAGCATTGGTATATACTTTTAATATTTTCTATGTAATAAAACATTTTAGATGATTTTTTAATTATTATAACTTTTTAGTAATTTAATTTGCAACGTTAACAATTAATAAATAAATTTATTACTGTAATTAAATTTTTAATTATTTTTATTAATTTATTATAAATTATTATAAATATTTATTAATTAATTTTATTATTTAATATGATTAATTGATTAGGGGAGAGGGCCCCAAGATGGACACCTCTTCGATTGATGACTCTAAAATCCAAACCGAATAAGATATGTTAAAATGTTTTATACTAAATGAAAGTACAATTTATTAGGTAACTTATGGCCACTGAGATAAAATTTTATTTTGAACTTAAACATTTTTTATAGCATTTTTTCTAATTGTTAAAGTTTTTGACCAAAAAAAAGTGGCCCCAAGATGGACACCTTCTTAAAAATCACTTTAAAGTGTGGTAAATTAAAGATAAACATCCTGTATTAATTTTTAAACTAATGTTTAATTATTTTATTCTATTTACTAGGAATAACATTATTAAAAATCTTAATTTTATAACTTGAGAATAAAAAAAAATAACATATTTAACTTTAATTTGACAAGTTAAGATATATCGATATATCGAATTCTCTATCGATAGCTCTACATTCAATGGCGGTAAAAATAAAAAATCTCAATTACGAGGCTTACAAAATTATTAAAAAAATGTGTAATCGAAAGCATGAAAGTAAATACATTGAAATGTGGTGTCCATCTTAGGGTCTCGAAAGTGTCCATCTTAGGGTAAATGACACCATTTTTTGAATAATTTTTAACTAATTTTATTATTTTTATATTTATTATAAATGATTGTAAATATTTATTAATTAATTTTATTAATTAATATTATTAATTTATTTTATTAATTATTAATATTATTAATTAATATTATTAATTTATAATAATAAATTAATTAAATTTTTAATTAATAACAAATTAAAATGAAAAGTTTTAAAATATTGGAAAGAATAAGAACAAATTTATCTCTAGCAAATAATCGGTCGAGCTGTCTAGTTATTAGACATTATTGCAGTGTCATCGACACGACAAACTTAGAACTATAATTTCTAGGAGTACTTTAAAGTAACATTAAAAAAACTAGACAGAAGTTATGTCTAGCCAATATCAAATTCAACTTGAATCTTTGATCAAGAGCGTTGGTCAGTAACTTTACAGTTATTTACCAGTCCGCCTAGAATCAGCGTCCGTGACAAAAACTGTCCAGTAACTTGAACAATCGAGTAGCTCCATGACAAATTTCTACTAGGATATATGTTTCTCCAGTAAAATTATCACATTATTAAGCAAATATACACAATATTATCACTACTGAACTATTAATAAAACAACATATACTATTATACTGCATATTGCTCCACTAAAATTGGTACTTCGAGGCAATAATAGTACAACATGCACTATTATTGGGCAAACCATAGTAGATGCTCCAGTAAAATTAGTATACTTCAGAGCAATAACAGTAATAATTTTACTGAATTACCCGAATGCTAATGCGGTTAAATTAGCTGTGAAGTACGGATGAAGTCTCGCAATTAACAAGTTTGTCATAAGCGATGGAAAAATTACAATTTTTCTAAAGAAGAAAATCTCAATTAATTCTGATGGGAGAGTAGGAGAGGGAAGGGATTAGTTTGATATTTAAAGAATATTGACAGGCTGGCTTTTCTTGCTTGAAAGTCATAGAGGCGGACGTAAACGCGAGAGGCATTTTCAAAGCGCCATCGGCGATTAACAGTCTCTCTCTCTTAATGGCCTCAGTGTAATGTCCTTGCCGAGAGAGTATATACATACCTACGAACGTACAAGCAAATACTATATATACTAACATACAAGTAAACACTATATACGAACATACAAGTAAACACTATATGTGACCTGGTCTATGAAAAAGGACCTTACGTGTCAAAAAATCATTTTTTACATTTTTGTTGATTCGGATAGAGTTTGAAACGCTCTTTAAGATGGTGAAAACCAAAAAGTCATAAGTTGATTAGAAGTGTTAATTTTTTTTTTTAAAGTCAAAAGAAACAAGAGTAAAAATACGAAAAAACTTAATTTTTTGTTATTATACAAATTAAAATAACGAAGACGATAATTTTTTATTATTTTGAAAAGTTGACAGTTTCTTTGACAACTGTCAACAGTTAAAATTCAAATTTGATATCATATTCGCAATCAACGACCTCAAAAACCTTACTACTGTCTTTTTTATAAAACGACCACTTTTTAGAGAAGTTGACAGCTGTCAACTGTCAAATTGTCAATTTAACATCATATTCGTAATCAGTGGCCTCGAAAACCCTTACAAACATGTGACACTTATTTATACTTATTGTTGCTATTTAGAAAACTTTTTGATTATTTTTCTTATGTTTGGGGAGTTTGTTATTAATTTATATAAACAATTATTAAAAAAAATTTCATTACTTGTATGTTTTTTATTTTGATACTGTGATCCACGGTGAAGAAAATAAGCCTAAATTGATTGAAAAATATTAATATTTAAAAAAGTTACAAGGGTTTTTCTAAGTTAAACTTTAACTGCTGTTTTTTCGAAAACTTGTTTTCGCACGTAAGGTCCCTTCTCACTGTCCAGGTCACATATACGATCATACAAGTAAACACTATATACACACAGTTCTTCAAAGGATATCAAATTGAGTTAAAAAACGAATAAAAAATGTTGCAAAATTTTTGATTCGTTTATTGTCGTCTCAATTTGATATTCTTTGAATAACTCACCCATAGAAACAAAGAAACAATTTTACATCTTAAAATTAAAATGATCTTGAAAAAAGTACACTGAGAAAACTGGAGAGTCAAATTCAGAGGTTCAAAAAGTGTATTTTTCCTTTGCTTATGAAGAGAGTTAAATAGTCCTTCTAAAATAAATTTTGAATTGATAATGGGAATCTACTTGTATATTCTCTCCCATTATATCTGAGGGTTAAAAGTTGCGCAGAAAATGTGTACGATCTGATGCGCGCGAAATTATTTTTCTAACATTTTATCATCAATTTATGTATTTAATTTAGGGGTTAGGTTGTCATATTTATTCATTTCGCGCCGGATAAGGAAGGGATTTCTCAAGATGGTTAATTTGTCCCTCTGTTAGAGAAATGACACGAATATCTGTTAATGGTGTATTTGAACATTTAGATTGTTATCCAATAGCTAACTCTCAAATATCAACGATTTGTCCCTCCAGATGTTTAGTCCAATACTCCAGTTTTCTCAGTGTATCATTTTTGAAAAGTAGCCTATCTTTCAGCTATAGGAACTAGATTCAGTCAACAATTAGAACTTAAAACTTAATTTTTACCTTGGGAGAATAATGCCCTTGGGTGAATAAATCTCAAGGTTTAAATTCAGTGAAAAATGGATCTAAACGTACTTATTGTACTCAAACGTAAGACGTATCCTAGAATCGTTTGTGTACAATTACTCACGAGGCACATTATAGCACACATACACATTTGTATACATAAAGTACACGCAGCGGTTCGATCTCTCTCGCATATGGTTGGACTAGAGAGTTTTATGAATGAAACGCCTACGCCTCAGGATAAAGCGGAAGCCACTTGTTTTCTATATTGGCCATGACGTTTCGCGAGAACACCAACTATCCGTAACGATGATTTGCCATGAAAAAAGGAGGTCAACATTTCTTTTTATTGTTCTATATGAAAAATGGAGAAAAAGGAACAAAGAGAGGAGAAGGAGGATAAAGAATAGAAAAAATACATGAAAGGGTTTTTTTTTCTTTCATTATACTTAGTTTTTGTTCTAGTAGATTGTTAGCATCCGTATATATAACCATACGGATGCTAGTTATCTTATGCAGTACTAACCGATAAGGCAAACATTCTGCTGATAGTGAAAGATTAAATTTTCAAACCATGAGTTTATTTATAGATGCTTTCTGAAAAGTTGGGTTCCTTTTGGTTAGGTGTCTATGTACAATGCTTCTTATTATTTTATGCTCCTTATATTATTACTTTGTTTCTTATTGTTTATGCTTATTATTTTATGCTCATTATTTTATACGCTTCTTATTATTCATGCTCATTATTTCTTTATTTTTCTATACTTCTTATTTTTTAATGCTGCTTATTATATATGCTCGTTGTTTTTCTATGCTTCTTTTTTTATGCTTCCTATTTTTTTATCGAGGATAGTTTTTTGTCAACCAAAATTTGCTTCTGGTTGGCAAAAATTAAGCTCATGACTAGTTGCAGCATCATGTTACAGTTGATACAAAATCTTGAAATCAGTATTTGTTCCAAGTTTACTTTTATTGTAGCGTCAATGATTCTGTATACCTGCAATTTCGTAGTTATAATAGTTATAGTTAGTTATTATTGTTATATTATTATTGAATATTATTTAGCATTACTTTAGGATATTCTGCAGCATTAGTTTAGGATATTATTTAGCATTAATTTATGATATTCTTCAACATTACTTTATGATATTCTTCAGCATTACTTTATGATATTCTGCAGCATTGGCTTAGGATATTATTTAACATTAATTTATGATATTCTTCAACATTACATTAGGACATTCTTCAGCATTACTTTAGGATATTTTGCAGCATTATTTTAATGTATTCTTTAACATTAGTTTAGGATATTCTTCAGCATTATTTTAGGATCTTCTTCAAAGAACCTAGTTATCAATAATGCACTGAGAGAAATGGATAGTCAGATTTTGATGTTAAAAAGATGATGTTACACGATACTATCATTATGCTACTGCCAACCATCACAGATGCTAAAAAAATATAGTTATGCTACCCCGTACTACCAAGATGTTACTCCTGATGATATTGATGGTAACGGTGACTATCTAGATAGCTGTCCGTATTTGTAGCATTAAAGATGGTCACCCTAACCACAATTATGTTACCCACTACTATAAATTTCTCTCCGTGTGGTAGTAATAATTATTGTAGTTAGCAATAGTGTAAATGACGATAGTTATCATTAATGGTAGTTAGCAGTGAAGGTAGTTAATTGTTCAAGAATAATTATTATTGATTATACAATCGATAGTGGTTGTTATCAATAATAATAGTTATCAGTTATGGTAGTTAACAGTGATGGTAGTTATCAGTGTTGGTAATAGTTATCAATAATTAGTTAGCAATAGTGGTAGTTATTACAAATTCGAAAAATTCTTTTTAACCAAAAATATCTGTCACGATTTTGACAGACCAGAAGAAGAGAATGCTGTCAGTGTTTTGACAAATACTGCAAAACGAGGTCGTAAATGTCACTGACAACTGTACAATATCCTCAGAAAGAAGGGGAGGGAGAATTCTTGTATAATTGCAGAGGGGGGAACCAAGGAGACGCTTGTGTGTGATTATGTAAGCGTGTTGGTTGCGTAATCTCTTTCAGTTAAACTCCCTCTTTTTTCCTTCTTCTATCACTCCCTCTCCTCCCTCTCTCTTCTTCACATCTCTTCATCATTTCTTATAAGTATACATACATATACATAGTTATTTTTGTTCTTTCGTTATTCTTTCTTCTCTCTTCGCTCCCCTTCCCCTTCGCTTCCACACCATCTTCGTTATCAAATGCACATAATATACTTGAACAAATAGAACTATATCTTTCGATGGCGCCTAATTTCTGCGGCCAAGGCAAACCTGTCATTTTCATTTTCCATTTATTATTACTACATACATGCTGTTGGATTATTATCGATTTCTTTCATCTATCGCGCCGGTATAATTGATTTTTTTCGTAATTAATTGTTGTTCTGTAGTATTTGTGATCTATCGTATGCGGTGTATACGCTAGAAAATGTATAATATAAATCTGTTGCCGAGTGTACTTGAATTTTTCTTCAAGAAAAAGAAATTCAAGTACCTACACTCAGAAAAAAATTATTTTTTAATCAAATTTTTCATTCGAGGTAAATTTCTAATTGAACCAAACAAATGTTTGATGCAAAAAAAATAATAAATAAAATAAAGGAACAAGAAATAAAAGAAAAATATTAATCAAAATAGTTATTTGTATACATTAAATTGAATTAAATATTTACAGTTTGTCTAAATGAAATTAAACAATATATATTTATAGTTTGATTATATTGCAAAAAGTAAATCGTATACCATGAGAATGTAATAGTGGAAAAAGTAAAAAAAAAGAAAAGAGAAAGAATGAAGCGAAATGAAAAGAAGAAAAACACTCGAAGAATAAGGAAGGAGGAAAAGGAACGCGTGACAACATTTTCTTACCGAGTCAACGGAGACGCGATGACATACAAGTCTTACTCTCGCGACTATGACAAGTACGGACGGAATCCCGTTTGTCTCGGTAAAATTAGCGAAAATTGTTGTCACAAAGATTCTACGCACTATATAGTTCAAGACATGTGAAACTTTCCTCTACTATATATATATATACGTGTATCACATTGATAATTTCTACTCTAGGAAAATTATATACACATTACTATCATCATCTCTTTAAATCTCCTTCTTTTTACCACTCGGATTCACGCGACGAATAAAAATATTCGAACTTGTAAATTTTTCTATTTTTCTAAAATAATAATTTCAAAAGGATAATATTTATTACGGAGTTGTCACAGTAGGTCAGGGAAATAAGTAAGAAGTCAGGGATTTTTATTAAAAGTACTGGAGAAAATTAAACGTTTAGAATTTATAAGAAAATTCTAAATTTTGGTGTTTTTTTCGTTTGCCTCATAAACTATAAATAAAATTACCACGAATTCCAAAAAAAATCTTAAATTTTTTTTTATTTCTTACAATAATTTATTTTAAATAACTTAATTCTATTGAACAACTGTCATAAAGTTATTACTTATATAAATCATTTAATGAAGTATTTTTTTGAAAAATTTTAATTTCAATTCTGTTGAAATTAGTTTCAATTTTAAAAATTTTAACGCAATTCTTTGAAAGAATTCAATTATCTTAATAAATATTAAAATTCTTTCCAGAAATTCAATTACTTTCAAAAATTTTAAAAAAGGTCTCTCCAACATTTTAATTATTTTTATAAATAGGAATATTCTTCGCCGAAATTCAATTATATTCAGGAATTTTTATAAAATTCATTGTATAATTTAATTATTTCCATAAATAACAATATTCATCACAAGAATTCAATTATTTTGATAATTAATAAAATCTACTAATAATTTTTAAAGTGAGTCAGAATATTCTTTAGGGTCAGGGAGAAAGTCAAAATTTTGTTTGGAAATCAGGAAAAAGTCAGGGAAAAACAAAATTAAATTTTTGTGGCAACCCTGTATATAGTACTTTTTACTATAAAAATGAGAATAAGTCTTGTTGAGAATTGTGAGGAAAAATTCCATTTTTTCGAGGAATTCCCCAATGACAATTTATATGCTCTATTCATACTTTTGCCAAATTTCGCAAAAAGGTCTATATGTAATCCAAAAGAAAGAGAGCAAAAAGAAGAAAGAAAAAAATTGGGTACTAACCAGAGGGAAACTGCTATTAACCATTTAAAAATGAGTACCTAATATAAAAACTTTTTCAATATTCTCTCTCCTGCCTCTCTCTCAATGACATATTTTTCATCATAAACTACTTCCTTTAGAACAGAGAGGTCGAAATCGTAAAACATTATTATTTTTAAAGTTCCCTACTGTTTCGCCATAATCTATGAGATAAATATTTCTCTCTATTTAGTACAAAGTTTACCTGAAAGATAATATCTTTAAGATTTATTCCATTTTCGTTCCGTTTATATACATATTAAAAGGTGTTGAAACCCTTGAATTTTTTATTTTCGTAGAAAAAGGGACGTGAAGAAAAATAGACAGGTTTGTTTTCTTGGAAATTTTACAAGTGAGGAGTGAAAGGTCTCGCGTGAATTATTATAATTTTTGGGTTCTTTTTGGCAAAAAGAAGAAATAGAGAATATATTTAAATAAGTAGTGAGTGGACAATAAAATTTTTTTTTTAAATTATGTAGAAAATTTAGAATATTAGAGTATTTTGTACATACATAGTATTTAGGGGAGGAAAATTATTGACCAAAATGTTTAGTCAATATTTTTCTAACACAAGTGGTGATATTATGCCTCTTGGATATTATTATTATATATGCGCACACCTTATGGAGTGAAACAAAAAGGAATTTAGTTTTAGATAAAGGGACTATTCAGTAATAAATGTTTTCTATTTTCCTTTCTTCTTTTGTATTTTATTCTTGAACTCTTGGACTAATTTCAATTTTATCAACTATACATTTATGCAATCGTGGCTTTTTTTAATTTATTGACAAGTTTCACGGCATTAATAAACTTGTGTCGGGTTAACGGAAGTCGATTAAAATTCTCCACATCGAGGGCATTATATGGATGCTTTACAAGTGTGTTTATTTCCAAGCTGTCTCATACAGAAATTGTTTTACATACAAGGAATTCGAATTCTTAAACGAATAAATGAAAATGGGCGCAAACTTTAAATATAGAAAATATTAGCAATTTTCTTGCAACACAATCGATAACCAGTTCCAAAGACCACTTTTGACTAAAACCGATTTTGACTGAATGGCAAAAAAAAGCCATAAGATACTAAAATTCCTTTCAGTTTCTGTTAGTATTAGAAGATGTAAATTCAGTACTAAATCAACACTTTGTAATATAGTTTAGCCTCGAATACTTTAAAATACTGTTCAACATTACATTGTAATTGTAATACTGATTCGTATTTTTTAAGACAGTATTTTGAATTATTAGATTTTTATAAGCATTGTTTGAGGATACTACTTAGTATTAATAGTTTTATCATCACTTTAAGATTTTGTGCAGCATTACTTGAACTTTGTATTTAGCATTAGTTTATAGGATAACTTTAGGATATTCTGCAGCATTATTTTAGGATCAGGGTTGACATAGGTCAGGGAATTCAGGGAAAAGTCAGGGATTTTTAGTAACAGTACTGGAAAAAATTGAATTTTTAAAATTCATAAGAAAACTCAATTTTGAATGAATTTAATTAGTAATTTTAAAGAACTTAGTTTTTTAAAAAATATTACTAATTCAAATTCTTCTGAAATTAGTTACATTGTTTAATACATATTTAAAGAATTATTAAAAATTATGGATTTATAGAAGAATTTTAGTTAAAAACACTAAAAAAAATTGAATTTTAAAGAAGTTAAAAATATAATAATTGCGGAAATTCAATTATTTTCAAAAGTAATAAAATTCTTCACACAAATTCAATTATGTTAAAAAATTATTAAAAATTCTCGTCAAAATTTCAAGTATCCTTTACCTATGAATAATAAAATTATTTTCAAAAATTTTAATAAAATTCTTGGGAAAATTTTAATTATTTTCAAAAATTTTCCAAAAGAATTCAATAATTTAAAAAAAATCTTAATAAAATTCTAAGCAAACCTTTTTATTATTTACATAAATAATTAAAATTTTGCAGTAATTCAATTATATTTATAATTTTTTTATAAATTTCTTCTCAATAATTCAATTATTTTCATAAATAATAAAACTCATCGCAGAATTTAAAATTATTTTTAATACAATTTTAATTTCAATTCTGTTGAAATATGTTGAATTTTTTAATATTGTATTTAATATTATTTCCAAAATTTTAACGGAATTCTTAGAAAGAAATCAATTATTATCTAAATAAATATCAAAATTCTTCCCAGAAATTCAATTGTTTTCAAGAATTTTAATAAAATTCTTTGCAAAATTCAATTATTTTCATAAATAACAATATTAATCACGAGAATAAAATTATTTTCAAGAGTTGGAAAATTCTTTTCATAAATTCAATTATTTTCAAAAATTAAAAAAAAAAATTTTCGTCATGATTTTCAATAATTGAATGGTTGGGCACAATAAGGGGACGTACGCGCCGCAACACGCTATAACGCCAGTCAAACGGTAGAAATTCTGGAAAAATTGGAAGTTGTAAATTTTGATTTTTTAAAAACAGTATCTTATAGGAAATTAAAAAGCGCATCTTTTTTTCCTTTGAGATTTTTTTCTAAAATAAATATTTTAGAAAATAATGACCAAAAACTAACAAATTTAAATTCTCAAAATTGATTCAATTTTTAAACATAACTCGTTGTATCTTCTGTAAATATTATTGAAATTACTTGTAATTTGGCATACAAACGCATTTGGGTCCACAGAAGGCGACAACATAATTAAAAATTCAAAAAAAATGAATTGTTTATTAATTTTTAATTGTTTATAGAGATCCGTCGATAATCACGTTTTCTTATCTTTGCCGTCAAAAAGTCTGTGGGGAAGTTTAGAGTTGAGCAAACTTCCAGTGAGACATTTGTTTATTACTATTTGAGGAAGTTTTCTGTAAAGTTACAGAAAGATTCCTTAATTATTTATTGAAATATTTTAATTTTAAGAGAAAGGGCGGCGCGCAGTGAACCTTCGTCTACGTGCAGTCGCAAGTGATATTTGTTCACTGGCTCAATAAAACATGGTTTTTCTCAGAAAATTAATTTTTGAAAGATTTTAATTTCGTAAAAAATATTTGTTTAATAGTTTGTGAAAAAAGTTTTATTGACATTTCATTATTTGTAATTCTTATCCATTTTAGCAGAAACGAAAAACGTACATTAATATTTGTAATATACATTACTGAACGCTTGTAAGCATATTTTATAATACTTAATTTTATTTAGGTTAATAAAATAAATAATAATGAATACAAATATTATATGACGTTAATTTAATTAAAATTAATTGTAATTTAAATAAATAATTATTTCCTTTTATTTTTCAAATGTTTATCGCTAAATCATATTCAAGAGTGTGCAAAAGTTTGTAAATAATTTCAATGATCAAAATATGAAATACTTTGTAAATAAACGATATACTAACAAAAGTTATTATAAATATATTGCAAAACAATATATTTATATTCTGTAGTTAAATACAGTTTGTATTATTTCTCAATATATAAACATTTTCAACTAAAAAATTTTTTATTATTAATTAAATATTAATTAGACATATAATTTTAACATAATTTATTTATAAAATTATATTATTTATTAGTAAGATTTTCTGAGAAAAAACCATGTTTTATTGAGCCAGTGAACAAATATCACTTGCGACTGCACGTAGACGAAGGTTCACTGCGCGCCGCCCTTTCTCTTAAAATTAAAATATTTCAATAAATAATTAAGGAATCTTTCTGTAACTTTACAGAAAACTTCCTCAAATAGTAATAAACAAATGTCTCACTGGAAGTTTGCTCAACTCTAAACTTCCCCACAGACTTTTTGACGGCAAAGATAAGAAAACGTGATTATCGACGGATCTCTATAAACAATTAAAAATTAATAAACAATTCATTTTTTTTGAATTTTTAATTATGTTGTCGCCTTCTGTGGACCCAAATGCGTTTGTATGCCAAATTACAAGTAATTTCAATAATATTTACAGAAGATACAACGAGTTATGTTTAAAAATTGAATCAATTTTGAGAATTTAAATTTGTTAGTTTTTGGTCATTATTTTCTAAAATATTTATTTTAGAAAAAAATCTCAAAGGAAAAAAAGATGCGCTTTTTAATTTCCTATAAGATACTGTTTTTAAAAAATCAAAATTTACAACTTCCAATTTTTCCAGAATTTCTACCGTTTGACTGGCGTTATAGCGTGTTGCGGCGCGTACGTCCCCTTATTGTGCCCAACCATTCAATTATTTTTATAAATAGCAAAAATCTTCGCTGAAATTCAATTATTTAAAAAAAATTTAATGAAATTCTACGCAAACATATTTTTTTTATAAATAATAAAAATTTCCCAGGATTTCAATTATTTACAAATTTTTTATAAATTTTTTTCGCAATAATTCAATTATTTAAAAATTTGTTGATAACATTCTTTATGAAAATTCAATTTTAACAAAAATTCAATTATTCAATAAATTATTTAATTAATTTTATTACATTTTTTTTAAATAATTGAATTCTTGCAAAGAACATTATTACAATTTTTTAAAATAATTAAATTTTTTTTGGAAAATTTTATGATAATCTAAATTATTATATGAAGAAATCAATCACTCCGAGTTTCCGACTCAGAGTGATTGATTTCTTCATGTTTTATAACAATTTTTTTATAAGTTGTTTAATTTCAAAAAGGTTTGAATTTAAAATTTTTAAAAATCTTCATTTCTATGAAAAAAATATTAATGATTAAATATTTAGGTATTAAAAAATGAAGTTATTGATTTTTTTTTCCGATTTTGCACATTAGTTTCGTTGAACCATTTGAGTAATATTTTATATGAATGTATATTTAATATTTCTTTTTGTTCAACATTATTTATTAAAAGTTATTGATGTTTTCCAATAATTTTACAATTAAAGAAATTGGTGAATAAAATGTAATAAAAAATATTTCTGAGTATCTAATAATTTTTAGAGTGAATCAGAATATTCTTTCAATTTCCTTTTTTTAACATCTGAAATAGTATATATTTCGTAACGAGTGCGAGCAGTTGTCAATTTTTGAATGAGCACTTTTTTGGAACAAACTGTATAATCATTATACAGCTTGTTCCAAAAAAAGTGCTCGTTCAAAAATTGCCAACTGCTCGCACTAGTTACGAACGATATTTTTCATAGCAAGGTGCAAAAAAGTGCCCTTTTTTGCACCGCGTTATGAAAATGACTTATATTAATGTTTACAAATAATAGATTATTTATTTTATCTTTTATAAAAAGCTTTGAAATTTTAATGTAACACAAAGAAAGTACACGGAAAAAAAAAGTTCCCAGATATTTCAGGAATTATTTCCTAACTCTTGGATACGTGGTAACAGCTCTGAACTAGCGTCGAACATTCAATGGTAATCAATGAATGTTTGAAAGAAATTCGGGAACTGTATTAGAAAACGCTGTAAATAGTCCAATAGTCTTTTTTTCATTTCTTTCTCATGTAAAGTCCATGGCACTGGCCGCAACTGTTTCTGAAATTTTCGGGAACTCGTCAAGGAATCTTGGTGCGCAGAAACTGTGCGCACCAGTCTCAACGTCAGTAAGACTTGCGTGCCTTATATATTTATTTTATGCTGAGGTATTTAACGCTCCTGTTTAGCTCACGTGGATAAGACGCCGGACTTCTATTCCTCGGGTACGCGAGTTCTGTTCCAGCCGCCGTCGATTTTTCCCTCATATGGTTTTTTCTATTTCAGAAACTTAATAAAAAATAAAAATTGTATGTGTGCGGACGTGTCAAGGAGGGGAAGTGGGAGGGGGGAAGCAGAATCCATTTTTTCTTGCATTCGCCTAACTTTTCGATTTTCTTGAACAGTTCCCGACTTTTTCAAGAACAGTTTGCCGAGAAGTGGTGAAATAGTTATAATTTGTAGAGAAATAGTAAATGACATATTTAAACGAGGCAACCTTTAGTTCTCTGTGAACTACCCGCCGTATCCAAGAGTTAAGAACGAAGTTCCCGAATAATCTTCGAACTTTTTTTTTCCGTGTAATACTTTTATTTACCTGTGCATTTAATAACATAAAGTTCCAGCTTTTAAATTCATGTTGTATATTAATAAGCCATTTGTCATATTTAGAAGCATGAATTTGAATATCCGCATCTTTTCTAGGTTGATTCATATTTTCTAGAATTAATCTAGTTATTCTGTATAAAGTATCTTTACTTTTTCAACTGTCTAACAACTAGTCGACTGAAGGGTTACAAATGAAAATTGGCCCAGTATAGAAAACGGTCTAGAAACAATAATGAATCAAGTACTCTACGATACAGAAACTGCGGAAACTTCCATGACAAATTTCCACACAGGCCAGGGAAAAAAAAAATTAAATAATATTTGTAGCAACCCTGAGGATATTTTGCAGCATTATTTTGGACTTTTTTTAGCATTACAATGAAATATTTTTCAGCATTATTTTGGATTATTCTTTAGCATTATATTGATGTATTTTAATTTTTAACCCTCCAACGCTGTCGAACTTACCCGCACCTTAGACAACTTCGACAGATTTACCATCAATACTTTAATTATGAATTAATCAACGTTTTTAATGAAACTGAAGTTACCAACGTTTGTTCGACGAAAAATATAATACGTAACAATTTCCCCGCCTCAGATCAAATTTTTTTTCCACATTTATTAAATATACTAATGTCAGGAATCATAAGAAATTATTTTCAAGTGGAACCAGGTCGGGGAGGGCAATGATTTTGAATTTTGGCACGGATTTTTCGAAAAATCCGCGACAAAAAATCAAAATCATTGCCCTCCCCGACCTGGTTCCACTTGAAAATAATTTCTTATGATTCCTGACATTAGTATATTTAATAAATGTGGAAAAAAATTGGATCTGAGGCGAGGAAATAGAAATTGTTACGTATTATATTTTTCGTCGAACAAACGTTGGTAACTTCAGTTTCATCGTTTTTACTAGTAACTGATTCAAACAACTATATCTCATTTTATTTTCAAAGGTTGTCTTTTTAGTATAAAATGCTTTGTTTGCTTACAAACTAACATTGTGTAACTTATTTTTTTATTTAAATTTTTTTTGTGCGAACTTACCCGACTCTCCCCTAATGTTTATCATAATTTTGGAGTTTTATTTAGGATTAATTTTTTTTATTATTTTTCAGCATTACTTTAGGGATATTCTTCAGCATTGCTTTAGGTTATTCTCCAGCATTACATTAGGATATTCTGCAGTATTATTTTGGACTATTTTTTAGCATTACTTTGGGATTTTGTGTAGCATTACTTTTCAGGTTCATATTTTCCAAAGCATCTGTAAACTTCCTCTTAGGAATTGAAATTAGTTGAATAGAAAATTCAGTAACAAATTTTTACTTTCCCTCCTTCTTTGGTTTTTACCACCACATCTAAAGAACCACCAGCATGAACACAAAGACAAAGTTTTCAAACTTATGATTACAAAGACAACCTTTGCAACCGTCATTAAAAGAATGCAACCTCGAATTTTAAGTGCAAGCGCATTTACCTACATCTTCCATACTTTACAGAAGTCAAATCAAATTCTAAATTACAGTTCCTTGTGACACGACATTTACGATCCTTTAAATACATATAGCTTTTGAAATTTATTCATATCCATATATCGGTGTGAAAAACCACTTTAAACAGTAATCAAGTGAAGATCAAAAGTCTGCGGTTTAACGAACGATAGGTCTTTTATCTTTTCAACGAAGTGTGTGCGGTTTAACAGATATCGCATCTCTCGATTTAGCACTTTGTTTCTTTCCCTCTTTATTAATTTATTTTCTTCCCTTCACTCTCACTCTCAATCATCTTCTTTTTTCTTCTTCAAAAAAATAGAATTTTACTGCATTTTCTTCTCAAGTTTAAAAATAGAATTTCTTTTAGCTTTCTAAATATAGAATCTGTTCCTTTTTATTCCTCATTCCTTAAAATTTTATTTTGTACAAGATTTATATATATATATATATAAATCTTTGTTATTATTTAATTGAAATTGTAAAAGAATTATTTAATTCAAATTATTATTTACTTTCATTTAAATTTTTTTGACAATTCTAATAAATTTTCTTCTCTTTTTGTTTCAGGTGAGTTATACAACATATTTTTGGTGTCAAGTCTATTTCGTAAGTAATATTGGTAATAATACAACTACTACTAGTAAAAGTGTAACTAATATGACTAATAGTACAATAATACTGACAAAAGTGCAACTCATTCTGGTAATAATTTACCTACTACTGAAAAAAGTGTTGTGTTGACATTTGCCTAAGGTTGTTTTTCCAGTAATATAGAAGAAAGCTAAGAGCAGCCTAAAAATAAAGAAAAATTGTATAGACTTTTTTACTGCACACTAATTGTCACCTTTTTTTACCTAAAGCTAAACGTCGTAAAATGTAAATTCCCTTTACCTTTTACCTAGTCTAACTCTCGATTCGTCCCCCTATTTCAATAATCCGAAACTAGAATAATAATCTGCCCCTTAATCTGCGGAAGTTACTATCAATCGTAATATCATTGAAGCACAGTTGCCACATTATTAAAACAAACGCCACACATCCTCCAATCATCTTGTCCTAACTTTCAATCAACGACTTGTCGATAACGAGACAATAAAAAGTATGCAGAAATTGATCTCGGTATACTTTCTATGCGACAAAGAGGACGGGAAAATTCTGATGCTGCAAAAAAGGGGAAAAGGTATATAGAAATCACTTTAGGATATTGTTTAGCATCATATATACTTTAGAATATTGTTCAGCATTACTTTGTAAGTAATTACCATTATTTTAGGAATTTATTTAGCATTTCTTTAGAAATTAATTTAGCATTACTTTAAGAAGATGTTCAGCATTATTTTTAGAAAGTATTCAGAATTGTTTAAAGATGTTTTTAGCATTATTATTGGATATTTTTTTAGTATTACTTTGGAATATTATGTATAGCATTATTTTTAGACAGTAATTAGAATTACGTAAAAAAAATTTTCGGTATTATTTGTGAATATTGTTTATCATTACTTTTGGTGTTCGCTGAGCATCATTCCAGAGTGTTATTTACCACTATCTTCAAATATAGTATTTAAAATTAAATAAAAAATTTTTAGCATTATTATTGAATAGTATTTATCATCACTTTAGGATTTTGTGCAGCATTACTTGAACTTTGTATTTAGCATTAGTTCTGGATATTATTTAGCATTAATTTAAGATAATCTTCAACATTAATCTAGGATATGATTCAGCATTACTTTAGGACATTCTTCAGCATTATTTTCGAATATTTTTCAGCATTACTGTAGGATATTCTGCAGCATTGTTTTGTAGTATTCTTAAGCATTATTTTAAGATATTCTGTAGCATTATTTTCAAGTGCTGTTTAGCTTAACTTTAGGATATTCTTCAGCAGTACTTTAGAATATTATTCTTCAGCATTATTTTCGGTATACTTTCGGTATATATGATTACTGTATCATTAATTGAGGGTTCACGTGCAATAAGGGGATACGCATGGAAGTGAAAGTCCTCGCGTATAGCGATTCTGCGGCTGCGCGAGAGGACAGCGAATAGCCTGCGCGTCCCCTTATTGCACGTGAACCCTCAATTTAGGTTCGTATTTAGCATTACTTTAGGATATTCTACAATATTTCTTTAATTCTTTAGTATTATTTTGAAGTATTGTATAGCATTATTTTGGAGTATTCTTTAGCATTACTTTGGGATATTGTGAAGCGTCACCTTTGGGTGTTGTTTAAAATTTCTTTGGTATATTGTGTAGCATTACTTTATATTCGTATTTGGGCTATAATTCAGCAATATTTTGGAGTACTTTTCAGGTTATTGTTTTGATAATTTTGCTTTAGACTAGCCGACAAAGAGGTCGAAAAATTCTAATGCTATAGTAAATGAAAAAAAAACAAAGCTGAATAGGAAGAAAAGGTAGAAAACAAATGAAGTTAAATCTTCGAAGTTAGAAGATATGAAGAAACGGTAGTAAAAGGAGAGAGGATGTAAAAGAAGAAAGGTAATAAACGCAGAAAGATACTAAAAGAATAAGCGGTAGTCAAAAGAGAAAGGTAGTAAAAGAGAAAAGGGTAGATAAACAAGAAGTAATAAAAGGCAAAAGGTAGACAAAAAATGGATATAGATAAACAAAAGCTAGAAAAGAAAAAGGTGAAAAAATAAATAAAAGTAGCAAAAGTAGCAAAAGCAGAAGAAGAAAAAGAAGAAAGAATGAAGAAGAAGAAGAAGAAGAAGAAGAAGAGGAAGCAAAGAAGAACAAGAAGCTCGCAAAGAAGGGCGAGACCGGCCGGCCGGCGGCAGCTGTCATAAGATACGTTTTCCCGCCAACCGGTATGGAGGCCAAGTGTTGGGGATAGATGTCTTGGTACAAAGCGGGTAAAAGAGGGTCTCTCGTCGAGTTGCCTCGAGACCCCGGGCTGTCAAGCCGGCGTTGGCGTGTTGAAACTTTTCGTATAGAGCAATTCCTTCTCAGTCTTGCTCTGGCATCTGTTTTGTATTCTTGCAAATATACGCGCTCTCTTTTTCTCTATTAAAAAAAATCACATCTCCACTCTCTTCTCATACTCAAAATTTTCCTCAAACTCAAAATTTCCCAAAGAAAAAATTATATAAAAAAAATTTTTTTTCCCTTAATCTCCAATCAAATCAAATTCCTCCCCATACAACTCCAATGCTTTATCTAAAATCAAAAAAAATCTCAATGCTTCCGCATAATCCTCGTAGACAAGGTTCAATGTGTGATTTATCATCACAGGAGGAATACGAAACAAAAATATTTTATGTTTTGTTCGAGTGTGCGTGAAATGTCATGTTCCTCGTGGCGCACGAAGTGAATAAAAGTTCTTTGGTAAAATAGAAGAAGGAGAACTGAAAGAATATTTGGAGAATTATGTCAATTGGACGTAATTCTAATTTTTTGGGAATGTATCGAAAAGTCGAGTGTGAAATGACAACGATAAGAAATGACAAGGATGTATTTGGTGTATTTTCGAGGAGGAAAGTACAAACGTTGTAAAGATGTTTGTCGACAATACTCTAGGTATATTTTTGGTCGTTGTAGAAGATCTTGTGTCTAGTTTTCTTCTTTTTTTGACGAAATGCAACCAGTTGGAAGTGGAGTGACAGTTGACGAGTGCTATTGAATTTTCTTGTCATTCCCGACAGTGACAGTCTCCGACTATTGTCGACGATCTTTGCTGTACGACTTGAGGTTAAAGGAATTGTTTTTCAAAGTCGATCCGTGTGATCCATCAATTTTGTCATCGAAATTGGTAGCAAAAGGAATTGACATTCGTTAGTTCGAAATTCAGTGTTCTGAAGTGGTACCGGAATTAGTGGAAATAGAAGAGTAGTTTGTGGCAGTAGTAGTGGACATTAAGAGCCAGACAACATTTCGGAAATGTTGTGAGACGCACATCTTAGCTTTTGGAACGTTACATTTTTGGATTATTACAAATTTTGATCATTAAATTTTGGAACATTACATTTTTGGACTATTGTATCTTTCGATTATTACAAATTTGGATCATTAAAACTTTGGAACATTACATCTTTGGACTATTGTATCTTTGGATTATTACAAATTTGGATCATTAAAACTTTGGAACATTACATCTTTGAATCACTACATCTGTAGATCATCAAATCTTTAGATCATCACATCTTTAAATCAAAGAAAAAAGTTTTTCTTTGTTCCGAAAAGTTTTTTAAAGCAGCATTTAAAAGTAGTGATTTTAAAAAGTGTCTTCAGAAAGTGTTGTTGAAAGGAAAGTGTCATAAAAAATTGTGTTAAAATACTGGTCACCTTGAGCAGCGATCGTCTCGAGGAAGTGTTAATACTTTGGACAAAGTGAATATTCAAACTAGAAGTGAACGTCGAAAAAAGTGATAAACATCCGTAAGAGTAAAGAACATCGAAAATAGTGACTACTTTGAAAAATAGCCACTATCTAAAAAATAGTGATCATCTTTAAAAATTGTGACCACCTTTGAAAATAGTATTCATCATTCAAAGAAAGATTTAAAAAATAGTGTTTTTATTTTTTATGATTATGGATAAATGGGAAAATTAAAATAAACAAATTGTGAACGTAAACTAACAAATTTCTCTTTTTTCTCAAATTTCTACAATTAAAAGAAAATCGAAAAATTAAACTTGACGACCAAAAAACTCATTTTAGACACTTTACAAAACTGACAAAAAATTCTATTCTATATTTTATTTTCCTGACTTTTACCTAATTTTCATCAAAAATATTTACTTCATTCTTAAAGCCTATTTTTAAAATGCTTTAAATATCAGTGAACATCTTAAAGAATAGAGATAAAAAAAAGGCGAACGTCTTAAGGAAAAGCCTATTAAAGCAGAAGTTTACTAAAAAAACCTGCTAAAGAAGAAGACTAAAAAAGAAAAAATCCACTAAAGAAGAAGACTACTAATGAAAAAAAGTAAATAAAAAAACGAAAAGTAAAAAATTAAAATAGACCTGAAATAAACAAAATTCGACGAAAAACGATTAAAATTTGCCGAAAGAAAAATGATCGTGGAACCGGAAGAGCGTAATCAATCGGCGAGTGACAGTCGTCAATTAGCAGAAATGCATCTGGAGCAGAGAATGAATGGCGATCGTACAGGTACGTAGCAGCTAGCAGCAGTTGAAATAATAATGCTCATATGATTGTCATCATTTAGTGTAATTCCACTTATCAAGTGAATCGTACTCGTTGACTTTTATTGTTTCAAATGTCATTATCTCTATACTTTACATTGTGAAGCATGCAACATATATATCCAGAGAGAGATGAGAGTGTTGTTCGGAAATATAGCTATATATACTTGAATCTTTTGCCGCAGGTATAGCCAAAGCATGTTCTCTGCAGCTGTCAATCCCCTTCCTTTCTTTCTCTTTTTTCTTTTTCTTCTCTTAAAGCCGAGGGTTGTTTACCCTTAGAATATACATTGTCCACGAATCTTCTCGTAAATTCCCGCCTTTTATTATATTTGAGTCGGTGATTTTTGTTTGTGACCTACTTTTTTTCACATGTAACTTGTGTCAATTTGAGATTATTTCGAGCAATTTTGAACCATTTTGAATAGTTTTGAAATTTTTTTTTTGAAAACTTGTTATACATTTTTTTTATACACATAGTTCTGTCTAATAGATATGAATTTGTTAGAAATAACTAAATATTACAATTAGGTTTTCTTTTTACTTTAGGATCATATTTGGTATTAATTTAGAATAATACTTTGGAATGTTATTTAGCATTACTTCAGGGTGTTGTTTAACAAGTTTTTGTGACTTTGTGTAATAGCATTAATCTAGGTTCGAATTTAGCATTAATTTAGGATACTATTTAGCATTAGTTTAGGATACGTTTTAACATTAATTTATGATATTCTTCAGCATTACTTTAGGATATTCTTTAGTATTTCTTTGGTACATTGTTCAGTAGAATATTGTCTAGCAATGTTTCAGGTTCTTGTTTAGCATTGCTTTAGAATACTATTTCGTATTACGTTGGAATATTATTTAATATTATTTCGAATTATTATTTAGTATTACTTTGGGATTTTGTGTAATATTATTTATAGGTTCGTATTTAGCATTAGTTTTAGATATTATTTAGCATTACTTTAGAAAATTCTTCAGTATTACTTTAGGATTTTGTTTAGCATTACTTTAGGTATATACTGTAGCATTTTTTTCAAGTATTGTTTAGCATTATTTTTGAGTATTCTTTAACATTACTTTAGGTTAGGGTTTTCCTTTTTCGTTAACATGTTATTTGGTTTTAATTTAGAAATGTTATTTAACATTACTTTGTGATTTTGTGTAGCATTACTTTAGGTTCGTATTTAGCATTAGTTAAAGATATGATTTATCATTATTTTGGGATATTCCTCAGCATTACTTTAGTATATTCTTTAGCATTGCTTTAGAATATTCTGCAGCATTATTTTGAAGTATTTTTTAACATTATTTTGTAGTGTTCTATTGCATTACTTTAAGATATTCTTCAGCATTACTTGAAATATTCTCCAGCATTTCTTTCAAGTATTGTTTAGCATTACTTTAGGAAATTCTTCAGCATTACTTTAGGAAATTCTGCAACATTAGTATTTCTGGAATTTTGCGCATTGTTAGTGCTTTAAATGACATCAGTGTTACAAATATTAGCAGAAGTTGTACATTATAAATTTATATTTGTAATTTTAGTATTACTTATGTTGCCCTAATTTGCTATTTTAAGGACATTGTAAAAAATAAAAGATTGATCAAACATTTGTTTTATAGATCACTTAAAATTACTTTGAATTATATTGCCATATAATTGTGCTACCATGTCTATAAATTAATGACTATTGCTCCAACAACTTCCTTAAGTATTTAGATAATAATTAGTGATGAAGTTGTTACAGCATTAAATTGTGATGACACGCTTAAAATTTATTCCCTCTTTAATGACATTTAAGAATATTGTTTAGCATTATTTTATGATATTGTTTAGAATTGTATTTATATATGAACCGTTCGCTCGAATAACGGCTTAAGTGTTTTTGAGGCATTTTGGAAAGTGTTAAAATTAACACTAATTTATAAATTCTAAGTAATTTAAAGCATTACTATTTAATTTATTAGGTTTTGCTTTAAACAATTCCAATCAAACATTATAATTTAGATGTTAATTAACAGGATGGTAAGCGTCTTTTGAAAAACGGCTTAAATCAACTTAAGCCGTTGTTCGAGCGAACGGTTCATATTCCTTTGGAGGATTCATCGAATTTCTCGACGTATTTTTTATGCATTCTTTAGTAGTAAAAGATTTGATATAGTGACAGCACTAATGACAAAAAAAATTCAATAAAAGTACATAGTAAAAATAACTTGATCCTGTTCGAAATTCTTTGTACAAAATCTGTGTTTCTAAGGATATAAAATTGAGACAAAAAACGCATCAAAATACTTGCGAAGCAGCATTTTTCTGCAGATATAAAATTGAGACAAAAAAGGAATCAAAAGTGTTGCGAAGAAAGACTTTTGATTCTTTTTTTTTTACTCAATTTGATATCTGCAGTAAAACTCTGTTAGCAAATAGTCAACTTAAATTATAAAAGAAAGCAAAGAAGAAAAAGGAATTTTTAAAGAAAAACACCAACGAAAGAGAATTTCGACAGTAAAAAAAAATTGAACAGAATCTTTTCTCTATTCTTTTAAACCAACAGCAGTTAACATTTAGCAACCACGTGGCGAGCGGCTGGATTTCTGTATACGGGGTCCACATGTCTTTCTACAAGGCAGACTCGTGCGTATCGAGCACGTTTTTTCCACCGCGACACAACAATTTCATTGAGAAAAATATGTATATATCTATAAATGAAAACGATAAAAACTTTCCGCCATATAGAAATTTTCTCTCCAATAGAAAAAAAAAATTTTTTTTTAAATTGAAAATTCAGCATACAATCAATTTTAGCAAAATCTTATTCTCATTAAAAATATATTACATTAAAAAATAAATAAAGTAGACTTATTGAAATACTATTGTTACAAAAAATAATAAAATAATTTTTAAAATAAAAATTCTCGAGATCGGAAAATTTAAAATTAAAGAATATACACGTAACGATGACTTATAAAAAAAGAAAAGGAGATCGTTAAATGAACCTTATAGCGATGGAGAACAAAGGTTCGTCTGAACTTCCGTTGGCCTTTGGATCACGTTAAGAAGCGGAAAACCTATCTCAAATAACCGCAAGAGTGACAAAAATGAAAAAGAATATATATTTCTTTTTCTCTCTGCAATCGTCAAATAAACATCAAATTTTAATACCACTTTTTTTGGTAAAATTAAGAGACGTCAAGTGTGTTGACATTTCTTATGACCATTGAAATATTGTATTTATATTTATAATACTGAGACTAAAGTATATTTTTACTTTTTTAGTGCGACGATGGATCATTTATTTAAATTGCTTTCGAGTCACGACTTGCCATTAGAGAAAAGTGATTTAAAACGAAAATGTTTATGTCAAAAGCTTCGTCCCTCTCTCTCTCTGTCTGGGTGTATAATGTTTATATTTAAAATATTATCCATATTTAAATCGAAATGTGAAAAAAGTTTTAAAAAATTCGGAAAAAACGTGAAAAAGGTTGAAGTGTAATTATCGTGTGGGTTTATTGGCAATTGGATGCATTAACAAATTTTATTAGTTATTGTGTAACTATAAAATTTTATAGCACAAGTTGGAAATATTTATGTTTGTTTTTTATAAAGTTTAGAACAATTTGATTTTATTTATTTAGAAAAATTGTTAGTTTTTGAAAATTTGGAACAAAGACCCCTGAAATAGTGGTAATTGATGCCTCAAAGTAGTGCTAACTAATACTCCAGAGTAATGCTAACTGATATCCGAAAGTAGTGCTGAATAATACTCCAAATAATTGTTGAATAATACCCCAAAGTGATGTTAAATATATATATATATATATATGCTGAAGTATATAGCTTAAAATAATTTTAAATGCTATCTAACACTAATAGCCTAAAATAATGTTTAGGTATTAAAACTGCCTAAAATAATCAGTTTAGGTTATTATTAACAATTAATTTATGATATACTTCAGCATTACTTTAGGATATTCTTCAGTATTTCTTTAGGACATTCTTCAGTAATATTTTGAAGTATTATGTAGCATTATTTCATTATACTTTAGTTTATAGTTTTGTTTTTACTTTATGGTATTATTCATTATTAATTTAGAATATTATTTAGCATAAAAGGATATTTTTTAGCATTTCTTTAAGATATTGTTTAGCATTGCGTCAGAATATTGTCTAGCAATGCTTCAGGTTCTTGTTTAGAATTGCTTCAGAATACTCTTTAGCATCACGTTAGAATATTATTTAATATTATTTCGAATTATTATTTAGTATTACTTTGTGATTTTGTGTAGCATTACTTTAGGTTCGTATTTAGCACTAGTTAAAGATATGATTTATCGTTATTTTGGAATATTCCTCAGCATTACTTTAGTATATTCTTGAGCATTACCTGAGAATATTCTCCAGCATTACTTTCAAGAATTGTTTAGCATTATTTTGTCATGTACATTAGCATTACTTTTGGATTTCCTTTAGTATTACTTTATGATATTCTACAGCATTATTTTGGAGTATTCTTCAGCATTACTTTCAGATATTTTGCAGCGTTATATTTAGAATATTGTTTGACATCACACTATAGGGCATTGTTAGACGTTACTATTAGCAATGTAATATTAGCAGAATAATTAGCTCCATCGTATGTGGCTATGCGTTACAGAAGTATCATGAAGGGTGGGGGAGAGATTAAAAAAGCGCTATTTATAAATAGCCCTAAGTCCATAAATTAAGGAGGTTGTATTGCTTGATTTAACTAATAAAAACAGAAACCATTATTTTGTGATTTGACTTGTTTGGTACTTTGAAACGTCTGGCAACACCGCATTTCTTTATGTTTGTGTTGCAAAAGGTTGGTACGACTTGTTTACATTTAGTTTTGAGTAGCAAATTCTGTGCAATGTTGCAGACAGCTGTTTAATACACTGTATAAAACATGAAACATTTTTACAAATTAAATTATTGCAACTCTCACAGATATCTAATGATACTTTTTTTTAACAGATATTTAATCATTAGATATCTGTTTCGTATTAAAAAATGTTTCATCAATTTCTTAATGTTAAATACTTCGTGGTGAATAAATATGTATGAAAAAGTACTCAATTCCCATAAGACTCAATGTTAAAAGTTAAAAAACGAAAACGCTTATAACTTTTTGCACAAGTACCCTCAAGTCTCCAAAATTTAACTACATATTTTTCAAACCTTTATCTAACAGTGGTCCAAGTTTCATTAAATTCTTAATAATTCTATTTGCGATAAAACCTCCTTAATGATCATTACTACAAACAATTTCCGTAAGATTTTTACATAATTAGCTATGATGATCATTCCAACAGCATATTAAATAGTATGATGACAAGTTTAAAATTACGTCTATCCTTTTTCTGTTTAAATACATTGTGGGAATTTTTTTTCTCTTTTTTTGGCTTAAATTTACAAGAACTATCAATTATGATGACCGATAAATTATTTAAGAGATCGTTAAATGCCAACATTGTTATAATGATGAACATCTGTATGCATTATAATATATAATATAATCGTGTGGGTCTACGTTTGGTGATCATTAGAATTCTCAACGAATTTAGTCGCGGTTCTTGGCTATATTATATCCGATTAAATTTTCGACGACCCACTTAAAACATTCCTAGAATTGAATTTGTTTTATATATCTATATAAAACCTTCTTTATAAATATATATGCTGGTCGCAATCGTCTTCTTTTTTTCTTTATATATAAAGGGATAGAAAAGAATTATGTAGATCATAGTTTAGCAGTCATGTAAAGTTGGCACTATTCTATATACAAATTATATTTATTTTGAGTGAAAATGAAAACGACCCCCGGGTGAGTCGAAAACAGTTATAGCCAAACTTTTTCACGACCCACGGGGCCGTTCAAAAAATACGTAACGCTTTAGGGGGAGGGGGGTCAAGCTATTTGTTACGGTCAGCAGAAAAAATGGCGCTAATGTATACAACATTGCGTTACATGGGGGCAGGGGGGGGTCCAAATTTCCGAAAAATAGCGTTACGTATTTTTTGAACGGCCCCCACCCGTAGGTCGGAAACAGGCAACGGGTTAAAAATTTAGAGTACTGAGAGTTCTAATTAGAGTTATGGCATCGTCATAAAAAGTTCTATAAGTATTTCTAATAAAATGTTGTTTTAAATCCAAAATCAAAAAAGTTACAGGACTGAAATTTTCAAAAAATTTCAAAATTTTAAAAATCAGAGTTCTGATTAGAGTTCTGGCATCATTGCGAAAAGTTCTAGAAGTAATTCTAATGAAATTTCTTGAAAACTTGAAAGTCCTGTAACTTTTTTGATTTTGGATTTAAAACAAAAGGTCATTAGAAATACATATAGAACTCTTTACTATGATGCCAGAACTCTTTTCAGAACTCTCAGAACTCTGAATTTTAAAATTTTAAAAATTTTAGAAATTTATAAAGTCCTGTAATTTTTTGGATTTTGGGCTTAGAGAAAAATGTCATAAGAATTACTTTTAGAACTCTTCGCAATGATGCCAGAACCCTAATCAGAACTCTCAGAACTCTGAATTTTAAAATTTTGAAATTTCTTGAAAACTTCAATGTCCTCTAACTTTTTTGATTTTGAATTTAAAACAAAAGGTCATTAAAAATACTTATAGAACTCTTTACTATGATGCCAGAACTTTTTACAGAACTCTAAGAACTCTGAATTTTAAAATTTTGAAAATTTTAGAAAATTTCAAAGTCCCGTAACTTTTTTGATTTTGGATTTAGAACAAAATGTCATGAGACATACTTATAGAACTCTTTGCAACGATGCCAGAACTCTATTCAGAACTCGCAAAATATTATTTTTATAACTTTTTTGAATTTGTTAATAACTTTTGAAATTTTGCAAAACTTTTGTTTTTTTTGGTAGAGAACTCTAGAACTCTTTATTCTTTTTCAGAATATTAGGTCAGAACTCTTTTTTTAAAAAATCATAGTGCTATGCAAAGTTAGCACTATGATTTTTCATTGTCGCTTTTTTATTGTTAATCATCAGAACTATTTAAATAATCGTTAGAGAACTCTAGAACTATTGCTTAAGTGCCCAGAACTCTTGTAAAATTTTTGATTTTTCAAAAAAGTAGTGCCAACTTTACATGACTGACTTAGTTTAGCCCTTTCTTTCTTATAATCCTTTAATTATTTTAATGGTAATTTAAATATTAATATTAAAAATATAATAGTAATAATTTATTTAAATGCCAACAATAATTTAGCGTAAATTAAATGTTATTGAAACAATATTAATAATATTAATATGAATTTAAATACACTCATAGAAAAATTGGTTGAAATATCAAAATACTTCTATTTTGTATTGTATATCTCTCATTTGTTACCTGCTGTTCAAAATTATTTTTTGATTATCACTGATGGTAATTAATGAGAGAAGAATTTTTTCGGCATTTATCAGCAGATATAGTGATTCGCATGATTTTTTTTTGTTTCTCTTTTCGGTTTTTTTTTTTTGTATAAAAGGCACATGACGCATAATTAACTCTCTGTAACGAAGAACACCTGTCCCTCTCTTCTTTTTGTTTTGTTTCTTCATTCTTTTCTTTCTCATCTTGCCTGAAAAACGAACCAGCAGCAGCAGCAGCTGTTGTTGTTGTAAAAGTCAAAGACAAATGATTTTTTTTCTTACTAAAAATTATTTTAATATAAGTGCGTCGTAAAAAGGAATAAAAAATTTTTTTATTTCTTTCGAACACTAACTATTGTTTACATATAGGTATATATGTAAAACATATATTTTATAATTTTATTTTAGTATTTTTTATTATTTTAATAAAGTTAAGGGAGGAAATCACATTTGACGTCTGAAAAAATCGATTTTTTCTTTTTTGCATAAATTGTTAGTTAAAGTATTCACAAATAGGCTGACGCTTCAGGTTACCGTAGATTAGTAAAATAGGCGTAGCACTTTTGAGACTAAGGAGAGCAGAAAGGCACGAAAAGAGAAATTATTAGACTTACATGCCGATTAACTGAAATAACCGATTAAAGTGTAATCACTTTAAAATTTTTTTTTTGTATAAATATCAATTTTTTGATACTTTTTTTCAAATGCGTTTTTCTCTAAACAGGATTTTTGAAATTGCCGTGCAGTGTAGCTTAAAAAGTTATTGACCGATTTTTAAATGAAAAATTGGAAATTGTTCGTCAACTAAACTTGAAAAGAAAGAAAAATTTTTAGTAGAGGAGAACGGAGCGAGGCAGCCAATTGCTTCTTATTTCTGCATAATTTTTCCAAATCGTGCGCTATTGATAATTTAGACTGCTTATATGGTAGTTTACTTTAGTTGCTAACAGATGGGCATTATTGCTGCAGCAGTTTAGCAATGACAGTATCATTTATGAAAACAGACTTTTTGGATGTAACTTTTCTAAAAGTTATTTTGGTGATTTTAGTTAATAGAGTTACACGAATAAAATTCTTGTAAAGTGATTTTTAATGCATAATTTAGTGCTGAAGACGATGGTGTTAATGGAATTGCAATATTTTTAATATTACGGGTTTTGTGGATGTTTTCTTAAAAAAGTACTCGTGGGGTTAGGCAGCCAACACTAAATTTTTCGTCTTTTTGTGTAGATTTTTTTGGTTCTTCTAAAGGTTTTCTCTTTTTTTCCTACTCCAATACATTTTAAACTTAACATTAAATTTTATAAACCATTTTTTAAGAATAACAGATTTATATTTCCTTAAAATGTTAAATTGAATTTAATTAATGTTATTATTATAATATTATTCAAATGTAAATTTTTGAAGTTTACTAACAAAATAAAAGTAAGTTAAGGACAACTACCTTGTTATGTTTCACTAATTTTAACTTTAAGTTATGTTTTTTTAACTATTTAAATAGTTGGCCGCCTCACCCCACGTTTTTTCAAATATGCCAAAATGTGGTCCTTTGAGAAAAGGATTGTAGAAATTTTTAAGTGCAACCTACGTCAAAATGTTCTATGGCGATTTTTTAGCCAATAATACAAGCTTTCGAACGCGATATTAAAATTGAAAAAACCTATTTAAATAACTGCCTCGCAAACCAAAATGTGCCGTCTTGGCTGCCTCGCCCCGTTCTCCTCTACCTTTTTTTAAATAAAAAAGTTGCAAAAAAGTAGGCAAAAAATCGAAGATTTTTTAAAAGTAGTATCAATTTTTCAATTTTCAATATTTTCACTTAAAAGTTAGTTCACTTAATAATAAAATATTTATAAAATGTGAATAAACTTGATTTTTTGCTTTCGGACAAAATTTGTGGGCTCAGGACTGCACGGCAGTCATGAACTCCGGCGGAGCAGCTCTATATATGCAATAGCTCCCAATTTGGAAGATTTTTTATATAAACGCTTAAAAAATATGATTTGCAGTTAAATATATGAACAACATAGTGGAAATGTTTTATTTCATTCAAAAAAATTCTTACCTTAAAAAAAAATTCGCGAAAAACGGATAATATAATAATACATATGGGCAATTCCACGTGAGATTTCAGTCGACCTCTTAAAATCGGCCAAAAATATTTTTTTTCTATTCTGTATTGAAAAAAAACAGATACGTATTTTTTTATTATTTTTTTAGAGGCCAAATTTTTGAGTTATGAATTTTCAAAATTTTCGCTTTTTAAATGTAGGTATATTTTTAATGTCAGATAACTCAAAAAATATTGCTTCTTTTCGTTTTTTGACAAGAAAAAAAAAGTTTTGTTTTTATCTCTACTTTTGAATAATCACAAAAAAAAATTTTTTTTTTCATTTTTTATTAAAAAAATAAAAAAATTTTATAAACAAATTAATTTTTTTTAACTTTGGGTATGATAAATTTTTAATTTTCTTTTTTTAAAACATACCTGGAAATGATAAGAAGGTTTTGCAAAAAGTTTCAGAGTGGGCCTGACAAGTTTGATGGGTCCAAAAAAATAATTAAGCTCTCCGTGCAGGTCGCACGCACGTGGCACAATGGGATTTTTTTACATTTTATTATTAAAAATTGTCTAGAGCCTACAAACTTTATCGGATTTTGATTATTATTGAATTTTTAGGCTCTAAACAATTTTTAATAATAAATTGTAAAAAAATCCCATTGTGCCACGTGCGTGCGACCTGCACGGAGAGCTTAATTATTTTTTTGGACCCATCAAACTTGTCAGGCCCACTCTGAAACTTTTTGCAAAACCTTCTTATCATTTCCAGGTATGTTTTAAAAAAAGAAAATTAAAAATTTATCATACCCAAAGTTAAAAAAAATTAATTTGTTTATAAAATTTTTTTATTTTTTTAATAAAAAATGAAAAAAAAAATTTTTTGTTATGATTATTCAAAAGTAGAGAGAAAAACAAAACTTTTTTTCTCTTGTCGAAAAATGAAAAAAAGCAATATTTTTTGAGTTATCTGACATTAAAAATATACATACATTTAAAAAGCGAAAATTTTGAAAATTCATAACTCAAAAATTTGGCCTCTAAAAAAATAATAAAAAAATACGTATCTGTTTTTTTTCAATACAGAATAGAAAAAAAATATTTTTGGCCGGTTTTAAGAGGTCGACTGAAATCTCACGTGGAATTGCCCATATGTGACGCTCCACGCTGAAAGAGACCGAAGAGACCTAAGTCAAAAAAATTATAGGTTATGCTTGTTAACTTCAAAGTGATAATACATAAAGACGATTAACTTTCTTTTAGTGCAAACTAATGATGTTTAAATCCTTATCCAAAATATTCAATAAATTTTAATTTCATATTTTGTAAAATTAAAAAAAGTTCCACTAATGACATGACGGTAAAACGATTGTAAACATAGAACCTAACATTTTTTTTTTTTTTGAGAAGGTCACTTTCACCGTGGAGCGTCAAATATTATTATATTATAATAAATAAAATAATAAATTAATAAAATGTTTATTAAAATTGTAGTATAGCATTCGCCGTAATGCAATAACCTCCTTGACATCTGCTTGCGCACACGGCGCCTCCTTGTTTTGCATTGAATACAAGTCGATTATACATATAACGCGCATAAATATAGAAATACATATATATGCAATATTGTTGCTCGTCAGTTGTAGTTAACGATTGTGGGATCAGTTCAATGATGGATTTAAGTCTGTCATTTATAATAACAATAATAATAGTAATAACAAAAAATGAACATTCTTTCTAAATAGTATACTTGCGGTCTATGCAAATGCTTTAAATTAACCTCTCTAATCATTCTTTTTTTTCTCTAACAAGGATCATGTTTATGTTTATTGCTAAAAAGTATATTTAAATTGCACACATTAAAACTTTAATAAACAATATTTACACTTCATTATAATATAACTAATTACCCTAGTAGAAAAATTAAGTGGCGCTGAGAGCATTTGAAACACTTTTGTAGTCTAGCGCCTTTCTCGCATTCTGCTCGCAGTTCTAGAATGAACATAACCTCACCTGCCAAAACTTTATTTCGCGAATTAAAAAATTATTCCTATGTCGTTTCTTTTGACGAATATAATTATAAAAAAATGGTGTACATATAAAAAACATTTATTAATTACCTGCCTACAATGAAATTTTAACATATTTGAAGAGTTATGTTTCGTTTAAAGTTATGATAAGATTTTAATTCAGAAATCGGTAACCTTTTCTTAATCCCAAGCCTAATCAAAATGTTAATCATTATTTGCTGTATAAATTTTTTTTTAATTTGGAAATTTTAAGCATAAATAATTATTAAATTTTCATAAAAAATTATTTATTTCTTTACAGTAGCAGTGTCAAAAATAGTTACACATGTTAAACATTGAAATTAAAATTTTTGAAATTAACCAATTCTTTTATGATGATAATAATAATAATTCAATTGCAAAAATTTTAATTACTTCTGTCATGTATTATTGGATAAGATGGCCATAAGTGACTTTTGAAGATTGAATTTTAAATTTTTGGCTACATGAAAACTGCATTCCATGATAAATGTTCAAAATGTGACCAGAAAAAGAGGAAATGTGAACGATTAAAAATTAAGTTTAAGCTAAAAGCCAAAAATTATAAGTATTGGCCATCTCTCCCGCACATATGTGGCCATCTCACCAGGGCATTCCGGGAGAGATGGCCAAATGCACTTTTTCAAAAATGTAAATTTTAAGATTGTTTCTATGAAAATATTTTATTTTATTTTTTGTCATTTTAAAGTTAAGTGTTCAATGTTTAATTATCAATAAAAGTTAAGACAAAAAACGCTTTTTTTAAATTTTTACAATCTTTAAAAAAACTATGGCCATCCCCATCCCATATAACACATTTCAAGTTCATGTGAATACATATGAGGCATTCCATTTCAAAACGACCCCCTTCGTAAACAATTGCCAATGTAAGACAAATTTTTAAATGAATATTTCTTCCATTCTGTAGAACCAAATTACTTTTTATATTAGTGATTTCGAGAGTAGAATTTCTGAACTTTCTGATAATAAAAAAATATATTTTTTTAATAATTTAATTTAAATAGAAAATTGAGTTTAAAAGTTAAACTTTGAAAAATCTCAAAACACGTTACCTCCGATTTTAATAAAATTCATATTAAACGAAAGCTTGAATATTCTTCTTTTTATTTATCAAACGACAATAATGGACATTTCAGTGGATTTTGAGAAAATAATTAAATTTCACAAACATTTCGAAGGTTATATTGAGAAAACCATTTATTAAGTATAGGGCGGCATTTGTTTTTCCCAATTTATGCATAATAACCTTCTAAATGTCTGTAAAATTTAATTATTTTCTCAAAATCCACTGAAATGTCCATTATTTTCGTTTGATAAATAAAAAGAAGAATATTCAAGCTTTCGTTTAATATGAATTTTATTAAAATCGGAGGAAACGTGTTTTGAGATTTTTCAAAGTTTAACTTTTAAACTCAATTTTCTATTTAAATTAAATTATTAAAAAAATATATATTTTTATTATCAGAAAGTTCAGAAATTCTACTTTCGAAATCACTAATATAAAAAGTAATTTGGTTCTACAGAATGGAAGAAATATTCATTTAAAAATTGTCTTACATTGGCAATTGTTTACGAAGGGGGTCGTTTTGAAATGGAATGCCTCATATATGTATTTAGTCTGTAATTTGATATTAGTTAACAAGAATAATTATAATTATAGAAAGTGAATTTATCATTCGGCAGTTAAATATTAAAGGAGAAGAAGCTATCAATAATCCGAATCAAATTTTTACAAACAAATTAAATATCTTAAATAAATCTCTATAAGCTCATAGATTTCACATGTATCGACTGCACAGCTGCCCGAATACAGAAACCTGCTTAATCTGAAAAATATTTTCGAAATTAATTAATAATTTCAAAATTATCAAGGAACTTAGAAAAAAACGGTAGCATGGTGGGATACGAGCCCACGACCTTTCTCTATTGCTGGTAGACTGCTCTGACCACTGACCATGCTACCGTTTTTTTCTGAGTTCCTTGATAATTTTGAAATTAATAATTAATTTCGAAAATATTTTTCAGATTAAGCAGGTTTCTGTATTCGGGCAGCTGTGCAGTCGATACATGTGAAATCTATGAGCTTATAGAGATTTATTTAAGATATTTAATTTGTTTGTAAAAATTTGATTCGGATTATTGATAGCTTCTTCTCCTTTAAGAATAATTATAATTATTCTTGTTAACTAATATCAAATTACAGACTAAATCCTTAAAAGCCTATCGTCAATATTTCTACCTGGGATACTAAAACTAATTTTTAATTTTTGCATTTGAATTATAAAATTTTATTAATAAGTTAGTAAAAATTACTATTTATTAGTAAAATTTACTATACCAAAAGCAAAAGATCAGTCACTAATTGAAAATAGTAAACATTTTTTTTAAAATTTAAAAAATTAATAAATTTTACTAATAAATTAGTAGAAATTTCTATTTAGTAGTAAATTATAGTAGAAACAACTTTTTATCACCTAATTCAAATGTAGAGAGTAGTTACGTAGTAAGATTAGCTAAATACATAATTAGATCAACTGATGAGTTAAATTTGTCAATTATTAATTAATAAATAATTATTTATTAAAAGTAAAAAGAACAAATTTTTCCAATTCGTCAATAGGGGACGAGATTTTTCTTTTTAAATTGAAATATTCATTTAATATTCTCAAATATAGATATAGTGTAACATTTTATCGTAGAATTTTAATTAGTCTATTTTGATAAATTCCTTGAGATAGTTTAGAAGTTGATTTATATTTGTATGGAAAATTGTTATAGGAATATTGAACAGCCCTGAGGGTATAATTGCAGGAATACACGCACACGATCCTTGTTTCTGTTCGTATCGTCCTCGTTCGTTTTTCGCATCGTCGAGTTTCTCTCGAAGGTGAACTTGAGTTGTTGAGAATTATTGCCCGCTCACGACGCGACTCGACTCGACGCGACGGAACGAAACGTTAGACACAGTTCAGAATGCGAACCAGTCAACGCGATTTTAAAGTCAACTGAGTTCAATTGCTTTGCAAGTATGTAGTGTATATGTATATATATATATATATATATATATATATATATGTGTGTGTGCATTATCTTGAGACACATATGCGGGACCAAACAAATACTTAACTTCGTCTTTTCTTACCCAACAAACATTCGTCTTTTCCTTTTCATTTATCCTATAATGCATTATTTTATATTTTTCTTTTCAAGAATTTTCGACTTTTTTCTATTTTTATTTTCTTGACCTTTTTGTTTTTGGATTTTTAATCGGAATTTTTAACTTAAATTGGATTTTGACCTGTTTTTCATTTTTAACCTGGTTTTTTTTATTTTGACCTATTTTCACCTAATCTTGACCTATTTTATCAGAATTTTGATTTTTGGTGATCGAACTATTTTGTTTTTTTAATTTTTAATTGGAATTTTTTATTTAAATTGGATTTTAACATCTTTTTTATTTATAACCAATTTTCTCCTAGTTTTTACCTATTTTTACCTTGTTGTGACCTATTTTATCAGAATTTTGTTTTTTGGCGATCGACCTCCTTTTGTTTTTGGATTTTTAATTGAAATTGGATTTTGACCTTTTTATTATTTTTGACCTGATTTCTTTTATTTTTGACCTATTATTACCTTGTTATGACCTATTTTTATCAGAATTTTGACTTTTCGCGATCGAACTATTTTGTTTTTTGATTTTAATTTGGAATTTTTTATTTAAATTGGATTTTGACATTTTTTTTATTTTTGACCTGTTTTCTTCTTTTTTAACCTATTGTCTCCTAGTTTTGACTTATTTTAAAGGAATTTTGATTTTGGTCGATTGCCCTTTTTTTATTTTTTATTTGACCAGCTTTCGATTTTAAATATAGTTTTAAAAAATTTTTCTTATTATTTTTGACCTATTTTCGACTACTTTATATCCAAATTAATTTTGATTTTCGTAGAATGAATTTTTGTTTCGGGTTTTCTCCTAGTTTTTACCTATTTTTTCGTAGGTACTTTTGACCTTTCTTATGAAAATTTTGATTTTCGTCGAACGACTTTCTTGTTTTGAACTTTTTTTTACTTTCAATTTTGACCAACTTTTGATTATAATTTTCACTTTTTTTGGCCTGATATCTCTTATTTTTGACCTATTTTATCAGAATTTTCATTTGTGTCAATCAACCTTTTATTCTTTTATATTTTTTATTCATCTTTAATTTTTTACTTGTTTTTGACTTTAATATTACTTTTGACTTATTTTATTTCAATTTTTACCTGTTTTCTTTTATTTTTGACCTAATTTCTTCTACTTTTAAATTTTCTTTTCAAAATTTTATTTTTCGTTGAACGATTTTTTGTGTTTTGGATTTCTTTTACTCTACATTTTGACCTGTTTTTGATTTTAATATTTTTGACCTTTTTTCTCCTACGATTGACATATTTTCTCTTACTTTTGACCTCTCATCAAAATTTTTATTTTCTTGAAACGACTCTTTTTGTTTTAGATTTTTTGTTTGACTTTGGATTTTAATTGGCTACCGATTTTGTTTTTCACTTTTTTTTATTTCTGACTTATTTTTTCTTTCTTTTGACCTATTTTCTATCTCTCTCGTTCTATTTTTTTCGATTTTTGATTTTTGTTGATCAATATTTTTTTTCTTTTCTTTTTTTTATTCACTTTAAATTTTTTTTAATTCGAATCTTTTTTACAAATTTATTTTTCTCAATTTTCTCCAATGTAAATTGAAGGTCAACATAAAATAAGGAAAGGAACGCGTGGTTGAAAGGGATAATACCAGTCAATTCTATATAGGTCAGCATTATTTTGTATTGAAAATTCATTTCTTTTTTATAAAACAAAAAAAAAGAAAACTATCTCCAACTTGAAACTTGATTTGATTTAGAAAAAAGAAAATAGTTTTATCTCGTTTCTCTTGAGTTTTAATTTATAATTATCTTAATTGTCAATTTTAGTTTTTATTCATATTTTATCTCATGTATGTTAATATTATTTCATTCTTTTTTTCATGCGAGTTATGTGTGTATATTTTATCACAGATATCGTAATAATTTTATCTCTTATGTATATTATATATTATTATATACGTATATATCTTAATTATTGTGTTACTGATAATGTTTAATATTTTTCATCTCGTGAATTGAAATTTCATCTTTTAATTATTTTTTAATTTCTGAATAAATAATTTTTGAAAATTGTCGCTTTGTAATTTTTGTAATCAAGTTTTTTTCTGAGACGTTTTTTCATTTTTTTGCCTTTATAATTGGAAAAATTGAGAATTAAATTTTTTTTAATGGATTTACGCGTCTATGGCTGAGATCGTTAGGTGCCCACAGTATATATTCGAAGTGAGGGTTCGAATCCTCCTGATATACATTATTATTATTATTAATTATTTTTATTATTATTAAATATTTTATTATTATTATTATTATTATTATTATTATTATTATTATTATTATTATTATTATTATTAAGTTAAATATTTTTATTTTACTAACTATCTCGTTAAAGAGTAAAGTAAAAAAAATAATCTATTTTTAAAATTCTTTAACGAGTGGGGGGGGGAATTAATACTGCAATAGCTTATTAACAGTGTTGAATAATCAAACATTTGAATTTAATATTGATATCTTTATTTGAACTATGCACTTTAATGTTACTATCAACACTGAGTTTATTTTCTTTGGCATGAAACTTTACTATTTTCTCCCCCCCTCTTTCACGTTTCAAGCCCAACCGTTTATATATTAAATCTCGAGACTCGAGTTAATAGAATCAGTTATTCAAAATTTGTCAAGTCATCGATATAATTATTCATATTTTCCGTTTGATAACAGCTATGACATTGGTGTATATATACATACATATATGTGATACAATATTGAAGAAACGCTTTCACTATGTAAGTTACTATATTTATAGAAATTTGTATTTGAGTATAAAATTCCTGCCATTTTTTACTTTCGAGTGAAAAAATTCTAATTTGAAATTTTTTTTTCTATATTAGAAATAAGATGAATTTAAAAATTTCAAGTGGAGGGAGTCAAATTCAGAGGTTCAAAATGTGTATGTTTCCTTTGCTTATGAAGAGAGTTAAATAGTCCTTCTAAAATAAATTTGGAATTGATAATGGAAATCTACTTGTATATTCTCTCCCATTACATCTGAGGGTTAAAAGTTGCGCAGAAAATGTGTACGATCTGATGCGCGCGAAATTATTTTTCTGACATTTTATGTATTTAATTTAGGGGTTAGGTTGCCATATTTATTCATTTCGCGCCGGATAAGGAAGGGATTTCTCAAGATGGTTAATTTGTCCCTCTGTTAGAGAAATGGCACGAACATCTGTCAATGGTGAATTTGAACATTTAGATTGTTATCCAATAGCTAACTCTCAAATATCAACGATTTGTCCCTCTAAATGTTTAGTCCAATACTCCAGTTTTCTCAGTGTATTATTAAGAGTAATTTTCTATTTAAGAATTGAATTAGTAGTAATAAATATTATTAATAATAACAATAATAATAAGAATAAATAGGGTAAGTCCGGGGGAGATGGCCAGTTGAAATATTTTACAGAATTTGTTAAAAAAATATCACTTATTGTTATGGGTTATTCTTCAACCTTTTGTGACTACTAATAAATGTAAACAACAAATTGTTGAAAAAATAATGAAAATGTAAGCGTAATCCTTCTACATTTTTTTGCATGGGTCCAAAATAATTTGAGAATTTCCGATGTCTTATTGCTATATTGTTATTTTTTAACGGATTTTTTAATTTCAAGTTTTATTGAGTAATGCATAACTCAAGCTTCAATATAAACAAAAAATGAATGGAAAAATTATTTTATTTATTTAATATTTTGATGTTTACTTTTGTCATGTATTATTGGGTGAGATGGCCATTAATGGCTTTTATTTAAAATTTTTTATGTTAATGTTAAATACTAAAGAAATATTAAAGAAAAACAAATTAAAAATGTCTGAGAACAAAATAATTGATCTAATTGACACCAGAGATGGAGATATATTTGTAGGTTGTGTCGAAAGTTACAATCAAAACGACATTGATTGAAGATTGGATTTTAAATTTTTGGCTACATGAAAACTGCATTCAATCCTATGATAAATGTTCAAAATGTGACCAGAATAAGAGAAAAGTAATTTGAACGATTAAAAATTAAGATTAAGCTAAAAGTAAAAAATTTTTTATCCCACATGCATAAATCTCGAAAACCTAGGGTGATGGAACAATTCTGATTACGGATTCGCATTCAGCATCAAAAAACCTATAAAAATCACCCTATGCGATCCCAGAAATAATAAAAAAGTGAAATTCTGTTGCACTGTGTTTGTTACAAATACTTGAGTATTTAATAAAATATAGTTAAAGCATTTTAATGAAAAATCACGAAAGCTTCAGTAGTAGGAAATAATTTTTTAATTGCTTACTGCTGAAAAATTGAATTAAAGCTTATTAGAAGTTGATAATATAATACTTAAATCTTATAAGTTTTAATATTTATGATTAATTATCAACAAAACTTTGTGCTACTCATTACGCTACTCGATAATGGTTGTATCTATAGTCGGACACTATGATTTTTAAAATAAAAGATAAAAAATCTTTTGTTTAAATATAATGTACAATAACACTACCTTCTTTCATAAAATATAAACTTTACACATTCGACCAGTAGGGGAGAGTCTCCAGTTGTGAGACACTTCCAGTTGTGAGACAGTCAATTTTTTTTAACATGCAATATTAAAAAGCCGATTGGTTTATATAAAAACATTTCTTTTTATATGAGCCAATTTTTTCGTGTACGCCGAAGCGGATATATAAACAGTTTTTGTTAAATACCAACACTGTGTGTGATAATCGAGTAAAAAGCGTTTTTTCAATAAATGCAAAGTACTTTTTTTCTAAGTTAATTAATTGGAAAAGGTAAATGTAATGCATTTTCTTTTAGTGTTTTCCTTATATTTTGTGATGCAATATTGCATTGTTCCAATCTACGGTTGAAAATAATTTAATTTTCCTTATTCAAAATAGCGCCAATTTCTGGGTGTGAGACACAGCATATCACCAGTTGTGAGACGGTGTCAACACCCATCTGGGCAGCATAAAAAATACGAATTTGCAGGCATACTATTTAAATGTTGTTTTGATTTTTTTAGTATTTTTGGGCATGTCAAGTGGAAAAAAGTCAACTGATTCAGAAGAAATCAATTTTAATGCTCTTGTTGAAGTTATTAAATTGTGTTTATTTGATAGTCATATTTTGGCGAATAAGTATTATTATTCAGTATATAATAATATATATTATTAATATATTTAATTATTTATACTAAACATAACGTTTTATGTCAAACTTATTAAATTTTAGCAATTTTTAATGAGTGTCTCACAACTGGAGACATTTTTTTTGACAAAAGCGATGTGCTCGGAAAATGTATCGTAAAATTTTTTGAGTTCATCGAAACACTATACTTTTTTTTAATAAAAGTTGCGTATTTCTGTTACCTTTCGAACAGTGTATTTTATTTACAATCTCGTTTACCCGTTTACAATTTACTGGTCAAAAATGAAACCCGTCTCACAACTGGAGACTCTCCCCTATATTCTTTAAAGTAATTATCAGAATGCATTAAAATTTATTTAATAAAAAACACGAAAGTGTCCGACTACCGACACTATAAAGCCATAGTAATTCTTATGTGAGATCCTGCAAATAATAAAGCAGCAACACACTTTTTATATAACAAATCAAGTTTAAATAATCTTAATATGAAATTGAACCGCCGGATCGTAGAAGGGCATATAGCTAATGTAATTTAAATGGGCTATATGCCCTTCTACGATCCGGCGGTTCAATTGTATTAAAATAAAACAACAGAAGGTTATTTTTATTAAATACAATAAATTGCTGTGAGCATGGTATACAAAGAACACCATATCTTTAACAAATATCAATCAATTTTCTTCATTGAGGTCTTATTTTAAATGTAATTACATATATTTACATACAAAAATATTTTAGATACTTTTTGCGTGATTAGTTTGCCTACATGAAGTTACAAAGTTTTAATTTGAACGTTTTGCAAAAATTTGCATATAAATATATTGATATCTCGAAAAAAGGATCAGCTAGGATTTTGATCTCAACGGATTTTTACTTTTGATATGATGCAGAAACATTTCCAACAACCAGATTTTAGATCCATTTTTGTCAAACTTTTTTTTGGTTCAGGAACAGTGTGCCTCTAGGAATCGAAACCTAACTTCAAAATTGCGAAGTCAGAGTTTAATCTCTGCGGCTATCGTCGCAGCATAAATACTAATAAATAGTAATTTCTACTAATTTATTAGTAAAATTTACTAGTTTGCAACTAAGTAATAAATAATAATTTTTACTAATTTATTAGTAAAATTTATTAATTTGCTACTAAGTAATAAATAATAGTATCTACTAATTTATTAGTAAAATTTACTAATTTGTTACTAAATAATACATAGTAATTTCTACTAATTTATTAGTAAAATTTACAAATTCAAAAGCAAAAAGTCAGTCACTATAATTCATATTAGTAAACATTTTTACTAATTCAAATTCAAAGAGTATTAAGTGAGAGGTAGAAGGGGGAGGGGGGGTTGAAAGTTATTTTTTCAATTAAATATATTTTTAAATATTACCTAATAATAAAATAGAATAGAAATGATTATAGTTAAAAAAAAATGTAAAAAAAGAAAATAAAAAAAATGTAATTAATTTATTAAGGAGAAGGGTGGGGGAGGGAGGGGGGATGTTTAAAAGTTACATATGTCGAAATCAGCGCCTATTTTCGTGATCCGAGATGCGTTGTGATGATATTAATATAACAACATTTACGAGTGGTGATAAATTGTAATATTTAGTCGAATTGACTGGTTTTCGTCGGCACTATTCCACGCAAATTGAATTGAGGGATTTCTCCGCGCGCGCGAGAGAGTAAATTTAAAGTTAGAGTACAAGATGAGGACTCAAGGTTTGTCAGGAGTGCCAGGAGAGACGAGCCGTAGCGGATGGTTGCATTATTAAATTGATTCACGATCTGGCAACTCGAAAGAGACTTAGGCTTTAGTTTAGAAAAAAATTGTTTTTAGGAGCAAGGACACTTTTCCAATTATGGACTATTATATATTTGTATATATGTAACTGAATGATTTACAATTTGTTTTTTTTTCTTTTCTATTTTCAATCAAATTCTTTTCCCACATTTGACCTATTTTTATTATTATTATTATTATTATAAAATTTAAAAAAAAGGTTTTTGCCAAAAAAACCAAATTATTTATGTATGCTTAATAAGGGAGCGTTCACAAATGATGTCACGTTTTTTTTGGGGGAGGGTCTCTACTAAACGTGACACAATGTATTTTTACATGTGAAATTGCGTGAATTTTTTTTAAATTTATTTATTAAAGAAAAATTTATTTTTATTACTAAAATTCAAAAAAATTTATTAAAAAAATGATTTTTTTTTGGTTTTATTATTTTTTTCTAACGTTTCGAAATTATGTGTGGAAATAGTGAAGAATGATTGTAACGTTTTAATAGTCGCGGAAAATGTGGATTTGTTTCCGTTTTGTACGACGTAGATAGGCATATATACATTTTTTCCCACACGTGACATAATTTATTCTCTGAATGAAAAACGTCGTATATATGTAAAAGGAGGACTTTTAGTTCAGACATTGCGTACCGTTGTGCAATCAGCCAATCGGTGCGCAAAGGCTCGTCTCTTCGTTTTACTCCGATCATTAACTGACAGACATCTTCTTTCTAACATTTATATAAATGCCGTCTCATTCTCTTGCTTCCTCTCCTGTCAACATAATAGACGCGAATTCTTCGATCGGAAAATTCTGTTATTTTTTCAATTTCTATGAACTACATGTTTACTAATTATTACTAATAAATAATAATAATAATAATAATAATAATAAATAAAATATCAAATATTGGTAGAAATATAGCTGAAAAAAAATTGAAGCAAGGAATTTCCCCTAAGAATCGAACCCTAGCTTCGAAATTGCGAAGTCAGGGTTTAATCCCTGCGGCTATCGACGCAGCATTTAAGGTTTTACCAATTGGTTGAAAATTTTGTCTTCTACTGCTCACAATATTTATTTTTATTAACAATTATAATGAATAAAGTTGAATATTAATTTAAAAAATAAATTTCAATGGTAATTTAATAATTTACTGAATAAATTAAAATAGCAATTCGATAATTATAGTCGCAGCAATTGAAAAAAATTTGTATGTAAATATTAATTTATTAAATATAGAGTAAAAAAAAAATAAAATCGAAAGTTGTATTTCAACGACAATAAATAAAAGCGGTAAAATTAAAAAGAGAATTGAAATTCTATTAAGTGGATTATAAATTACGAAATAATTGAGTAAAAAAGTGAAGTGACTTGATTAAGAAGTCGGGAGCGAAAAGAAGAAGAAGAAGAAAATGAAAAAACACATGAAGAGTATATAAACTCGTTGACCTTAAGACTTTTGTCTTATTAGCATTGCTAGGAACTTTCTCACTTTGAATGAAAAAGCAATAACTATCAGAAATGTAAAACACACACAAAGGAAGCAAAAAAAGGAAAAAAAATAAACGTAAAAAATATAAAAAGAAAGAAAAGAAAGAGAAGTAGAGAAGAAAAAGTGTCTGCAACATTTGTCTCTGTATTAATATAATCGTAGTCTTTGACTGCGTTTTATTGCTAAAGAGATCAATATTCAGAATATGTCGAACCGGTTTCAAGTTTTTGCAATATTTTTTTTCTTCTTTTTCTATTTTTTTTCTTTGCTTTACGATAAAAACCGCTACCTGCCGCCTTCACCTTCGACAGAAAAAAAGGTGGAATATCTCTTTCTCTACATTAACCTCCGAACCTGCCGAATGGAAATTCTTCGCTGTCGAACAGTTTCGGTTTCCGCCATTCACGCTTTCAAACGGCGACATTTACAATTTTGAATAATCAACTGCTTCATTGTGATGAAATCTTCCTCCGTGGAAATGGAATTAATTATTGCTTTTTTTCCTAATAATTTTCCATGCTTTTTATATACAAAAAAAAGAACTGCGTATAGTAATTATTCTCTTTTTTTTATTTTTTGTAACTTTGAGGTTAAGTTTGCCTCTTGCAGGGTGTCCACGGTCACATGTTTTTAAAAAACATGTACTTCAACCTAAATTTTAAAATTAAGTTTGTTTTTTTAAATAGTATAGACCAAAATTCAAAAATCCTGTTTAACTTTTAACCAAATATAACATTTTTGTTTGCCTATTTACTTATAGTTATTGAAGTTATTGTTTAAAACTTTTAAAAAAATTTTAGATTATTTTACCTTCTTGACAAAATATTAAAATAAATTTGGAAAAATAGGGACCATTCAAATATTACATAAACATTTAAGGGGGAGGGGGGGGTCTAGCTATTGCTTATTTCCATTAGAAAAAATGGCGCTAATGCATATAAAAATCTTACATGGGGGAGGGGGGGGTCTAAAAACCTGAAAAATATGCTTACGTAATACTTAAATGGCCCCATAGACGAATTTTTGAAAATATTAATTTAACTGAAAAAAATCATTTTCCCAATTGACAAATTGTGTATGAAATAAAAAGTAAGACATTTTCAACTACTTATTTTGTTATCGTGATGATGATTGCATAAACGACATATCAGGAAATAGATTCTTCATTATTTGCCGATTCATTTCTTTTTCGTACAAAATGCGAATAATTCCTGCGATATAGGAGAGATAATTTTTGGCGAGAACGATAACAGAGAGAGAAAGAGAGATAGAGACACATTTCAGACATACACATTTTTTTTATTATGCCACAAGTACTTATCGGTTATTTATCTCAATTAACCTACTAACAAAAAAAATACGTAATTTTTTTTTTTGTTTTTTTCCCCACTTTTTTCAAAGTCTTCTATTTTTTGGGACTTTATACCCCCATTTTTCTCAAAATTCAAAAGTGTTAGGCTAATTCAAAACTTGGAATCGTGTTCAGCGAATAAAAATACATAGAAAACGACCAAATTATAAAAATGAACAACTTGTCAGCGGTTTTGGTTTTTTACCCCCACTTTTCTCAAAATTCCAAAGTGCTAGGTAATTTTAAGACTAAGCTTCGATTCCTATGCGAGGTAAATTTTTTCCAAATGAAAAAAATTTTTAAATTGATAAAAATTTAATAATAAATAAATAGTAGATAAAAAGCGATGAGAAAAATGTTGTAGATTAAATAAATAAATTTGTAGTTTTTTTACCTGCTAATTATTAAATGAATTACAATAATAATTTGATACTTACTTTTACTTACAATATTAATTTAATAATTTACTTAATAAATTTCAGTGTTAATTTAATAGTTAAGTAAATAAATGATATTTATAATTAAAATATTAATAGAAATAAATAATAATATGAATAATTAGTGAGAATATAGTTGGAAAAAAATCTAAGCATGGAATTGCCCTTAGGAATCGAACCCTAACTTAAAAATTGTGAAAGCTCCCTAAGGGCGATGAGCAAAATAATGGAGAATATAAATTAAAATGAATTGATAGTTTATTTATTATTTTCTCAACTGAATAATTTATTTTGCCCCAAAAAAATTTTGTTGTCAAAAACTAAATAATTTGGTCGCTTCAATACCAATCAATTCATTTGGTTCTTTCAGACAAATTTTGAGTGTTAGGGTCAAAAATTTTTGTCTTCGTGTTGAGTTTGAAAAAAAAATTTTGCAATTGATTTTGGGTTGACTATTTTTTTTTTTTTGAGGATTACACAATGAAATAGCGAAATCCATCAACTGGACGAGAGTTGAGAACGCACGTGGAGTATTAAATGTCAAATGACCTGTGACGTCTTTCTGAGTCTCTTGAGTCAGTCCCACATATCCAAGCTAAATACGGAAAGACGACAGCTGCCGGCACGTTTATTTTCAGAACGAGCGAATCTCTCTTCTTCCTTCAATATTATTATCTACTCTTACGTATAAACGCATTGCAATTGTATCGAATACCTGTCGAGGGGGGTCACGGAAAACTAATCACAATTTTACCCCCTCCCCCTTTTTTCCAATTACAAAAAAAAAAAATTTGTATTTTCTTTTTGAAAAATTTCTCGTTCTTACTTAGTCAGCTTAATTACTTTTCTAGAAATGAATTTCCGTTATGGTGCGTGAAAAATAAATACGGGGGAGGGGTTTATTCCTCATTCTGTGATACGGAAACGCATCAAGAGTGTAATGACACTTGGGAATTTTGCCAATTTTCCTCTTGTCTTTCTCTCCTCTTCTCTTTCTCTATTTCATGACACGACAAATCATGAAACTTCACGCTCAATTTAATTTATATGTTCTTGACAACAATTTCGCTTTGAAGAGGTTGTTGTTTTTAGTATCTTGCGTGGTTTGTGTTTTGCATCATTTTTTGGAGTGTTTTAGATGTAAATTGCAAATTTTTGGACTTTTTTTTTTATTTGTAACGTTGCGTTGGTCTCAGTCATTTAGTGTCCTGACTAAAACTTCGGAGGTTCGATTCTTCTTAGAGGATTTTTTGTATTAGTGAATTTTGATTAAATTCATTAGGTTTTTTTTAATAAAATTAATTTTTTTGTTCTAATTTCAAAATTATTGTTTTTTTATTTCCTATTTTATAAAATTTAATTTTTTATAATAATTCAAAAAAAATTGTCATTTGTAGTACCCGGCGTTTTTTTTCATCTTTGCTGTTTTAAATTGAATATAAATTTTTTTTTGTATTTATGGCGCTGGCCTTGATTGTTAAAACACCTGACTGCTGAAATTCGAAGCTAGGATTCGATTCTTCATAAAATTTTTTTTTTTTTTTTTTACTAAATTCTTAGTTTATTTTAAAGCAAATTAATTCTGCTATCTTTTATTATTACATAATATTACTACAAAAGAAATCAACTAAAAATACAACTGAAAATAAATATATTATTCCATATATATTTTTAATGAGTACTCTTCTGTTCTTTTTATTTCTCTTTTTTCTTTGTTATTTTTCTCGAAAAAAAAAAATTGTTATTAATAATTTCTTTTGCAATTTGATTTTTTTGTTAATTAACAATTGACTTAATTAGCAATTGAAACATTTTTAAAAATACTATTTTCAAAGGTTTAAAATTATTTAAAATGAGAATAAAATGAGGAAATTATTTTTTTCCCCGTAATGTTTGTTTATTATTTTCGGGAAACTAGATAATATTTCTATTTGTACTTTATCGGCTCTGCGTGAATTCATAAATGGAAAGTATATAGGGATGTTCGATTTCGATTCAATTCTTAAAAAAATCGACGATTTCGACTTTCCGATTCAATTTTTGTAATCGATCTTTACTAATAGATTTTTTTGTGAATCGAATCTTGAACATAGAGAATCGGATGATCGATTTTCGTTTTTTTCGAGCACAAGAGAATAGTGAAATAAGATTAGTTCTTTGGAAAGCTACATCGGCAGAACCAGTAAAATTACAGTGTTTCCTCTCATGTATGCACATATCCATATGTCTGCGCACTCCTTTGGTTCAAAAATGCCAATAAAAGCTTGTGATATTTCAGTTTTTAACTGATAGTTTTATATTTTAATTTAACAATATTTTATTGTAATTAAAAAAACCAAAGATTTGTAATTTTAGAGCGACAATTTACATTCGCTTAACAAAATGAAAAAGTGCTTTACCATTTCAGTTTTTAACTCATAGATTAATATTGAAATAATTGTCTAAATTTAAAAATATTTTATTATAAACAAAATAATAAATATATGTGTCCTGACACGATGAAAGGGACCTTAATAAGCCCAAAAAAATTAATTTTGAGTTATTAATGCCATTTTATTGATTGAAAGAATCTAGATAGAATGGTACTAATATCCCAAAACTAATTTTTTTGGACGTAAGGTCCCTTTCACCGCGTCAAGACACATATGTAATTTTAGAGCGACCATTTTAAATCTGCTTTGAGAAAACTTAAATGTTTACATCAGAGAGGTTTACATAATAAGACTGCTTCTAATGTTCTCTACGTAAAATAAAACATTTTACTTTCAATTAAGTTAAAAAATTATTTCTTTTTTAACCAACAACTTTTAAATAACAATTCAATTATTAATTGTTAATAAATTATTAAATAAAATAAAATATTAATAATTAATTTTTTTGAATCGATTTTTTATACGATTCTTTGCGAATCGAATATTTTGAGGTCGATTTTTTAAAGAATCGAATCTACTCGTTTCGATTCCGATTCGATTCAAAAATCGATATTTTTAAAAAAATCGAACATCCCTAATGGAAAGAGATGATTCGTAGTCTATGGCATGATTGTTTCTCGGTCGGGTCAAGTAACCCCCTCTCCCCTTTGAGCCCTGAACGACCTATTTGAGCGCGAATTTTAACCCAAATACTCGATTGAACGTGGTCAATGACGATAGATCGATGAAAACAAATTAACTGGCATCTATTCGCGTGCATATTTATATATATATATATAAACATCTAATATTGTTACTCGCACACGCGATTGTCATAAACTTTTCTGAAAAGCTGTCAAACAAAAAAAGTGATTTTTATTTCATTTCTCAGGCACTTTTTTATTTTTTTTAGATTCTGTTCGAAATAAACTGTTCTCAATTTTATTTTTGTTTTATTAGGTTTTTAAATTTATATTTAAAGAATATTTTTTTAGACCTTGATTTGAAATATTAAAATCGCAATATAGTTACAATAATGCGATTATATTTGAGCAAAAGGAACGAAATTGGCAATTTTGAAAGTAATTGTGTTATAGCCTGATGAGTATATAAACATGTATATTTTAACTGGTATCAATAAACAAATAAAAAAAATGAGTTTCAACTTTTGTGGAAAAGTTCGGGGTTCGAATCCAGTTCCGGAAGATTTTTCTTTTCATTCAACTTTTCGAATGTTTCTTCGATAGCCAAAATTTTAAAAAATTCAACTTTAATAAACTTCTTTAAAACAATTCAATTATTTCCAACAAATTTAATAAAATTCTTCGCACGAGATTCAATTATTTTCAATTCGATTTTAATGAAATTCGTCGAAAAAATTTGCAAGAATTCAATTATTTTCATACATATAATAAAATTCTTCACACGAATTCAATTATTTTCAATTATTTTAATAAAATTCCTTGCAACAATTCAATTATAAGAATTAAATTATTTTTAATACAATTTAAATTGAAATCCTGTAAAGAATTTAATCATTTTCACAAAATTCCCATAAAATTTTTGAAAACAATTAAATTCTGAATAATTTAGTTTTCTGAAACATTTTTACTCACATTTTTATAAAATTATAGTTATATTTTTTAATTTATTTTTAATTGAAGAATTTTCAAATTATTCCAAATTTCATGAAATTGTTTTGTAAACATAATTGGATTTAGAAATATTTTAGTTTTTGGGTAACTTTTTTTGAAATCATTGAATTTTAAGAAACTTTCTCAAAAAATATTAAAAATAATTGAATTAGAGAGAAATTTTAGTTAAAATTTCTAGAAGATAATTGAATTGAAATCTTGAAAATATAATTTTTGAGAATTTTTTTCTTTATTATACCGGGAAAAATAATTCAAAGACTAGAAAATTTTTCTTTTTTGAAAAAAGTGGTCACCGTGTAATAATTATTGTTTATTATAATGATAATTGTATAAAAATTATAATTTTAGTTTTTATTTCATTTTTATAGTTTATTTGTTTACTTTTTATTTCTATTGTTTTTAATTAATTAATTTGTTTATTTATTGTTGTATTTTTTTGTTCTTATAAATTATTAATAATTACTAGTAGTGTTATTATTTTTATTATATATGTGTTTACAAAGTTATTTATCTCAAGACTTCATTACAGGCGAAGAGATAGAAAATTAAAACCTTTGATATAAACAATCAATGGTAATATTGCTGAATCATTTTATCCGTTTATAATATTATGAGAGAAATACAGAATTATCGTAAATAAATTAAAAATATAAATTTTCTATATTAAACGATTATAAATTTTTTTGTTCCTCCGTATTTTTAATTATTAATCAAACTATAATCTTTTATATAAGAAAATTTCCAATACATAGCGTTTAAGGAAATGTACATTTATACTGTATTAAGATATAATGGGAAATTAGTTGCAATTTAACGGCTTATTTATGAATTATTAATTTTACTTTTTTTCTATATTGCATAATTTTGCAGATATTATTTGAATTTGTTTTTTATGTTATTTACTTTATTGTAGATATTAGTAAAAAAAATGGAAATAAATAGTGATATAAATAAGAATAATTTATTATCGACGGTCGGTAATTATGTACTTCGGTCGGTAATGAAAACGAAAAATATCGATAACTGACCCAATGGTCAGTTCCAATGAACTTTGCTTCCCTCTTTTTAGGTTATGTTTTCAAACATTACAATTTAAAAAAAGAAGTGGGAAGCAGTGCCGGTCCTAGCCCTCCTTGCGCCCTCGAGCAAATTGCCCCAGGCGCCCCATGCATGGGCACGAATTTGAGAAAAATAAAGCAATATTATAGATTATGCTATAAGTTATAGTAGTCCAAAATTTACTCAATAGTTTATTACTTACATTTCACAACTTGACAAATCTTTTTAGAATAAATTTTAACGAATCATTATTGCTAATTCTTGGGATTTAGATGCCTTTATATTGATGATAAATCTCCTATTGAATTTCAAAATGAAAAATTAATTGAAGCACTTGAGTTTTTTATATTGGTTTTCCATAGTCAAAAATGTATATTATATTCTGCATAACACAGCCTGTTGTGAACTCACTACCCAGTAAAAAAACTAATTCAAACGGATTGAAATGAATTAAGATTTTTGGTAGAAAGCGGGATTCATTCAAGCTCTTTGTATATTCGATTGAATTCGATTCAATTTGCCTGAAGTTGTGCAAACGAATTCGCATTCGTAATAAATGACCAAGGCATGCATTGAATTCGTGCTGACGAATTAAAAAAAATTAAAGGCCCCAAAACTTGCCCATTGAATTAGTAAGAATAGAAGGTTTGGAAGTTCAATACAGTTTGACGAATTCAGGAAAATTGCAACATAGCTCCAATTCGTATTTGTCACAAAGCGGGATTCACTGAAACTCTTTGTGAATTCTTTTTAATTTATTTCAATTAGTTTTTGTTTACTGGGTAGTCACTATTTTATATATTCATTTTATTCTTATTATGTAAAAAATACGCATTCGTTTTATTGTGTTTTTATGAAATAAATAAGATTTATATTTTAAAAAATTCTAATTAAATTAAGTTTAAATTAAATTTCAAAAAAAAAATTTTTTTAACCTTCTTTTAAGTCAAAATGTAAATACAAATAATATCTTTTTAGGCGCCCCAAATTTCCAGGCGCCCTCGGGCGGTGCCCGACCTAGCCCCCCCCTCTCCTAAGACCGGCACTGGTGGGAAGCATTACAATGTTTGAAAACATAACCTAAAATGCGGAAAGTAAAGTTTCAAATCTATATTAATTAATAATGTAGATTAAGTTAATTATTAATTAATAAAATTAGCCATGAATTGAAAATAATCTAATAAAAAGGAAATTCTTGTATATTGTTTAAGAAATGGAAATTAATTGAATTATGCATTTATTTTGTTTTAGCGAGGGAACGCTTTCCATCGTCGAGCAGCACTGATGACGATCAAAGTGGATCAGACGCTGAACATGATTCGTCGACGATTCGTGGCAAAGGTCACTCAGGAATTTTACATCACTCGGGAACGCATTCCGTACGAAAACGTCGAGGAAATTTACCGAAGCATTCGGTAAAAATTTTAAAAAGATGGCTCTATGAGCACAGGTACAACGCTTATCCCAGTGATAGTGAGAAACTCACCCTCAGTCAAGAAGCAAATCTCACAGTTCTACAGGTAAATAAAAGACAAAAGGAAAAATTTCAATTAATTACTGTTATTATTATTATCATTTTATTATTATTATTATTATTATTATTATTATTATTATTATTATTATTATTATTATTATTATTATTATCACCAGTCGGTAATGTAGAAATTCCTTTACAATTGCGAGTAGTTTTGAATTTACAATACTCTAAAGTAGAATTTTTTTAATACTTTCCTTCTTGGTATAATTTTTTAATAAAGTATCCTGACGTGTTAGGCAATTTTGGGACCAGCGATCGTGTTTAGCGAACAAAAATACATTAAAAACCGTTCCCATATTGAAAAATTATCAAAAAATAATTTTATTTAGTCTTACTTTTCTTAAAATCATGACGTGTAAGGTAATTTTGAAACTTGGAATCGTGTTCAGCGAACAAAAATACACAGAAAACGATTCCCATATCAAAAATAAAAAAAATAATTTTTTTGGATCTTTACCCCCACTTTTTTCAAAAACTTCTATTTTGTCTTGCGCACATTGATCTTAAATTGCACATTTCAACTTTTATATTAAGACTAGCACTTCAGTTTAAAGAGAAAAATTGTATTGAAAAGCCTGAAAAACACGTTTTTTGTGTCCTTACCCCCACTTTTCTCAAAATTCTGACTTTCTACAAAATTTTTGGACCCGGGATCGTGTTCAGCGAATACATTAAAAACAAATATTGTTGATGTCAATAATAAGAAAAAAAAATTTTTTTTGGTTTTTCACCCCCACTTTGTTCAAAAAAAATTTTTTGTTGTTGTCTTGCGCACATGGATCTTAAACTATACGATTTAAGTTTCATTTTAAGACTAATATTTCAGGATAAAGAGAAAAAGCATGTTTGATAACCTCAAAAACTAATTTTTCAAATTTCGCAATATTGGCGAATGGAATTTATTTAAATTTTCTCCTGATAAATTTAATGTGGCGGAGAATTTACAATATTTTTGTATTTTTAATTACCATAATAGTTTGGTAAAAATTTATAAATAAGTACGTTGTAAATTTATTACATTTTGCACAACGTCACAAAGAATAATATAATTATATACTTTTTTTGTAAACTGCACGCCACTGTTATTTAAATGTGAATTTAATTTTTTAATTAAGTAGGTATGTAATTTTAAAAATGAAATTACCGAATTTTTTTGAATTTTTATAAGTAGGGTAGCAATGTGCATTTCACATACATACGTATGTTTCAGATTCTGCGGTAAGCAGAATTCAAAGTTAAATAATTAAAGTAATTTTATGTTAAATGTATATCTTTTTAGACAATTTATTGTATCAAATATTGTTCAAAATAATTTTTTCAATGTTTTTTAAATATTAATATTTTCTTGAGTGATAAATAATTACACATTTCACGAACGCGCAGCGACGCACTTACCCTATTTCTTTTTGGAATTTAAAAAAAAAATTATAATTTGAAATTTGTTCAAGGTGCAAAGTTACTTAAAAGTGCAACATTACTTTAATGTCCAAATTACTATAAAAGAGAAATAAATTATTTTAAAGTCTAAAATTACCTACTTTAAAGTATAAAATTACTCTGGAGTCTAAAATTACTTATGAGACTAAATTTACTGTAAAATTTTTAAATCATTTAAAATTTCTAAAAATTACTTAAAATCCAAAATTACTTTATTCTGAAATTACTTTAAAATATAAAAATACTGTAAAGTCTAAAAATACTTAAAAGACTAAACTTACTTTAAATTCTGAAATTACTTTAAGGTAGTACGCTCGCGATCGCACTTTTCTATAGAATTTCATGAAATTTGAAATCAGAATAGTTAATAACAAGATCTATGTATTTGCAAAATATTAAAAAATTGACCGTTTCTAAAACAAGATATTTAAGTTCAAAGTTTGTTATTTAACATGGTTAACCTATGAAAAGTGCATGTAAACGGCACATTTCTTCTAATAACTTCTAAAATTTTCTATAGATTGTTTTAAAAAACTAATATATTATAAATGAATGTTTGAGAAATTTATAACAAAAAGATTTAACAATATTAACCGTTTCAGTTAAAAGATATAATATAATATAATATTCTAATCTAACTAATATACTTGTGTGTGAGTGTGTCTGTACATAGGGCTGACTATGTATTCAGTACAGTCCAAGCAAAAATATGCTACAGTAACTGCACCATACTATAGCATTTTATTAAAATTTACTTTTGAGAGTGACTGTCGCGAGCGTACACGGAGAAAAATGGATAGTCAAATTTATTATCTAGATAATCATGGGTGATGATCTTGGATACTCAACTATAGGACAACCATCTAGATATTCAAATTTAGTATCTTGGGATAATCAAACTTACATACTAATTGCCATTATCCAAGATGTTCACATTTGACTATCTTAGATAATAAACGCAAGTTGCTGTGTTTATACCTACATACACATCTTAATTGATCAATAAGAAATATTTAATGATAAAAGTTAATTTTTTTAGAAATTAGTGAACATTTTGCCTAGATAAACAATTTTTTATGAAAAATCTGAAAATTTTAAAGAACAAAATACATTAATTTAACGATACCCTTGAAATGTTTAAATTCTTTTGACAGGTTTAAAGGTTATGTTGCTAATTGTAAGTTTTATATATTTTTTAACAATATTTTTTAAGCAATATTATATCTGAAATTCAGTATAAAAAAGCTTGACAATATTTAAATTTCGAATAATACGGTGTTCGATGGTCTCTCAAATTTCTCGATAATGTGCGACCAACAGTTATCACCCAACAAATACGGCACTGACCGGTTTAAATGACGTGTAATTGGTAAACATTCACTTTCTAACAAATTTTTCTCTGTTCACAGGCACTTTTTACAAAATATGACAACGTACATTTGCCACAAATGTTTTTAATTGTCTGAATTGAAAAGATTTTGTCGATCCATGTAGAAACGCGGTTGCAGGATTGGAATTACCATAGCAATGTAATGCGAATCATTTTGACAGCTGAGACTTTACGCTCCCTGCATGCTTCTGCCCTCTACTGTCAAAATGGCTGTAACATACGTATAGTGGCCTGTCATTACATTACTTTTTTATTTCCAAACCTGCAACCGCGTTTCTGCATGGATTAAAAAAATCTTTTGAATTCAGACAATTAAAAACATTTGTGGCAAATGTACGTTGTCAAATTCTGTAAAAAGTGCCTGTGAACAGAGAAAAATTTGTTAGAAAATGAATGTTTACCAATTTCACGTCATTTGAAACAGGCAGTGCCGTTTTTCTTGCGCGTGATCGATAATCAAACTTCTGCGCAAGCGCTCGGCAAGTTGACTATCCAGGATAATAAATTTGATTATCTAGATATACTAAACGGGAATATATAATATTTCAGGAAGATAATATTTCTGACTATACAGATAATAAATTTGATTATATATTTTCTAACTATCTACTTTTAACTATCCATTTTTCTCCGTGTACTACCTTAAAGTATAAAATTATCTAAAATGTATTTACTTAAAAGACTAAAATTACTTTAAATTATAAATATCATTTAAAGATTCTAAAAATAACTTTAATCTGAAATTACTTTTTTAAGTGAAAGTTATTTGAAATTCCAAAAACTACTTTAATTTGAAATTACTTTCTGGATCTTTTTAGATTAATATTATAAATTACTTTGTGAAAAATAAAATTACTTGAAAGCACAAAATTGCTTTTAGGTACAAAATTACTTTAAAGTACAGAATTACTCAAAAATCTAAAATTACTTGAAAGACTAAAATTACTTTAAATTATGAAAATCATTTAAAATTTATAAAAATAACTTTAATCTGAAATTACTTTTTTAAGTGAAAGTTATTTGAAATTCCAAAAACTACTTTAATTTGAAATTACTTTCTGGATCTTTTTAGATTAATATTATAAATTACTTTGTGAAAAATAAAATTACTTGAAAGCACAAAATTGCTTTTAGGTACAAAATTACTTTAAAGTACAGAATTACTCAAAAATCTAAAATTACTTGAAAGACTAAAATTACTTTAAATTATGAAAATCATTTAAAATTTCTAAAAATAACTTTAATCTGAAATTTCTTTTTTAAGTGAAAGTTATTTGAAATTCTAAAAACTACTTTAATTTGAAATTACTTTCGAAATATTTTTACATTAATATTTGATATTACTTTGTGAAAAATAAAATTGCTCTAAAGTTTAATATTAGGTACTTAATAAATTATAATTACTTTAAATTATAAAAATTATTTAAAATTTCTAAAAATAACTTAATCTGAAATTATGTAATCTGAACTTTTAACAAAGTTGACTTTAAAATGACTACCAGGTATATAATACACACAGTTATTCATTTTTAAAAAGGAAGTCAAGTATTACAGAAGATAAGGTACAAGCAAAATGTATTCAATGCCTTTTTATTTATGGTCAGAATGAAACAAAAAGGTATGTCTAGCCACTGATATTATTTATGATTGGCTATTGAGAGTACATACAAATCTTTGAGGGTAAAAAAGGAATTTCCTAAAACACACCTTCAATTGTAAATTAAGTACAATGAAAACTCATTTTACTCTTTTTCTCCACACATATACAAGTAGATTTCGAAGAAAAAGATGCCACTTTCCCGCCCACTTGTTTCAAAAATTTGTCTGCATAATAGAGAGACGCATTTACTAATTTCAATTCGCAATTGTCATAAAAGAGATCATTATCTCGACTATTGGGTATTTCCAAGAAGGGATTTTTATGATTATTATATTTTCTTAATCTTCTTCTTCTATTTTCTATTTTTCATTTCTTTTATTATAATTTTTATCTATTTTCTTATTCTTTTATATAGTTTCCTTTTCTTTAAATAGGTGAACTACTCAACAAATAGTGAAACAATTAGGTAAATTATTATTTTTTTATTTATAGTTGAATCCATAAATTAATAATCAAAGATAAAAGTATATTTAAAAAAAAAGTTTTTTAATAATTACATTAACAAACTAATGGTTAAATAAACATAAAAAGTGATTTTTAATTAAGGAGCAAAATAAATAAAAAAGTAGGTCAATAAATAAATAGTAAAATAACTAGGTAAATACATAAAAGGAGAAATACAAATAAATAAATAAATAAATAAACGAACAGTAAAATATTTACGACCTAACCCGTGTAGAAATTTAACCATGGCCCAAATAGGGGCCAGATCTTTTGATCATTGTGTAGGCCATAACATGTCAATTTCTACACGGGAAATAATCAAAAAAATATTGTACAATTAATATGAAAATAATAAATTAATTATGTTAATTAATAAACAAATAGTCAAATAATAAGTATAAAAAATAAATAAATAAATAATTAATAAATAAACAAATTTTGTATAATGTAAAGCTAAATAAATAAATAGCAAAAAAAGTTGATAAACAAACTGAAGTAAAAAATTAAATAAATAAAAACAAAGGAATGGAAAAGTAAATAAATAAATAAAATTGAAGGGCTGGCTGTAATAAGGGGACGAGCGCGTGGTTGAAAGGGATAATACCAGTCAGGTAGCAGCGAGCGGCTCAAGGCTTGTCACTGCTACCCGACTGGTAGTATCCCTTCCAAGTCTCGCGTTTGTCCCCTTATTGCAGCCAGCCCTTCAATTCTAGAATTCATAAGAAAATTGTGAATTTTGTTGACCAACGCAACAGCCTTTAAAAAAATATTCAATTTAATTTTAAATTCCAGTGTTTAAATAAATAGGAAATAAATAAATAAATTCTTTCCATTTCTAACAATAATTTAAATTTACAGATTTTTAATTAAAATTTAATTGCTATTTACTTTATTATAATTATGTAAATTACAAAATTTTTTATTTTCAAAAATCATCTTCAATTTTTGAATAATTTCCCTTAAAAAAATTTTAAAAAATTCAACTTTAATAAAATTCTTTACACAATTCAATTATTTTCAAAAAATTTAATAACCATCTTCGCACGACATTCAATTATATTCAATACAATTTTAATGAAATTCGTCGAATTCAATTATTTTTAATATAATCTTAATAAATTTAAAAAAAAATCAATTATAAGAATTTAATTATTTTCAATACAATTTGAATTATTGAATTCCTCAAAAGAATTTAATTATTTTCACAAAATTTCCATAAAATTCTTCAAAACAATAAAATTATTTTCAAAAATGTTAATAAAATTCTAAGGAAAAAATAAATTTTACATTGTAGATTCAAAATTATAAAGTTAAAAAAATAAAAAAAGTAAAAAAAATAATATAAAATTTTATTAAAAATGTTATATTTTAAAATAGAAAAATTTCCACATATAAAATAGTGAAAAATAAATTAATTTATAAATTTCTTTTGCAATAATATTATCACAAAACTTATTACCTCAATTTGAATGAATAAATATTTGAACTAATTACAACAAAAGTGATGTGAAATTTTTAAACATTAATTTTTTAATTGTAAATAGAACGAGACATTACAATATATATATAATTCTGTTTTTATTAGAAAATAAATTTTTAAAAAACCGAATTTCGCATTATATTATATTTTAGAATATTAAATTAATATTACTAATATTATAAAATAGATTGAATTTCAAAAAGTTTCAAATTAAAGTTTTAGAAAAGTTAAATTTTAAAAAATTTTCATTAAAAATTCTGAATAAGTTAGTTTTTGGAAACATCTTTATTCACATTTTTTTTTTGAAATTTGTTATATATTTAAATATATGTTTATTTGAAAAATTTTCAAATTATTCCAAATTTCCTGAGATTGTCTTGTTATCAAGTGAATTTTAAAAATATTTTAGTTTTTGATGAACTTTTTTTGAAATAATTGAATTTTAAGGAACTTTCTCAAAAAATATTAAAAATAATATTGAATTAAAGAAGAATTTTAGTTAAAATTTCTAGAAAATAATTGAATTAAAATTTTGATAATAATTTTTGAGAGTTTTTCTTTATGACCGGGAAAAATAATTCATGACCAGGAATATTTTTTTTATGAAAAAAGCGATCACCCTGAATAAGTAGATAAATTATTTTCAAAAAATGCTCTTAAGTGTAGAAATAAATAAATAACTGAATAAATAAAAAAAGTAGAATGAAAAAATAGAAATGAAAAAATTGAAATAGAAGAAATATAGCCAAATTCATGAAAAAGAAATCAAATCGGAACTAAAAATAATTGCAGACTTGAAAGAATTGAAACTTTGAAAGAATATGTAATTAAGTCTTTTGATTCTGGAAATTTATTGCTTGTCTCAATAAACGTCTCCTTAAGACTTGAAAATATATAATACAGGTAGGAAAATGTTCCTTTAGAATTAGAATAATGTAACGAATAAGTAAATTAGTTAATCCATGCGGCGCCGTTCAACTTAATGGTTAGGTAAAACCCCTGAAACAGATTACCTGCACCTGGTGTTGAATTGAGATGAGAGCACTACTGTATATTTATAATAATGCGCAAACAGGCAACATAGTGTATATTATATTTAAATAAAACTGTTGAAAATTACTGTTTTGCGAACTGGATTTAAAATTTTTTAAATTCTTGAAATTTTTTCAAAAATATTTTTGTTTCAAAAGAAATAAGAAATATGAAAAAAAATTCTATGGGCTTTTTAATTTTTCAAAAGATTTTAAATGTTTCAACAGTATAAAGTAATTTTGTACTCTAAAGAAATGTTTTGCTTTAAAATAATTTTTTACTTCAAAGTAATTTCGTGCCTTAAAGCAATTTTGTGCTTTAAAGTAATTTCGTGCCTTATAAAGCAATTCTGTGCTTTAAAGTAATTTTGTGCTTTAAAGTAATTTCGTGCCTTGAAACAATTTTGAGCTTTAAAGTGATTTTATTTTTCACAAAGTAATTTCAAATATTTGTAAAAATATCTTGAAAGTAATTTCAATCTAAAGTAGTTTTTGGAATTTCAAATTAAAGTAATTTTAGTCTTTTAAGTAGTTTTAGACTTTAGAGTAATTTTAAACTAAAGTAATATTGCAGTTTTAAGTAATTTTGCACCTTAAACAAATTTCAAATTATAGATTTTTTTTTCAATTCCAAAAGTAAATATCAATACTTTAGTCATTTTACTATTTTCAGTAATTTTATACTTTAAACTTAAAGTAATTTTAAGATTTTAAGTTCTTTTATAATTTAGAGTAATTTTTTAAACTTTTTCATTGATTTATATTTTTAAATAATCTAGCTTTAAATTTGAATGTAATTTTAAACTTTAAAATCATTTAAGGATGCGTAAAAATTATTTTACACTCTACAATCATTTTAAAGTTTATAGTTATTTCAGACCTTTTGACAATCCAATGCAGTCTTTAAAATTAATTTTAAATGATAAATAATTAAAATTTTTTAGACATTTTAGTTATTTTACCAAATAATGTGATTTTGAAACATTAAAATCATTTAAGGATACAAAGTACAATTTTTTGAAAATCTTTTATTTTTTAAAGTTACTTCACAAATTATTGTTTCAAAAAGTTGTTTTAAAATTCATTTCAGAATTAAATTTAATTTTTAGACTTTAAAATCACTCAAGAATTTAAAATTTAATAACAATAGAAGGGCTGGCTGCAATAAGGGGACGAGCGCGTGGTTGAAAGGGATAATACCAGTCAGGTAGCAGCGAGCGGCTCAAGGCTTGTCACTGCTACCCGACTGGTAGTATCCCTTCCAAGTCTCGCGTTTGTCCCCTTATTGCAGCCAGCCCTTCAACTTTTAGTCTTCAAAATTAATTTTTTCAAAGAATTCAAAGTTATTTCAGACTTAAGAATTATTATTTAATAGTATTTATTTATTATTTTCTTATTTTTGAAATTATATTATTTCGTATCCATTTATCTTTTTATAATTTTAAATTAAATTTACTATTTTTAATTTAAAAATATATTTTTTCAATAAAAAAATACAGATTTGATCCTAGAATTACAATTTTTAAGTCAACTTTACAAATTTTAAGTAAAATCTACAATTTTTGAGTTAAAAATACATTTAAGAAATTTTAAATAATAGATTTGAATTTAAAATTACAATTTTTAAGTCAAATTTACAAATTTTAAGTTAAAAATATATTTAAAAAATTTTAAATAACAGATTTGAAGCTGAAGTTATAATTTTTAAGTCAAATTTACAAATTTTAATGTAAAACTTAAATTTTTAACTTAAATCTACAGTATTAGAGTTAAAACTACAATTTTGAGCTAACATGATTGGTTATAAGCTAAAATTACTATTTGTTAGTTATGATTTAGTATTAGTTATTTATTTATTGTTACTTAACAATTTTATTATTTACTTTCCTCATTATTATTTGTTTATTTATTTATTATTTGTTTATTTTTTTATTATTATTTGTTTATTTTTTGTATGGTTTATTTCATATCCTCATTTAATTATTCATTTAAATTGTTCAATTATTTAAGAAAAAATATATAATTGTTAAATGTATAATAATAAAAATTCTAATTTCTGCTTTGAAGAAACAGAAACATTTTATTTTTTATAATGTTTTGTTTACTTTTTATTTATTCTTCTTGCATACAACTGAAATAAATAAAATAAACAAATGCATAAATTAAGTAAAGTAAATAAATAAATAAATTTTCTTAAGGGGGGTGTGTCTTTGAAAAATCGGTAGGTTTGGCCTAATTGCCATTTGATGTCATTGAAAATTCATCCCCGCCAAGAAAATTTTTGGGAAATAAATAGTGGGAGGTAAAGAGAACCCTTTGATTTTAATAATGTCCCTACCACCTGGAAAAATTCTCGCCCTGCGATTGGCCCTTGATGCCATTAAATAGAGATGTTTTCGCAAAATATTCCTCAGTACTGTTCTATCATTCTTTGTTCAAATAATACTCGCTATACTCGCTGTGTGTGTGTTTGTGAATATTATTGAATACCAAAACCAAAAATCAGTGTTCTTCTCTATGTCATAACAACTTTTGTCGAAGTTAATCATTAGTTGCTGTTTGACTCGCTTAATGAAAGTGTGAAGAAGAATTTATTTCGCCAGTTAACCAACTAATAGACACAAGAGAAATAGAAAAAAACTTTTTAAGTGTAATTTTAAAACCAAATAAATAAATATATTTTTTAAATAAACAAAATCGTGATTTTTGATACTTTGACATTTTTAAAAACAAAAACAATTTTAAACAAAAAACTTTGAAAAATACAAAAAAAACTAAAAATGAATAATACTCTTAGAATGCAGAAAATAAGTAATAGTATAAGAAACCAAAGATTAAATAATATTCTAAAAATACAAAGATTACAAAAGAAAATGTCTAAGTTGTGTTCGGATCCATTCTTTTTGAATCATCATTCGAGAAGAACTTATGATCTTTACAAGATCCATCGGAAATTGAGGTACAAGTCGGATCTGTTACCAATGCAGGGAAGGATTTGCTCATTGTGCAAAGCCAAGTTTTTATCCTTTATCTCTGAGGATGATTACGATGATAGAACGAAGGTGAATAATAATAATATATATATCTCTTTTCTTTTCGTATAAAATTTTCTATAATATATATTTTTTTCTATTTTGAACTTTAATATTTATCAAACAGTCGAAAATTATTTAAATGTATTTTTAACTTAAAAATTGTAGATTTAAGTTAAAAATTTAATTTTACATTAAAATTTGCAAATTTGACTTAAAAGTTATAACTTCAGCTTCAAATGTGTTATTTCAAATTTTTTAAAATATTTTTTTAACTTAATATTTGTAAATTTGACTTAAAAATTGTAATTTTAAGTTAAAATCTATTATTTAAAATTTTTTAAATATATTTTTAACTTAAAAATTGTAATGTTAGCTTTAAATTTATCATTGTAGGATTTAAAAATGTATTTTTAACTTAAAAATTGTAGATTTGACTTAAAATTTGCAAATCTAACTTCAAAATTGTAATTTTAGCTTCAAATCTGTAAGTTTTTTATTAAAAAAATGTATTTTTAAATTGAAAATTGTAGATTTAATTTAAAATTTTAAGTTCTACCTTAAAATTTGTAATTCAAATTTTAAAAATGTTTTTTAACTTAAAAATTGTAGATTTAACATAAAAATATTGTAGTTTACTTAAAAATTGCAAATTACACTTAAAAAATTTAATTTTAACTTACAACATGTACATACAGATTAAAATAAACATTTTAAGTTTAAAATTAATCTCCTTATCTTTAAAATTGTTGTGTTTAACTTAAAAAATATAGTTTTAACTTAAAAATTGAAAATCTGACTTAAAATTTTTGAATTAGGTACAAATAAAATTTTTCTTCTCAAATTAAAACGTGTAATTTTAGCTAAGAAATTGTAGTTTTAACTTAAATATTATACATTTTATTTAATAATTTAAGTTTCAGCTTTAAAATTGTAAATTTAATTTAAAAATGTTAATTGAAACTTTAAATCGGTAATTTTAACTTAAAAATTATATTTTTAACATTCAAATTTTAAATTTAACTTAAAAATAGTAATTTACATTTACAAATTTTTGTTTCAACTTAAAACATGTAATTTTAGCTTAAAATTAATAATTTTTACTAAAAAAAAGTTGTAAATTATGTACATTTAAAAATTGTGGTCTCATCTAAAACATTTAATTTTAACTAAAAAATTTTGTTTTAACTCAAAAATTGTAGTTTTTTATTTAAAAATTTTTTATTTGAACTTCAAAATTGTAAAATAAACTTAAAAATTGTAATATTAAGCTTTGAAATCTGTAATTTTAATTTAAAAAATATATTTTTAAAATAAAAATTGTTGTAATTTTAACTTAAAAACGAAAAAATTTTATTAAAAAATTAATTTCTTTCGAAATAAGAAACGTGTGAATATTGTTGTGGCAAAGAAAAAGTTCTCTTGAAATTAAATATAAATAAAAATTTGTGATAAACATTGGTAGCAAATAATTTCGTCATGGTCCAGCAAGAATATACTTATAATTATACATGTCGTTTTCTGTTGCAAGTGTCAAAAGGTCATTTATATTCTCGACTTCTATCCTTTCTTTATTCTAATAATTTCTTTTGCATTAAATTTTTTCCCCACTCTCCTTTTTAGCATTTATGCAAATTCGAGGAATAATGAACATTTTCTTTTAATTTTCTCCTTGAATAGGAAGCAATAAACATTATTTATTTATTTATTTATTCAAAATACACGGGCTTTTAATGCCTAATCGTACTAAGTTATAAATGATATTAAATAATAATTTAATAATAATCATCATAATTATTATTATTATTATTATTATATTATTAATATTTAATATAATTAATTATAATTACTACTGTTATTAATATTATTTTTGCCATTATTTGTTTATTTTCATTATTATTTTACAATTTGTATTATTGTTATATTTATATATTATTTGGATGGAAATTATTTAATGTATTAATAATTATTAACAATTATTAGAAAATTCATGTAAATTAAAATAATAAAAATATTGAAAATTTATTTTTATGAACTGTTTTTTTTCTGATAATTTATTGTTAATTTAGAAATCATTATATTTTATAGTTTTTTTCTAGTTCAAAAAAAAAATTTTTTGAAATACTTTCACAATTTTTGCATTTTCTATTTATTTTGTAAAGTGTTGCCTTATAGAAGTAAGAAAATAATTATATTAATTTTTACAATTTATTAAACAATATTAAATTTTAGTAGGATCTAGTTTTTAGTGGTAAAGAAGTATTTAGTTTTAGTTTAGGTGGAAAAAAAATATTAAATTTTATTGAAATATTAATTAATTTCATATGTATAAATAAATAAATAAAAAATTATTGTAAATGTTAAGAAACTTATTTATTTATTCATTTATTCGTATAAACGAGCTAAAAAAATAAAAAAATAGAAATAATTGTTAATTATTATTGTTTAGATTTAATTTTGCAATTAACTAAATAAATAATTGAATTTCAGGTATGCAATTGGTTTATCAATGCAAGAAGACGCATTTTGCCGGAAATGATTCGCAGAGAGGGACACGATCCTCTTCAATACACTATCTCGCGACGAGGAAAAAAAATGCCAGGAGGAAGTCATCAACAAGCCTCGAGTCTCAGTCCTCGCGCCACTCCTGAATGGGATCCTCTCGCTGGAATGAGTGCTCCGAAACGTAGCCGCGATCATGATTACGAAGATGCAACTGGTCTCATCTATCGGTTAGTAATCATTTTTTCCCTTTTTTTATTTTATTTATTTACCCATTTTTTTATTTATTTATCAATTAAACAAATTATTTATTTTTCTATTTATTTAATTATTTATTTACCCATTTTTTATTTATTTATCAATTATAAACAAATAATTTATTTTTCTATTTATTTAATTTTTTTTTCGCTTATTTATCAATTAAACAAATAATTTAATTTTCTACTTATTAATTATTATTTATTTTTTATTTATCTACTATTTAATTATTAAAATTACCATTAAAATACAAATGAATTTTAACGATTAACAATTGATTTATCGAATTATCACAGAAGTGAAGAGGATAGTCCGAATGATTACGAGAGCAGCTCCCACAGCGAGGAGGAACGTCCAGCATCCCAATGGTCCAGCGTGATTGTCTATCCGTATTCTGAGACCAAAGTCGAGCAGAACAATCAGCCGAGTTATGCTGAAGCGATCGCTCATCCTGCCCGACGAGGGTGAGTTATTCATTTTGCATAAATAATTCATTTTTAAAAAGGAAATTAAAAAAAAACAGTTTTTATACCAGGGAAAAAAAACTTACAACCAAATAATTTTTAACAACTTTTTTTATTTTTCTTATAATAAATTATTTCTTTACAACCAAATAATTTTTAACAACTTTTTTTATTTTTCTTATAATGTTCCGTTTTTTTCTTTATTTCTATTACTTTTCTATATTTTTATTCATTTTTTTATTTCTATTATTATTTTACTTTTTTTTTATTTTGATGAATTTTCTATATATTTTTTTAATTATCTGTTTTTTAATTCTATTTGGAGTTAAAAAAATTTTTTTTTAAATAAATGCAACTTTTAGCAAACTTTGCAATTTATTGTAATGATCATTTAAAAATTTGCGCTTTAATCATCACCCTTTCTGTCAATTTACAAATTTACAAACTCGAAAATTATTATTTTTTATTATTTTTTCTTTGTCGAACGATTTTTTCCACGAGATTTTGTATTTTAATTTGCATTTGCAATATTTATAATTTATATTTTAAGAAAAACAACGTTAATTACAAAAATCGAAATTTAAAAACGACGCTTAAGTTCAAAATTTTGTCGAAAATTAAAATTTCAATCGCGAAAACGCGATTTTTAGCGTGAAACATGAAAGATTGTAAATCCCTGGGATTTCGAATAAAGACACTGCGAAATTTTTATTAGAAAATTGAAAAAATCGGTTTAATTTTTTAAATAGAAGACAAAACGCAACAGCCTTTTAAAAAATGAAAATATTCAAAAATTTTAAATTCTTTCTATTTCTGACAATAATTGAACTTTACAATTCAAAAATCGTCTTCAATTTTGAATAATCTCAGAAACAAAATTTTAAAAAATTCCACTTTAATAAAATACTTTAAAACAATTCAATTATTTTCAATATAATTTTAATAAAATTTCACGAAAGAATTCCATTATAAGAATTTAATTATTTTTATACAATTTAGATTGAAATCCTCTAAAGAATTTAATTATTTTCACAAAATTTTCATAAAATTCTTAAAAATAATTCAATTCTATTCTTAAACTTAATAAAATTCTTCAAAACAATTAAATTATTTTTAAAACTTTTAATAAAATTCTAAGCAAAAATTAATTTTTTAATTCTGAATAAAACGAGACATTAAAATAAATAAAATTCTGTTTTTCTTGGAAAATAAATTTTAAAAAAACCGTATTTAAAACCGTATTTTGCATTAATAGCAATTCGTTTTCCTATAATAATTTATAAGCAACTATTTTTATATTTTAGAATGTTAAATTAATATTATGAATATGGAATGAATTTCAGAAAGTTTAAAATTAAAGTTTTAGAAAAGTTAAATCTAAAAAAAATGTTAAATACAAATTCTGAATAAGTTTGTTTTTTGAAACATTTTTTTGCAATTAGTTATATTTTTAAATGCATATTTAATTGAAAAATTTTCAAACTAATCGAAATGTTATGAAATTGTCTTGTAAACAAGTGAATTTTGGAAATATTATAGTTTTCGGTGAACTTTTTTTTTGAAATAATTGAATGTTTAAGGAATTTTCTCATAAAATATTGAAAATAATTGAATTAGAGAACAATTTTAGTAAAAATTTCTAAAAAAATAATTGAATCGAAATCTTGAAAATAATTTTTGAGTTCTTTTCTTTATGATCGGGAAAATTAATTCATGACCGGGAATTTTTTTTATAAAAAAAAGCAGTTAACTTGCAGAAAAGAATAGAAATCGGTTTTTTTTTTTTAAATAAAAAAGAATAGAAATCGGTTTAATTTTTTAACTAAAAAAGATTAAAAATCGGTTTTATTTTTTCTAAATAAAAAAAATATAGAAATCGGTTTTATTTTGTAAATAAAAAAAAATAGAAATCGGTTTTATTTTTCAAATAAAAAAGAATAGAAATAGAAAAAAAATGGAAAAGAAGTAGAAATAGAAAATAATAAAAATAGAAGAATAGAAGAAAAAAAATTGAAAAATGTCGATTTGAAGAAAAAAACAGTTTTTAAACCGAAAAGAAAATAAAAAAAAAATTTGCGTCAACACAGGGACGAGGACCAATCGACTGTGAGCGAAGCCGCCTATTGGAGTGCGCCGAGACAACATCTTGCAGCAACTCCGGACGTTCAACAGGAAACTGAGGTGTATAGCACTCACGCATGTAGTCCTCACAGCGACGAAACGCCGCCTCCAACACCACCCGAGGAAGACAAGGACAAATTCAAGTGTCTCTATCTTCTCGTAGAGGCCGCCGTCGCTGTCCGGCAGCAAGAGAAGGAGCGCGAGGGCACCGTGGTCTAACAAATCGCGATCTACCGCTACAATCCAATTTTTTTTTACTACCCCCCCCCCCCATGTATATAAATACAAATATATTTTATATATAATCACACCAACAATTTTATATACCATATATTACGTATCTATATACATTTCTTTTAATTCGATTCTCAATGAAAACCAACCGAGAATCTCCATTGACGACGACAAATCGAAAAAAAAGGTTTTTTTTCACTCGAAAAACAAAAAAAAAACAAAAAATTGTACAAGAAACTAAACTCTCGCCGCTCCATCACTTCGCGTGCCGAGGACAATTTTTTTTTCTTAAACCCCCTAAAAAATAATTTTACATGCGAGCGGAAATTTCTTCAAATTTTTTTTTATTTTCACTCCATGATTTTTTCATAAAAAAAGAGACAAAGCTGTGTTTCCTTGTCGAGTCACAATCGTAGTTTCGATTGTGATTCGATATTCTGTGATTATTTTTTTTTACGCCTCAAATTCGAATTATAGTAGAATTATTCTTATTATTAGAAATTATTACTATTATTATTATTATTATTAATTGTTTGTTGTTACGCGCAGTTTCTACCTTTGACGCGATATCGCGCTTATCCAACCTGCTTTGAAGAAGTTTAATGCCAAGAGAAGAGAAAACTGAACATACTGCTCGATGTGACCTGAAGAAAAAAAAATTGAAAAAAAGTTCCTTTTTTTTAAAAGTAGAAAAATAATGAAAATAAATTTGTCGTGAAAGAAAAATGATTGAAAAGGGAGTTAAGGGAGAGAGAGAGAGGAAAAGAGAAGAAGAGAGGGAGAGAGAATGTGTGAGAAAGAGGAGCGAGGATAGAGTGAGAGAGTGATAGAATAGTGAGGGAAACAAAAAAATGAAAGAAACCAAAAAACAAAAACTTTCCATATAATTACAGAAAAGAAAATGTTCCAATTGTTGTAATTTTTGATCTTCCAATACAAAATGTTTGTGAAAATAACTGGAGTTTATATATTGTGATGATATTCTAATTATAATTTTGTATTGTAGCTTAAATTTTACGATCACGATTTGTGCCTTTGAAAACGTTTTGTCAATTAAACGTTGATCTTAATACTTTAATTGATGCGCAAATTTTTTTTTCCTTTTTTTCCAAATTTTTTCGCTCTATTTTCCCTTTATTTCCGGATTTCTTTTGCGCTTTTTTCTTTCTTTATTTCTTTTTTCATTTTTTCATTGTATTTTTCAAGTTTTAAATTCAATTTTTATTCTTTTTTACTTTTTGCACTTTTTATTATTCTTTGCTTTTGTTTTTTCCAGTAATTAGCTAATTAACAATTATTAATGATTCATTTTAATTTACAATTCAATTATTAAATTCACTTTTTTTCATTCAATTTTTGCAGAATTATTAATTATCAATTATTAATTTGTTCAATTTGCTAAAATTAATTATTGATAATTTGGTCGATTTTCTACATTTAATTATTAATAATTCCTCATATGGTTAATTAGGTTAATTTAAATTGTTTATGAATAATTTGTTTAATTTTCTAAATTTCTAAATTTAAAAATTATGAATTTAACGTTTACTTAATTAATAACGTTCATTTAATTTGATTATCAATAACTACTTCAATTTGAATTGATTATTAATAATTTGTTCAATTTTCTAATTTTAATTATCATTTTTGATCATTAATTCACTTTTTTAATTCTATTTTAAATAAATAATCAATTAAGAAATTTGTTAATTACTTAACTAATTAATTCCTTAATTAAGAAATAACTTAATTCCTTAATTGATTATTTTAATTTTAATTGATTATTAACCCTCCTACGGTTTTATCATTTTTTCATTTTGCAGGAAATAAATTTATAATTTTGTTAAAATTAATTTTGACTATTTCATATTTATTTTGATACTAAATACAACTATTTGGCTTCAAGTTACACTAAGAGTTTTATTTATATGACTCTAATTTAATTTTTTTTTAAATAAATAAATGAAAGATACACCCCGAGTATACTCGGGGTTAACCGTAGGGAGGTTAATAATTTGTTCTATTTTCTAAATTTAATTCTAAATAGTTTATCGTTTAGACTATTAATTATTAATAAATAATTAAGTGTTTAAATAAATAATTAACTAATTATTTAAGTAATTATGTTAATTTCAATTGATTATTAATCATTTTTTACATTATTATAAATTTAATTGTCAATAATTCATCGTTTTGTTTATCAAATTAAAAATTTTAATTATTGACAGTTTGTTTAATTCTGTTAAATATAATTTTTGACAATTCGTTTAGTTTTCTAAATTTGAACATTTTTTTCAAAATTTAAATATTAATGGTTCATCTAATTATCTAAATTTAAATATTGTTCGTTTAATTTTCTTATCTTTATTATTAAAAATTAATAATTCGTTAAATTTCTCAAAGTATTACTAAATTTATAAATTAATAAATAAAGCAAGTATTAATAATTCGGTTATTTTTTTAGTATAAATAATTCGGTTAATTTTGCTAAATAGATCATTAAAATTAGTGGAAAAATTTGATTAAAACATTTTTTACTCCAGTTTTTAAAATATGTAATTTTCTTCTTTTTCTTTTTTTTTTTTGTTGTATTTTTTTCCTTTTCTGTACTTTTTTCGTATTTCGTATTTAATATTTTTTTTAAATGGGTGCAACGAGCATTGTTCTTGAAAAAGTGAAAGAGAGAAAGAAAAACATTGAAAATTATTTGCGAATTCTCGCAGGAAGCGCGAATCGTTTTAATAAACTAGATTTTTAAGGTGAAACTTATCAAGAAATCAAGACTCGCAACAAGTTTTGTTTGTGAAGAGTTATTTTTTTTCTACCAGGAGTCTTGATTTCCATCCCCTCGCCTCACTTTTTTTCCTTTTTGCCAAGTAAGTTTAATTTTCGTAAATTTTTTGTCTTCCGCTCCTTCGTCGACACCTTCTTCTTTTTAATTTGGTTCAGGGATTTTTTTCACATTTTGCCGTGAGAAGCATTTATTATTAAAAAAAAGAAAAAAAGTGACAACAAAACAAGGAAAAAGTGTTAATTCCAGAAAATCTTTTTTTTCCTGTTATTTTCTGGAATTGCGATGATGAAAATGAAAAATGTTGTCCAACTTTTAACGCAAAAAGATTTTAAATAATCGGTACAAACGCCAAAGACTTACTTAATTATTAATAAAAAAAAAAAAGAAAAAATGAGTGGTTCAACTTAAAAAAAAGAGTGAAAGAGAGAGAAAAAGAATTTTGTCATTTAGTGTATGATTGGTCCTGCTTTTTTTCTACTTATAAATACGCAACGATTGACAAACACAAATGAAAAAAAAAACTGCGCGGAATTTCATTCAGCAAAGTTGTGGAATGTACAAAATGAAAATTTATTTTTTAGACTAGAGCGCGCTCTTTAGATTATTAAGTTTTTTTTGTAGACTTTAAGTTTAGAAATTCTCTTTTTACGACGATCAAAATGCACAAAAAAGAAATCCGATTATCTTTTCGCCAAAAGAAACTTTTCGCGTCGAAACTTGTTTTCATAAATAAAAAATTGTATCTCGAAACTTTTTTCAAAATAAAAAGTTGCAGCAAAACTATTTTTTCAAAGCAAAAAGTTGTATATCGAAACTTTTTTTTAAACAAAAAAAATGTAGCGTGAAATTTTTTTCTCTTCAATGAAAAATTGTATCAAAATTTGTTTTTGAAACCGCGAAAAATTGTAGTAGAACTTTTTTCAAAAATAGAAAAAAGTATCGAAAGTATTTTAAAAGAAAAAAATTCTATCAAAGGTTTATGAAAAAAAAGAAAAAAATGTATTGAAACTTTTTGCCAAAAAAAAATGGAAAAAAATTGTTTAAACAATAAATTACGAAAATAACGAAATCAAAAATTCGTTGAATAATTCGAATAATCGACAGAAAAAAATTCGAATATCGGTAACAAAATCGATTTGCAATAAAAAGAACAATTTTTTTCCATTTTTTATGACTTTAAAAAATCAAGTTTCAATTATAAAAAAAAGAATCTTGGCGAAAAGATTTTTTGCTCATAGAAAAACGTTTTTTGTTTTAAGTAAACAATTGACACGAGAATCAAAAAAAGAAAAAGAACACTTCGTTTAAAAATATCTCGAAAACCGATTCAGGGAAATATTGAAAAATCGAGAAATTTTTTATTATATTTTTATTCATTCTAACTAAATTTTAAGAAAGAAAGAAAGAGAGAGAAAAAAAGTATTTTATTACATAAACAGAAAATTTTCGGATAAAAAAAATCGAAATATACCAAAAATGAAACAATTTATAAGAAAATAAAAAAAATATTAAGAAAAAAGAAAGCAGAAAAAACGTTTAAATCAATAAAAGAAAAATAATTGGAAAAATATTCGAAAAATACAATTTAAAGAAAAATATAAATATTTTAAAAAGAGAATTATTTCTCTTCTGATGAAACAAACGGCTTTTATAAAATCCAAAAATCTATATTTTTAAAAAGAATAAATATTTTGAAATTAATTTTTTTCGTGTGAAAAATTTTTTATAAAAATATTAAATCTTCTTTATTTAGCCTCTAAAAAAAATTCGCTTTTTTGTACAGAAAACATTAAAAATTCTTTTGTATCGGTTTTCTGAAAACAATTTTTAGAAAAGAAAAATTATTTTTTAAAAAACAATTTACGAAAACTTATCTCAACGATTAAGAGGAATTTTTCTATATAAAAAAACGCACACATTTTTGTAAATATAGAAAATAAAAAAAATGTGTTTTTGAAAATAAGAAAAAAAGGCCTATAGAGAGGATTTTTTTAATTTTTTGAAAATAGGAAATATTTTCATATATAAATATATATTATATATATTAGTGATTGCATCGCTGATAGTTTTTTTATATATTAGGCTGTTGAATATTTGGCGAAAAAAATATAATTAACATTGTTAACTATTGGTAAAATACTATTTTTAGAGAGAATAAGAATTTGTGCGATCGTTTATTATCTTAAATAGCGAATAGAAAAGAAAAGAATGTATAAAGGAAAAGAAAAAGCAGATTAATTTTGTGTTTTTATATTAAAAAGCAAAATTAAAAATTTATTTCAAATTATTTCAAAGTTTTTCGAAAATTCGAAATACAAAAAAAAAAATAAATAAATAGAATAAATATTCTATTTATAATTTTTTCTCTCTTCAGTCTTTTGTTAAATAATTTGAAATAAAATTTTATTAAAAATTCAAATTATAATTATTTATAATTTAAAATAATTTTTTTCTTCAATTTTCGAAAAGACTTTGAATGTTAAAAAATTTCGAATAGAATTTTATTCAAAATTTAAAGAAAAATTAAAATTAATGACTTGATGTAAATTTCGTTTGAGAAAAGAAGAAAAAAATTGATATTATAAAAAAAAATTAAACAGAAAGAAAAATGCAAAGAATATTTTTTGAACCTAAAATTAATAATAAAATAATAAATGAATTAAAAGAAAAGTTTTAATAAAAAAATTTTTAAAAACACAAAATTAACTCGATTTGTATAGTTATGTAATAATAAGGACAATTTACGAAAAATAATTTTCAATTTTCTCGACTTGAGAAAGTAAACTTAGAAAAATTAATCAGAAACCTCGTTTTTTTAATTTGAAATTATTTTAAACAAAAATTTTCCACATTCACAAAGTAAAGTAAAAAAAATTAAAACAAAAATACGAAAAGTAAGAAAGAAAAATATGAAAGTTGAAAAAGGAAAAGTATTTTTAAAAATATGAAAATTAAAAAACGAAAATTTAAAAAGTAAAATGTAATGTATCTACATGTAATTAAAGTTAATTTTTTACATTAAATGAAAAAAAGGAGAAAAAAATAATGGAAAAAAGTTAAAAATAATAGAAAATTGAAAAAACTGAAAATGAAAGAAAATTTAAAAAAATCTAAAAATAAGAGAAAATTGAAAAGAATAATTTTTTCGTAAATTGTAAACAATAGTTTGGAAAATGAAAAAAAAATAATTGTATATGTCGAAAAAGCCGGAGAATGAAACCGATTTTTCTTGAAATCAACCAGTTCTCACTGCCGCCATTTCTTAATTGTCCGAAGTGTCTTTTTTATTATAATAATTATAATTACCTCAATAAATAAAAATACTGTAATATACAAAAATATTATTATACAGACTAAAGAAAAAGCACACGAGGTCTTTTACATTATCCTTCAAAAAAAACAAATTTTTTTTCCGCAGATCGTCAACAAAAATTAACAAAGAAAAGAACAATTATTTCGATTCATCGTTTAATTTTTACAATTTATAATTTATAAATAAAAAATAAAACAAAATAATTTACAATTTTATTTATAATTTATAAATATTTACTTAAATTTTCTTACGATAAATCGGCGTATGAAAGGGAATAAAACAATAAAAATTCGCTATGTATGTCTGTGTGTGTAAATTTTGTAAAAAGGAGAGTGAGAGAGAGAGAGAGAGAGAGAGAGAGAGAGAAAATACTGTGCCACGAATAGATTTTTTAAGCGTCTCGATTGTTATTATTATATAAAAGAAAAGGCACTAAAAATTACAATCGACAATAGAGTTCCTATCACCCAAAAATTTCACCTCAATTTTTTGCAGGAAAAATTTATTATTATTATTATCGAAAAACAATAGAGAAGAGAAATTTTCCGCAAAAGAAAAAAAAACGAAAAACTAGATCACAATGGGTGCCTTGCTCAGAGATAAAAAAAACAAAAGAAAAGCAAAAATAAATATACTTTTTGTAGTCTCAAAAAAAATCTCTCGATTGTTTCTGAAAAATTTGTATTTTTTGGAAAAGAATCCAAGTCGTTCCAAAAAATATTCATTAATTTACGATCTGCACTAATTAATCAGTTCAAAATAATTGTTAATTAATTTTTTATTAGTTTATTTTATAGTTAATCTTTAATTACTAACTAATTAGTTCATAATTGATAATTAATTAGTTACTAATTATTTTATAATTGATGTTTAATTATTTACTAATTATTTTCTAATTAATTTTTAATTAGTAACTAATTATTTTATAATTGATTTTTAATTAGTAAATAATTATTTTATAATTGATTTTTAATTAGTAAATAATTATTTTCTAATTGATATTTAATTAGTAAATAATTATTTTATAATTGATTTTTAATTAGTAAATAATTATTTTCTAATTGATTTTTAATTAGTAAATAATTATTTTCTAATTATTATTATAATTAAATTTAATTAGCTTCTTGTTGTTTATCAACTATTTTATAATTAATCTTTAATTAGTATCAAAGTAATTAGTTTATAATTAATCTATAATAATTAGTTACTAATTATTTAATAATTAATTCTTAATTACTCTTTAGTTAGTTATTAATTATTTTATAATTTATTAATCTCTAGTTAGTAACAAATTACTAATTAATCCGTAATTAGTTACTAATTATTAACTAATTATTTTCTAGTTAATCCTTAATTAGTTACTAATTATTTATTTATTATTTAATAATTAATTCTTAATTACTCTTTAGTTAGTTATTAATTATTTTATAATTTATTAATCTCTAGTTAGTAACAAATTACTAATTAATCCGTAATTAGTTACTAATTATTAACTAATTATTTTCTAGTTAATCCTTAATTAGTTACTAATTATTTATTTATTATTTAATAATTAATTCTTAATTACTTACTAGTGGTTTATTCATTATTTTTTATATTTATATTTAATTATAAAATAATTATTTGGTAATCAGTTCTTAACTAATTAGTTATTTTATGTTTTATATTGCCTAACTTGATGCTGTGTAAAAAAAATAATAAATAAATACCAACTTCTAGTAAATAATTTTTAATCAATATTTATTAAGAAGTTATTATAAAATTTATTAATAAATAAAAATTAATTAACTTGGACTGATTAATTAATTACAGATCTAAAGCTCAAATATAGAAATAAATCGTGAGTTTTAGAATTTAGTTCTCGAACGATTAAAAACGATCAAACATTTTTCTAATAGAGTGAAAAACTTTCAAGAGTGTTTTTATTTTTTGTAAATTAATAATTATTATTTTTTAAATAGAAAGAAAAATAAATTAATTAAAAATAAATAAAGTTAAATAGAAGGAAACAAACTTGCAAATTTAAGTGAATATTAAAAAATGTGTGGTCGTTTTTCGAGAGGAAAAAAATTTTTAAAAGCATAAGCGCAAGTTTTTAATGTCAATTTTATTTTTTTTAATTCAAACATTTTTTAATATATTTTTTTTTTTACTTTGATTAGTTGATTTCTTACTTAAAAAATATACTTTTCTTTTTTCTTCTTTCATCTTCTAAATATTCCACTTTCGAGAAATATTGTGACGATAATTTTTTGATTTCAAATTAATGGATTTTGAAAGGACCAAAAAAAAAAATTCTTTATGTTTAAAAATTGCAAGTTACAATTATTATTATTTGTTGTGATTAATAAAGAAAAATAATTTATTTTACATTTTCGATAATTTAAAGAAAAACAAAAAAATTAAACAGAGAATTGAAAGAAAAAAAAATTTGTCTCCATTTTCGAGAAATAATTTTTTAACCAAATTTTTAACTACTTTTATAAAGTAAAAATTTACTTTTTTATTGAATTTAATTTCAAGTTTTAAACAATTTTTGTCCTAAATTTCAATTAATTTTATTAGTCATTGATTTTTTTTTATTAAATAGTCAATAATTATTAATTAACAATGACCAATTATTAGTCAGTAATACGTAATAAGGAATTAATAATTGTTAATTAGCAAAAACAATTAGTAATTCTATTATTAACTAGTTGTGCCTAATTAGTAATTTTTAATTATTAATTAGTAATAAACAATTAGTAATTAATAATTATTAATTAGTAATACATAATTAGTAATTAATAATTGTTAATTAGCAATAAACAATTAGTAATTAGTATATTGATGGTGAATAATTATGATAATAATTAATAATTAGTAAATAATTGTTTATTGCTGGTTAATAATTATTCATTTCTAATTGTTTTTTAAAATTAATATATATTAATTACTAATTGTGTTTTTAAAATTAAAATGTTATTTTTAATTTTTAAAAATTTTACCTCGATTTTACAAAAACTTAAATTTAAAATCTCATGCAATTTACTACAAATTCTTTTGCGATTCTCTGTCGAATTTTTACCATAAAAGAAAGATTATAATTCTGTTAAATATAATTAAGAATATAGTTTCCTTATTACGAAAAATATTCTACGCTCAAATATATTCTTATTTCTCTCGTTCAGTACTTAATTCATAAACAGTTTTATTTAATATTATTATAATTTTATTTATAGTTACTATTATAATTATACTTATTAATATTATAGTTATAATTACTATAATTATAATTATTGTATAATAATTATAGTTATAATTACTATAATTACTATAATTATAATTACTATTATAATTATAGTTATAATTATTATAATTATAATTACTATTATATAATTGTGGTTATAATTATTATTATTATTAACTATTATTATCATTATATGAATAATAAAAAGTGTTGAGACAAATTGTTCCTTTTTTTCTTTTCGTGAAAATAATAGTTTGTTTTTCTATTATTATTATTATTATTATTATTATTATTATTATTATTATTATTATTATTATTATTATATTATGTTAGTTGGTAATTATTTTTTTTTCTTCTTTTTTTTATTTATAAGAAAAAAGGAGACTTGTAAATAGAAATTTGAAAATTTGTACTCCTACAATATTGTATCGTTAGACAATAAAAAAAAGAACGCTGAATATTATTTACTGTTTACGTAATTTTAAGTTTTATGAGAGAAAAAAAAGAAACGCGTATGCATGTACAGGTGCCATAAACAATAAGAAAAGAACGTGTACAATTTTATGTTCAATTTGCCTATTATTAATTGTTTAGTTTTAATATTGATAATTATATAATATATTTGTCGATACGTTTTAGTATATTATAGTACATGTTTTTTTTCTTTCTCAATTTGTATACACGATTTCGTTTGTAAATCAACCAGTGAAATTCATGATTCAATGATATTATTGATTTTTCAATTTTTTTAAAATTATTGTAGTTTTCTTAATTACTGTAATTCTTTAAATGTTTTTTTTAATTATAATAGTTTTCTTCTAATATTTTTTTAAATTATCTTCCACATGGAATTATAATTTTTAAGTTTCATTTTTCTTTTTGGTATGCAGAATATCCTAATTCTATGTAGGAATTAATTTTTTTATTACTAATCATTGCATCACGATTGCGCTGGTATTTAATATTATAAATTAGATTTAATCGTATTGTATTAAAAATGAAACTATTATTCGATTCGCAAATTTACAATAAAAAAGAAATTTGTTGTGAATTTTACATAATCAGAGATGTTCCATTATTTGTTGCCCAAAGTATACTTACATTATAAGAGGAGAGGAAAAATGAAAAATTAAAAAAATTCGGGTTTAATTTTTTTTGTTTTTCCCATTTTTTATTACGATTTCTCTATTTGTTCGTAGAAAATTTTCTTTTTTGTTTATTTCGAAATTATTGAAAAATAATAGTAGAACAACTTTACACCATATTTTTAAAATATAGGTAACATTGTTAACTTTATTATTTTAAAAATAAATTTTTTTATTTTATAATTCATTATAATTTTATTGCAATTATTTGTAATTTATTGTAAATATTTATATATATATAATATATATATATATATATATATATATATAATTATTTATAATTTATTATAATTAATAAAAGAGAAAGAATTTTTTTAATAAAAGAGATTCACATATTTCATGATTTATCAATTGCATAAGTAGAAATTGAAGGGCTACATAAAATAAGGGGACGAACGCATGGTTGAAAGGGATAATATCAGTCAGGTAGCAGCGAGCGGCTCAAGGCTTGTCACTGCTACCCGACTGGTAGTATCCCTTCCAAGCCTCGCGTTCGTCCCCTTATTTTATGTAGCCCTTCAATTCTTTTTATTGCTTTTTCAGTATTTTATTATGTTTAAGCGTTTCAAAAAAGCGCGCTATTATTTATTTATTTATTTATTATACATAGTTCCTGCCTTTCGGCTTTGAACGAACTTCCGGCATTCTCCTTTGCCTTACACTTTAGATTAATTATTTAATAATTTCAATTAAAATAAAAAATATATATATATATATATATATATATATATATATATATATATATAAATCAAAAACTTAATTTTAAATAGTACCAAAATATAAAACATTATGAACACTTTAAACTTATAAAACTTCAACATTTCTTTATTGTCTTTAAATTCAGTCTACTTTCCATTTCCTTCCTGGTTTTCACTATTTTTCACTTCCTGCCTTTGCTTTTCAATGTACTTTAATACCTCCAAACCTTGTCCTCCATCATTTAAAATTCGTTGCATTCCTTCTAGGCCAGTCGGTAAGTGCAGAAACTGCCCAAAAATACAAACAGCAAAGTCTCAACGGTTTCTGGTAGTTTGGGGGCTTCTTATAAGAGCCCCACAGTTTGCTCTCGATTTCCGGGTGCGAAAAACAGTGTAAACCAGAGTTATTAGAATAGAGTGCGCGAGTTATACCTTTTACCGTGAGAGGCATTCTTAGACGCATAGAAAGAGACAAAAGCATGAAAGTAGACCCCTTATCTTACCTTGTTTACTGGCGCATGTGCAAGAATAAAAGTTTTTGGTTAGGTTTTTATCTAAAAAGATCGCATAAAAAATCGTCTTAAATATAATAAAATTAAATGTAAAATAAATATTTTACAATAAATAGAGTAGAGTGGGATGAAAAAGTCATGTTGAGAAAAAGCTATTTGGCTGTTATTTGAAGTTAAGACGCAACTTTTGATTTTAGTTCGGATGTCGTATCGATAATATTATAGTAATTGGAATTTTTAATTTTGAGCTGCTTATTTTGATGAGTATAAATTGAAAGCAGGTAAACTTAACATAAAATACCATTTTTCCTGCTAAAAATGTTTTTAAATTATTTATTTGTCACGTAAATAAAAGAAAAATATAATTGCCAGCAAGCAATCAACAGTTATTTCGATGTGTCACGTCCCAGGTTATGTACAATTTAATTTTAAGAGAGGGCGAACTTGTTCTTGCTTTGACTACTGAAGTAGTCACCTGGCAGGTAGGAAGTTAGGTGGTTGAATTCAAATAATAAAATATATTTCACTCTGTTTTATTTAAAAGAAGGTAAATTGTTTAATTATAATTTAACAGTCTTGATTGAGTCCTTTAATTTTAACAATATTGAACTTATAATTTCGTTCACAAGAAATACGTCTGATTAGAAGAAGAGAAAGAATTGATCTGCTTTGGCCTTCAAAAGCCACTTGAAACCCTTGCTGAACTCCCCCTCTAAGGCCCTTCTAAGAGAAAGTGGGGATAAAACAACGTGCGCATTTCCTAGTCTACTCTCAAAAGATTTACTAAGAAAAATATAGAAACTGAATTTTCTGTTGCGTTCTATTTTTAGAATCTTTGGTCAGGCGACTTAAAATGAATCCTTTGTATATCTCGAGTTTATGTTTACTTCCAAATTTTAGAGTTGTTTAATAGAAAGAGGCTTCAAGAGTTCTTTGAAATTGTATAATATTATATTATGTTTGAGATATAATTTCATTTATAATTGGAGTTTAGTTTAAATAATGAATTTTAAATAATATAAATAGTGAAAATAAAGAATATAATAAATTATAATTTATAATTGTAATTTTGCAAAATATGATTAATTATTAATTATTTATATTTGATTTTGAATCTTCCCGCGTTTTACCATTAGGGTAGAGTTCTCAGCAAAGTTTTCGTATTTCTGTTGTTAGAATATGAAAGTGGCGTTATTTACATTGTTAAATTCGACGATAACGTCACAGATGCATCAGCTGTTTCACTATCGCGCATGCGTTATTTGAGAAAGAAAGAAAAGGGGTCTACTTTTCGTATGGCTGTCTCCGTCTATGCGCCTAAGAAACATTTTGGTCTCTTGCGCACTCTATTCTAATAACTCTATGGTGTAAACAATCGCCAAAGTTTGGAAAACATGGTTTTTCGGTGCTCGTTGCTTCCGGTTAAGTTTTAGGGGAAAAAGTTGTTATTAAAAGTTATAGAGCTTGGAAATACCTTTTAAATGATGGGTCATACGTTAAAAAAGGTTAATTAGTTTAGTTGCAAATGAATTTAAACCATTAAAAATAGCACTTCTTTAATTGTTTAATAACTTTGTTAATAATTATCGAATTTGTTCATAACTTAACAGGAATGTTCTTTTTGCGTAGCTGAATAAATCCCCCAAAAAATTAACTAGATCGGAGAAATAGTTTATGCATAATTCCATTTGTTAACTAAAAACATGTAATTTTTCAACGGAATTTCCCCACTTTTGGTACATCGAATTTCGATTTTTTCTTTGGAAAGTACACTTAAGAAGTCAAACTTTCATCCTATTTAAATGGCCAATTGATTTTTTTATCTATAAAAAGGGTTTAAAAAGGGTGTGTTTTTTGTCATAAACAAATGGAATTACTCAGCCAATTTTCACTTTATTAATTAGCTATAAACGACATATAATTCCATTAGTATCCACAAAACTTTTAAACAAAAAAATCCGACCTAACTTAAAGGGGGGGGGGGGGAGTTAACTTTTTTTTTTAAATTCCTGACAAGTTAATTATTAATATTTTTTATTGAAACTCGCACGACTTTTAGTTCAAAACATGTATTTTATGAACAAAAATTGAACTTAACGTTTTGTGCTTTTATTTTTCATTTATATCAAGTGAAAGTACATGCATCCTTTTTCAACTTTCGGACGGCGGAGTGGGGGAACTCGGTGGCGCTTGATTCTCGCCCGCCACAAAACTGAATTCAGCCGTTCAAATTCGCAAAAATGGTCATAACTTCGTTAATTATTGACCGATTCTAATTTTTTTTTTAATTCTATGTATTTTTTTTATGCTGAATCCAATTATGAATTTATATATTTTTTAAATAAAATATTTTTTGTAGAAATAAAATTTTTTTTTTTTTAACAACAAATTTTTATTATTATTTATTATATTTAACAAAAATTTTTCTTCGTACATCTTATTTCATTTAATTTAAAATAATGTTATTTAAAAAAATCTGAAATTATTTACCAATAAGCGTGTAGCATCGAGTTTAAGCGTTGTAGTGGCAAAATAATTATTTTTTATGGGTTAAAGTAATTTTATTAACTTTTTTTAAAAATAAGAACAAAGGTGTGTTATAAAAGAAACAATATTATATTTTTTATTAAATACTATTTACAATAAACATATTTTTAATCATAATGATAATGTTAAAATGAATGATGAGTGTATGGATGATTAAAAATATGTTTATTGTAAATAGTATTTGAGCCGTTCGCTATAGAAAAACGACTTAAGTCGACTTAAGTTTTTGACGAAAGAATTAAATTAAAGATTCGGAAACGAATTACTAATATAATTTACGTATTAATTATATCGATCATTTTTCCCAATACAAAGGTATTATCAAAGAATTCTTTAAAAGAAAAGAAGGTCGAGTAAACAATGTTTGCTACTTTAATAACATTATTTTATAACAAATGACTTGAGTCGTTTTTTCCAGCGAACTACTAAAAATGAAACAAAATTAAGTATTTTATAAAAGAACACTTTTATTTTAATGTATTAAAACATATTTATTATTCTAAAAAGTCTTACGATATATTTTTTAGTAATATTCAATTAAATATCAACATTATAATGCACAAGTTTAGTTAACAAAATGAAAAAATTACTCGCTTTTGTAATAATCCAAAATTTTTAAAAATTTCAAATTTATAGCAGTGAAGGCTTGTAGGAAAAACCTTCTTTAGTATTTAAAAAAAGGAAATTGAAATCGGTGGAGATTTGTATTGTCGGCAGAATTTTGTCCAAAACACTGCATTTCTTCCCACTGTACGCGGTAGCAGAGGACGTGAACGCGCGCTTGCGTAAGTGCTTCAATTTCGGGACCCAGGAAGTTTAAACACCTCAATTAATTCATAAATAGTGACCTACAACTTTAGAAACTTGATATATGTAATCTATATGTCTTGTAGAATACACTGATAACAAAATTTTTAAAAACCGCTTAAGTCGACTTAAGTCGTTTTTCTAGCGAACGGCTCATTTAATAAAAAATATAATATTGTTTCTTTTATAACACACCTTTGTTCTTATTTTTAAAAAAAGTTAATAAAATTACTTTAACCCATAAAAAATAATTATTTTGCCACTACAACGCTTAAACTCGATGCTACACGCTTATTGGTAAATAATTTCAGATTTTTTTAAATAACATTATTTTAAATTAAATGAAATAAGATGTACGAAGAAAAATTTTTGTTAAATATAATAAATAATAATAAAAATTTGTTGTTAAAAAAAAAAATTTTATTTCTACAAAAAATATTTTATTTAAAAAATATATAAATTCATAATTGGATTCAGCATAAAAAAATACATAGAATTAAAAAAAAAGATTAGAATCGGTCAATAATTAACGAAGTTATGACCATTTTTGCGAATTTGAACGGCTGAATTCAGTTTTGTGGCGGGCGAGAATCAAGCGCCACCGAGTTCCCCCACTCCGCCGTCCGAAAGTTGAAAAAGGATGCATGTACTTTCACTTGATATAAATGAAAAATACAAGCACAAAACGTTAAGTTCAATTTTTGTTCATAAAATACATGTTTTGAACTAAAAGTCGTGCGAGTTTCAATAAAAAATATCAATAATTAACTTGTCAGGAATTTAAAAAAAAAAAGTTAACTCCCCCCCCCTTCAAGTTAGGTCGGATTTTTTTTGTTTAAAAGTTTTGTGAATACTAATGGAATTATATGCCGTTTATAGCTAATTAATAAAGTGAAAATTGGCTGAGTAATTCCATTTGTTTATGACAAAAAAACACACCCTTTTTTAACCCTTTTTATTATGCACTTAGATAAAAAAAATCAATTGGCCATTTAAATAGGATGAAAGTTTGACTTCTTAAGTGTACTTTCCAAAGAAAAAATCGAAATTCGATGTACCAAAAGTGGGGAAATTCCGTTGAAAAATTACATGTTTTTAGTTAACAAATGGAATTATGCATAAACTATTTCTCCGATCTAGTTAATTTTTTGGGGGATTTATTCAGCTACGCAAGGAGAACATTCCTGTTAAGTTATGAACAAATTCGATAATTATTAACAAAGTTATTAAACAATTAAAGAAGTGCTATTTTTAATGGTTTAAATTCATTTGCAACTAAACTAATTAACCTTTTTTAACGTATGACCCATCATTTGAAAGGTATTTCTAAGCTCCATAACTTTCAATAACAACTTTTCCCCCTAAAACTTAACCGGAAGCAACGAGCATCGAAAAACCATGTTTTCCAAACTTTGGCGATTGTTTACACTGTTTTTCGCACCCGGAAATCGAGAGCAAATTGTGGGGCTCTTATAAGAAGCCCCCAAACTACCAGAAACCGTTGAGACTTTGCTGTTTGTATTTTTGGGCAGTTTTTGCACTCACCGACTGGCCTAGAGGAGGATTGAGCTCTTATGGGGCCGTTCATAAACTACGTCACGCCTTAGAGGGGGGGGGGGGGTGGAATTAACTTTTTGTGACGTTCTGTAGAAAAAATGGCGCCAAAGCATGTAAAATTAGTAAAAATTTATTTTGTCTCGATACACGGAGAAAAAAAGTTCACGAATCTCTCGTCAACTAGTATATTACTTTTGGATGGGACACAAAATTTCAAAATTTTCATTCACTTTTGATTAGAAATGGCGAACGTCAACGAAAAACTGAAACAAAGTTAATGAATTTTTGATGAACTGGTTAAGGATGAGTAGTTCGTCAAAAGTAGAGGTACAAGTTCACGAAAAAATCGTGAACTCGCGAGTTTCAGTAGTATGCGCAGTTCGTAATGCGCATCAAATATGGCTGATCAAGCATTCATCATTCAGTCGGTGTCATCGGTGTTTATATTCGGGAAAATTCTTTGATGAAAGTTATTATTTAGAATCAGTGTTTTTTATTACTTAGTGAATACTTTGGTTTGCTAATTTCCTTTGTGAAACAAATAATTCATGAAATGAATTAAAAGTTACGATAAGGGACTTTTTCTACTTTGCACGGTCCTGAGTTTTACAGCAGACAAAGCTAATCGTTTCGTTTGTCGAAGGACAATGTCTCTAGATTTAGCCGTGGCGGTTAGTTGTTAGAAATATTATGTTATGGGTGTAGGTACTAGGTTCGAATCCCGTGAAGCGAATTACGAATTTTAATGGCGATAAAATTGTGTATTCTGTGTAGTTGGGTGCGTAATAGGCGTCAAGTTATCAAATTGAGTGAAATACTATAAAAAAGTATTGTCTCGAAATTATTTTTTCTTGTTTTTAGCATTTTTTAAAAGTTCACGAATTTTTCGTTAACTTTAACGAAAAGGTCGGAAACCGTTCTATGTTTCTAGTGAAGGAGTTGATGAAATTTTGACGATCTGTGTTTGTTGATTTTCAAGAATTTTGTGTCCCATCCAAAAGTGATATACTAGTTGACGAGAGATTCGTGAACTTTTTTTTTCCGTGTACGATATTTCTACGAGCCACAATCACATTTTTGCGATTTCAATTTACAGATGTAGGTGACTTGATTTGGGAAAAAAATGGCCGCACAGAAAGGTGAAGTAAAACGGGTTGCCTACGTAAGGCATAACAGTATGGTAAAACAGGGCAGTAACTTTTAGTTTGTTGAAAATTATAAAAATAATATTTTGCAATAATGAAAACTAATATGAAAAATATAAATAAAGGGATTTTTGTTTATAAAAATATATATAATATAAAATATGGAAAACATTTTTTTTAAAATTTTGTTATTCATTAAAATAATTTTTTAAAGAGCGGATTAAAAATTAAAATCGCTAATTAGTACCTCTAGAGGAACTAATCAAATGATTTTAATATGTTTTTTTAATTGTTTATTTTAATTCTATCAATTACCGATAAATGTTGCAAGTATTGTTTTAATATTTGTGTACGGAACCCGCCATTGCAGTGCGAGTACAACTCGCACTTGTCCAATTTTTTTTATTTTTAGTTAAGAAATTAAAGTTAAGGGGGGATGGTTACTTTTTATGCATTTTTAGCCAAAAATCTTGTTATTTTCTTGACAACGCTACGCTCGAGCCGCAAACTTCACTCTCGAAAAATCACACTTTCGCCACTAGTTGTACAATGTACTATTGTCCCCATACTGAATTTCTACATATCGTCACCTATTAGGCTAAAATTCGGTACACTTGTGTACATCGATGCCTTCGTCGGATGAACGTGTTGCACTCATAGAAACATATGAGTGCAACACGTTCGTCCGAGGAAGGCATCGATGTACTCAATAACTCAAGTGTACACATTTTCATTTTCAATTGTAGATTTGGGGAAAATTCTAGCGAACCTGATTGGAGATCATATTTGCGAACCAGGAGAGAAAGAAATTTAATTATTTCGAAAAAATGTCAAAAAATGACTTAAGCCCCATACTGAACTTCTACATTTCGTCACCTATTGGGCTAAAATTTGGTACACATTTTCATTTTCAATTGTAGATTTGGGAAAATTTTAGCGAAGCTGCCCAGTAAAAAAAATTCGATACACGGACCGCGGAGTTCGTATACGAGCTCGGTAGCTCGTATGAGAAATATGAGAAATCTCTCATACGAGCCTTTTCCGTAATGAGAAGTGTATAGATGCTTGTATACGAGGTGACTTTTAAAGCATTTTTATTAATGTAACACTATTTTAAAGTAAATGTAGATAATAGAAATGAATTTTCAAAGTAAAACAAAGCTAAATTTATAAGGGAAATGAAGTTTTAAGAAAAAAAAGAATAATTTTATTCAAAAAATTTATTCACACTGAAAAAAGGTTAGAATTTGATAATTCCTTGGTACTCTAACTAACCGACATTAGATATTTCTCGTATACGGTAAGCAGATTTTTTATTAAATTTAATTATTTTATATAAGAACATTTATATAATAAATAAATAATAATATATTATTAATTAGTAATGAAAAAAACTTATTTATTCTACCGCCAATACAAAATCGTGCTTACCGCATCCGAGAAATATCTAATGTCGGTAAGTTAGAGTAAGAAGGAATTATCAAATTCTAACCTTTTTTCAGTGTGAATAAATTCTTTGAACAAAATTATCCTTTTTTTCTTAAAACTTCATTTCCCTTATAAATTTAGCTTTGTTTTACTTTGAAAATTCATTTCTATTATCTACATTTACTTTAAAATAGTGTTATATTAAGAAAAATGCTTTAAAAGTCACCTCGTATACAAGAATTCTGATAAAGAGAAACACTTCATTATCCACTCTCAATACTCCTCATGTGGTAATATATTGTGGATTTCGGTTTCTCATTTTAAAAAAGAGATAATTCAGCAAAATAAAATATTATTGTTAATACACTATTATTGAAAATCTACAAATATACATATTACCACATGAGGAGTATTGAGAGAGGATAATGAAGTGTTTCTCTTTATCAGAATCCTCACTTCTTTGCCAACTAAATTCCAAGTACAGCATTGCACTGTCAGTTAAAAAGTGATATTTTAGAAATCTTGTTCTTTTTCCTCACTCGAGGTATTTTTATACCTAATTTTTCTGTATTTGTCTGGAATTAAGAATTGTCTAAAGTTTCTGTGACATTTTAGTACTTTTTTCTTAACCTTTAAAGTGCTATGCCGGTCTGAAAGACCGCTATTAAAATTTTCTTTGCTTGTAACTTTTTTCCAAAGTATAATAAGAACTTGAACTTTTTAGTAGCTTCATATTTTATGAAAATCTGTTAGGAGACAATTTTGTCAAAAATTTTTATTCGTTAAATTTTGTAATATAAATTAATATTTGAAGTATAGCGGTCTGTGAGACCGGGGTTAGCTTTAAGTGAAAGTATATTCCAGTATATTCCCATGAGTATTGTCTGCGCAGCTTGACGCGCAGCTAGTTCTACTGACAGTTCTCATAGACTGCATTTATAAAATAAATAAAATAAATAAATGCATAATACAGAAATGACTTTTTTTGTTAAAAAGTAAAAAATATTTATAATAGTTGTCTTTTAAAAATTATAAATGACTAAAAAACTGTCAAAAGGGAATAGCGGTCTGACAGACCGGGGTTAGCACTGAGTGTGATTTTTTAACACTTAGCACTTTAAAGGTTAATTCAGCAGTTTTTTAGCCACGAAAAACATTTGGGATGATTGGACTTAATGCAGCGGATAATTGAGCAACCAGTCCAATTGTCTAAATGCCGTTTGGACAATTGAGCAGACGGCTTGCTCCGGTTACAGCAGGAAGGAAGAGTAAGGAGACCGAACTCTGTGTAGAAAGCGCTTTAAAAATCTCAGAGAAATATGCACGAAAAGTGCCAGGCTCACTGCGTTATAGTCGACCTCCAATTAAGTTGATCATGCGCATAAGCTGTGTTGTGTCTCTGTTTCTCGTAAAAATTGTGCGAGTGAGATGTAAGATCTAATGTTTACATTTAGCCGGTCTTAGTGAGATACATACATATACAATACATTTCGTTTTAATAATTATTTATTTATTTTATTTAAAAAATGTCGTGTTGTGTGCCAGGATGTAAAGAAAGAAAAAGAGTCTAAAAACATTAGTCTCTTCTATCCTTCTACGGCAGGTCCGTCTGTCTCTTCTGTTTTTGTACGTATTCTTGTGGACCTTTAATTATTCCACGCCAGTAGAGGCGCCACTTTCGTAGGAGGCCTAGTTTTGTCTGTTATTATCGTTATTATGTATATAAATACATGCTGCAGTGGGTATTCTGTTGCTTATTTACAAATATTTATAAACATAATAAAATTAAAGAATCATTCCTAACATAATAAGTGTTTTTTTTAAATGGGCAGAAATGTTAGAAAGATCTGGACGTTTGTACAACTCCGTAATTTAAAAATTCTAATCTAATTTTATCCAATTTAAAAGTTTTAAATGTTAAATGTCCAAGAAAATAAAGTTTTTATTTAAGATAAATATTTTATTAACTTATATTTTGAAGAATTCAGCATTTGAATAAATAGCAACTAGAAAATATTACCCTAAAATATAGAATAAATAAAAATTTTACCAGCTTAATTTTCATCTATTCTAATTATTCAACATTATAATTATGATTCAATATTTATTTTAAAGTGTTTTAAAATTATTGTTAGTGTATACCCTGTATACTTTTAAAAAATTTCATTTTATTAACTGAATTACGTATTGCTGCTTGAATAAAATTTATTTTTATTACTTGTAAATTATTTATTTCATACATAATTCTCTGCAAATATTTTTTATTTAATAATTTAAATAAAGATATTTATTATTAAAAATTAGTTATTTAAATGTAATATTATTTTTTAATTATTTAATTTTTTTTTGTGTAAACTGTTATATTTCAATGCATTTTTGGGCCCCCTAAAACAGTGGCGCCTCTATCATTGTGGAATATTTATAGGTCCACGAGTTTCACAGAAGACAGACGGGTCTGTTCTACGGTATGTAAATATACTCTAGTTATAAACACAATTCTTCTTAACCATTTTCGCAAAATTTTTCCTTTTTTATAAATATATTATTAAATTATTTTGAAAATCTAAATAATATCACAATTGCAAATAAATAAATTTGCTTTTAAAATTAACACTGCGTTTAAACTATGTAATATTTACCTTGACATAACCACACTTTTCATCTATGTCAACACTGAACTTTAGTTCAATGCGCATGATCGACTTAATTGGTGATCAACTAGAACACAGTGAGTCTGGCAGGCTGAGTCCACAACAGAGAACTTGCTTTGCAAGTTGGTTAGAAAGCCTATGTTAATACATAGGCTCTCTAACCAACTTGCAAAGCTGATCTCTTTAACGTCTTCTGTTGTGGACTCAGCCGCTTTTTTCGTGCATATTTCTCAGACATTTGTAGAAGCAGAGTTCGGTCTCCTTACTCTTCCTTCCTGGGTTACAGATCTCAATTTCAATGTTTAACATTGGCACTCAGGCCGCAGTCCCATGGCAGCGTTTTGCGTTGCGTTGTAATGAGAGAGAATGGAGCAAACGTATATTTGCGTCTTTTTCTCTCCCATTACGACGCAACGCAAAACGCTGTCATGGGTCTCCACCCTCATACTCGCGCGATGCGCAGTGTATACACGGCCATGACCTGGTGACTAGTGAATACAGCTTAAAGCTTGTGAATTTGGTGGCGCGAACGCCGACCATACGACAACGGTGTGTACGGCAACACATCGGAGAGCCAAAAGTAGCACTCCGTCTACGTCTCCGTAAACCAATGGAATTCGAGTAGGTAGATATGTTTAAATTATAAAAAGAAAATAAATGGTTATATTTTAATATTAGCACGTTTTAAAAATCTAAAAACGTGAGAGACGACTCTAGGATTAGGGTTAGTTAGAAATTTCACACTGCAAAATGGAGGAGGACATTTTAAAGCTCTTGAAAGGGCTTTAATCAAGTCTGGGCGAAGTGCATCAAATCTGAGGCAAGCCCAGAGAACGTGATCGAGATCTTCATCAATATTGGGACAGTGTGGGCAATCGCCAGATTGAATATAATTCTTTCTAGCGAGACTAGCATTAAGGTTATAATGATTACATCTTGCACGACAAATAGAAGTGATCCAAAGTCTGCGAGCTACGAAGTTCGTAAACCATGGTTTCCTTCTGGGTTGGTAGAAGCATTGTGTGTATTTAGCACCTTTATTTCTGCCTACTTCCAGAAAGTATGAATTGCAGCTATCGGACAGCTGTTTTCGAGCAAGACAGAAAAAGTCAGAATAAGGGAGCAATATGTTTAGTTGATGAGGATTGGTGGATGCATCCTTGGCTGCCCTGTCTACTTCCTCGTTCCCATCAATACCTGAGTGACCAGGGATCCAAACGAGGGTAGATGGGCGATTTAAATTGGAAAGAATTTTTAAGCGGTTTCTGATAGCAAAAATTATATAGGATTTAATTTTGTAGATGTTTTTAGAAGATAGGTTTTTAAGAACACTAAGAGAATCTGAAAAGATTACTGTATTAGAAAGGTTAGAATTTATAATGTAGTCCAAAGTAAACAAAATTGCAAAGGCTTCAAGAGAGAAAATTGAAGCATGTTTTGAAATTTTGAATTTAGAGGTTAAATTTAAAGAGGGACAGACAAAAGCGCATCCAGCCAAGTCTTCCTTTTCTGATTTGGAACCATCAGTGAAAAAGAATGTGTGATTTGGGAAGTTAATGTTGGATAGTTCCTTAAATAATATTGAAGGTTTAGGAGAGTTTTGGAGTGATTTACCCCAATTAAGAATAATATGGGAAGTGAATAAACGATCCTCAAAGAGGAATTCGAAGTAAGGGTCAAGGTTCTTACTTCTGATTAATTCGCTGTAGGTTTTCGATTTTTCGAAAGCAATTAAAAGAGGGAAGTTAAATTTGGTGTTAGAGTCAATAGTGAGTCGAGAGAGTTCTGCAAGTTTATCCGGTAGAGGGTGAGTGGAGTTTGAATAAACTCTGTAGAGATATGTTTTAGAAAGGTAGTTAAATCTACTTCTTAAAGGGGGTTCACAATATTCTGCAAGCATTACGTTAATTAAGGTGCTCTGTCTGTAGCCTATGGCTAGTCGCAGAGCTTGATTACGAATTTTTTTTAGTCGTGAACAATTTTTATGAGACTTGAAGTTAGAGGCTTGTGAACCATAATCAATAGGGCTTCTGATTAGTGAGTCAAAAATGCGAAGTAAAAGTTGGGGATCTGCTCCCCACCAAGTACCTCGAAGGACTTTTAGTATATTTAAAATTTTCCTACTTTTAACACATAAATAGTTAAAATGATTATCAGAGGAGGAAGATTGATGAAAGTGAATGCCGAGATATTTAACAGAAGGACAAGGTTTTATTACATGATTATTTAAAGATAATGTAAGGGTTGGATCATTTAGATCAAGTTTTTTATTACTAAAAATAACAAATTTGGTTTTGACCGGACAAACTTCCAGACCTCTCTCAGACAAATGGTCCGAAAGGGAGTTAAGGCTATTTTGAAGGGAGGTAATTACTTGATTTAGGTTTGGGGAACGACATGAAACTGATAAATCATCAGCAAACTCGTAGATTTCACAATCCGCAGGAATAATAGTATTCAGATTCCTAGTGTACATTGCAAAGTTAATTGGACTAAGAATGCTACCTTGTGGAAGACCGACAGTGCTAGTTCTTGGACCAATAACCGCGCCATTAATCTTGACATATATTTTTTTACATTTTATCGAATTGTATATAAAGCGAGATATTGATTCCGGTATGCCAATTGATTTAAGATCTTCTACTAAAATGTTCGGGACTACACTAGGGAAAGCGCCCTTTATATCTAAAAAGAGTGCACCCACAAACTCACGTTGAGCTAAACCAGATCAAATTTCTGTCGAGATTAAGGCGAGGTTATCTGTAGAAGATTTTCCTTTTCGAAAACCGAATTGGTAAGGACTAAGGATTTTATCGCGTTCTATAAGCCAAGTAAGCCTATTATATACATATAAGTTTTTCTGCGACTTTAAAGAGACAAAAGGCTAGAGAAATAGGACGAAATTTACCAGGTGATGATGAGGATTTTGGAAGGAAAAAGATAAGAAAATTGTTCCACGAAGGAGGGAAAGTTCCGCTGGATATTATTCTATTAAAGATTGATCAGAGAATTGATGAGGATTCTTCTGGAAAGTGTTGAATAATATTAAAATCAATTTTATCAAGACCTGGAGAGGATTTAGTTTTACAAGATTTAATTACTATTGAGAGTTCTGAGAGAGAAAAGGGTGATTCAAGAAATGGATTATTATCAAAATTTTTTGGAAAGTTGTCGTGAAAAACCGTAGGAAGATAGAGTTTATCCACAAGAGAGTGGAGTTTTTCAATTGTTTCCTTATCTGCTGAGCATGAAGCTATCGAAGGTTGAGTAAACCTGTTTTTAAAGGACTTTACTATGGCCCATACTTTTGTTAAAGGGGTGTGTCTATCCAGGGAATCGCAGAACTTTTTAAAAGATTGACGTCTAGCCTCACTAAGTGTGCGCTTAGCTATGGCTTCCGCTTTTTTATAATTAAGAAAATTTGAATAATTAGCTAATTTTTTATAATTTTTGAAGGCTAGTTTCCTATTATTAATTACCTCATCACATTTATTGTCCCACCAAGGTGCAGGTACAAAAGGTTTTCTGTGAGAGGTAGCATTCTTAGTCGTCGAAGCGTTTTTCCGTTGAGGGCATGCTGTTTTAATTGACTTGTCAACAAGCTCTACAAAATTATTATAATCTGAAATAGGGTCATCAGTGTACAAAAGATCAGAATTTGATTCTACGGATAATTGTAGTGTATTGGAGAAAAGGGTCCAATTTATTTTTCTTAAGTTATATTTGTGAGAAGAAAATGATGCTATTGGAATTGTAATGCCCAATGACGAAAGAATAGGGAGATGATCACTACCTAACGGATCGTCAAGGACATTCCAAGATGAGGATGTAAAAAGGTTTGAAGAGACGAGAGTAAGATCCAATGCAGAACCGGGATTAGGTGGCCGACTTACCATGGTAGGTGAGCCATCATTTAAGAGGATGAGGTCCATCTCATCCAGTTCTTCACATAAGTTACGCGCATTAGGACAGACATAAGAGCCTCCCCAAAGAGTGCTATGACAATTAAAATCACCTGCTATAAAAACAGAGTTGAAACCAGAATTTTCGATAGAATTAAAGAAACGTTTCCAATAATTAAGGGGGGTTTGTCTACCAGGGACTCTATAAACAGAAACTATTAGTAATTCACCCAAAGAAGAGTCAATTGAGACAGCAAGTGTTTCAAGTTCGTCTTCCTGAGTAAAAATTGTTGAAATTTTTGAAAATACCAAGCTTTTGCGAATGGCGATGATGAGACCACCACCCCTATTTACTGTTCTGTCGCTTCTAATAATATTAAATTGTTTTAAAATTTTTAAATTATGGTTTTTATCGGGTTTTAAAAAGGTTTCGGAAAGAAGGAGGACGTCGAATTTATTAGAGAGACTTTGGATTTCGGGTGCCTTTTTAGTGACACCTCGGCAATTCCATTGCAGGATATTTAATTTAGACAATTGATCCATTAACGTTGTTGTTTACGGAGTTGAATAATAAGAGAATGCTTTCTATAATAGTATTAAGTAAACTTTCGTTGTGTTTAGTTTTTTTCTGGTGAAGAACTGGATGAAAGTTGTGTGACGTGATCTTTGATCATGGAGATTAGAATTGAAGGGAAGGATTCATGGTTGGAAGATTGATCAATAGTGTTAGAAGTTGAAGGATTAGTCATGGAATGAGAAGCAGAGAGGGCAAAACCATTAGGAAGGTCGCTATCGTCTCTACCATTGTTCCATTGTGTTGCGTAGAAGAAGTTAGTTCTTTTGCGTGATTGTGATGTGTCAATTTTTGAGTTGACAGGCTTAATCAAGGGACTTCTCTGTTTTTGAGATGAGAGGTTTGTGATGTCTGAGAAAAGTCTAGTAGTGTTATGATTCGTCGAGGAAGGAGCTGGAGATTCTCCTAGCTGTGGAAAATTCGAGAAATTAAAGGAGTTTGATGTTGTAGTTGTTTTCCTGGGACGAAGGATAGCTTTAGCTTCAATGAAGGAGAGTTTGTGTACAGTAGCGTAAGTACGGATTTCTTTTTGAAATGTAAATTCCGGACAATCCTTAGATGTAGCTACGTGAGAACCAGAGCAATTTACACATTTTGGTGCATCTGAAGCTTTTGGACAAGGATTGGATGTGTCATGGGTGATGTTTTCTCCGCAGGATTTACAACGCAGTTTAGAGCGACAATGTTTGGCGATGTGGCCAAACCTAAGGCACTTCAAACACATACGAGGATTTGGGAAGTAAGGACGAATTGGACTTGACCCCTTGTAGACCGCTACTCTTTGGGGGAGAACAGTGCCTTGAAAAGTCAGTAGAACGGTTTTGGATGGTATGAATTTGTACTCTTTGGTTTTTTCGTCGAAGATTTTGCGGTTAAAACGTCGCGTTTGAAGAATTTTAATCTTGTTTACATGTGGGCCCATAACCTCACCATGCTCGATAATTTCCCCAATTGTAATGTCCGTGTCGTCATCGTTCATTATTCCCTGGCAAGAAACGAAACTTGTAGGGATAATGCCTATCAGACCGTGAGATGACAATTGGGAGTGATCGAGCAACGGTTTGCTACATGGCCCGATTTTACGGTAACTCTAACTTTACCTCGACCGCTTTGGTTAATTTCAACGATTTTATTTGGAAAGATTGGGTGAAGAATACGACCGACGGACATAGGACCAAGGTCTTTTTTAAAATCATTTGATTTGGGATCTCGTTGGATAAAAATTGCGTAGTTGCTTTTCAAAGAATTATCGTATCTGAGTGTTAGGTTAGTGTTGGTTTTGTCTGATGTGTCTGAGGCTGTGTGAATTGTGTGTTGAGTAGGTGAAGATTTTTCCTTGGAAGTGTCAAAATCGAGTGTTTGAGATGAAATGTGAGAATCATTGTTGCAGTGTTTTTTCGCGGTGAGATTCGACAAATCGTCATGACTGTCATTGAGTCCTTTCAAGAAAACCAGGCTGTTCGCGGCGCTTTCAATTTCCATTTGAGTCTGAGGGGAATGGGGAGGATGAAAATCACCCCCAGAGCCGACACTCATGTTTAAGGAACCGGAGGAAAAACCTCCGGTTAATAAACTTTTATGCCAAGACAGAACTTAAAGTACACTACTCGAATTCAAAATGGCCGGCCGGACGGTTGCGATGGCACGCGGCAGAAAAACGTTGACGTGGTTGTGCTTAGCAGCACGAAATCCTCAAAGCCTTTTCCACAGTACACTATTTGTTCGACTACGTTCAGGTAGTAGCAAAATTCGATTCACAAAAGTCGGTAATGTTCGTCAATAACGTAAACTTTCATTACGAATGAAACACACGATGCGTTCGGTATCACCGCTCGCGAGGAACTCCCGGTTACAGATCTATTCTGCGTTGGCCTTGATGTCAGCTGCCTTGCGCAGCCATCTTGCTGACCAGACGTCGTCCAGCAGTGCCCCTCGCGGAGACTAAACGAACTCTTTGTGAACTCTTTCCGACATTCGATAAATTATTACCTAATTTGATTGGCGCGCATCGATTACCATCGGAAAATCTTTGTAACGAGTGCGCGTGAGGGGCTTTCTACAACATCTTTTTTTCATCGACAAGAGCAAAATGCACCATGCAAAATAGTTGCGCGCGCCTCGTTTTCACACTGATTTCGATGAAAAAAAGCAGTTGTAGAAGCAGCCTGAGACTCACCACGAAGCCAAGATGCGTGTCTGCTTCGGCGTCCCCGTCGACCATTTAATTCATTCTCATTTTGGCGTCGCAAGAAGTGACAGGTCGAGATAGACCAATTTTGCTGTAAATTTAAATTATAATTAAGCAGATTGTTTACAGGTATGCAGACCTTCAGAAGAAATATTGAATTGACATTAAAGAATTTTTTAATATTATTGTTATTCGTATCTTCTGGAAGAACAAATATCAATTTTCAAGAAAATAATTTGAAACTTACAAAAATTGTTTATTTAGTCATTTTGCATATGATCAAAGTTTTCTTCATATTAAAAGGTTAAACTTTTTCAAAACTGATTCGATTTAAGTCAATGATGGCTTATTTCACCGTCCGACACGATTTTTCACACAAAAAAATCAAACATTTTCGGAAACTAGGATCGAAAAAATAATACCAGTGTCTGGCCGTTTTGCTGGATCAAGTCGTTTGTGGCTTCTAGGGGTGAAAACAACACTAAAATGAAAAGTGACAAGTTATATTTTAAAAATAGATTTAATTTGCCTGAGACTCGTTACTCGGGGGTTTTTGGGGTCGCTGATCACGAATCCGATGTCAGTTTTTCAAAATTCAAAATGGCGGATCCAATATGGAGGCTGTCAAAATAAAAAATTGTTCGTATTCGCTTGAAACTTGTTACTTGGGGGTTTTTGGAATCGCTGATTACAAATCTGATGTCAGTTTTTCAAAATTCAAAATGGCGGATCCAATATAGCGGACAACTTTTTTAAAAAAATGATTTAATTTGCCTGCAACTCGTTGCTTGGGGGTTTTTGAGGTCGCTAATTACGAATCTTATGTCAGTTTTTCAAAATTCAAAATGGCGGATCCAATATGACTGACAACTTTTTTAAAAATAGATTCAATTTCCCTGAAACTCGTTACTCAGTAGATTTTTGGGGTCGTTGATTACGTATCTTAAGTCAGATTTTAAAAATTCAAAATGGCAAAAAACAAAAAAGAATCACACAATTAAATCTTCCAGTTTCATTCTAGACCTGTAATCTGCATTTTGATCCTACATTTTGAATTTTGAAAATCTTACTTAAGATTCGTAATCAGCGATCCCAAAAACCCCCCGAGTAACAAGTTTCAGGGAAATTGAATCTATTTTTAAAAATTTTGACAGCCATATTGGATCCATCATTTTCAATTTTAACCCTTAAACCGCACCCAGGGTGTGCGACACCCATATTCTAGCTTTTTACTCTAATATTTCGTTTAAAGTCGTAAAAATTAATATCCCAAGTGTCTTTGTGTATTTGATAACTTTATGAAATTAACAGCGAAAAATTTCTGGGTGGCTGATACCCAGTTTTCCGTTTAAGGTGATTTCAATAGTTTTAAAAAACATTTTTTTAATTATTAAGATTAAATAAATCATTATGAAACTTATTTTCCTTCAAAATAGATGTACTGAGCTACATAAGATAATTTTTCTGAACCATAATATCCTTTTCCAGCTTGGAGAACACACTTTAAAGTCCCCGGGTGTCGCTCACCCAGTGTGCGGTTTAAGGATGGATTCGGAAGTGTGCGGTTTAAGGGTTAAAAAAAATGACATCGGATTCGTGATCAGCGACCCCAAAAACCCCCGAGTAACAAGTTTTAAGCGAATCCGATCAATTTTTTATTTTGACAGCCGCCATATTGGATCCGCCATATTGAATTTTGAAAAACTGACATCGTACTCGTGATCAGCGACCCCAAAACCCCCCCCCCCAAATAATTTTTGTTACTGTCTGTACGAATTTAAAACCTATAAGAAAAGGAAAGTTACTGAAATTCTCTAAAAATTATTTTCGGATTTATCGAGTATTCCATTGCAAACTTTGAAAAAATGCTATTATTACGTACATATGTGTCTTATTATGTGGTAATATTAATGTTATTAATTATAAACATTGTCAAATAACAATTTGTAATGAGCGAAAAATCGTGACAACCGCAACCTCGCAATGCAAGTAGTTTGTTTTTTGATCGTTGGTAACGGTGTCAAGTGTTGTGGTTTGTTATGATTTGCATTTGTGTGGTTAAAAATAATGAAAATTTGTCATTTTTGGTACCTTTGGCGCCATCTCTTGGTTCTATGTACCACTAAACAGTTGTCACATGTGAGTTTATATATGCAGTGTTGCCACGTTTTCTCTGTTTGTCTGGCATAAAATTAGTTCTCTTCCAGAAACTAATTAATTACTTTTAAACTAATTAGTGAATAAAAAAGAACCTTCGTGATTAATAAAGCTTAAATCTTAACCTTCAAGATACAATTTTTACAAAAAATTCTGAATGTTTTAAGTATTAATAAAATTTTAATGATAAACATGCAAATTCGTGCTTTCTCCATAAGAGGTAATGTTAAATTAAATAATTTTTAACTTGTAAACTATTTAGTGAAAAATTCTGAAATTTGGTGGGTAATTTTACTATATAAAAGCAAATCATTTCCCAAAATATCAAAAGATTCTGAATGTTTTGAATTTCTATACCATTCCTCCTTAATATACTAAATATTAAGAAAAGATGCTAATGCATATCATCTACACTACCGTCCAAAAGTATCAGGATTGCATGTTTTTTCATAGAGTCGAATGTAATCGTCTTGATACTTTTGGACGGTAGTGTAGATGTTATGGTTTAATATCTCAGATATTCCAATATCTAAGATATTAAATTTGAACATATAAGATGTTTACATATTTGACTGTCACAGATGTTGACCATTAATATCTAGATAATAAATCTTAATATCCATTTTTCTTTGTGTCATTTTACAAAAATTATTGACGATTTTGTCGCTATGAAATCAAGGAAAAAATCGTTTTAGATGTAGTAACACAAGATTCAAAGAACTTTTTCTACACTGGCGATGTTTCTGTGATTCCAGATAATTTGTGATAATTCGATAATTATATTCAACATTAAATAATAATTGAAGAAAATATATGTAATATTAAAAATGTATCTTATAAAGTATATAAAAAAAATCGAAGTAATGATATTTTTTTCCGTTAACCTTCACCTTAAAAGGGCCCCCTGGTTTTTTTGCACTGGGGCCCCCAAGACCGTCGGCACGGCCCTGGAAACTGAGTTCGACCAGTGCGCATAATTTAAGTTGAAAATTTCCAAAATATTTCAATGAAATATTTTCTAAACTTTCGCGTCAATATTTCATATAGGCGGACATTTTCAATTTGCAGCAATATTTCAAGAACTTACCTCGTATATCCTAAATAATTATTTATTGTAATATAGTGGTTATAAAATCAATTAACATGGCAAAATAAGTGACACCGATCTGTATAACCCTTAACAAATTTCTGTAAGGTTAAAAAACACATTTCGAAGAAATGAACATCGCTGTGCCATTAAGGTATTTGTCGCGTAAATTCGTTTTCGACAGAATTTTTTTGAATTTCACATAATTATTCTTTGGATATTTATCTACAAAATAAGGCCTATTAAAATAAAATTGACCGTCTGTAAGTCTCAAAAATAGAAATCAAAGTTTCGATTTTTAACATGTACGGTATAGGAAAACCATATGAAAACCACAGATTTTTAATGTTTGCACTTATACTAATCGACAGATTTTTTAGAAAAACTAAAGTTTTATTTATTGAACCAAAATGAACTTTTATAAAAAAAATGAAAATTTTCACCGTCTTGTTTAAAAGATATTTAACATCAAACTTGAAAAATTATTTTAACATTTACTGTAAATGACAGGTGAATTTGTAAACGTAGCAATAGCGCTTGTTAAATACTACAGCTTGTCTGCTACTTTTGGCGCGAAATTTTAAAGACGGCCATACGCCAAACTTGCGACGTTGCCACGATCGTTTTTCATGCGAGAGGTTATGAATATACTTTGAGAACATCTGTGTATCAAACTGTACGTCCGCAAAAGTTTTTCGGAAACTCGCATTCATAATCGTTTCATAAGTACAGTCAATGGATACAAACTTTTGACAGTGACCAGTCGCGCGACAAATACCTTAAACAGGGCCGCTAAGCTGTAATGTAAGTAACCAATATACTGTATAGTTCATCGCCCCTGGGATGGAGGCGCTTCTGTCGCCACTCACACATAAGAAATATGTGTAACGATAGAGCGGGGCTTATGCAGTAGTGTGTAAACAAAATTTTTAACCTTTATTATAATCGTTTGTTTAGTAAAAAATATTACATCATTTGAAAACGTTTCACTGAAAAAAATTAAAAAGAAAATACTATATGAAGGGAAAAATGAGAACAATTTTTGTTAGTCTATGTAAGTATTCCTTAGGAAAATATTTCAATTTTTTTATGCTGGCATTTTGACAGTAAGCAATCTCTTAATTATTAAAAGATAATTTATGTTATTCTGTTAAAATTTTGTTAATCAATCACTGTTATATATTAAATTTGTTGTATGGCTTTCTGCCTGTTTGTAAAATTACGTTACAATTGTAATATAAATATTCTGAAAATTTCAGACTTGTTTTAGCAAAGTAAATATTATCGATAAGTACATAAATATGCATAACTTTGCTAAAATTTTGAGTTTTTGGTCAAAAATTACATTTTTAGTGTTATCTCAAAGAAAGAGCAGCTATGATTTTCGAAAAAATTGCAATTTACTAAATTTTATGTACTTTAAAAGATAGCATGATTATTTGAGGGCACCATTTTGATGAGACTTAAATTTTTTGAGAATAGGTGTGGGTAAGCGGGCGCAAAATATTTTGCGCCCGCTCTAAGTGCCCGAAATAACATATTTTCCATGCAGGTAGGACAAGAAAAGTTTTCTTAGCTTTTACAAAATTGATAAGAAATCGCAAGGTAAAACCTATTTTTTTGCTCTTTAGATTATATTTTTCTTCACGCATATACTTTTTTGATATCAAAAGTTGAAGATTTTAATAAATTAAAGAAAATCGCAATTAATTTGTTTGAAATGAGAATATCGATTGAAAAAGAAAATATTTTCCGGAAACGAATAATAAATGATTGTTTATAAACAAACTTGATACCCACATAGTGTGTATATTGTTTTATGAATATTGGTCAGTGGCTCTCCGTGCATATGACCTTGTGCCAAGGAGTAAGGGAGAAACAAAAATTGAAGACGAAGAAGAAGAAAAATTGAAAAGAAGTAGGAGAATTGAGGAGAGGGAGTGGGAGGTACGTCCAGGAATCAAGTTAAAATACATTACTCGAGCCATATAGCTTTGAAGCCTCACCTTCAGTCGGTTGAACACAGAACTCGCGCAATTCTTTAATGCAGAACAAATTAAGTTTTTTCAATTATACACACAAACTAATTTAGAATATAAATTTTCTCTTTTTTTCCACGCAGTCGACGCTGAAATTTCTCGTGTTCAGGATGCAGTGTATTTAATAATTACAACGCATTTAAAAAAAAGAAAATTCAAAGTTCCTGGTGATGACAAAATTTTGTTGAAGAAAGAAGAAAAAAAATTTTTTATAGAAAAATTTGTTACAAAATGATTTATTGTGAAAATGGAATAGTGCAAGATTTTAATACGAGATGAAGAGAAATGATTTGAGGACACGTGGTTTCTGTTTATTTTAAATGTGAGGGAAATGAGATTTCGAATGTGCACGTGTTATATCGAGACGTGCGAAAATTTTTGATGAAGTTGGAAAATTTATCATCTTTCTGGCCACTTAGATTTGAAATTGGTGAGTTTTTACAATTTTTTATATTTAACTTGATTCATTTAATTTTAGTCGATCTTTTTCACTCATAAGCTTTAAAACTTTAACAGATTATTTACAATTTTAATATTATTCAATAGATTATTAAATTTTGCTAAAAATTGTATACTATTTTTAAATTTAAAGTTTAAGATTTTACATTTTTAAATAAGTTTCTCAGTTTTATATGAAGTTCATTTTTTTCAAATTCTAAACTAATTTTAAATCTGAAGTTGAATTGTTTGAATAAAATATAAGTTTTCAAAATTGGACTTAAAAATTAAGCTTACAAGTTGAATATTTTAGACAATTTCTAATTTAAAGTTTAGAATTTTGAATTTGGTGTTATAAATTTTCCAATTAAATTTTAAACTTCTGGATTCCAAATTTTAGTCTAGTTTTATATTTTATTGAGGTTACAAATTTCTGAATGAATTTTTATTTTTAAAAATGAAAATTGAAAAATAAGAGACTTAAACTTACAGAATCGAAATTTTGAACTATAATTTTAAGTTCTAAAATTTTAATTTTTTTGAATTAATAATTTTACAGATACACGGAGAAAGAATATATATTAAATTTTGTAAAAATATTTTCAAATTGGGGAAAAAGTGCGACAAAGCGAAATTTTGATATAAAAAATACTAAACTTTAAAAAAACTTATGTGAAATTTAGTATAATTATATCAAATATCAAGAATATTAATTAAATTCTAATATAACTTTAATAAAATTTCACAAAACTTTTTTTAAAGTTTAGTATTTTCTATATCAAAATTTCGCTTTGTTGCACTTTTTCCCCAATTTGAAAATATTTGTACAAAATTTAATATATATTCTCTCTCCGTGTAATTTTGTGTTTGAAGTTAAAAACTTTGTATTAAAAATTGAAAGATCCGAAATGAAAATTTGGGACTAAAATTTTGAGTTGGAAGTTAAAAGCTTTTTTGAATCATTTAAACTTCAGATAAAAAATTGTAGACAATAATTTTCCTTATGTTCAAATTTTGATTAAATGTTTAATTTTCAAAGTTAACTATTTTTGAGCCTGAAGTTATCTTCGGAGCGTGTCACAGATAATACACAAAAACACAAAAGTGTAAATTAATTAAAAAAATTTTCAAAAATAATTTTCTGATCCCGTTGAAGAGTCATGTTTTGCGAATTGTTATTATACAATTCAGCGATTTTTCCACGCTCGCGTTCTCCGCAATGAAAGAGTTCGATTAGTGCCCCGGGTGATATTGCTGCGCGTTTAAATCACTTTCAAGCTCTTGTATAGTATACACTATATATATATAAAGAGAGAGAGAGAGAAAGAGAGAAACGTTGCATCCAAGAATATGATGAATCTAGGAAAACAAAACGGCAGTTTTCCGGACCTGTTACGTTTTATGATCCGCAACACACAATTGTATAACATCTCAATAAGAATTCGTACAATCAAAATACTAAAATTTGCAATTTTTAATTTATAAATAATTTTTCAATTTATTTTTCAATATATTTTTAATTTATCTTCTTTTTTGCAACTTTTAATTATAAATTCTTCTGCAATTTTCAATTATAATATATTTTTATATTATAAAAATTGAAAACAAAAAAGAGGATAAAAATTTAAAATATTAATTCCACCCCTTTTTAGTTAACGGTTTTTAATGATTGGCAGTTTCTTGATTCTTTCCTTTGTAGCATATTAAATTACATCTTTAATATTATCCTTCGTCTGGATCAAAAATAATTTTTTATACTTTTTGCTCTTTTTGAAATTTTAATAACAACGTTCACGTTTCTATTAGAAAAAATTAGAAAATTTATTAAAGTTATTCAAGATGATAAAATTTATAAAAAATTTAGAAGTTATTCAATATTCATTTCTTATATTAAGGGGGAGTGACACCTTTGTGGTCTCTTTTAAACCTGTTTTTCATGAATTTTTTTTAAGACACAGGAATAAAGTAAACAAAATTTGGTTTCGAGGACTTTATTTTCTAACTTTTTAAGTTTACCAAAATGTATTTATACTTAAAAAAGGTTTCAATTTGTTGCATACAGAGGGCGCCAAAGTTGGTTTCCTTTCTCTGCAGGGCAAATCGGTGGACAAGATTCCGGCTGGACTGTTTAATCTAAATAAAAAATTTAAAGTTTTTCTGAATTTGTGATAGATTTAGCTTTAGAGTACGTAGGATTTTTTAAAAATATCAATTTTTATGTATTTGGCAGTTGTTCGAAGGAAAAAGTCGACTTTTAGAGCGACATTTTTTTTTAAAATCTATTGCCAAAAAAAATCCGATCCGATCAAAACTGTCCAAGCCAGCCCTGGTTAAAAAACCGGACAGATTTCGGACTAATCCGAAATTTGTCCGAAACAGTGCGGTTTATGGTCAGGTTTTTGTCACCCGAAATTAATCCGAATAAATCCGAACTCTATACGGTTTGTGAACAACTAGTAAATCCGGAGTTGGTCCGATGAAGTCCGACATTAATCAGTTAATTTTAACTAGTGAATCTGGAATTAGTCCGAAACAGTCAAAATTTAGTCCGGACAATTTAGTGAATATTAATAAAAAATAATTATACAAGTTACACATATTAATTATTATTACTTTATGGTACATTCAACATATTTTTCGATTTACCTATCACTATTTTATTTACATTAACTTAAAATTTCTAACGCTTGGGGATTCGAACCTACACCTATCTAACATTATATCGCACCGAAATCGAATACACTAACCACTATACCACGCTCGCATGGAAGTTCAAATTCATAATAGAATTTATCAAGTGCCACGAAAAGAAATGACAAAAAACTAACACATCAGTGTTAATTTTAATATTGAAACAAGATAACTAATAATACTAGTGTAAAATCAAATTGACTGCAAAAGTAAATATTTTATTTACCATAAGTAAATACCCTGAATAAAAAGTCGGACCGATTTCGGACTAATCCGGAATTTGTCCGCAACAGTACGATTTATTGTGGAGTTTTTCACCCTGAATTAAGTTTGAAATCAATACCGTTTTTATAACTATTGAATCCGTAATTAGTCCGGTTTAGCCTGCAGTTAGTCAGATCATATGCGACTAATAAATGCAGAAGTAATCCGGTTGGTTTAACCAGTGAATCCGCAGCTAATCCGAAACAGTCTGCTTATGGTCAGGTTTTCGTCACTCAGAATTAGTTCGGATAAATCCAAACTCAATAGGTTTGTGTATAACCAGTGAATCCGGAATTAGTATACGATCTAGTCTGGAGTTAGTCTGGTAATACGCAACTTGCAAATAGTCCGATCAAGTCCGGAATTAATCTGGTTATGATCAGGTATTTGTCATACGAAATTATAATTATAGTTTGAATTTATCTGACCAAAATCATTCTGGATTAAGCCTTTGAATTGGATTGAATATGGATTGTTTTGGACTGTCTGTGGATTGTATATATATATATATATATATATATATATTTACAAATTCCATATTATTATAAGACTTCTTTTCGGACTGGGGTGTTTTGATCGGATATTATTCGGATTGCCGCTGACTATTACCGGATTCTTTGCATACATATTTCGGATTGTTTAGAATTTGTTTCGGATTATGCCTTTTAATTGGATTAAATCCGGATTATTTCAGACAATTTTAGGATACTTAGTATATAGATTTCGGATTGTTTCGGATTATGTCTTTCAATTGGATTAAATCTCAATCGTTGCAGACAATTTCCGAATTCGTTGCATACAGTTTTCGTACTTGTTTCGGAATAGGATTTTGCAACACTTAATTTCAAATTGTTGCGGACTAATATCGGATTTCTTGCTTACAGAGTTCGGATTGCTGCGGACATTTTGCGGATTAAGTTTTTTCAACTAGATTAAACTCGGATTGTTGCGGACTGATTCCGTATTATTTACATATTGATTTCTAATAATTCCGTATTTATTTTAGAAGAATTCTTCACCGGCCATAAATTCGGATTGTTGCGGACTAATTACGGACTCAATTCGTAGACATTTAGGATTACATCAAAGTGTTTTCGGGTTCAGGTTTTCGTTCGGATTAATATCAGACTAACGCGGATCATTTTCGGACCTTTTTCGTACAATTTTCGGACTAATCCTTAATATTCTGTCCGTATTTGATCCGGAATTAGTCCGAAATTTTTACCAGGGAGACTATCCACCGTTTTAAAAAATGTCATTTCGAGAAAAAAGCATTTAAACTTTTAAAATGTGAAAACATGAAAAATGAAACCTATGTTAATCTACTATGTCTGCACCATATAAGTGACCTTCTACATGAATGTTTCCTTTAGTTTCATCCTTTCGAACAATTTTAAGCTGTCTTCTATATTCTTGAACTGCTATACAATAAAAGAAAATATAGTCGATAGCGCTAAAAAGCACTCGAAGCACTCTTGGACACCTTCTGCAGATTTCGATTTTTTTCACATGTTTACACAATTTACTTCTCATGATATAATTTCTATTCTACATATCATAAAGTGTCGTTTAAGCAAAAAAAAATCTGCTCGCCCTTCGGGCGGACACATTCTGATCCGCGCTTCGCGCGGGGCCATGAGTAGGCTTGAATAAAAAGGTATTGAAAATTATTTCATCATCAATAGGAAGACGAAAATTTTAAATACTTCTGAATTCCTTTTTTGTCCGCTAAATTTGAATACTTCTATTAAGTCAAATTCGTATAGAAAACGAATCCTTTCAATGCCCAAAGTTTACAATATTAGAATGAATACTTTTTAATCACTTAAAGTGGAATAAATTTGTGATCTATCTAATACCTTTTAATTCCTTGCAAATCAAATGCTTGCTGGTGACAAAACAAAAATTGACCAATCAAAATCCAAGTTACTTGAGAAACGGATGAAAAAGAAATTAAAGTGGCTCATCTGTTCAAAGTGATTTCATTGACAGTTGTAATGTGCTTGACTTTGTAACTTGTGATAACTGGCGTCAACCGTGAGCTAGTGATGCACATGAGTGAGAAATGTCAAAAATGATTAAAAATGAGAATGACTCTTGTCTTTTTTTTATTTTTCTCGTCTTATATCTCATTCTCATTATGCCAACTTCTCGAATAATCGAGAATTTTCATTATTCATTGTAAAAATAATCATATTGTTAAATAACAAATGAATTTTAACCCTTTTATTTCATTTCTTGCTTCAATATTCAATTGGATTGTCCTTTGTCCTCCATAAATTAATTTGTAGTTAATTTTTTAGAATTAATATTGGGTAAATTAAATTAAAATAATAAAACTTAAATTTTTAGGAGTTAAGGCAATTTTATTATAATTTTTTTAATTGATTTTAACTCTTTTTATTTTTTTTTTTTAATTTAAATTTTCTGTATTATCAAAAACTTTAATTTATATTACAAATACTTAAAAACATTTTTAAATAAATCCCTTTATTAAATTATTTGTAATTTTTATTATATCAATTAAATAACAAGTTTTCTATTTTTGAGAAACAATTTTTATTTCATTATTATTTAATGTTAAGTATGAACCCAGCAAACACGTTACGTAAGTGTTACATAACAAATAAAGCACCTTGTTATGTCTCACTGTGACAATATTGTTATGTAACAACTACATAATGAGATAGTAACAATATTATATAACACTGTTACTGAATGGTGATATAATAGTTACATAATTTTTTTAAATAACTATTATATAACTGTGTGATATATTCATTACATCACAGAGTGATAATTTTTGTCTTGTTAGATTGTTCTCTAATTGTTACATAACTGTTACGAAACTGTGTGACATAACAGATACATAATTTTGTTATAATTAATAAAGTAGGTTACATTATTATATCACACTGTGACAATATTATTATGTAACCATTATATAATGAGATAGTAACACTGTTATATAACACTGTTACTGGATGGTGATATAACAGTTACATAATTTTTTCAAATAACTATTATATAACTGTGTGATATATTCATTACATCACAGAGTAATAATTTTTGTCTTATTGCATCGTTCTCTAATTGTTACATAACTGATACGAAACTGTGTGACATAATAAATACATAATTTTGTTATAATTAATAAAGTAGGTCACATTATTATATCACACTGTGACAATATTATTATGTAACTATTATATAATGAAATATTAACACTGTTACTGGGACGTGATATAACAGTAACATAGTTTCATAACATACGTATTATACAACAATGTGATACATTCTTTTAAACTGCACTTAAATAAATAATAGGCAGAATGTGTTTTTTACATAGGCAATTTTTTCCTAAAAACAAAAGCAATACACGCAAAGCAATTGCTTATTCTTTTTAAAAAGAAATTTTTGCTTTCGTTCCTGAGGTTAAGGGGGGGTATAGTTAATTCGGTGAAAAAAACGCATGTTTTTTAGAATTTTTTTTAGCGATACGCAGAAAGTTAATTTATTTTATCACTTTGCATATAACATTGCAACATTTGAACAATATTTTTTTAAATTTTGATTTAAAAATATTAAAAATTGAGCGAGATAATGAGATTTTTCTCAGCCGCGTCAAAAAAAAATTATTTGCGGTGTACACTCTAACTCGCAACAGAATCATCCAAAACAAAAAAATCAAAATGCATTTGTTAAAGGAGATGTTTTTTGAGGTATTATCGGAAGGGATTTTTTTGTTTTTTTACTTTTCGATTTTCCGTAGCACTTGAAAGCCAAAAAGTCGATTTTCACTGTAAAAAAATCGATTAATTTGTTATTGGAAAATTGGTAATTTTTTAATAAAAAAATAATGGCTTCCGATGTTACCTCAAAAAACATCTCCTTTAACAAATGCACTTTGATTTTTTTGTTTTGGATGATTCTGTTGCGAGTTAGAGTGAACACCGCAAATTTTTGGAGGCGCCTGAGGAAAATGTTAGAATCTTGCTCAGTTCTTAATATTTTTAAATTAAAATTTAGAAAAATATTGTTCAAATGTTGCAGTATTATATGCAAAGCGATAAAATAAATTAACTTTCTGCGTATCGCCAAAAAAAATTCTTAAAAACATGCGTTTTTTTCACCGAATTAACTATACCCCCCCCCCTTAACATAACAAGGCAAATTTTAATTTGAATATTTAGAGAATACTATTGGGGATTTAAAATTGCAATGCGACACATAGTGACCATAACGTGAACTAAAAAAAATGGCTACTGTGGGTGTACAAGGTTGCAAAAAATGTTAATATTTAAAGTATTCTAATGTTTAAGAAATATTTGTTAAGATTGTTGGTCATTATTTATCTTTTTATTGAAAAACTACTTAAAATTAAAACAGAAAAGTCACAATATAAGTTTATATTTTTTTAAATTTGTACACCCATTTCGTCCATTTTTGGTGTAAAACACTAGCGGCACCGAGCCCGCGGTGGTAATTTTCATTGCCAATATGAAATAATAAATTTATTTATTCCAATATTCGCAACTTATCCAATGAAGAGATTAAACCTTATAAACAGAATTAATATTATATATATATTCATTTTTACTATCGTGAATATAATGATAATGTATTTTTATAGTTTATTATTTAAAAATTAAAAAATTATATTTTACATTTTTATTAATTATATGTGACGCGATTTGAAGAAAGGGAACTTAGAAGCAAAAAATTGTAGGCTATGTTTGAAATTTTTTAAATGAAAATACAAAAAAGTAACAACCGTCAATATAAATAATTGACATTTTAAGTCTTTATTACAACTAAAATATTTAAAAACAAATTATTTAAATAGCAAACATGTTCTGTAACTGTTACGTAACATTTCTGTAGTAATAAGAGCTAAATTACGTAACTGTTATGTAATTGTTATGTAACATAAAAGTAACAATGTTCTGTAACTGTCGTTACAAAATTGTTACGTAAAATTGTAGTCTCTCTGTTACGCAATAAAATTATGTAATTGTTACATAACTGTTATGTAACATGAAACACTATTTTATAATTATTGTTTCGAATAAATATTTTTTATTATAAATCTAGTTTAACTGTTTAAGTTTATTAATTTACAATAAATTATTATTAATAATTATTATCAGTATTATTTATTATAATTATTAATGTCCAAAACTTTTAAAGAAGTACGTAAAAGTAAAGTGGGGGGAAGAAGCCGACTTTTGGAACATTTTACGATATTTAATATAATATCACTCACTTTTAATTTTATTTAAAATTTTTTAACGTACTCTGAAAAGTTTGTCTATTAATAATTTAAAAAATATCTTAATTTTTTTTGTAAAAAGTTGTCAGAAATTAATAAAGAAAAATTTTTATTTGAACAAATTTATTTAAAATTAATTTAAAGTTTATAACTCTCAAATTTTATGTGAAGAAAAATAGAATTTTCAGAATAAAATAAAAATTTGTAATCCCGATTAGTATAATTGTAATCGTTTCTTTTTGTTACTCACATGTGTGTGACATTGTTATGTAAATGCTACAAAATTGTTACTTATATGTGTGTAACATTGTTACGTAAATGTTACAGAATTGTTACTGAACACTGTGACTAATGTGTGGTAGATATTTTTATTAACACGTTAATCGTATATTACAAATAAAAAAATCACAAGTTTGTCTTTGTTACGTAATAGTTACATAACAGTAAGTAACAGAATATACGGCACTGCAGTTGATATAGTAGATTAGGAGAATTCTCATCCAGCCTTCAGTGGCCGTGCGGTTTAAATGCGTTGCGTCGGGTCGTCAAGGGCGGGGGGACGTGAGTTCGATCCCACATGCGAGCGGATATTTTTCATTCTAAGCGTTATGTAAAATAATAAAATTACTATTTAATCTGTATATAAGTGTTGTGAAATGTGAATAAAATAAACTTGTGAACATGTTTATAAATAATATTAAAGATCTGTAAAAAAATCAAGTTTAAAAAATGTACTAATTAATAAATCAGTTTTTTACTAAAATTATTTTTGGATATTACCATGTCAAATGGCATTTGTTATTATCTATTGAATAAAAATAATAAAAATAATTTTCACGTAGGTCATAATAGTGATGTTACAATTATATAACAAGCTCATCAAATTATGTAACAGAATCTCATAATTGTGATATAATAATAAGTCACAACGTGATATAAGTGTGATATAACAATTATGTAACATATTTACATAACTGTGATATAATAATAAGTCACAACGTAATATAAGTGTGATATAACAATTATGTATCAAATTCTTCTAATTATGTAACATATTTACATAACTGTGATATAATAATTAAATATCACGCTGCAACATAATTGTTATATCACCCTTCTTGTAACAATTATGTAACTGTGACCCTCATGTTACGACATTTCGTGTCACATGTTCATATCATGTTATATCACGTGTGATATTCTGTGACATAACTGTTACATAACTGTTATGTAACAATGTTTGCTGGGTACTTAATATAAGAATCTATACGAAGTTTGCAAACTTCGTTGTTGCTAGGCAAGCTTCTTGCAAGCTTGCAAATTCCTTAAAATGGCGTGATATAGTTCAATACAATACAATTAATTGATGAGTTAATTATGTAAAAATCCTCTTATGTCCTGATAATGTGTGTATTGAGTACTTAATTCTATTTACAAAATTCCTAAATTTTTAATAAAATTATAACTTTTGAGTTATAAATAAATAAATTACAAAAGAAACATGATAATCATTTTCAATTTAAATTGCATTTTGAATCTCTGATGCCAGAGAACACGTTACCCAAGAATTTAAACACATTAGCTCTCTGGCAGAATTGTTTGACAATTGATTTTTGTGCTATCTAATAATTAAAGAGCTTTTCGAAAAAGCTCTTTCTGATGCAGTTGATGTGGCTTGGATCGACAAAAAGTCTCGCGCCATGCGAGCTAAATTTGGGAAACGCATTTAATTTGTTTTCCACCAATTTTAAATATTTATTCGACGGTTTAGAGTGCAAACCTGCTAACTCACATTTATGAAATTTTCCAGGAGAGTCAAAAAAACTTTTCAAACGAATTTTTAGGTTATATTCTTATAGAAGAAAACTTTCAGTATATTTGTTTTATTAACAGAACAACACAATGCTACTTAATAATAAAAAGTACTTCCTTTTGAAATATATTTTAATTGATATCTCTTAAACTCAAAATATAGACACATTTCAATACAATACAATATATTATGTGGAGTTATAGCAGTGCAATTTGACAGGTATGGAGTTAGCTGTTTTACTCACAACACTTTTTTAGCAATTTAGAGACATAATTTCGTCAAACTGTTTTGACTGATGTATCGGTATAGGGACAAAAGATCCAAAACAAAAGGTCCAAACCGAAAAGTCCAAGACTTTGAAGATCCAAAACACAAAAAGTCCAAGGAATTAAATATCCAAAAATTTAAATTTAAATACTAAAGGAAACAATTTTTCAATTCAGACCTTCATTTTTTTTATTTACACTTGAAGTTTTAAGTTGTTCGCATAACCGTCTTTTCATAACAGTTTCCGTCAGTTTAGGTTTGTCAACGTAGTTCAAAATTTGTTATGTTTCAAAATTATTGAGTAATTATATTTAAAATGGAAATTGAAATTTTAACAAAAGGCAAAACGAGATATTTACATGTAAGTGGATATTTATACACAAAGCACAGTTCTGGAGTTGGGACAAAAATATATTGGAGATGCAAAGAAAAAAGGCAATGCGGCGCTAGGGCAATTACAATTAGTATAGGAGATAATATTGAAATTCTTTCTGGAGGAGATGCCGACTTTCATGGTCATGCACCAGATCCTGAAGAAGTAGAAGCTCTCAAAGAGAAAATTGATCTAAAAGACTTGCCGTCGAACATTCAGAATGTCCACCCTCGAGAATTGCCAGAAAACTGCAGAACATACCTGATGCTGTATTAGCAAAACTTCCTGATCGAACCAATGCAATTAAAATGATTCAAAGAGAACGTTTGTACGTTTGTACATCTTTTGTACGTTTGGAACTTTTAGTAACTTGGACCTTCTGTATATTGGATTTTCTGTCTATTGGATCTTACAAATTTTGGATCTTTCAGTTTGGACCTTTTGTCTTGGATCTTTTGGTTTGGGTCTTTTGTACCCTAATCGATGTATCACCTCCCCAGTAAAAAAAGAAGTATTGAGTGGAGCGTTTAGGAATTGAGTGAAGCTCTGAGCCAATACGGATTCGAGTAAAAACCGTATTGGGACGTTCCACTCAATCTTTTTTTCATCCGCCGAATACGGTCTTATTTTAGCATTAAAATTAAAATCACAAGACCAGAGTACACATTATAAATTGAAAGCACAATTGTCCTGGAATGTAAAAATGCCGATTTCGATAAGAAATAGTGAATATTTGTTAAAAATTGGTAAAAGCAAAGTTTTAAAAGCGCGACTGAATTTACGATGTGAATAAATGAAGTGGTAAGTTTAAATGGACGAAAAGAAATCTACTGTTACCGACAGAAAGTTCCTAGAGAATTGTGGTAAATTCAACAAAACAATGAAATTTCATTGTTTTACAATTCTCTAGGAACTTTCTGTCGGTAAAAGTAGATTTCTTTTAGTCCATTCCGTCCATTTAAACTTACCACTTCATTTATTCACATGGTAAATTCAGTCGCGCTTGTCAAACTTTGCTGATACCAATTTTTAACAAATATTCAATGTTTCTTATCGAAACATTTTTACATTCCAGGACAATTGTGCTTTCAATTTATAATGTGTACTCTGGTCATGTGATTTTAATTTTAATGCTAAAATAAGACCGTATTCGGCGGATGAAAAAAAGATTGAGTCAAACGTCCCAATACGGTTTTTACTCAAATCCGTATTGGCTCAGAGCTTCACTCAATTCCTAAACGCTCCACTCAATACTTCTTTTTTTACTGGGTCTTTATCTATCAAATACAAAAAGAATCTCAAATTTGATAAAAAGTGGAGTTAGCAGGTTTGCACTCTAAACCATCGTATTGTTTTCTCGGCTCTATTTTCTAACAAGTAAAGATCTATTTCTTGTCTCCATCAAGTTTTATTACTTCCAACTTTCTGTTTCTCGTTAGGTTTAGGATCATCATAAAATGAGTCAATATCGATTGTACCATCCTTATCCGAATCATCCTCATCTTCTATAGTTTGGACATCATATTTTTTACACTAACCTGTTTTTAAAAATATTTTAAAGAAATAGTCAAATTTACTTTGATGTAAAAAATAAAAGGTGTTTCACACCAATATAGATTTATTAATTATGGACATAGTAAAAGATAAAAAATAATATAATTATTTTTATTCATATATTATAAAGTTTTTTAAATTTTCAATGTAATTGTTAATTAGTTATTCATTTAAATTTAATAGGAAACTTAATTTTAATATTAAATTTATTATTTTACTATTTAATTTATTTATTATTATTTATTTATATTTTTTATTAGTTGTTATTATTATTATTATTATTAAATTTATTATAAGTATTTCCCTTTTATTTTATTATTAATAAAATATTATTGAAATATAATTTTAAGGAAATACTTGAAGTAATAACTTACTTCATTTTCTTCAACAGGTGAATAATAATTTTTTTTAAACTCTCTTTCGAAAACAGCGATTGAGTAAGTCGACATTTCCTTTACCCAGGATGTTTTGTTGAACTGCTCAACTTTGTGTCGTGGATCCAAGATTAACACAGCGCAATAAATCCAATTGCACTTATTATAGTGCTTAAAAAGCTTGTCTCGAGCTGAAAAAAGAGCTGATCGAATTTGAATTTGGAATGTTTTCGTTTTCATTTGATCTAAACCTTGAATTTCTTCCTCAAGCTTATCTATATAAGCATGTTGAACCCAACCACAACGTATGGTAAAGTTGAATATTTGTCCCCTGAAAAGAGTTTTGACAATACTTGAAAATGTCGCAGGCACTGACAAAGTTCCCTTAAAACTGTCCACTGTTCTTCATTAAAAAGTAAATCGTTTAACGATTTATTATTGCGACACAACAAAGCTAGAGGCTTTTGCAAATGAAGTGCCAACTTAACCATATCATAGGTGGAATTCCACCTGGTACTCATGTCAATGTTTGGAGATTTCATGGCCACATTACAGATCTCATAACAGTTACTTAATTTGTTTCGCCACTGCTCGGATTTTTTATAAGTTTGAAAAGTTTTCTAATTTTGTCAAGTGAAGTTTTACAAGACTTGATCGATTCTTCAAAATCATCATCATTACTTTCAATAATATCATCACTCGATTCGTTACCGTCACTCTCAGTATCTTCAAAGGTTTCATCGCTTTCATCAACCGCATAGTCTTCTAATTTAAGTTCCTTTAACAAATCTTGAACCGCGAGGTGTAACATGTGTACGCAACATTTGAAATGTTGATTTTCATTATCAAACAAGATTAATTTCGACAGCTCACACATAAAAGTCGTATTGTTTGCAGCATTATAGACGGTGATGCCCTGTAGTTTTGCCTTAATGTTATATTCCTGGAGTACTTTGACAAAAAGTTTACACAGTAAAAAGTAAATCTTAATTTAAGAGCTGCCTTAAATTCAACACTGTCTGCTATAATGTTAAAGGATACGAAAAATGTGCGTAAATTCAACATTGACTGTCTTAAAAATGTTGCATCTTAATTTAAGGCAGCTTTCGTGCCTTAAAATAAGATTTTCTTTTTACTGTGTAGCGATATCTTCACCTGTATGATTTCCATTCGATGGACAAAAATCCCAGAGAATTGAGTGCATAGTCCAATCCTTCGATATAAAATGCAGTGCTACGCAGTAATATGATCTACCAGAAATTGATGTCCAACCATCGATTATAGTGGAAAATTTTGATTCATTATTTTTTATTATATTCATGACTAAATTTTGCATATTTTTAAATCGATTTTCAATTAAAGTTTTTAATTCTCTTCGTTTTGGTAACTTCGCCATTGGATTTAAGTAGTTGAAATAGTCTTGAGTTTCTTTGTCATCAAAAAAGCAATACGGCAGATATTTTCGTACAACACAGTCTGCAGTCATGTTATAAAATATTTTCTAATCAAATACCTATGGAAATTAGAATTTATAAAAATCAAGAAATTTTAGTTCTAAAAATTATTTTTACTGATAAAAATTCATTTTATATACATGTATATTACTGCATATATTTTGTGAAATTTCAATTAATCGAAATTTATATTTTAGTTCGTATATTAAATTTTAGACAATATTGAATATTTCAAATTATTATATAACATGACAAATTTGTATTATTTTGAATAATCAAACGAATCACGTATAGACTTTAAAAAATTTCTAATTGAAAAGAGTTAAAATTTTAAAAGTAAAAAAATTATTTTTCATCGACAATTGTTTATAATATTATTTTTTTTATCTTTTTAGACTATTAATAGTACGGGCTTTTTAAAATATTCATTTCTATAAAATACAAAATTTCTAAAGTAGTTGAAAATATTTTCCTATAATTTTAATAGTAAAATATTTTTTGAACCTAAATAATACTAGAAAACATTGAAACTTAATTATTATTTATTATTGACAATTGTTTAAAGTAGTTTTTCATGGTTTTTAACTATATTAATCGTACTGGCTTTTGACAATTTTCATTAAAAAACAAAAATTTCAAAAGTAGTTTCAAATTTTTTTTAAATTTTAATATAATGGAGTATTTTTTAAAACTTAAATAATAGGGGAGAGTGGTCCTAAGTTGGCCGTGGGCCTAAGTTGGCCACCCTGCATTTCTCAGAGATGGTATACTGGACGAATCTATAATTTTGTGGTATGATATATTGATAAACCATTATATAATTTATGGACCTAATTATAATCTAAGATTCTTCTACGCATTGTGAGGACAATAATATTGTTTACGACCAAAAAAATTTAATTTTTCTTGTTTTTCCGAGAGCAGCTACAAGAGATAAATAATTAAAAATTTCTAAATGAGTGTGTGCGCTAGTTCCTTTATTTAATGTTGTAATAAGAGGTTCTGTTGATTTTTTAATTAAATTTTGTTTATTAGCGTAATAATTTGAAACTTGTAAAAATCTACAGTGGTCCTAAGTTGGCCACCTATTATTTTTGTTTGTTTTTATTTATGTTTTATTTTTTTTGTGTTTTTCATTACGAGAAAGACCGTAAAAGTGTAACGTAGGAATTAAACAAAGACAAAAAACAAAAAAAAATGGTTTAAAAAACATTAGAAAAAACATAGTACAAAAACGCCTATCTCTACAGCCATCCACCACTGTAAATAAATGAAATAAAATATTGCTTCATTTTCTAAACAAAAATAGTTTTCTTTATACCTCGGTCGAAAGTACGTACTTCCCGCTTAGACTTCGCAGCAGAAAGTCAAACATTTACGCTTTGGTTGATATACACACACGCCCTCTATTACAGCGGGAGTAAAATAATTCTTTGTCGGTAAAAATACCAATGTCGGTAAATAAGAAAATTGTGAGTTCCAGAAAATTTAACGAATTTTTTTTTATTTTAATATATAAAATGAGAATAAAAATTAACAAGAAGATTTTATAATTTATTTTTTATACGTGCCACAATATTATAATAAAATTTTAATAATTTAAAGAAATAACGACATTTTGTTTATTAGAACGTTTAGAATTTCCGAAATATGAAATTAATTTTGTACGAACAAAAAAATTCTTTTGAGAATATAATATTAATTTATTTTGTTGCCCGTGTATTATTATAAATAAATCAATAAATATATCTTTCACATTTTGTTTCGTGCCTGCCCCTGACCAGAAGCACTCGCTTCGCTCGTGCTTCAAATGTCGGGGCAGGCGTTGAATGTAAGAGAGAGACAGAAAAAACCAAAGCTTCACGAGTGTCCGCTAGAGGCGTTGAAGCGGGGAGCGAACCCACCAGGAAGGAAGAGTAAGGAGACCGAACTCTGATAGAAAGCGCTTTAAAAATCTCAGAGAAATATGCACGAAAAGTGCCAGGCTCACTGTGTTCTAGTTGATCGCCAATTAAGTCGATCATGCGCATAAGCTGTGTTGTGTCTCTGTTTCTCGGAAAAATTGTGCGAGTGAGATGTAAGATCTAATGTTTACATTTAGCCGGTCTTAGTGAGATACATATACAATACATTTCGTTTTAATAATTATGTATTTATTTTATTTAAAAAATGTCGTGTTGTGTGCCCGGATGTAAAGAAAGAACAAAAAGAGTCTAAAAACATTAGTCTCTTCTATCCTTCTACGGTATGTAAATATACTCTAGTTATAAACACAATTCTTCTTAACCATTTTCGCAAAATTTTTCCCTTTTCATAAATATATTATTAAATTATTTTGAAAATCTAAATAATATCACAATTGCAAATAAATAAATTTGCTTTTAAAATTAACACTGTTTAAACTATGTTATATTTACCTTGACATAACCACACTTTTCATCTATGTCAACACTGAACTTTAGTTCAATGCGCATGATCGACTTAATTGGCGATCAACTAGAACACAGTGAGTCTGGCACTTTTCGTGCATATTTTTCAGACATTTGTAGAAGCAGAGTTCGGTCTCCTTACTCTTCCTTCCTGGAACCCACATAGCACAATAGTATGAGGTAAGGTTATGTTGAGTACTAATCGTAAGGCTTATAAGGTTACACGATATTGCTGTGGTAGACCTGAGGTGAACTAAAAACTTCCGCCATGGAGGTAAGGTTACATGTTAGAGGTCAGGTTCTTCATGTCAGGTTTCCAAAATAGAGAAGAGTAACAAACTTAACTTTTTAATTTAATGTTTATTTATTAATTATATTATTAATTATTTTGTCAATATTTTCCATAACTGGTAAACTTATCACAACCTTACCTTTTAACCTTACAACTTATTAATTACCTTACCTCAACCTTGACATATAACCTTACCTCAACCTTAACATGTAACGTTACCTCAACCTTAACGTGTAACGTTACCTCAACCTTAACGTGTAAGGTTACCTCAACCTTAACGTCTAAGGTTACCTCAACCTCAACGTGTAAGGTTACATCAACCTTAACGTGTAAGGTTATCTCAACCTTAACGTGTAAGGTTACCATAGCCTTATCATATATACTTACCACACCCTAACATGTAACCTTACCTCCAAGGCGGAAGTTTTTAGTTCACCTTAGGTCTACCACAGCAATATCGTGTAACCTTATGAGCCTTACGATTAGTATTCAACATAACCTTACATCATACTATTGTGCTATGTGGGAAAGTAAATAAAGATGTCCGGCTGTCAAATTAATCACGATTGAATTCGTCAAATGAAACGACATAGGAATAATTTTTTAATTCGCGAATTAAAGTTTTGGCAGGTGAGGTTATGTTCATTCTAGCACTACGAGCAGAATGCGAGAAAGGCGCTAGACTACAAAAGTGTTTTAAATGCTCTTAGCGCCACTACAGCGCAATTGAAAATTCCACTTGGAATGACACATAAATAAACGTAACTATTTTCATACATGGGTCATTCCAGGTAAAATTTTCATTAAAAAAAGAGCAAAAGAGAAAAAATCCCATAAAATACAAAAAAAATTACTTTATTAAAAAAAATAATTTTATAGAATTACTTGTAATGCAAATAAAGTAGATTAAATGATAAGTCACGCAAAAAATTAATGTGGGCCATAAATTATAAATCATTTTATAAATAACATTTACATAAACGTATATACCTCGCCAACGAGTCACAGAATAGATTTTATTTTGCATATATTCGTAACTGTCCCGTATAAATGTACAAAAATACTCTATAGAAATAAATATTATTTGAAGGGGGGTCAAATCGTTTTGACCGAAGAATGTCTTTTTTAATGTAAAAAAAAAATTATTTCTTGAATACCAAAGCACGATGGTCCGGTTTTGCTTTAGTGGTCATTTTACCCTCACTGGTATATATTTTATATATATATGTATGTAAAGGTCTGCGGTCGTTAAATAATAAACGCTTCTTGTAACGATTGTGCACAAGGTTGTTGCTTATCTTCTTTCGCGATCCGCTAGGTCGTCTCGACAACTAAACTTTGCGAGGAATCCCCCTTTGGAGGATGCTCAAGACCCCCGGGGGCCATATAATAAAAGTTGACTCGTTACAACGCAGCAACTGGGCCATTCTCATAATAATCCTTATAATCACAGCCTTCCTTCCTTACGTCAGCATTCTTATTATTTTTTTACCCTCACTCACACTTCCAAATAATTTATCGCTTCAAACTTTTTTTTCAATACACATAATCGGCATGTCAATTTCCATGTGTTTCGAAACAATTTTTATAAATATAGAGAAAGAATTTTTATAAATATAAAAAAATAAGTTTTATAAATATAAAATAAAATTTTTAAAATATAAAAAATTAATATAAATATTATTATAATTATAGAATAATTAACTATTTTTTAATAATCATTAACAAAACTAATTAACTTTATCATAAATCTGTTAAAATATGTGTCCCGTATATGACATTTTTTTCTAATTAAAAAATAAATTGTTTTAGCATAATTAGTTAAATTTTATGTCCTGTAAGTTTCTTACGATTAGTTGACAAATTTTTTTTTCATTCATTTTTTTCTTAGGCTCGTTGGAGAAAATATTTTATTAGCTCATTAATACTTGGGATTAATTAAAGGCGCATGAGAGGTGCGAGATAAAATCCATCCTAATGGGACTTTAATGATAATTCTTATAAATAGCTGCGATATTAATTGCAAGAATTATGTAATTATATATTCTTTTCACAGTTTCGCATATGCAGGACAAATTAGAATATAAATTTACTCTAATGTAAGTTAGGTCAAAAAAGGAAAAAAAAATTTTTTGTTTAAATGCGTCGCGCGCGTCAATAGTTTGGAGATTAGTTAATAAATTTTTGATAATTTACGAAAGACATTTTCTTTACAATTTGACAAGTGGCTAATTAGGAGTCTATTAGGATTTTTTTTAAATTAGAAGAAAATTATAGCAATAACAGGTTTTTCAATATGCAATTTTTTCAAATTTACAAATATTTATTTTAAATTAACTTTTTTAAATTTAATATCTTTTCGCTTTATTTATATTACTTCATCATAGAGGAAGTATTGTAATACCGAAATTTTTCGAGTTCGATTTTTTGACATATCTTTATGTTATTTAACCTCAGGAGTTCAAAAATGATATTTTTAAAAAATGTCATTCCGTATGTGTGTGTGTGTGTAAACATCACATTTTCATAAATATCTCGAAATCATGAAGAGCTTTTGGGTTGAATTTTTTTTTAAATTGTAGATCTCACCTGCGGACATAAAATGAGAGTACTTTGAGATAGATTAATAAAGTTTAACTAAGTTTTTTTTTGATTTTTAATTTTGCAAAAAAACGTTTTTTGCCCATAACGTTAAAAAAATGTTAGGGCACCTATAAATGTTTTTCCATAATTTTGTAGAGTTTTTTAGACGCATCTTTTGAGCCCTAATTGAACATTTTTCGTACATAATTAACCGGAGATATTAAACTTTTAAAAATTCAAAATTTTAGAAAATAAGACTATTTTGAAAATTTTGTTGAAAAATGTAGAAGTAATCTTAAAATTATTGTTACCTACTTGTAGAGCTTCAAAAAACGCTTCCATTGACCTATTTTTGAACCTAATTCGATAATAAATTTCGAAATTATTGGTATTTTAAAAACCAAAAATTGTGTAAAATGACATTTTTTCAACTTTTTTGTTTAAAAATTTTTGTTTAACTATTAAACTATTATAACTATATTGTAGAGTATTTAAAAATACATTGATTGACCCAAGATTCAATCACTTTTACCATATTTATAAAAAGTTATTCATATATTTTCCTATTAGGTGGATATCACGTCAAAAGTCCACCCAAAAAAAAAATGTTGTCCAATATTTTTTTTATGATATGCTCTATAGGTTAGTAATTTGTCGGGTAAATTTTTTTAAATTTTATAAAAAATTGTCCGAGGGGGAGGGGGTAGAAGTTCTGAACTTTTGCGTGACATGCTCCACTTTGATTATTTCTTATAATTAGAAGAAAAATTTTATAAAAAATTAGGATATGGGTTTTTTAGATTTTTTCATGGGCTTTCGAATGGCGCAGTCTATTTTCAAAATTTCTTTTATTTTGACACAAATTTTGAAAAAATAAAAATAAATTTTCACTTTTCGCATCTTTGGGTCCATTTTTTCTTTTTCCTTTTATTTTTAAATAAAAGCTGAGCTTTTTTCTTATGAAATACTTGTTTTTCAAAAAACCGTTTTTTTGTTTTCAAGAAATGAATTTTTGAATATAGCGCATCACGTCGTCGCGCAGCAATTTAATTTATAAAACGTTACATTGAACTATTTTCTACATTTTACAGGGTTGAGACTGACATTAGAATAATATAATGCCTGCATTATAGTTTTTTTATTTTTTTTTAATTTAAAAAAAAATTTAATTTTTTAAAATGTTTAACAAAATTTTTTTAAAAATTTTTTAGACTTTTATTTCTAATTTAATGCCTACATTTTATTTATTTTTATTTCTTCCCATTTTTTTTATTTTTTGATGTTGAAAAATTTCCTCCGATTTTTAAATATTTCAAAATACTGATTTCTTTACATTTTCAAAACAGGTATTTTATTTTTTCTTTTTGTTGGCTTTTTTACTTTAGTTGTTTCCGACTTTGTCTCTGTACTTTTTGTTTTAGTGCCCTTATTTTTCTAATCTTTTGACTAGACAGGATATTCCTACAAATGGCGAAAAAGTTCTTTAAAATAACTTCGTTGGGTTTGAATTATGTGGAGTTTCCAGCATCAACAGATTCAAAAAGTAAGGGCACAAAAACAAAAAATTCAGAGACAAAGTTGAGAACAGCTAAAGTAAAAAAAAGCTAACAAAAAAATAAAATACAGGCATTAAATTAAAAATAAAATTGCAAAAAAATTTTGTTAAAAATTTAAAAAAATTAAATATTTTTTTTTAATTTGAAAAAAATAAAAAAAAACTATAATGCAGGCATTATATTGTTCTAATGTCAGTCTCAACCCTGTAAAATGCAGAAAATAGTTCAATGGGACGTTTTATAAATTAAATTGCGGCGCGACGACGTGATGAGCTATATTCAAAAATTCATTTCTCGAAAACAAAAAAAAACGGTTTTTTGGAAAACAAGTATTTCATCAGAAAAAAGCTCAGCTTTCGTTTAAAAATAAAAGAAAAAAAAATGGACCCAAAGATGCGAAAAGTGAAAATTTATTTTTATTTTTTCAAAATTTGTGTCAAAATAAAAAAATTTTTGAAAATAAATAAACTGTGCCATTCGAAAACCCATGAAAAAATCTAAAAAACCCATATCCTAATTTTTTAAAAAAAAATTTCTCCTAATTATAAGAAATAATCGAAGTGGAGCGTGTCACGCAAAAGTTCAGAACTTCTACCCCCTCCCCCTCGGACAATTTTTTATAAAATTCAAAAATATTTATCCGACAAATTACTAACCCATAGGGCATATCTTAAAAAAAAATTTGGGAATAATTGGACAACATTTTTTTTTGGGTGGACTTTTGACGTGATATCCACCATTATTATTATTATCTCTATGTGGAAGTAATGTGTTCATGAAATGAGCACCAAAATTATAAAAAAAATATACAACTTGGCAGCGGTTTTTTACTTTTAATTTTATTTCACCTTACAAATTGAATAATTTTGAACTTTCTTTTCGAAAGTATTTTTTTTTATAAAAGAAAAATCGAGAAATTTTAAGCATTGGAATTGAAATAAATTACAGAATATATAAATTTTTTAAATGAACTATATAAACTTGGATATGGATTGAAATTCATGTAGCGTTTTGGTTGCAGTTCGCGAATAGCAGATTTTATAATATCTACGTGCGATGAACTCCGGATGTCGTTGCCTTTGATATAGGTAGGTGTTATAACTGATTCTTTCCTTCCTTTTTTTTTATTTTTTTGGAATCGACTTAAGCACGCGATCAAAAGAAAATATCGTTCGTCTCATGACCTTGTTCAAATTCTTCTAGTTCATATATATAAGAATATACTGTGCTTGTTATATACCAATATAAGATGACGATACTTAATTTTATACAAATATAGTTGTAAAATCAACAACCAAACCACCGCCTTACCCAGTAACGAGATCCACAAACCAAGGAAGCGGTTCTTCGTCAATTTTACGCGAATCGACAAGTATAGCGATGCTCTGTTTCCAGAGCACGTTTCAAACACCATGAATATTCGCGACCCGTTTTTTTCCCGGCAAAAATTCATTTAAAATTTTGAGAAAATTGTTTTTTTTAATTTACTGTGCTTTAAAATAAAGTACAGAGAGAAAAAAAAGAATAATAAAATACCATTAATGTATAAACCATTGTTGTTAACTACAACGATTGATACTACCAGTGATAGTAGGAATTGACGGTTGAAATAAGTGTCTGAAACAACCAATGGTTGTAGTAAGCACTGGTGACAATAACATAGATGGTATTTTACTATCGATTGTAACCGTTTCATGCAAACTACAATCCTATGCAATAACTATCTACTGTCACCATCAAAATTGTCATCAACAAAATTATGGTTAACTATTACCATTAATGGTAGCTTTAAGCAATAATTTTGTAGGCCCGATTTTTAAAGGCTTTTTATAAAATTGTCTTTTCTAGTTTTCAAAACTGTTCCTTAGAAGTAGTTATTTTCAATTAGTAGTCAATAACCAAGCATAATTATTGTAACTACCATTTTTGATAGATCAATAATAATTAATTGTAGTTATTTGGTTTCAAATTTTCAAACTTTGTAAAATCGTCTTTTCAAGTTTTCCAAAAAATCCTTATTTCTAAATGTAGCTTTTCTTTGTCGATAACCGCAAGCATCCGTTTTTGGCAGGTCTGCAATAATTAATTGTAGTTCTTCGGTTTCAAACATTGTAAACTTGTATTTTAAAGTTTTCGAAAATAAAAAAAACACCGTAGTACCGTAACAGTAACCGCACCGTCAATATCAGTATTCCAACAGCGATAATTATTGTAGATTCACTTCTGAGATTTCTAGTTCTTATTAAAGAAAAACTTTATTGTTGATCGTGATAAACCATCTCGTTGCTAACACTAATATCCATCACCGATTCAACTATACCTTGATTGAATAACTATATTATATTCACGATAAAAAATTGACTCGAATTTTTTGCTTCAAAATTACACAAGTCACGCACAAAAAAATTTGTTTTCTTCATTTTCCAGTAAAAGTTGCCTTGTCGATAAATGTCGATATTTAGTTTGACGCCCACTTTATTTTTGAATAACACTTTTGTAAAAATAGTCCGCAAAAAATTGATGAATAGACGCTGTTGAAAAATCTATTGAAAATAAAAAAATTATTGTCTATTGTCAAGATAAAAAGTAAAAACAGTCCTTTTTTCCCTGAAAGATCTGAAAGTACTCGAGAATTAGAATAAAATAATTTTTTAATTTAACATTAGACTAGTTTTAGCGAAAAGTCTCTACGGTTTTGTGCACACCTCGAGAAAACCGTAAGGTGTTCATCTCTCTTACGTTCACTTTCACTGGAGCAACGAGCATGACAAACCTCATAAGCACATTTATAAGATTTATCCAGGATGCATCTGGAAAAAAAGATATACAAAAGAAAAATTTTGTAAATGTAGAGCTTAACTTAAAGAATGCTAGACGAAAAATCATAAATATTAATAGTCTATAAAATTCCTTGAAACGTTTTTTTGTAGCTTTTTAATTATTCTTAGGTGTTTAACTAATTAAGAAGTATGCAATCTCTTAATTGTTTTAGTCAATTTAATTATTTTTAGAATCACAATACTGAATAGAGAATAAAAACTGTATTTTTACTGTTTGATTACATTAATCGTGATGAACAGTATATAAGATCTATAGTTTTTTTTCTAATTGAGATTATTTTAACTTTTTTACTAGTCGGTGGCAATCTTGATATCCTTTTTTAAAACTTAAAGCCAACGCACAATAATAACTTAAATTTTTAGAAAAAGAAGTTGTATTTCTGTCCTTTTTTTTCTTCTGATTTTTGGATTAATAATTAAAACCGAAAATAAATTAATCACCTCTTTTTGAGTGTTATGTAAAATAAGCTGAATTCCGTATCAAAGATAAAATTACAGGACAAAAAGTTGTAAATTGATTTTTCATAATATAAGCCGCATCGGATGTATTATGATGTAAAGTGGATGCGATTAATATACTTTATAATGATGATGTGAGTGAGAGCGAAGAAGAGCGGTGAAAGGATAAAAAAAAAGGATAGAGTCTCTTTCCATTAAAGTGGTTATCTTTACGTATTATACTCGCGGTGAGCTTGTCTGTTACATGAATATAAGTAATTTGAAGGAAAAGAAGCTTTCTCGACAAGAAATCCTCTCAGTTTAATTCCAGTTCATTCCCCTCCTTTTGTACGCACACAGCACGTGCGTTTTTACACCTAAAAGTCTCCCAAACATTGCACATATATTATTTCTTATACTGCATGTTCCGTTTCAAAAACTCGATCACGCGGCTAATGTCGAACGTCCGCATTTTTTACTATAAATATTCTTTTTGCTATTATACTATAAAAATACAAATGTAATTTTAAGCCATAATTTTGTAGGCTTAGTTTTTTTTTGTAAAATTGTCTTTTCTAGTTTTCAAAAAAAACACTCATGTTCTATAAATGTGAAACAATTTAATTGGTTGATGCGTCTGCATAAAGGCGCTCGCACAGCTCTACTGCCTGCCTGCCTGCCTGCAGGTCGTCATGGTAACACATGAGAGTAAGAGAGTCAGAAAATTCAAATTAAATGTTTTTTCTCCCTTACTCTCATTGCGCCTGCCTGCGCAGGCAGGCAGGCAGTAGAGGTGAGAGAGTACCTTAACAACCAATCAAATGCTGTCCTAAATCGATACATCGATTGTCAGCTGTTTCTGATCACATAACCTCGATTTTTCCAGTTTTATTTTATGAAACCATAAAACCGTTTTTCCACAGAATATTTGCAATAACCTTATTTATTGTCAGATGTAAAAAATTACAAAACTCGCTTGTATGAACAACTCTGAAAAATTAAAAAAATTTGAATTAGTAATTTTTGTTTTGGAACAATTTCTTTGGTTAAAAGCCACAAATAAATTATTTGTGTGACGAGAGGAACGCGTAAATGTCACGATAAATGAATAATGACAGAATTGAATGCGGAAAAAGAATAAGTGACTTTTTGGATGTTCCAGTTTCCAGCGCGTAACGGACCCCTCAAAAATTAAAAAGGACTTGAAATCAAAGGTCCGCTTTTTTATAAGCATGCCATGACCATATTACGCACATACTTACAGGTGCGAAAGGATAAAACAGGCTTCGAGTGCATCGACTCGAAACTTGAAAGATGAGATAAGCAATTTTTTTCTTATAAACAAGTGTCTCTTACGCAATAATAATTTTTTCCCCCCAAATACTCCGAATTCCCAAGTTCCAATTTCACAAAAATCGATTTAAAGAAGAAAATTATTATTAAATTGGGCTTTCAAAAAATTTTTTAAAACTAGAAAAGCAAGTTTTACTATTAAGTAAAAATTTTATTGGTTATGTTTCTAATTGATACGCATGGACAGAATGATTGATCACTGAACCAGTTTTATAAATTGAAAACATAGTAAAAGCACAATATTATTGAAATAAAACAAATTCTTTTATCGAAAACTTGAACAAGAAATTTGCAAAATTATTTCCTGTCAATTGTGAGAGATTAATAACAACAAAAGAAAATTTTCCAATATTATGCAAAATTTGCGGTATGACTGTAACGTATAATTTAAAACACACTTTATAAATCTAAATTACGGCTTAAATACAGGTTCTCATAAAACGTATATAGAAGCAATTGAGGAAAAAGACACACCAGAGAATATCTAAGATTCTAAGCATCATGCAGACATGGCTATTATGTCGAATATTTTCTGAATGATATACTAGTCTTTTTTTTACCATAATTCTCCTCTTTTTTCTTGCTTTTATCCAGGTGAGCAAGGATATGACGAAAGCAGTATGTATATATATATATATATGGATCAATTTCTTTCGCTTAACAGTATATATAAAAGCTAAAGAAGCTTCCCACTTACTTAAGAAACTTAAGGACAAGTCGTGGACAAGGTCTGGCCTTAGGTGGATGACCAGTTAGTCTCTTTAACTAGTTAACAGTATAAAACCGACGATTCACCCATATTACGTGAACGTTATTCACTTGATGTGTATACATTTGTTTTCCTTTCGTAAAACAGGATTTTGTTTATTCTACCCGGAAAATTTCACCGAATCTAATTTTAGTATTTTTTTATAATGCTACAATATTTATTTTGTTTCTTGAGATAAATTGTAACAAGTTTCAGGCTAATTTGATCACTTTTTAAAAAATTGGTCCTCCATACTGGATCCGCTATTTGAATTTTTAAACACTGACTTCAAATTTCTCAAGAATTGGCCTGATTAATCGAAGCCATAAAATAGAAGAAGAAGAAGAAGACTTCAAATTTCTGTTCAGCGACTTCAAAAACCCCCGAGTAACAAGTTTCAAGCCAATTCGATTTCTTTTTGATAAGTCGTCCGCCATATTGGATCCGCCATTTTGAATTTTTAAAAACTGACTTCAAATTCCTGATCAGCAACCCCAAAAACTATTTCGACCACTTTTTAAAAATTGGTCCGCCATATTGAATTCATCATTTTGAATTTTTAAAAACTGACCCCAAATTCTTGTTTAACTTTAATGTTTGAAATCTAAAGTAAGATTTGTTATCAGCGACTTTGACAACCTTCGAATAGGGGCGTTCCATAGCTGGAAGAACTTTTGAATCTCAGATTTTGTTTATACTTGGTTAATTTGTTGTGTTTAGGGTGCTTTTAAAGTACACTCAAGGATTTTGCAAAATTTTGGTCACTTTTTTTAGGAATTTTTATCTTGTTAACTATTGGTCCTAAAAAAAATGTTTTAGATAAAAATTGAAGAGAATGTATTGAATTTTAATAATATTTTATTAAAAAATAATTTTTTAAATTTTTTGACAAATTTGTTTAAACAATTATTTTTTAAAGTTGTTTCTTTTTCATGAAGGGAATAATCAAATTTCATAAAAAAATATTTTTATTAAAGCTTGGAATGTCCTTAAAAATTAACTCAATTTGTGAAGATGTGCTTTTTGATATTTTCAAGAAATTAATTTTTGATTGCTCGGCTCGGGCCATATAGGCCAGTCGGTGAGTGCAAAAACTGCCCAAAAATACAAACAGCAAAGTCTCAACGGTTTCTGGTAGTTTGGGGGCTCCTTATAAGAGCCCCACAGTTTGCTCTCGATTTCCGGGTGCGAAAAACAGTGTAAACAATCGCCAAAGTTTGGAAAACATGGTTTTTCGATGCTCGTTGCTTCCGGTTAAGTTTTAGGGAAAAAAGTTGTTATTGAAAGTTATAGAGCTTGGAAATACCTTTCAAATGATGGGTCATACGTTAAAAAAGGTTAATTAGTTTAGTTGCAAATGAATTTAAACCATTAAAAATAGCACTTCTTTAATTGTTTAATAACTTTGTTAATAATTATCGAATTTGTTCATAACTTAACAAGAATGTTCTCCTTGCGTAGCTGAATAAATCCAAAAAAAATTAACTAGATCGGAGAAATAGTTTATGCATAATTCCATTTGTTAACTAAAAACATGTAATTTTTCAACGGAATTTCCCCACTTTTGGTACATCGAATTTCGATTTTTTTTTGGAAAGTACACTTAAGAAGTCAAACTTTCATCCTATTTAAATGGTTAATTGATTTTTTTATCTAAGTGCATAATAAAAAGGGTTAAAAAAGCGAGTTTCAATAAAAAATATTAATAATTAACTTGTCAGGAATATAAAAAAAAGGTAACTCCCCCCCCTTCAAGTTAGGTCGGATTTTTTTTTAAAAAAGTTTTGTGGAAACAAATGGAATTATATGCCGTTTATAGCTAATTGATAAAGTGAAAATTGGCTGAGTAATTCCATTTGTTTATGACAAAACAACACACCCTTTTTTAACCCTTTTCATTATGCACTTAGATAAAAAAATCAATTGGCCATTTAAATAGGATGAAAGTTTGACTTCTTAAGGGTACTTTCCAAAAAAAAATCGAAATTCGATGTACCAAAAGTGGGGAAATTCCGTTGAAAAATTACATATTTTTAGTTAACAAATGGAAATATGCATAAACTATTTCTCCGATCTAGTTATTTTTTTTTGGATTTATTAAGCTACGCAAGGAGAACATTCTTGTTAAGTTATGAACAAATTCGATAATTATTAACAAAGTTATTAAACAATTAAAGAAGTGCTATTTTTAATGGTTTAAATTCATTTGCAACTAAACTAATTAACCTTTTTTAACGTATGACCCATCATTTGAAAGGTATTTCCAAGCTCTATAACTTTCAATAACAACTTTTTCCCCTAATATATATATATATATATATATTCCAGGGATGTCCCTGGGATATCCCAATATCCCGCGAGATATCTCAGGGATATCCCTGGGATATCCTTTTGCTCAAAGGGAAAAGTTTAATTAACAATATCTTGCAAAATAATTAAAATTTTGCAAAATCCTTGAGTGTACTTTAAAAGCACCCTAAACACAACAAATTAACCGAGTATAAACAAAATCTGGGATTCAAAAGTTCTTCCAACTATGGAACGCCCAAATAACGAATTTCAAGCTAATTCGGACACTTTAAAAAATTCATCCGCCATATTGGATCCGCCATATTGGATCCGCCATTTTAAATTTTTAAAATCTAACGTCAGGTTCGTTATGATCTACCCTGAGAACCTTCGAATGACAAAGGAGGAGGGTCAATAAGGCCTGTTTTTGGCCCCCTTGAAATTTTCATTTAAATGCTTGAAATACAATTTCCATCAAAGAAAAATGACAATTTTAAAGATTGAAGGATAAATGAGTGTTTGGAGTATATTAACCCCTAAACAATAAGTGTTTTGTATAAAAAATGGGTTAAAAGTAAGGGTAAACAAAATTTTTAATTATGAAATAATTGGCTTGAAACTCGTTACTCGGGGATTTTGGGGGTCGCTTTACGAATATGATGTTAGTTTTCCAAAATTCAAAATGTCGAATCCAAAATGGCGGACGACTTTTTAAAAATTTGAATTAATTGGCTTGAAAACCGTTACTTAAGGGTTTTTGGAGTCGGTGATTACGAATCTGATGTTAGTTTTTTAAAATTCAAAATAGCGGATCCAAAATGGCGGATGAAATTTAAAAATCTCTTAATTTTATGTGAAACTTGTTACTCGGGGATTTTTGGGGCGCTGATTACGAATTTGGCATCAGATTTTAGAAATTAATTAAAGTCAAAAATTTAAATGAGTTTCAAGCAAATTTGAACATCTTTTAACTTTTGTCGGCCATATTGGATCCGTCATTTTAAATTTTGAAAAACTGATGCCAGATTAGTAATCAGCGACCACAAAAATCCCCGAGTAACAAATTTCAAGTAAATTCAAGTGATTTTTAAATTTTGTCTGACATTTTGGAGCCGCAATTTTGAATTTTGAAAGACTAACATCAGATTCGTAATCAGCGACCCCAAAAACCCCCGAGTAACGATTTCCAAGCCAATTATTTCATGATTGAACATTCTTTATTTCAAGCATTTAAATGAAAATTTCAAGAGGGCCGAAAACAGGCCTAAAAAATTCGTCTGCCATATTGGGTCAGCCATTTTGAATTTCTAAAATCTAACATTTGATGAAAGATTTAACCCTAACGGTTGATATATTTCTCATTTTGCTTTCTCATAGAGGAAGTATTATTTTTGATTTTAGAAATTTTTGAAATTAGAAAAACTATTTTTACAACTAATACAAATGAACAACCCCCAACAAAGTGTGTGAAAATAAATACAGACATAAAAATACCGTCAACCGGGGCTATTTTGTGCACCAAATAGCTTTTTTTTATTCAAAGATTTATTTAAATTCAGAATTAAGAGAATAAAAAAAATCACCTTTTGATATATGTTGTGGACATCCTTCTGAAGCTTTCCTATAAATTTGGCAAAGAAAAAAATTTTTTTGTCTTAGTTATAGTCATTGAAAGTCGTGAACACAATAACTCCCGGGATGGGGCTATTTTGTGCATCGAACTTTGTTTTTCTATAATGTTGCGTAAACAATTTTTTTAATCGTTTCTGCTTCATGAAATCTTTTGTGTATATATTTGAGAGTAAATTAAAAAAAGAATGACCTAGTAAAATTTTTTTTGTAGATATATTATACAAAAAATGTAAAATAAAGCACTAAAATTTTGCTAAAATCTGAATTTACTAAAAATTAACAATCTTTCTTTAAATTGTATATTACGCAGATAGTAAATAACATTTTTTTCTTTTTTAATATATATTTTATAATAATATACTAATATAATTATAAAATGATCGTTTAAACACTTATAAATAACTTTAAAACATCATTTCAATAGGAGCTTTTTTAATAGTTTTGAATGATATTTTTAAAAAACTTGAAATAAATATTTTTAAGGTTAAATAGATAACAATTTAATATCTAATATGCTTTTCAAGTTATTTTAAGAGAAACGAGAAAATAGTTTTAAAACTAATTTGAAAAACTTATAAATATTAATTAATGTTCATTTTTTGAGGTTACGTTGTGCACCGATTGAGCTTTTAATCGTTTTAATGTTTTTAATTAACGTATTTACAGTTTTTTACAGAAAAGTAAGACAAAAATGTATTAAAATGATAAACTGAATCTTCTTTACTTACTAAATAAAACATTTATAAAAAATATTTGATTTTTTTAAGTGCACAAAATAGCCCCATGGAATCCTGGTTTTTCAGTTTCTTCCACTTTTCTCTTAAAATAATGAATAAAAAATTAGCGCATTACGTATGTATCATCACAACGCAATTGAAAACAAATATCTAACTCAGTTTATGAGACACATTAAAACTCTAGAAGATCTGATATAATTTTTCCGAACTTTCAAAATTATTTAAACAATTTTTCCGTTTTTAGGAATTTTTTTCTCTTAATTGACAAAGAATTAAATAATAACATTTAGTGCTCTCTATTGCCATGTAATCAAACTTTCATTTTACAAAATAGCAGATTAAAATAATTCATTTTAATAATTTTTTTCATTAAAAAACTCGCGTGCACAAAATAGCCCCAGTTGACGGTATACGAAATTGACCCAGAATTAACAATGGATTCATTATCAACTGGAAAAACGAAAGGGACACTATAAATATAGTATATATATAAAGTAATGGAGAACGAGAGACGAGGAAAAAAATGGTGTATTACGTTAAGAATACTAATTTTGACCCACATAAATTTACGAATCGATTGTGTATTATAAATGTAAACTAGCCAATTCCAAGTTAGGCGCCAGAATCGAGAAAATGTGTTCAGGATACTTTCTTTATATACAAGGGGCTTTGTATTGATACGAGTCACGTTCATCGATCACTTAAACGTTTTCCAACAACCTATACGTCTTTTCAATGATTGCTTCTGCAATACTAATTATACACCTGTATACAGTTTCTATAGCCGAGTTATTAGGCTTCTTCCATTGAAATATCTTTTGCGAACAGGTGTGAAAAACTAGAATATTGTAAATGTTTTCAGAAAAACAGTCAATTTTGTTTCTTACCTAAAATACTTAGTAATGCAATGTACTGTATTTAGTATCGTAATGTACGTTTTAATTTTACTAAATACATTCTCTTAAAACTGACACTAAAAATGCCTGTCTTTAACCACGTGCTTCTTCCTGTTTCCGAAATAAATAAAATGTCCTTCCTATACTTAATATCTACTTGTTTCTTAATAAGGATTAGGGTGTCAAATTCCGGACAATTTAAATTTATAATAAAAAAGACGAGAAATAATTTCGACATTTAAAAACACCTCTCTAATTTCCTGGGAATTTTAAATACTTCATACTCTATAACATCACTATTTTATATAAACGCCGTTGGGGCAATAATTTTGAATTTGTTAATCAAGTATATCTTTATTTTTTATGAAGGCTTTTGTCCGTGTTTGCCGAGCCGTAATTCCAACTTGTAACAAATCCGTTAGAATAGCTCTCTCGCCAAAGCTGTTATCGTTGCACTTATGTCTACACTTGTAAACACACAATTAGGAAAAAGATTCATGTTTCGAATTGAATCAAATTTCTAATTGGAAGTCTTCGTGTAAACACATTGAACGGTAGGTTTACGGTATTATTGCTTTCGGCAGACTTACAGAGAACTTGAACTGAGATTTAGTAATTTTTATTTGGTTTTTGGATCCTTTTAGGATCTCCAAAATAATAGGGATGATAAAACCAGAAATTTATTTGTTTAATACCTTTTAGAATCCCCAATATAGGGATGTTATAACCACTAATTTATTCGAATAATATTTAATAGAATTATTTTAATATTTATAATGATGTTCCTATGCATTAGGTGATGCTTTCGGGATCTTTTGGGAAAAATATAGGAATGCCAAAACCGGAATTTAATATTTAATAGAATTATTCTAATACCTATGATGATGTTCGTATTTATTAGTTGATAAAAAGTTTATCGTTTTTTCAGAGAAAGACTATGATGCGAGTGATAATAATGTTTTGTTTCGGTCTAACGACTCTGAGGAATTGCTACTCATCAGAAACGGAGCAGAAGGAACATCATCGTCAAAAACGGTTGCTTTGGATAACGAACGATGGAAGGATAGCTCTACCTCCGGGTACTATAATGACTATCACTCCAACATTAGCTTTGCCATTCGTGAGGTACCCTCCTTCTGGATTTTTGAGCAACATGACCATCAGTCTTCCTTTTACCAGTAAGTATTCGAAAAATTTTCCATTAATCTATTTTAAGGGTTGATCTAAGTTTTTTTAATCTCCACTTGGCTTAGTTGACACATCGACTTTTCCAGCTGCCTTCCTTCCGGAAAAGAATTTTTATCACTAAATATTAACAATTTAGACTTAGAAGCTACGAATTTTGATCAAAACGATGAACTGCTGAGGTTGCGATTCATCATCAGCTGAACAAATCAATGAGCCTTTCCTGTTGTTTTTGTTACGTGATTTCTACATCTTAAATATATTAGAGGATAATAGAGAAGAGTCTAGGGAACCATTATAAATTTAACATTTGGATTAAACAAACAAAAATTTGTAAGAAGAATTTAAGATTTGGGGTCCTGTTTCTTACTGTTACTTTCCTGAAAAGTTTGTTGAGGAAGTAGACGACAAATGAAGATCGTTTCTAGGACGACATATGTAAACAAGCATAAAAAATCCCTGAGGTTAAGTTTTTTTTTTGTAAAATTGTCTTTTCTTGTTTTCAAAGAAACAGTTTCTTAGTGTTCATTTTGTAAAATTGTCTTTTCTTGTTTTCAAAGAAACACTTTCTTAAAGTGTTCTTTTCGTAAAATTGTCTTTTCTTGTTTTTAAAGAAACACTTTCTCAAAATGATTTTACAATTTTCTGTTAATACCCAAATGTAATTATTGTAACTACCATTTTTGGTAGCTGTCGTCAATAATTAATAGAAAGCATAAAAAATCTCTGAGGCTCAGTTTTTTTTGTAAAATTGTCTTTTCTTGTTTTCAAAGAAACACTTTCTCAAAGTGGTTTTTCAATTTTATGTTTATAACGAACTGTTAATTATTGTAAATAGCACGTTTTTGTAACTGTCAACAATAATTAATTTCTCATATACTGCAATAAACGTTTTAACCTGCTTTAGAAAAAAGCCTTTTCATTATACCTGTAGTTATCGATACCCAACGAACGATTCGATTCTCCACATGTCAGAATCGACTTTAGGAAGTCGAGAATAGAATCGATTTATCATCATCAAAGTTAATATCTTCTAAATTACGATTTCGTTTCCAGTTGATTTCGACAAACTGGGATTGACGGACAATGAAAATCCTTATGGCGCGTTACCAACAGTCTTCGACAGAGCCATGAAGAGTCGACAAGCCGGAAGAATGATGGCAGATTTTATTGCCACTTTCATTAAACGACGATTTCATAAACGAGAAGCCCTCCAAGTGCCAAAGAACGCGTTCCATGGGGGAGAAAGGGCTCTTCTATACGGTACCGCTGAAGATATGCTAAGTACACTAGGTCTTGATGGAAAAGCCTGTCTTCTTCGGGCAATCTGCGAAGTTCAAGGTCATCCTTTCGACAATTTTGGACTCGTTGGCGAAATGTTGAAATTATTTTTCACGTGAGTATAAAAAAATTGTATACCCATCAATATAATTGTATTTCCCAGTATAATATTCAGATTTCTTTTTTTCTTCCCAGAGCCAGCAAATCACCTTTTGCCAGTATACTTCACGAATACGTCGAGGCAGAAAATCGAGGAAAAATTGATGGAGAATGCTGGCCTTACTTTAAGGATTGTCCAAAATCATTGTTCCTACCAGCGGAAAACAAATACACGTTCGTATTCACTTTTTTCCATTTCCCCTGGAAATAATTTTTTTCAAAAAGAAATCTCTACTTTTAAAAAATGCATTTTTTTATAGAATTCCTTTTTTACAGAGAAAACGCGACTCAAGATGGCAAAGATCATGATTCAGAGGGGCTAGCGAATGAAATTTACAGCAACGATGAAGAAAGAAGAGAGGAGTTGAAAGTAATGAAGAGGCCGGATGTACAAAGTACAAATTACGCTCATCCGTCGATGTAAATATTGACAAAAAATTAGTTTTCAATTCGAGTGATACACCAGTGATATCAAAGTGTGACAATTTAAATTGATTTGTTAAAGGTGAAGTGAATTTTTTTTATAGTATGAATTTCATATTTTATAGCGAAACTGCATTATAGTTTTTAAATCGACTTGAGAGGAGGAGAGAATATTTAAAGTAGAGGATGATGGGGAGTTGTGAAATATACGTCAATATATCATCCGTTATACACGGAATATGAGGCTGAAGAACGCGACGTTTTCAAAAAAAGAAAAAATCTGTTTCTAAGTCAGGTTGTTTCCAATTTAGATGTATATACACAAAATTTAAAGAAAGTAACCTGAGACATTTTTTCGTATCTCTCAATTTGAGTGAGCGTTGTAACAGCAGCGCTCCTTTCGGAGAAAATAACTACTATTGTAGTTACTAAACGATCGATTAATGAAAGTAACTTAATGCGCTGGTTACGAAAATGATAGTGAAAACTTACAAACAATTTATCTTTATATCAGTTCATTTTTATTACTTGCATAGGCCACATTTTAAAGTGTTGGCAAGTTTGTAGAATCGTCGAAAATACGAGAGAGGTCGAGTAAGTGGAGCGTTTCATGGAGCCTTAGAATGATTCACAAAGGACATTCTTCCAACTATTGGTTGGAAATCTGTCCCGACAACAAACGAAACGAAACGCCTTTTTCAAGGTCACCAATCCGTTGCACTTTATAACATTTTATTAATCAGCCTTTTTCAATGCCACCAAATCGTTTTTATTTATATCGGAAAATATTTATTTTCATGAAAAAATGAGTAGTACATAAAATCCTTTTAAGTGAAAGTATATTTTAACCAGTTTTTATGATTTTTATATTTTTCTCAAGGGGCCGTACACATAATACGTCACGCGATTTTTGACCACTTTTAACCCCTCCCTCCCCCTATGTCACACTTCGTCACAAATCTTGAACCCCCCCTCCCCCCTACGTCACGTCACACACGTAAATTTCACTGTAAATTTTATACATTGGACAATATATATGTATATTATATCTTACACTCTAAATTATTGAATCAGTTAAGAATATCGGATTTAGAAGCAAAAAATCAGTCACTAATTCAAATAGTAATATTTTTTTCTGACAATTAGTTGAAAATAACTGATGTTTCAATACAATTGTTTTTGATTGATTCAATTAGTCACGTTTAACTACCTACATAGCACCGAAACTTTCCTAAAAATTTACTAAAGATTTACTCGCAAGCTTTGAAATATTTAAATGCAAAGTTTAGTTAAAATTGTGTAAAGATTTAAATATCCCACTTCAATAAATGTTTAGCGGGAAACTTTTCCGAAAATTTAAGTTAAATTTTCAGGAAGATTTTCACGAAAGTATAGTCGAAAATGCAATTCAAATGTTCAGGAAAGTTTCAAGCTCTATTTTTAAGAAAATTTGACGATAGACATTTATTGGAGTGAGAAATTTAAATCTTTACACAATTTTAAAATAAACTTTGCAAGTAAATTTTTTAACTTATGCAAGCAAATCTTTAATATACAATATTTAGAAAAATTTCGGTGTTTTGTGGATAATTTTTCAGTTATTTTTAACTGATTCAGAAGCAAAAAGTCAGTCACTGCTGATTGACAGTTAAAACCATGATTTTTAACTGATTCAAATTAAGAGAATATCCCGTGTAGAAATTTCGCTATGGTCCGGATCAGGGACTCATCGGGCCTTCCATATTAGGGAATGAAACACACGGCCTGATATGGCCCTGATCAGGAAATCCACATTTGATCGTCGCCCCGATCTGGCCCAGGACGGGCCGTGTGTTTCATTCCCTAATATGGCCATAATAGGGATATTTCTACACGGGATATTATTTATCATATTATAAATAATATGCCAATAGATGTTAAGGGGTAACATCACCCAGAGCCTATACAAAATACGGTCTATTTCAATTAATTATTTTAAGAAAACGGTTCAGTACAATGTTGCTAGGTTTTCTGCAACGTTAAACACATGAATTAAACTTAATTTAAAAATAAAAAAAAATTTTTTGTTTTCAAAATGGCGCCTTCACAACAGTTCAACGTAGATCACGTTTTTTAAAACAACCTCTGCAGCCGGAAGCTATTCTACGTTCCATAAGCACCTAGGCAAAAAATTCAAACGAATTATGAAAGAGGATGACATTTACTAGAAAAGTACATAGGATATTTTAAAAATATCAATTTTTCGCAAAATAGTATGACTTCGATGACAAAAATGTTATTTTTTGTTAAAAAATCAAGGTAAAAATGGTTATAAAACGGAAACGCATTAACCGATCTAAAAAATCCTATGTACTTCGATAAAGAATGTTGTTTTAAAGCTACAGTCTAAATTTTAATTGAATCCGTCAAAAAATGTTGGAGAAATCCTTCCGGCCAGTTTTTTTTACAATTTTTTCACTGTTGGATGTGTAAAGGCGCCATTTTGAAAAAATTTTTTTTTGTTTTATTTTTAAATTAAGTTTAACCCATGTGTTTAACGTTGGAGTAAACCCAGCAACATTGTATTTGACCGTTTTCTTAAAATAATTAATTGAAATAGACCATATTTTGTATAGGCTCTGGGTGATGTTACCCCTTAAACAGATACATAATAGATATTAAATAGTTCAAAACATTTTTAACTTGTTTTATTTAGAAAAAGTGACATTGTCACATATAATTTCTTATTATCTTTGAATTTAAAAGATCGTGACGTAACACATGAGTTCACCCCCCCCCTCCCCCATGTCACACTTAGTCACAATTCTCAGACCCCCTCCCTCCCCCTAGCCGCGTGACGTATTATGTGTACGGCCCCCAAAAACTAACAAATTTGAGCAAAAAATGAAAACAGAATATTGAAACTTACTGTGACGCGCTTTGAAATGTTTATAAAATTATCAGCTTTTTTAAGTTATGCTTTCAAATTGAAAATGAATGGTGACAAAAATTAAACAAACGATTTTCACTTTTCTTAAAGTAAACGAAGTATTTAAAGAATGTTCTCAATCTAATATTCGTCTCACAACTCTCTATTGTCGCTTAAGATTTAATATCGTTACCGATAATTTAAGCGGGACTTAAAAAAAATATTTCCTTTTGTAACTATAATTTATTGGTTTAGACACTGCGAAGATGTTAATTGTAAATAATTTTGTTGTTTGTAAATTTTAAAAATAGTTTTCTATTAATTTTTTAATAAATTATTAAATTATTTATTTATTTTATTATACAATAGGTAGTTTATACAGTCGGGCCGCAGAACTGCACGGTACCCCAGAAATAACCCCTCCACTTGATTTCAAACTGAACGCTGACGAACTCATCCCTACTATCTAATTCTCATGACCGTACTTGGATATTTATCCTCTGGGATTAAAATTGAGTTCATAGAATTTTAAAATATACGGCACTGAATTTAGTAGCGCCACCGTTCACTGTGGAGTACTTAGAAACTAAAGCCAGCGTGCAGTTTGGCGACAGCGTTCAGTTTCAAAGCGTGCAGTTCGGAGGCCTGACTGTAGTACTAAAAAAAGTAAATACTTTCTAAGAGTTGAAAAAGACCAGGGACCGTCACGGAATCAAAACAAAATTAAAAAATACTTTTGTTTTGATTCGGATATGGGTATCAGAATCAAAATTCCACTCTATTTAGTTTTGATTCCAATATCAAAATCAAAATTCAACTCTATTTCGTTTTGGTTCCAATATCAAAATCAAAATTCAACTCTATTTCGTTTTGGTTCCAATATCAAAATTGAACTCTATTTCGTTTTGGTTCCAATATCAAAATCAAAATTCCATTCTATTTAGTTTTGATTACAATATCAAAATCAAAATTCTTTTTTGTTTTAATTTTGATAAAATACTACTGCGCGTGTATAAGTCTCATTGAACCTAAATTTTGTTGCAAATGTCAAATATATCAGAAGATAATATCGTTTTTACATACGAAATCTGAAATAGAATTCGAATCGACTTCCGTTTCTATAAGAAAACCGAATTGCAGTATTATAATATCAGAATCAAAATAGGAAGTAAATTTTGTTTCGTTAACGTACCAGAATCAATATAGGAAGTAAATTTTGTTTCTTTACATTATCGGAATCAAAATAGGAAGTGAATTTTGTTTCGTTACCAAATCAAAATCAAAATACATTAATAATTTCGTTTTGTTTTGGAATATCGTAACGAAATCAAAATTTGATTTCCGTGACGGTCCCTGAAAAAGACAAAAAGCATATTCCCCAGTAGCACGTAATATTACAGCAATATTGAGAACACTGCCTTAACATTACCAATATTGCCTCAATGTTGTCAATGTTACTGGAACATTACGTGCTACTGGAGTTCTTTTTCAATTTTCAAAGAAATTATTACAATTCGATCAAAATGTAAAAATTAATTTTTAATGTTATATATTATAGGTAAATATTATTATAACATAATCGCCATATTAGAATCAAATATATTTAAATATTACCTATTTCTAATTTAGGACAAATTTTATTTGTGTATAATTTTTAAACTTTGTAGATAATATATGAAATTATTATTCTTATTAAATAAATTGTCTTTCATTTATTACTTGTTAATAATTTTTTTATTGTAGTGCTTTTAAGTTGAGTTATATTTTAAATTTTCCAGCATTTGCCGCTACTTAAGTCTAAAATTTATAATGTATTTATTATATATTAACATTAAATGTTTCATTAGCGTTGAGAAGTTAATGAAATTGAACACCAAAAGATACACTAATGTTTAGGGGAGAGGGCCCCAAGGTGGTCAGGGCCCTAAGGTGGTCACCCTAAGAAAATTTGTGTATATTAGTTAGTATTTTTGAATTTTTTTTTGTTATTGTTATTATTTGCGAAGACAAAGATTTTAGTAAAGTTTTGAGGTAAAATAGTCGTATGAGTCTCGTTGTAACGTGAACGTCGTAAAATTTCTGTTTTTAAATGATCGAGAAATTTTTTTCTCAGGGTGTTAAAATCATCATAATTAACCATTTTAAATTAGTAAAAATCGTTATAATTATCTTTATATATCGTACAATAATATTCCAAATGAATATAATTAATATTGTGCTTTAAAAAATTTTTTCATTAACGTTTAAAAAATTGTGTCTTGGCCCTAAGGTGGACACATTTTTGGCCCCAAGGTGGTCGCTTTTGATTTTTTATGAAAATGTGTTTATACGCCATATTTATCAACATTTATCACTGTGAATGTGAATTTTATCAATTTTTAAGTTTTATGATAAATAATAATGAAATAGAATTATTTTCAAAATTTTACCTGTCTAATACATACACAAAAAGTATCATTTTTGACGAAAGGACAAAGTGCAAAAAAAAATATGTAATATGTTTCTGTGATCCTGAAAAACAATTAATATTAAATATAAACAACTTAATAATACGTTTTTTTAATTTTTTTAAAACTTTTTTAGTGAATTTTTGTATGGTGACCACCTTGGGGCCACTTTTTTAAAAGTCCGAATTTTCAACTTTTTTTAAAAAGTGCCATAACTTTTTTTTTATTAATGAAATGAAAAAAACTTTATGATAGGAAGTTAGGTAATAAGATAAAGTTTCAAACGCCGTATTATTGACCTTTATATATAATTCCATTTGAAATCTACAGTCGTTCAAAAGATGGGTGACCACCTTAGGGCCCTCTCCCCTAGATATTTAATTTAGGGATAAATATCTAATTTATGTTACTTACTTTTGTATTGGGTGGATTTCACGTCAGTTCAACACACTTATTTTCATGACTTGTTGGGATTTGGCTGTACTTTTGTAAATTTATTACTTTTATAGTGATAAACAAGTCCACCAAATATTTTTTCAAAATTTTAAAAATTACCAAAAATATAGCATTTTCAAAATTTTTGTCTTTTTTTTTTTTGAAAGTGCTCCCAGTAAAAAAGGATTTTTTAATATAGCATTTTGGACGATTGAGCAAGCCGTCTGCTCAATTGTCCAAACGGCATTTGGACAATTGGACTGGTTGCTCAATTATACGATGCATTAAGTCCAATCATCCCAAATGTTTTTCGTGGCTAAAAAACTGCTGAATTAAGAAAAAAGTACTGAAATATTACAGAAACTTTAGACAATTCTTAATTCCAGACAAATACAGAAAAATTAGGTATAAAAATACCTCGAGTGAGGAAAAAGAACAAGATTTCTAAAATATCACTTTTTAACTGACAGTGCAATGCTGTACTTGGAATTTAGTTGGCAAAGAAGTGGGGATTCTGATAAAGAGAAACACTTCATTATCCTCTCTCAATACTCCTTATGTGGTAATATGTATATTTTTTGTAGATTTTCAATAATAGTGTATTAACAATAATATTTTATTTTGCTGAATTATCTCTTTTTTAAAATGAGAAACCGAAATCCACAATATATTACCACATGAGGAGTATTGAGAGTGGATAATGAAGTGTTTCTCTTTATCAGAATCCCCACTTCTTTGCCAACTAAATTCCAAGTACAGCATTGCACTGTCAGTTAAAAAGTGATATTTTAGAAATCTTGTTCTTTTTCCTCACTCGAGGTATTTTTATACCTAATTTTTCTGTATTTGTCTGGAATTAAGAATTCTCTAAAGTTTCTGTAACATTTCAGTACATTTTTTCTTAATTCAGCAGTTTTTCAGCCACGAAAAACATTTGGGATGATTGGACCTAATGCATCGGATAATTGAGCAACCAGTCCAATTGTCCAAAAGAAGGGTTACGGGTTTTAGTGGGTCGGGCTGGTAGTAGGTCGCCAGTTTGTTAAATTTATTATAACATTTATTTTTTTTTCTTTTTTTATATTTCCTTTTGTTTTTTTTTTTATCATACCAACCCCACATAACCTTGGAGTGCGGAATCCAAGGTATCTGTAGGCAGATTTCCCAAAAGTCCCTAAGCAAAAAAAAAAAAAAAAAAATTAACCGATTTTGGATTTTAAAAAAAGGATTTCTTTGGTTTTAAGGAAGAACCCTCTCTGCATTGTGAGTCAATGCAATTACCATTTAAGTTTTCAATTTACTCACGTAGTACTAATGCAACGCTTGGCAACATTGTAATGCTTCCTCCGGTCTCATTTCGCGTCGTCTGTCATTTTTATTAACCATGTAAGATAATATTTCAGAAAATTCTGATAGTCTTTAAAAAAATACTTTTGGAATTTTAATTCAAATATTCTAAGCGTTCGATGGTCTCTGCAATCTGTAGGTTATGTGCGACTTACAGTTATCGCCGTTATCGCCCAAGAGAAACGGCATTGCATCGTTTAAATGACGTGAAATTAGTAAACATTCATTTTCTAACAAATTTGTCTATGTTCACAGGCACTTTTTACAAAATATGACAACGTACATTTGTCACAAATGTTTTCAATTGTCTGAATTCAAAAGATTTTGTTAATCCATGCAGAAACGCGGTTGTAGGATTGGAAATACAAAAGTAATGTAATGACAGGCGGCAAGAAGTGTGTTACAGCCATTTTGCCAGTGGAGGGCAGAAGCATGCAGGGAGCGAAAAGGCTCAGCTGTCAAAATGATTCGCATTACATTGCTACGGTAATTCCAATGCTGCAACCGTGTTTCTGCATGGATTAACAAAATCTTTTTAATTCAGACAATTAAAAACATTTGTGACGATTGTAGGTTGTCATATTTTGTAAAAAGTGCCTGTGAACAGAGAAAAATTTGTTAGAAAATGAATGTTTACCAATTTCACGTCATTTAAATCGGTCAGTGCCGTATTTGTTGGGTGTTGACTGTTAAGGCGCTAGTACAGCTCCTACTGCCTGCCTGCCTGCAGGTTGACATGGTAACACATAAGAGTAAGATAGTCAGAAAATTCAAATTAAATGTTTTTTCTCTCTCACTCTTATGGCGCCTGCCTGCTCAGGCAGGCAGGCAGTGAGGTGAGAGTGTACCTTTAGTCGCACCTTAGATAAATATACTAGATGCGGCGAGGCGTTAGTTTAGGCACATGAATCTAGGGTGGCGTTAGTGTAGATCATGTGCCCTTAGGGGGCACATGAAGGCGTGGTTAGATTGCGCCAAGTATCGTGTTTTGATTCTGCACTTCCACTCACACACGCGTGTCACGTATTCAAATATATAATGTAAGAGTGTTGAGATGAGCAGAACCGAAAACAAGATATTTGGCGCAATCTAACTACGCCTTCAGAACCCCCCTAATACTGACTCACTGCTGTGAGTGAGATAACAGCCGAGTTAGCCCTCCTGTCTCTAGTCTTCTTGCTTCGGTCTATTAAAGGCGGAAATGTTTGAAAATACTAACAAAGCGATCATTTCTCATTCAAATTTAAGATTAAAATTGTATAAAATTTATAAAAAAAATTGTTGTTTTTCTTAACTATATATAATTAAATATAGTAAATTAAATTCTTTTATTTCGTTGTATATTTAAATGTGTGAATCCGGGAAAAAATAATGATTTCGTGATCGAGTTAAAAAGAAATAAGAAAAGAATATTTTCAGTCGGGATTTTTTGGTAAACATAGAGAAACGGTTTGGTATCACGGTATCATTTTGAGAGGACAAAATTTTGCGAGGAAATTATCTTATTAACGATTGAAAGTGGAGTAATTTGCGAGGTTAATTTAATACATTTCCTTAGTTTAAGTCACGGCCACTTCCGAGAATTGGCGCCACCTCCTTGACCACTGACACATAGATCCACTTGTCTGTGTGCTCGCCGCCGTATTGTCTCTCACTTTTGCCAAAAGTCCAATTTTTGTGATTTCGTGTTTCAATATTTATTTTAAAAATTACTTGCAAATTCCGAGAATATTCTTTATCAGAAAGAATTCCCCTAATTATCCTGACAAATCAGAACTAGATAGTAGATATCTCTTATTATTTAGGGGTGAGATATGACACGCGGGAAAACACTTTTTGGGGGCGATTTTTCCAAACAAATGTTTTTAAACATCTTCAAAATAATTATTTTACAATAAAAATAACGCGATTAGTACATATAAAGATTACTAAAATATTTCAAAATAGTTTAATTAAAAGAAATTAAAATATATTGTGGAAGCTAAATGATCATGAAATGAACAACATGTTATTATTATTATTATTATTATTATTATTATTATTATATTAATTTTATTTCTTTATTATTAATAATATTATTACTACATATACCTAATAATAATAATAATTATTATTATTACACTGAAAAAAAATTTATTTGATTCAATTAACCAATTAATTGACTATTATCAATTAAATATTTAATTGAATCAAATAATATTTATGAAAGTCAATTAAATAATATTTGCTTCAAATACTAAAGTTATTGATTAAAATAAATATTGTTTGATCCAAGTAAATTATAATATTTAATTGATAATAGTCATAAAATCGGTTTTCTGAATCAAATAAATTTTTTTTCAGTGTAAATTAAATACCTTCTGGTCCAAAGTAATGAATAATTTTAAAAGAGACAGAAAATATTTGTTTAAAAATTAAATAATTAAAGCATTATAGAAATTTTATTATTTATCGTTTGATACAAAATATTTCTTATTTTTCAAACTATGTATTTCTAGCCTTTCCCATTTTAAACACAATTTTTAAATTAAAATTCATAATTAAAAGTTTTATAATAAAAATATTTTATTTTAATTAAAAAAAAATTAGGGCAAATTACGAAAACATTCAGACAATGAATAAAATATTTATTTACTCCAACGTTTCGAAGTCTTTTCAAAAAATAATAATTAAATAATAATTAAAATAGAGATGAAGACTTAAATTTTTATGCCCTGACGATGGAGTAGAGTCTCGAGTCAGAAAATTATAAAGGAACTTAATATTCATAAAATAATTGAAAAAAATTTTTTTTAATTTAAAAATGTGAAAAATAATAATCAATAATAAAATTAGTAACAAGTTAATAACAAATTAAAAATTAATTAATAAAAAAAATTTTAATTTATGAAACATTAATAATACAATTATGAAAATTAATAATAAATAAAAATAATAAATAGTAAAAAACAAAAAATAAATAATAAACATACCATAAATAAATAAATAATCCGTCTTGGTATAAAAATAATAAATAACACATAGATAATAAATAATTAAATAAATAACGGTTCACAATACAATAATTCACAATAAAATAAAATAAAAATAATTTGTCAAATTAAGTAAAAATACGTATTGCAAACTACAAAGTCAAATTTAAAACTGAGCTCCAAACTCTATCGAGTTATTACATTACAATAAACATTATAATTATCCATTAATTTTTATTTTATTTATTTATTGTTAAATTATTTTTATTATTATTTTAATTATGTATATAATTTTTATTTTTATTATTATTTTAATTTTGTATATTTTTTGGATAGACTCCCTGAAGAGGAAATCATTTAGATTTCGAAACGTTGGAGTAAATAAATATTTTATTCATTGTCCGAATGTTTTCGTTTAATTTGCCTCAATTTATAAAGGATCTCGGACGTTAAAGATTATTTAACTAATTATAAATAATTATTTAACAATTAATTTAATTAATAATTAAAAAATTTTGTTTCAATTAAAAAAAATAATTAATAACTTTTTTTTATAAAGGAAATTAATTACAATTAATAATCAAAATATTTTATTTTAAATTAAAAATTTAATTAAAAATAATAATTAGGTTTTTTTATTTTAAATTAAAAGTTTTTCATTTTTAAAAATTTTATTTAAAAAATTTTTTTTATTAGTTTTTATTGTTATCACAAAAACACGTTTTTTTCAAAAAAGAAAAGTAGTGATATTGGCGAGAAATGAAATTCTAGCCTTTCACGACTCAAAAAATGCGATTTCCAAGCGGTAACCTTGGAAACGGCAAAAAGTTAAAGAGGGCAGCACTAACATACACTGAAAATTTAGTATGCTATATATATCGGTAGTCCCCACCATCGACCCTCGCCGCATCTAGTATATTTATCTAAGCTATTACATTTATTATTTGTTTATTTATTTATTATTGTTATTATATCTATTATTTATTATTTTACTTACTTTTTTAAAATATTATTATGGAAAAGTATTAAAACAACCCAGGTAGAAAAATTTAATGGAAGCCTAGATATATGCTAGCGCCACCACTGGAATTTGCATGGCAATTTATCTCGCCGACGTCTTCTAGCGCCTTGCATGGCGCGAGAACTTTTCGCTAGAATGCAACATAACCTCAAATTTCTGTTGCATAAAGTGTTAAAGGTGTTTGCTTTTATTTTTAAAGTAAAAGTAAATGTTTGCTTGTAGAATATTGTGGCATTTAAAAACAATATATATTAAAGGATTGTAAGTATTTATATATTTGTAATTGTATTAAATTTAAACATAAATTGATATTGCATTATAAATTTCTTGTTCATTCGTTAATTTATACACTTATTTATAAAATAATTTTTAGTATATGAATGTTTTATTCAACCTCCAAGAAAATTTTTAAATATATTTTAAGTAATTAATATAACGATTTATCACCAAGAGTAAGAATAAATACTTTTTGATGAATCAAATATATTATTAATTTCTCTCCATTCGAATTAGAAAACATAACCTCAAACTGGATTTATTTTTTCTTTATTTTTAATTGACCTGACAGAAAAGATTTACTGATTTTAAATAGAAACTTAATTTTTGCAATTATTATTATTATAAAAGAAATTGGTTAATTTCAAAAATTTTAATTTCAATGTTTGACATGTGTAACTATTTTTCACACTGTTACTGTAAAGAACTAAATAATTTTTTATGGAAATTTAATAATAATTTATTCTTAAAATTTCCATATTTAAAAAACAATTTTATACAGCAAATAATGACCAAAATTTTGATTAGGCTTGGGATTAAGAAAAGGTTGCCGTTTTCTGAATTAAAATCTTACCATAACTTTAAACGAAACGTAAATTAACTCTTCAAATACGTTAAAACTTCATTGTAGGCAGATAATTAGTAAATGTTTTTTATATGTACACGATTTTTTAAATTATTTTCGTCAAAAGAAATGACATAGGAATCATTTTTTAATTCGCGAAATAAAGTTTTGGCAGGTGAGGTAATGTTTATTCTAGCACTGCGAGCAGAATGCGAGAATGGTGCTAGACTAAAAAAGTGTTTCAAATGCTCTCAGCGCCACTACAATGCAATGGAACGCAAGAGTGGCACCATGCTAGCGCCACCAAATTTTTCTACTAGGGAATAAAGGAACATTTTTTATGAAAAAATTATTAAACAAATAAAATTTCTAAACAAAAAAAAAGTAAATAATAAAAAATTATGAAATGTATAATTTTAAAAATTTTTTATTCTTTTTTTTATTATTGATATTTTTAAGTATATGAAAAATCTAATTTAAATATTCCACAAAATTAGTTTTAGAGTAAATTTTTTATAAGAAATTCAACGGTCATAAAATAAAAGCGGACAGAAAATATTTTGACCCTTTTTCAATTTTCATTTTTCTTAAAAATTGCACGTCGAACGAGACAAACGAGAAAAGCACGAACATTTGACAGATTATCGTCTTTTTTGAAGTGAACTTAGGTCAGATCGTCACATTCGAACGATCATTTCGGACGAGCAATTAATCGATTTTCAAATTTTACAAATCTAACCACAATTTTTATTTCTGAATTTTTCATTTAAATTTATGTTCTTTAAAACTTTTCTTTTTAATTAAAAAAGGTAATATATAGTTTATTCAAATAATTAATTATTTTTAGAGGCAATTATTTTGTAAATAAAATGCATATTTAAAGAAAAGAAATTAGTCACATTTGTTCTCAAATTTAATTTATTAAATATTTTTTAAAAATACAATTTAGAAAAATTTTATATTAATCGAATTAGATAAAAAATCATGGAATGAAATAAATATATATAACAAAATTCCTATTTGAAATGTAAATGATTGACAATTTAATTGTCAATAAATGTCAATTTTAAGCACTTTTTAGAATGGTTAATTTTATTGTTAATATAAATTTAAATGATAAATTTTGTCATTATTATAATTTTATTTTATTTTAACAATTTCTAATCTAATAGACAAAAATTAAAAAATTGTAATATAATTAAAATGCTAATTGACTGTTTTAAGTTTTTAATTAAATTTTTCATTAGTACTCAGAGATTATAAATAATATTCTCATTTTAACAGAATTAAATACATTTTTTAATCAAGTGTTTTTATTTATAAAAATTATGTATAGATACATTACTTAAAAAGTATGTAAAGAAAAATATTTTTGTTTCATTTTCTGTACTATATCACGCTGAAAGTACTTTCAATGTTATAAATAATTGAAAAAGAACAAATTCGTATTTAAAATGAATAGAAATTAAAAGTACCAAAGAAAATAAATTAAATAATATTCTAAATTAACAATGACTGAATTTCGTCTTTCAATGAGCAAGTTACCCACGAATTGATGCACATAAGATACTTTATACTTTTATCATTCATCCTATAGAAATAATAAAATAAAGCATAGATGCTTCCTAATAGTTAAGGACCCACGCGAAAAAACTCTTTCGGCAGCAACTGAAGTTGCTTGCATGCCTAATAAATCACGTGCCATTAATGATAATGAAGGGAACAATGTTTCATTTCTATTCCATCATTCTAAAACATCTTCATCGGCATCTGCGCAGGGTTGAGACAAATAACAATCAATTTCTTTTTTCCATTCTTGAGAAGATTGAAAAACTTTTGATTTTCCTTTATTATTTTTAAAAAATCCGCGCAAATTTAATGTCTCATCTTCACCATCAAGCATTTCGGAGTTAGAAGTGGATACTGCAACATTTTCCGTGATGTCATTTAAAGGTTCCTATAATAATAGGATATTAAGTTTAATTGAATAGTGCTATATGGAAACTTAAATATCTGATTTATACATAAAGCAAAGAACAATAGATTAAATAAAATATTAAAATATAAAAAAATACCTTTTCTTTGTAATAATTCGTTTTATATATAGACTCAAATTTCTTTAATGATGCAGCAGCCATTTCTTTCCCCCAGGACGTTTTATAAAAAGATTCAACTTTAAATCGTGGGTCTAGAATTAGCACAGCACAGTAAACCCAATTACTTTTTCCATAGTGCTTCATCAGCTTATTGAAACATGCTTCAAGTGCTTGTAACATTCTGTAATCCACCCAAGTCATATCACAGTCAGATTTTCCCCGTAATTTCTCAATTTCGGCAGTAATTTTATCCAGCAGCAAGTTAAATCCAATAATAACTAAAGAAAGGCTGACATATTTGTCACTACTTAGAACTTCGGTCAATTCATGAAAATATTTTAGGAATTTGGAAACAGTCATCAAAATTGTCCACTCGTTTTCGACAATAAGGTAATCTCGTAATGGATCGTTTATTTCGCATAATAAATTTAAGGCGCGTTTCATTTTAAGAGCGGTATTAATCCAGTAAAAAAAGAAGTATTGAGTGGAGCGTTTAGGAATTGAGTGAAGCTCTGAGCCAATTCGAATTCGAGTAAAAATAACCGTATTGGGACGTTTGACTCAATCTTTTTTTCATCCGCCGAATACGGTCTTATTTTAGCATTAAAATTAAAATCACATGACCAGAGTACACATTATAAATTGAAAGCACAATTGTCCTGGAAGGTAAAAATGCCGATTTCGATAAGAAACTGAATATTTTTTATTTTTTGTTAAAAATTGGTAAAAGCAAATTTTGACAAGCGCGACTGATTTTACCATGTGAATAAATGAAGTGGCAAGTTTAAATGGACTAAAAGAAATCTTCTGTTACCGACAGAAAGTTCCTAGAAAACAATGAAATTTCATTGTTTTGTTGAATTTACAACAATTCTCTAGGAACTTTCTGTCGGTAAAAGTAGATTTCTTTTAGTCCATTTCGTCCATTTAAACTTACCACTTCATTTATTCACATGGTAAATTCAGTTGCGCTTGTCAAACTTTGCTTTTACCAATTTTTAACAAAAAATAAAAAATATTCACAGTTTCTTATTTAAATCGGCATTTTTACATTCCAGGACAATTGTGCTTTCAATTTATAATGTGTACTCTGGTCATGTGATTTTAATTTTAATGCTAAAATAAGAACGTATTCGGCGGATGAAAAAAAGATTGAGTCAAACGTTCCAATACGGTTTTTACTCGAATCCGTTTTGGCTCAGAGCTTCACTCAATTCCTGAACGCTTCACTCAATACTTCTTTTTTTACTGGGAATCATTGTGAAAGTAGAATTCCATCTTGTGCAAACATCTATGTTTGGAAAATACATTTTTTCGTCTGTAATATCACAACAACTTTTCAATTTTAGTCGCCATTGCTCCGAAAGTTTTAAAATTTTAAAAATCTTCCTCAATTTATCTAAAGAGAATTTTTTATCCGCATTGTCGTTATTAACATTTGAATTCAACAAATTATTAATTCTTTCAGCAACATCAATTTCACTTTCTTTACATTCCTCGTCCTCGATATTACCATCGTAATCACCATCGTTACTAACACAATGAATTTGATCAATTTTCAAAGCTTTAAGTAAATCTTGGACTCCTAAATTCAATATGTGTGCATAACACTTGAAATGTTGATCAACTGCATCAAAATTCATTAATTTGGATAATTCCTTCATAAATGTTGTGTTATTTGATGCATTATCGAGCGTAACCCCCTGGATTTTATCTTCTAAGTTGCTATCATTTACTGATTTAAAAAATGCTTCAGCAATGTCTCTGCCTAAATGATTTCCATTTGATGGAATAAAGAAAATAGTTAATGAATGCATTTTCCAAGACTTGTCGATGAAGTGAGCCGTGACACCAAAATAAGAGCGATTTGATACGGAAGTCCAGCCATCGAGGGTGAATGATATTTTTGAAGAATTATTTTGTAATATTTGAAGAACAACTGCTTCCATTTCCAAAAATCGCTTTACAGTCAATGAATGAAGCTCGTTTCTCATAGGGATATTAGCTCTTGGATTTAAATATTGGAAAATATTTTGTGTTTCTTCATCATCGAAAAATGAAAAGGGCAGATATTTCCGAGCAAACCAATCGACAACCATTTTATTAAATTCTTCTTGAACAAAAACCTATAAAGCATGTAATTTAATTATTTTATTTATATTTATTTTATTCATTTTATTCATTCTATCTATTTATTTTATTTATTCTACCTATTTATTTTACCTATTTATTTTTTTATTCTATCTACACGGAGAGAAATGTGTTACGAATAACGCTAGAGACATTTTGGTTCGCTTTTCGCATAGACGTCTGTACCTAATTTTGCAAAGGCCGGTGCTAACTTTGCACAGCTTTTTCCACTTGTGCCACAGTTGCTCAAATCCATGAAAAATCAGCATGGATTTCTTGCAACTTACGCATGGTGGTGTGTATGCGCTTTTAGTACGGTCTGCTCATGCGCTAAGAGCAACAGATTTCTCTCCGTGTATTTATTTTACCTATTTATTTTATTTATTCTACCTATTTATTTTATATATTTTATTTATTTTATCTATTAATTTTACCTATTTATTTTATTTATTCTGTGCCTATTCATTTTATATATTTTCTTTATTCTATCTATTAATTTTACCTATTTATATTATATATTCTACCTATTTATTATACCTATTTATTTTATATATTTTATTTATTCTATCTATTAATTTTACCTATTTATTTTATTTATTCTACCTATTTATTTTACCTATTTGTTTTTTTATTCTATCTATTTATTTTACCTATTTATCTTATTTATTCTACCTATTTATTTTATTTATTCTACCTATTTATTTTATTTTTTATTTATTTTATTTTTTATTTATTTTACTTTATTTATTTTGTTTATTTTGTTTATTATAAATGTTGCAAAAATTTAAAACAATTAAATGTTTTGAAAATAAAATTACAATTTTGAAAAAAAATGAGTAAATTACGTTTATTTGAATGTTCAGAACTCTAAAGGTATGAAAAAAATATTAGGGATCACAGTTAACCTTGTTTTGTAAAAGAAAAAAAATAAACATATTTTGGAAGAAATTGTACTCAGTCTGAAGTACAGATTACTCATTTTTACTTAGTACTGCATAAAAAAATTACTATGATCCTTTTAACGTTTGCTAAAACATAGTAATAAATTGCAATTAAAATTAATTAACCATTTTGCATTACTTTTTTTTTTAATCCAAGAGCCAATTCCTTATCTGGATATGTCTTCTTATAAACTTCAGGATGCTTATCTCTAAGGTGGCGAATTATTCCTGTCGTGTTGCTATCTTTCATTTTTACAATTACTTCCTTTTCTGAAGAACACAGTTTACATTTTCCCATTTTGCTCCTTCTTCAAAGTAAAATTCGAATGATTCTCCCAAGGGTAATCCACCATACCTCCTCCTTTTTGATTTAAATGACGAAGAATTTTCTTCTACTTTACTATATTTATGAAATAATATATTCTTAGTTTATGGAATAAATGTATATTAATAATTTATTTTGTTTCATTGAGAAAAGTAAGGTTCTCATTCAAAATAGTGTGTAAAATTTTTTAAAAAATAGTAGATAAAAGATTTTTTTAAAAATAATATTCATCAATTTTTTAAACAAATATCAACAATAAACTAATTAACATTTATTTGAAAAAACACCTCGTTGATTCCTGATTCTCTTCCGTATCCATTTCCTTATTTCTCTTTTTATTTTCCATGATGGAATTTCAACGATTAATTTATTAAATAATAAAATATAATTGTCAAAATTTTGACAGTTTATTTGATCAAAATTTTCGAACGATAAAATGCAATTATAAACAAAACAATATCACTCAAAATCGTCTCGAAAAAACTTCTCGATTAACAAGCGAGGTCGAACGATTTCGAGCATTTCTCGGTTCGACATGCAACACTAAAAAATTCAAATAAAATTTTTTTAAAACTATTTTTAATTTTTAAAATTTATTTCTTTTTATTTAGATTAAATTATTAATTCGGTATTACTTTTAATTTTTCTAAACTTTCTATAATCAAAAAATTAAATTAATATTAATAATATTTAATAATAATATTGTTAATATTGTAAAAAATGTTTTCAAATCTATGATAAATACAATAGCATTTATCATAGATAGTGTAAAAGAAATTTTAAATTTTAAATGTTTCGCCTGTCCCGCTTTATTCACCATAACCTATATAAGTGCCTCTAAGAAGCAACGTTGCCAAGTGTCGTGCTTAGTATAACTTCTGATTGATAAAAAAAGGTGTTTTTTATACAAAATAATTAATTTTGAGTCTCACAGGTTGTGACTGATTATTTTTTTGGACAATATTTAAACATCAGTTCTTTAGCTTTAACTGTAAACAGTTACATCAATATCTCTCTGTCATTTTTCTCACAATTGAATTTTAAATATCATGAAAGTGCATTTTCCCATAAGACACAATGTAAAATGTGAAAACATAAAATTGTTTATAACTTTTCTTATACATAGTGCAGACCTCCAAAAATTTAACTACATATTTTTTAAACCAACATCTACCATTATTCCAAGTTTCATCAAAAACTCGCTGTTAATTCTATTTCCGAGGGTACTTCCTTAAGAATAATCGATTTAAAGAAGAATTTTAGTTAAAAATTCTTGAAAATAATAATTGAAAAATAGAATAGAAAAAACTTGAAGATATTGATCGGTTATGTTATGAAAAATTGAATTTATAATTTGAAGTAAAATATTCTCTTATTTGACTCGGACTAGTTATATTTTTGTCAGTAATTGGTCCGTAAAGTCCGTATTTTTAAAAACTTTCACTGGTTAGAGCCCTGTTCACTTTCAACACAAAATTGGTATTTGTATGTTATTTATATATTAAAATTATAGAATTAATAAAAAATATATTGACATTTTTAAGAAAAAGTTTCTAAGTACTTAGAAATATGAATACTTACTTATTATGAATACCAGCCTGCTAATTTTAGGTTAGGATTTCTGTCAAAATAGTTGTGCGAATAAAATAACCGAGTCGCACAATTCGAAATTCGAATTGTCCGATTCGAATTACTTTCGAATTGGCCGTCTCGATTCGAATTACTTTCGATTCGAATCGGCCGATTCGAAATTCGAAACTTCGAATTCGAATTGGCTAGTTCGATTCGAATTATTCCCGATTCGAGTTTTCTGTTGTTGAGTCGAATAATTTTCGGTTCGACTCGATTAAATGCACACCTCTAGCATTTATCTATATTTATTGTGTCGTTGTTGATTAGTTGTTCATTATTCGTGTTTATTATTAAATTTGAAATTTCTGTGTTAGTATTATTTTTAAAGACCGCTTTAATTTGAGAGAACATATTTTGTAAGTCATGACTTTTTATTTTAGCTATTCTATTAAACCAGTAATTATTTACATTTTTATTAAATATTGTTTTTAATTTATTTCTAATCATTTCTAGTGCTTTTTTAAGCGTTGATAAAATGATTCCATTATATATTAATTTTTTATTTAGCTTATGTATTTCAGATAATTCTTATGATTTTAATATTTGTAATTTTTTTATTTCTTCATTTGTATATCTGGTTATGGGATCATTATTTTTATATTTGGGTGTCACTTTTTGTAATTCATTGATTATATTAGTATTTATTATTTTTATGTAGTTATCTATTTCTTCGTTAGTTAGATTTTTATTACTGGGTATTTTTATATTTATTTTTTCTAGGTTATTTTTAAATTTATTCCAATCAGTTTTATTATAATTGTAATTGTTTATTTGCGGGGGAGTGAATAAAAATTCGTCTAAGTTTTCGATTTTAATTTGTGACGCGATCTGAAGAAAGGGACCTTAGAAGCAAATCATTTTAAGGTTGGGTTAGAGTTACTTTTTTCTTGTTTGAAAGTTTCTTTTTACTTATTTCGAATTAAAATTAGTGTTTATTAAATATTTTAGTTTTAATGAAGACTTAAACATCAATAATTTATATTGACAGTTGATCCTTTTTTTGTATTTTCATTTAAAAAATTGCAAACATAACCTATAATTTTTTGCTTCTAAGGTCCCTTGCTTCAGATCGCGTCACATTTTTAATAATAGGGCTTTATGATCGCTATCATAAGGATAGACTTTACATTTGTTATTATTTGAATTTATTACTTTCACTCTGGTATCAAGTAGTGCCAGATCCAAGAATGAACCCCCCGCCGGATATGTCGCTACTTCCGGTCCCAGGAGGGTAGTTCTAAATCTGATCCGGTTGTCCCTATACCATTCAGCTAGTGCTGCCCCCCTTAAATTTGAATTTGTGTCCCCCCAATCTACATGTTTTGCATTTAGGTCTCCCGCCAATAAGTAATAGTTGTTTGTATTATCTAATTTTAATTCCATAAAAATTTTTTTGAAGTTCATTAGTGAAGCTCGTTCTTACATCTCCTGGCGAGTAGACACTTAATATAAAAAGATAACTAATATTATTTAATTTTATTTTTATTATAGTCGACTCTAGTTTTTTAAAATTATTTTGGCCTGATAAAGTTATATTTTCAAAATTGTTTTTTTTATTTACAATAATAGCTGTTCCTCCTCCTTTTCCTGTGAGTCTATCATTTCTTATTATATTGTATTTTTTAGCGAAATTTTGTGTCCACTTTTTAATTTTGTTTCGTTTACTAAGGCGATGTCGATTTCGAGCTTCTTCAATGTGTTGAGGAGATTATATCTACGCATGTTGGCTACCAGGGAGTTCACATTGATACTCATGATGTTTAAATTATTAAACTTAATTATTTTTTTTGTGTTTGGATTTGCAAAACTGTCGTTATCCATTATTGTTTCCCTCGGTTAATTTGGAATATAAGAACTCTATTTTATTTGCATTTTGTTGCACCGCACCTCTAACCTGGTCTAATTGTATTTCGAGAAAAGATTTTATTTGGCTCATGAAGGATGTAAAAATATTTTCGAGTCCGTTATCTAATTTTTCAACATTCTGTGTCGGAATATTTTTCGATTTTATTTTGATTGCTTCTTGATTTCAAATTAAGTTAGTTTCTATATTTTGCGATGTTTGTATTTCAATGTCGTTTATACTGGAATTGTATATTGTTTTGGTCATTTTGTTTACACTCTTATCACCTGTTATTATTTTTTGTATTTCATTTGAATTAATAATAGGTACTAATTTTATCTTCGTTTGAGTCTACATTGGTATTTACATTGTTATTGTGGATTTCGCGCGCCATTTTGTTTGTTACTTCTGCAAAGGAGACGCCCGGCTTAATAAATTTCTCGATCATAATTTTTTTTTCGTTAATTATTTTCATGCTATTTTTTTGCGTTAATTTTATTTTGATAATCTAACAAAGCCGGGCATCCCCTGTAGGAAGCCGGATGTCCATAATTTTTACAGTTTGCGCAAAAGATTTTATCGTTTGAGTTATTTTTTATTTCGATTTTGCAGTCACCCGGACCGTGATCGTCATCGCATTTGACACACCGGTAGTTCCTGTTACAGTATCTAGCGGTGTGCCCGATGCGCTGGCAATTGAAGCATTGGATTGCATTTCGGTGTCTAACTTTGTCTCACCATACTATCTGGTTCGCAATTCTTGTCAATTTTATTAACTCTTTATGGTCACTGTCAACTGATATGTTTACGAGGAAGGCATCCCCGCCTCTTTTTGATTTAAAGAAATTCATAAGATTTATTTTTTTTATTTCTTGGAAATTAATGTTTTTTGTTTTTAGTTTTAATAATTCTGCGCGGATGTCTTCCTCGTCGTAATCTCCAGGCACCCCCCTTAATAGCCAAGAATGTAGTTTTTCTTGACTCGGCGTTTTGGTATGAAATTCGATTTTACTTAGTTTTAGATTGTCAAATGTCGCTTTAAAGTCTTCGTATAAACGTACATAGATTTCAATTTTATTGTTGGACAGATTTTTAAAAATGAAATTTTGAATACATAGAATTTTTAATAGTATACCTGATAGTACGTTAATTTTTGTATTTGAGACTATAAATGGGGGTTGCTGCGTCCTAAACCTTCCAAAGGTGGGAGGTTGGTTGTCCACGTCTGCATGTTGTTGTTGTTGTTGTTGTTGTTGTTGATTCGGGTGAGGCACTTGTTGTTGGTTGCTGCTTCGATTTTTATTTGCTGTATGGTCTAGGTGTTGTTCTGCTGGCTGCTCCTGTTGGTGTTGTTGGCTCATATCAATTTTCTCCAAGTTGTTGTCGTCGAAATCCATCTTATTTTTGTAGACTTCCTCTAGTTCCTTTTCCAGATCATAATGTGAATCATTTAATGGTAAGGATTCAATGTGAGTATTGGTAATGGGCGTAATGATCCATTCTTTTGTCTCGTCAATTGTGATTTTTAGAGCGGGCTGTTGTATTGTGCTTTGGGTTTCTCGATGGTGTATCATCGCGTCAGTATTGTTGAAGGAGTTAGTTTGAGTTTGTGAGAACTCTTTGTCAATCAGTATTTCCTTAGTCAGAAATTGCGGAGGAAGTGTAGTACTCTTCGTCTTGAATTTATGTGTAAGTCCTTTGCTATTTGCTGCTGCCCTTTCAGAGTAAGTGATTTTTTTATTTGGTGAAATTATTGTCACTTTGTGGGTTTTAACGTTCATTATACTTTTAATTAGCGAATTTATTTTGCCTCCTTGCGTGGAGTTGGCTTGAATTTCTCTGAGTTCTTTAACTAGCATGATTTTTTCTTTTCTAATTGTAGCGGGTTTTTTTTAACTTTGTTCGAAGGTGTCAGTTTAGAGTCGGCACTCGATCCCGGTGTCGCCATGCTTGCCGGTACTATTCACTGTGAGGAGGATTTTCTGTTCTGTGACATTTAATAGAAAAAAAACGTCACGAGCACGAACTCCGTTGTCAAACTATAGTGTTTTTATACACCACTACACTATAGAAGCACTAAAGGCACTGATAATATTATGCTCTTAATAAATGCTTATTTAATAAACAGTTAAAAGCCATAAAGAAACGAGGGTCGTGATTTTACATGTTGCACCCCGCTTCAGCCCTTTATCACCATTCTTAGTGCTGAACTTTACGCGATCTTGAGGGCTGTTCTCCATGCTCAAAGACACCACAACTCTAAGACTCTGATTTTCACTGATTCCCTTTCCTCACTTAACAGAATCAAAGACTGCTTGCTCTATAGGGACAATTTCGAACTAGTTTACAGGATTCGCGATCGCATTTTTCATAACCATCCTTCCGTTAAGGGTCTCCAATTTGCTTTCATGTGGGTCCCTTCCCATTCTGGCATCTTGGGGAATGAGAAAGCAGATGCTGCCTGTCGTGCGGCTAATTTGCATGATGGTCGCGTCAATTTCGGCGCTCTCTTAATTGATATTAATAAAACCATCCTTATCCCCGACCGTTTATCTTGGACACAACACCTATGGCCTTTAACTGACCAGGGTGGCCACATGTCAGTAAAGTCAGGGAAATGTCAGGGAAAAAAAATTTTTTGTCAGTAAAGTCAGGGAAATGTCAGAAAAAAAATTTTTTGTCAGTAAAGTCAGGGAAATGTCAGGAAAAATTTTTTTGTCAGGTCAATTAAAGAAGAAGGAAAATGTCAGGAAAAAAAATTTTTTGTCAGTAAAGTCAGGGAAATGTCAAGAAAAATTTTTTTGTCAGGGCAATTAAAGAAATTAAGACGGTCATGCAATACATTTTTTGCTCTAAACAAAAAAATTTTTGTCAGGGAAATTCGTTGTTATGTCAGTAAAATGTCAGGGAAATTGATAAAGTCAATCTTGCGGCCACCCTGCTGACGTTGACCGCGACAATCACAGATACCTCTCCAGGGTTTCAATTAATACAACAAGACCTTGGTATGGTGAAATCTTGTTTCCTCGAAACTAGATTAACACCATAACAAGACTAAGATTTTTCCACATGTACACCGCTGACCATTTTGAGCGGATTGGATGGGAAGTGGTGGCTGGCTGCAGGTGCGGTGCAGAGAGGAGGACTTTGCCTCATATCCTGCACGACTACCCTAGACTAAATCTTTACAGACCTAATTTCTATAACTATCTTTCTAGAAAATTTCCAGGCATAAACCCGAAAGAGGTCTCAATTGTTGAATTAATTTTTAACCCTAATGACGAACTGGTCAGGGAGCTGGGAGGTTTTATCTGCAGGGATAATCAGATTGTATAAATGAGGGTCCAGTCAACCGGAATACTGTCGGGCGTGAAAAAAAAATTCATAAATTAACTGAGAAACTGGCTCCTATAGATTAAATCAAAGAAAATAAAAAAAAGTCCTAAACTGATTCTCCATATGCAGAATTACATCCTGACTACCCTCCAATTCTACCTTCCTTACGGCTGCATCCACAACCAACGTAAGACTAAGGGTCCACGCACTAACCTCACTGACGACTCACCGTGAGTTGCCTTAATGCCAACAACTGCACACATCTGATTGACCACGCTTTTGCTGAATTGATGTTCAATTTTGTGACACAGTCAAATTTAACCCTTTAACGACGAGATGTGCTACTTTTCAACATGAAATTCAATCTCTTACAATTAGTAGAAAAAAGCCATAAAGGTTTTTAAAAGTCCATACCCTACTATTTTTGGGGTCGCTCTTTCGAAAGGTGCGGTCAAAATTTACAAAAAATGATATTTAACCCTTCTTTTTTCAAAAATACTAAAAAAAGTCAAGTTTTTTTAATGTAATTTTTTTCAAAAGAATTTTTTTCTGTGTCATAACGCTTTTCAAATAGAACAAAAAGTATCAAAAACGTGTTCCCGATAGTTGTACTTGAAAAATATTCATTTCTAAATTTTATTTTTTTCGATTTTGAATTTAAAATGGCGCTTGAAGGACAAAAATTTTTTCTTATTTTACGTAAAATGACAAACTTTTTCAAAATTGCTCAAATCTGATTGAAATTTGTTACTCAGGGGTTTTCGTGGTCGCTGATTACGAATCTGATGTCCATTTGTCAAAATTCAAAATGGCGGATGCAATATGGCGGATGACTTTTTAAAAAATTGATCGGATTCGCTTGAAACTCGTTACTCGGGGGTTATCGAGGTCGCTGGTTACGAATCCGATGTTAGTTTTCCAAAATTCAAAATGGCGGATTTAATATGGCGGACGAAATACAAAAATTGTTCAGTTTTGCTTGCATCTTGTTACTCGGGGGTTTTTGGGGTAGCTGATTACGAATTTGATATCAGATTTTCAAAATTCAAAATGGCTGATCCAATATGACAGATGACTTCTTTGAAAATTGATTGGATTCGCTTGAAATTTGTTATTCTGCGGTTTCTCCGGTCGCTTATGACAAATCTGACGTTAGATTCAAAAAATTCAAAATGGCCAAAGTATAATGAAAGACTAATTTTTAAAATTTACTCAGGTTTGCTTGAAATTTGTTAGTGTGGTATTTTTGGGGTGGCTGATTACGAATATAAAGTCACATTCCAAAAATTCAAAATGTCGGAATTATTATACTTTTTTTGCTCTGACTCTACCAGTATCAACTTATCTATATTTCACAATATGTGACAGGGAAATTTAAAAGTGATCTATGGTACGAGAAAATCGATGTTAGTTTTTAGAAATTCAAAATGGTGGAACAAATATGCCAGACGAAATTAAAAAATTAGTCGGATTCACTTGAATTTTGTTACTCGAGGGTTTTCGGGTCCACTGATTGTGAATCCGATGTTCGTTTTTAAAAATTCAAAATGCTTGGTATAAATTAGCTATAAGAATTGGTAAAGATATTTTTTTAAACCTTGTCCGCCATATCGATTCCACCATTTTGAATTTTGAAAAACTAACATCGGATTCGCACCCAGCGACCCCAAAAACCCACTAGTAACTTGTTTCAATCAGGTTTGAGAAATTTTGAAAAATTCGTCCGCCATTCTGGATCCGGCATATTGGATTTTTTTAATCTAACGTCAGGTTCGTCATTATTGAACCCAAAAACCGCAGAGTAACAAATTTCAAGCGAATCCGATTAATTCTTAAAAAAGTCATCTGTCATATTGGATCCGTCATTTTGAATTTTGAAAATCTGATATCAAATTCGTAATCAGCTACCCCAAAAACCCCCGAGTAACAAGATTCAAGCAAATCTGAACAATTTTTGTATTTCGTCCGCCATATTAGATCCGCCATTTTGAATTTCGAGAAACTAACATCGGATTCGTAACCAGCGACCCTGAAAACCCCCGAGTAACGAGTTTCAAGCGAATCCGATTAATTTTTTAAAAAGTCATCCGCCATATTGGATCCGACATTTTGAATTTTGACAAATGGACATCAGATTCGTAATCAGCGACCACGAAAACCCTTGAGTAACAAATTTCAATCAGATTTGAGCAATTTTGAAAAAGTTTGTCATCTTACGTAAAATAAGAAAAAATTTTTGTCCTTCAAGCGCCATTTTAAATTCAAAATCGAAAAAAATAAAATTTAGAAATGAATATTTTTTAAGTACAACTATCGGGAACACGTTTTTGATACTTTTTGTTTTATTTGAAAAGCGTTAGGACACAGAAAAAAATTCTTTTGAAAAAAATTACATTAAAAAAACTTGACTTTTTTTAGTATTTTTGAAAAAAGAAGGGTTAAATATCATTTTTTGAAAATTTTGACCACACTATTTGAAAGAGCGACCCCAAAAATAGTAGGGTATGGACTTTTAAAAACTTTTATGGCTTTTTTCTACTAATTGTAAGAGATTGAATTTCATGTTGAAAAGTAGCACATCTCGTCGTTAAAGGGTTAATCAACAAAATTTTTCTTCTTCACTTTAGTGTTTGTTCTGACAGATGGCTAAGCCTCAAGTCATTTAAGAAGAAGAAGAGATTCTGCTCACATGGGATCGCACCCTCAGTGATTTAGGCTTAGCAAAAACTTTTTTGTGGTGTCAAAAGAAGAGAACTAAATGTAAAAGAACAAAGACAATAAGTTTACAAAAATTGTTCATTAAGATGATATGTGAAAATGTGTAAAGTAATTTAGTGTTTGGGTCACGCGTTTGTGTTCTATGCGATATGACGCAAAACGCCTGCGTGAGACAGAGTTGAGCCATATATGAGCGGTTGTTAGAGTTGAGCCACCTGAAATTTTGCAATTACAAATCGTACTTGCAACAGAAATTCATTTTTTCACTTAAAGAGGTGTTAAAAACTTCATTTACATTGGAAGGAGAGGGGAAAAAAAATTTGATAACCTTTTTTCAATTTTGGATTTCATTTATGAGGAATAAAATATCTAAAGTTTTATGAAAGTGCATAATATGGGATTTTATTTTAATTTCATGGTTCCTTTCCTCATTTCCAAGTGTCATTCTATCATTTGAAGGTCATTTTTAATCAATTACCTAAATATTTCATTGATTTTCTACAGTGGCTCAACTCTGTGGGTAAGAATTCCTGAAGTGGGCAACGGATTTTCCAAAGTTTTCAATTTCTATAATAAACTTTATAAAAATAAAGTACTAATAGAGGGACAAACAGTCACCAAGTTTTATTTGAAAATATTCATTTGTTTATTTTTTATAAACAATTAAATTTTAATGTAACATTTTTTTAAACATTTATATCTTAGAACTGGATTATCGGATTTTGATGAAAATTTTTGGACACAATTAATGAAGATTTGAGCTTTTTAAGAAAAATTATTTCAATGTTGAAAAAAATTATTTATTGTAAAAAATAATTGTTAATAATAAACAAATGAATAATTAATTGTGTTCTGGACCTTTTTCGTAAAATTTTTTTTCAGAACCTTAAACTATATAAATCAAGGATTAAATAACTGAAAGAAAAAGTTGGTAGATCGAAATAGTTTATTAACTGTGAATTTTTTTGTGAGCGCGGTCGCGTTGTTCCATGCGTCGCGGCTTGACGTGGAGCTCCATAAGTTCATTGCACACTCACCACGAACACCAAGTATTCTTAAAAACTGAAATACAGAATAAGTATCTAAAATTTAAGATTATTAGTAGAATTATTTTACCACATTATTGTTTATATTAGTGACAATAATATGTAAAATTGGAATTTTATTGAAACTGGTAAAATTTCGTCTAAAGCAAAGATTTGAAATTTGCTTATGTTAGATTTATTTTTTTAATATCATCAGCGATAATTTGAAGAAAAAAAACTGTTTACTACTCAGAAGACAATATTTTACACTTGGAAAGTTTTCAATTTTCCCTTTTAAAAAAAATATTGTATAATTTGTTTTATTAATCTAACACAAGGAAATTTGAATTCTCTGCTTTAGACGAAATTTTACCAGTTTCAATAAAAATCCATAACAAAAATTTTAATCTTAAGAAAATTTTTTTACTGTGAACTTTTTACTTATTTAACAAAAAATTTTTTATTTACTTACAAATTTAGTCGAAAATTAAAACAAAAATACTAGTTAAACACTAACAAAGTAAAATTTATTTAATTAAAAATAAATTACATTTCTTAAAAATACCTGAATAAAAAATTATTTTTACATATTATTGTCACTAATATAAACAATAATGACCGACAGATTGGCTCAGTCGGATAAATGCCTGGCGTTGGTGGTCGTTTAAGGACCAAGGGTATAAGTATCCTTGGTTCGCGCCCACTTGGCTTGGTATTTTTCCGGCACGTGAGACAATCTGAGCGGGAGGTTTGACGTCGAGGTATAATGATGTGCACCGTCGATTACACGGAAAAAAAAAGTTCACGAATCTCTTGTGAACTAGTATATCACTTTTGGATGGGACACAAAATTCTTGAAAATCAACAAACACAGTTCGTCAAAATTTCATCAACTGCTTCACTAGAAACATAGTACGGTTTCCGAACTTTTCGTCAAAGTTAACGAAAAATTCGTGAACTTTTAAAAAATGCTAAAAACAAGAAAAAATAATTTCCAGACACTACTTTTTTATAGTATTTCACTTTATTTGATAACTTGACGCCTATTACGCACCCAACTACACATAATACACAATTTTATCGCCATTAAAATTCGTAATTCGCTTCACGGGATTCGAACCTAGTACCTATACCCTATAACATAATATTTCTAACATCTAACCGCCACGGCTAAATCTAGATACACTGTCCTTCGACAAACGAAACGATTAGCTTTGTCTGCTGTAAAACTCAGGACCGTGCAAAGTAGAAAAAGTCCCTTATCGTAACTTTTAATTCATTTCATGAATTATTTGTTTCACAAAGGAAATTAGCAAACCAAAGTATTCACTAAGTAATAAAAAACACTGATTCTAAATAATAACTTTCATCAAAGAATTTTCCCGAATGTAAACACCGATGACACCGACTGAATGATGAATGCTTGATCAGCCATATTTGATGCGCATTACGAACTGCGCATACTACTGACACTCGCGAGTTCACGATTTTTTCGTGAACTTGTACCTCTACTTTTGACGAACTACTCTTCCTTAACAGTTCATCAAAAATTCATTAACTTTGTTTCAGTTTTTCGTTGACGTTCGCCATTTCTAATCAAAAGTTAATGAAAATTTTGAAATTTTGTGTCCCATCCAAAAGTGATATACTAGTTCACGAGAGATTCGTGAACTTTTTTTTTCCGTGTATTGTCCGGTACACACCATTAGAACTCGACTGTCGATAAACCGGTTGTACTCAGAGAGGTTTTCTACAGTTTCCCTCTTCTCTGGCGAGAAAACCCATTGACGGGTGGTCCAGGCGTAATGCGAGTACTCCTAATAAAGTCGGCTGTAGACGCAAATTAGGTTAATATATAGAAAATTTCTAAAGTAGAATGGTTATGCTTAATCCAAAAAAGTATTTCTCGGGGACTCTTGTCGAAGTGCGTAAGGCCAATAGGGCAGGAGTATAAACAATATAAAAAAATAAATAAATAAACAATAAAGTGGTAAAATAATTCTACTAATAATCTTAAATTTTAGATACTTATTCTGTATTTCAGTTTTTAAGAATACTTGGTGTTCGTGGTGAGTGTGCAATGAACTTATGGAGCTCCACGTCAAGCCGCGACGCACAGAACAACGCGACCGCGCTCACAAAAAAATTCACAGTTAATAAACTATTTCGATCTACCAACTTTTTCTTTCAGTTATTTAATCCTTGATTTATATAGTTTAAGGTTCTGAAAAAAAATTTACGAAAAAGGTCCAAAACACAATTAATTATTCATTTGTTTATTATTAACAATTATTTTTTACAATAAATAATTTTTTTCAACATTAAAATAATTTTTCTTAAAAAGCTCAAATCTTCATTAATTGTGTCCAAAAATTTTCATTAAAAACTGATAATCCAGTTCTAAGATATAAATGTTTAAAAAAAATGTTACATTAAAATTAAATTGTTTATAAAAAATAAACAAATGAATATTTTCATATAAAACTTGGTGACTGTTTGTCCCTCTATTAGTACTTTATTTTTATAAAGTTTATTATAGAAATTGCAAACCTTGGAAAATCCGTTGCCCACTTCAGGAATTCTTACCCCTGTAGAAATTCATCTGATAAGTCAAAACTATGACCAACCCTGACAACTCTTCCCTAATCAAATCTTTAAAAACTTATTTTTAAATAATTTTTCTAATTATTTTTAAATTTTTGAAATATACAATTAAAAAGATTATTTGAATAATTGAAATTTTGTAAAATTTAATTGAAAATATATCATTTTTTCATCAAGTATTTTATTACTATTTTTAAAAATTAACTTTTGAAGAATTTTAATTAAAAATTTTCAAAATAATTAAATTTTTGAAAATTTTAATAAAAAATATTAAACTGTAACTTTAATAAAAATGAAAATTAGGTTGTAAAAATAATATTAAATTTAAAATATTTTTGAATAAACTAATTCACAGAATATTTTCATTTTAATTTTTTTAAAATTTCAATTTTATGGACATTTTTTTAATTGCACGTAATTGTAAAAATACTGTGAAATACTGTCTTTCAAAAATTATTTAGAAATACATATTTTAAAAAAATTATTTTTAAGAATTTCTTTATTAAATTTTTAAAAATATTCTACCTTTATATCTTTAAAAAGAAAAATGGACAGTTTCAATTATTATTTTAATCCTAGAAGGAGTACATTAATTTACTCACCCTCTAAGGAGTAACTGGGGTGTCCCGACACCCCACGCTTTAAACTTGTTTTATAAGATTTATATTTGACGTAAAAAAAATTTATTATAATGAATTGATTGGTTTTTTAGTTAGGAATATAATGTAACGTCCGTAACTTCTTATTTAATATTCTTGATTCAACTATGTATTTTCTTATTAATATTCTTGATTGAACTATGTATTTTCTATATAATATTCACGTGTGTATGTGTATGTGTATGTCATATATTATTTCATTGTATTCAGTAAATTTTCTATGAATATGATATTTGTTATTATATATTTTCTATGTATTTCCAACAAATTAATAAGTTATAACAAATCCAAGAAAGAGAAGTTATATTTCAAATAATGTAAAAGGAATAACGATTACGCATCAATTTGACAACCTTCTGCAAACTAGACCACACATAAGGAAAGAAGAATGCACTCCGAAAGAAAGAGAAACGACACATACCAGAATCAAGTCCGGTGAGACCTATCCAAATACATGGCGAATGAAGAAAACCCTATTGATATTAGTCCGGTGACGTATCGCTGCACCTACCTGCACGTGTAGCATTTCGGCACGTGTAATATTCGTGAACCACCTTGCATTAGAAATCTGATATAAAAAGGGGTAGCATCTTCGATAGAGCAGAGAGTATTTTTTTGGAAATCAACCTAATAACATCTTTGAAAGAGAGTATTTTTTTGGAAATCAACCTAATAACATCTTTGAAAGAGAGTATTTTTCTGAACATCAACCATAACACATCGAAGTCAACTTAAGTGCAATCCCAGTATACAGTTTAGAAGTTAACTAAACTACATCCCCAAGTATATTTATGAGACCAAGTTCGGTACAACAAGTAATAAATTCACTTATTTAACTACGAGCAATAAGTGATAACCCAAGAAGAACTAAATTGTTTTCAAGTTTCAAAATCGGGTGCAGTAAAATCCCCAAGAATACAAAACACTAAATCTCATTAGTGTAAACAACAAGGCTAATATACAACCACTGAGAACACCAACCACAGGCTCCTTTGTGTCTACTTCTCATAATCACTTCAAATCGGAAATCGAGATAACAATCACCAGTTTTTCAACAGCTGCAATAATCGTTATTCCAAAAGTAAGATTTTTATACTCATTGTATTTTTGTACTATTGTCAATTCTTTTCTTTCTTGGTTGGTTTTAAATAAATATTCTCTCACAACATTTAGTAGGCTCATTGACTTATCCTCATCCCAAATTAGATTCAATTTCTGAAACTAATTTAAAACAGGGAATGTTAGGTATATTTAAAAAGGTTTCAGTTTTGACGTAACAATAATAATATTATTCATATTTTAATAAATTAAAAAAATTTTGAAAAAAACCATAAAAACCCAAAAAAAACACCAAAAAATTGCAAAATTGACTTTTTTAACAAAAAACGTTGTAGTTTCTTAAAAATTTGACTAATTTAAAAACTATTTTAGGTTTTTAACCCGTTGACTGTCGCTGACGCATATATGCGCAAAACTAAACTGGCCAAAAGTGATTCATGACGCATATATGCGCAACTTGAAAAAGATGATTAAAAACTTCTTAAATGTTCCTGAAACCGGTTACTCGGGGATTTTCGAGGTCGCTGATTACGAATATGACATTCGTTTTCCAAAATTCAAAATGGCGGATCCAATATGGCGGACAACAAAATGAAAAATTGATCAGATTGACTTGAAACGTAGTACTCGGGGGTTTTTGGGGTCGTTGATTACGAATCTGACATTAGTTTTCCAAAATTCAAAATGGCGGATCCAATATGGCGGACAACGAAATAAAAAATTAATTATAATGGCTTGAAACTCAATATTTGGGAGTTATTAGGGTCGCTGATTACGAATCTGTCATTACTTTTTTAGGGTATTTATCGAAATTTGATTTCACCAAAAATTATCATACTGATGTCATATTAACCAGTTTTAAACAAATTCAATAAGTTTTAAAAAATTTTTCGCCATATTGAACCAGATATTTTAAATTTTGAAAAACTGATTTCAGATTCGTAATCAGCGACCCTGAAAATCCCTAAGTATTCAGTTTCAAGACAATCTTATCAATTTTTTATTTCGTTGTCCGCCATATTGGATCCGCCATTTTGAATTTTGGAAAAATAATGTTAGATTCGTAATTAGCGACCCTTGAAACCCCGAGTAACAAGTTTCAAGCAAATTCGACGAATTTTGAAAAAATTTCCGCCATCTTGGATCCGCCATTTTTAATTTCGAAAAACTGATGTCAGATTCGTAATCAGCGACCCCAGAAACCTTAGGGTACCAAGTTTCATAAAAATCTATTAAAATTTTTTTCAACACACTTTTGGCCCAAACAGTGGAAATCTCGTTGACAGCCAAGGGGTTAAAGTTATATAGATACACTTTTAGGGGAAAAATTAGTTTTTGTATTACTTCCAAAAAACATAATTATTTGAACATCTGAAGTGAAAGAAATTAAAGACAATTGACGAATAGTGAAAATCATAAAAATGAACTATAAAATGGACTTAAACAATTAATATTTACTAAAAATGGTGTTATAGATTTAAAATTTTATAAACTTAATATATCTGAATATATTAACATTAAAATTAATAACTTATGAAATGATTCTGTAAATTAATATTTAATCAAAGTTTTAATTAACAGTTCTTAATACCTCTAATATATGTTAAAATATTATTAGCAATATAGAATTTCGACGGTTTAGAGTGCAAACCAGCTAACTCCACTTTTTATCAAATTTGAGATTCTTTTTGTATTTGATAGATAAAGAGGTGATACGTCAGCCAAGTAAAACAGTTTGACGAAATTATGTCTCTAAATTGCTAAAAAAGTGTTGTGAGTAAAACAGCTAACTCCATACCTGTCAAATTTCACTGCTATAACTCCACATAATATATTGTATTGTATTGAAATGTGTCTATATTTTGAGTGTTAGAGATATCAATTAAAATATATTTCAAAAAGAAGTACTTTTTATTATTAAGTAGCATTGTGTTGTTCTGTTAATAAAACAAATATACTGAAAGTTTTGTTCTATAAGAATATAACCTAAAAATTCTTTTGAAAAGTTTTTTGATTCTCCTGAAAAATTTCATAATTGTGAGTTAGCAGGTTTGCACTCTAAACCGTCGATTTATAATTTAAATTTGACTGTCATATACTACATTTTTCTGTATTAGAATTTAATTTCTGACTGTAGAGAGAGCACATAAATTTTTAATAAATCTTAACTCAAATTTCATAAGTTGTTACAAATACAGAAATGTCTATTTTTCATAAAAATAGAATTTTTGTACAAAAATGTTTCTTTTTTACAAAATACAACTTTTTCATGCATAACCTATCAACTTATACTTTAACAGATGATTTTAACTGATTAAAAACGATTTTTTTTAAAAATTTGAATTTACTTATCTTGACAATTTTTCTAACGTTAGGGAGTAAATGGGGTGTCCAGACACCCCAGACGTATTTTAACAGGAGATAGTGCTTTTCCTAGAGCAAAACTTTTGACGGCACATACAGGCAGAGATGCCAACGACCGTCCCCAAACGCAACTGCGCTTGCGCTACAACAAATGCTCTTATTGGTAGAATAAAACTTGTCCATTAGAATGCATTATATATAAAACATTTTAAATAAACGCGCTTTTTCTAACCAATAAGGTAGTTCAAGTTGGGTGGGGGAAATCCAATATGGCTGACATCAGCTGATTTACCGGAGGACAAACAATGCATTGAATTCAATGGGACAAATCAGTTTTTTAACCATAACTTTTTAAATATTTATTTTTGAACCATAATGTAATGGAAAATTATTCTTTATTTATCGAAATCTATTTTTTAAAACAATAAAATTTAATTTTTTGGTTTTATTGTTTTAAAAAATAGATTTCGATAAATAAAGAATAATTTTCCATTACACTATGGTTCAAAAATAAATATTTAAAAAGTTATGGTTAAAAAACTGATTTGTCCCATTGAATTCAATGCATTGTTTGTCCTCCGGTAAATCAGCTGATGTCAGCCATATTGGATTTCCCCCACCCAACTTGAACTACCTTATAAGAGCATTTTTGTAGCGCAAGCGCAGTTGCGTTTGGGGACGGTCGTTGGCATCTCTGCATACAGGTGTCAAAAGATAGAGGTTCAAACTAAATTATCAACGGGTTTTGAGCGTAAAAAAATTATTGGTTAAGCCATGGGAATACTTTGAATTTTACCTGGGGTGTCTAATGGAGCACTCACAGCTCTGCCTGCCTGCGCAGGCAGTAATTGGGGTAAAAGAGAAAATCAATTAGAGTGAAAGAGACAGTAAATTCAAATTTGTATGCTGTCTACTAGCTTTGAATTCTTGAAGAACTTTCGGAAAATTATTAAAAATTAATGTAGATAATTGATTCAGAGATAAAGTTTAGTTCAAAATTGTAGAAAATAATTGAATTTTGGAAGGGTTATTGTTGTAATTTTTAGAAATTAATAAATTTCAGAAGTTGATTTTAATTTTATTTTCCTGTGAAAAAATAAATAAGAAGTATTTAAATATTTATTTAGCAAAATTATTCGAGTTTTGATTAATTGAATTTAGAAATCAGTGAAGAATCAGGGAAATTCAAAATAACATTTTTTGTGACAACACTGAATTAAATAAACAAATTTTTTCCTATTTGTAATCAACTAAAGCGACTTTTTTAAGCTGTTAAAATCGATTCGAGGCCTGTGCTGGTACAAGCGATAGAAATGGGTGAGAACGATATACCAAAGTTATGGTTGCAATTGTTACGGCATCACAAAAATTGTGATAAATACAAGACTATTTTTTTGATTTATAATCGTTTATTTTGTTTCATCGTTAGGTACTGTGACGTTTTACACAAGGCTGCACTGCACCTTATGGAAATAAGGTTATGTGCAAAAGTTGAAGGTCGTATAAACAACCATAATTTCATCGGCGCAGACATGGAACGATTTTCTTTCTGTGGCACATGGATCGCTAAATTTTAAGCACATAACATTTCGTTTAGGGCATTTAGAGTAGGTCATTCTTTTCTTTCTATTCTGCACAAATTGCTAAAAAATAATTACAAATAAAAAAAAACCATTTATAAGATACTCTTCTACAGCCACACACTATAATATCGATTCCACGTAAGCGAATTTTTCTAGTTTCTTTTTTGTTATCCAAGTAATAACATGAATCTCATACTTAGCAGACGTCGAGTTTTTTTTATTCTTTTTGATTGTATATTATCACCACGAAGATCCCTTTGAAAAAAATTGTTTTAACTAATTTTACTAATTAATATATCTACACCTAACACAATTTCTTGTATTTTCCAAAGGCATTTTTATTGCAAGTGTATTATGTAACCTAGGGCAACGAACTTACGATGTTCCACTTGTAAAAATTCCCCAATTTATCAATTTTGCTAAGTATATTTTCTTTCTTTTTTCTTGAGTTTGAGTTCGTTTCCGTAGGTTACAAGTACATCTTGCATTTCACAATATATTTCTACAATGTCCTCTTGTCTTAAAAGCAATTCGAGAATTGTTTAAAGAGAAATTATTCTATTTGAAAATATCTTACAAATTTTCACAATTCTATCGTCGAAATTTTTTTTTTCAATTTTTCGACTATTATTTACAGTTTATTTTTTTAATTTCGTTTTTTAAAAAAGCTTTTTTATCAATCGATTTTATAATTCGCGGATAAAATTGATAATTTTTATTAACAAAAAGTATGGATTAAAATGATTTTATTTCCCTGCGGGTCTCTTGTGGTTCTAGGACTGAAAACAGCATTTCTGATCCCTTGGGATTTAAATAAAATTTTATTTTCCAGGATCGGAGGCAACTCTTTTACTCCCTTGAGATTAAAATAAAATTTCATTTTTCAAGACCTAGAAATCCACTGATCCCACGAGGCAAAAAAGATCAACACTAGTCTCTAGAACCAAAAAGAAAAAACAATGACAAAAAAATACGATTTACGACAGTAAAAAAATATCTAACGAAAAAAGGAAAAATTTCACTTCCTTCATAATATTGTAAATACACTTTTTAGCAAAAACGATCGATGTAAGATTTAATTTCTGCTATAAGGGACAATTATACGTTTCTATTTTTTTTCTCCCCATTTATTCGTGATGGCACAAATCGAAATTGATTTTTCTCTTCTTTCATTATTTACAGGCACTGTTCAACGACTTTTCGATATTCTTAATACACACACACTGTATTTATTTTTTAGGTCTTATGGGAATTTTCGCTTTTTTGTGACTTTTCAAAAAATTTCATTTTTTTTCATTGAACTTAATACATACACACAAAAGATTTTGGTATCAAGTATATTTTATCGATGATGTCATTAGTGTTTTCTTTTTTAAACTTTTGGTTTTTTTTAAATCTTACAATGACGAATTTTACTATATTTATTATATATGTGTATATATGTATACGTTGTTCAAAGCTTGTTCCTTGAAGAGACTATCTAATATGAATTTGTTTTTGGAAAGTTTTACTCGTGCAGAGTAGATTTGTTCAGATATGACGCGCGCATTTATAATATGCACTGAACAATGCCACTCAGAAATTTTCTAACTTAACTATATATATTATCTACTACCCGTTTTCAAATGCCGACCAAGAGTCTCTCCTCTTTTTCTATTTCAAGAAATTATTTAATAAATTTTATCGAGTTTATGTACATTAAAAAAAAATTTAGTAATAAAAAAGTTTTATATTAAACCTTATAAAGCGCACACTTCCTAAACCGCCTGGGTGTTTGATATCCAGGGTTTTAAAGTGTGTTCTTTAACTATTTTGAAGAAAAAATTAAGAGTTTTTTTTAAAAATACGTTAAATTTCGAAACTATTACTTCATTTTCGTTCGTTCACTCAGACAGACAGCACGGACAGCACCATCAAATATTGAGTGCATATAAAAAAGTGTTGTAGTGATAAAAAAGTTTTATATTAACCATTATAGAGCCTGGGTGTCCGTCACCCAGGGGTTTAAAGCCTTTTTTTACTAATTAGATTTGTATATTATCTTTCAGCAAAATGAGCATTGGTAGCTCACAAGGAAACATTTTCCGGTCTGTCACTCGGAATTGAATGACACTTGGCATATTTAAAGGTCATCATAAAAAATGCTCATTGTCATAATAAACTTTTTGCCGGGTCAGAATTCGTGAAATTTTCACAGAAAATAAAAAGTATTTTTTTTAAATCGAAATGTTGAAAAAACATTTCTATTTGGCCTTAAGAATGTGTCCACCAAAAACAGAAAAAAAATTATTTTTTATAAAAGTTATTGCAAAATTAATTTTTTTGCAACTTTTTAAACAAAATGTTATTTCTCCTAAATGAATAAACCGATTTAAATGAACCAAGCGGGAATATAAAGGGGATAAAATATACTTTCGTTTAGAATTAGAAAATTTTTAAAAAGTTTATTTTTTAATAATTATTTAATAAATTTTTTATAAACAATTAATTTTTTTTAATGTTCTGGGCCTTTTAAAAATTTGAAAAAAATATTAACATACACTTAAAACTATAAAGGCGCTAGCACAGCTCCTACTGCCTGCAGGTTGTCATGGTAACACATAAGAGTAAGAGAGTCAGAAAATTCAAATTAAATGTTTTTCTCTCTCAGTCTCATTGCGCCTGCCTGCGCAGGCAGGCAGTAGAGGTGAGAGTGTAACCTTAAGAAATCAAAATCCGTTGAGAAAATTTTGGAACGACAATTATTTTAAAAGTTATAATGAAAATTATATTGAACGGAGATGCGATTTAGATGATTTTCAGAATTAAAACATTATTTTTAACTACGAAATGAACAAAACACTGTCAAATTAACATTTTAATTCAATTATATAACTATAAAAATTGATACAAATGATCAAAAACTAAGTTCAGCGTTGATGCACTACACCGCGCCAATATAATTTTCATTATAACTTTTAAAATAATTGTCGCTCCAAAATTTTCTCAACGGATTTTGATTTCTTATAGTTTTAAGTGTATGTTAATATTTTTTTCAAATTTTTAAAAGGCCCAGAACATTAAAAAAAATTAATTGTTTATAAAAAATTTATTAAATAATTATTAAAAAATAAACTTTTTAAAAATTTTCTAATTCTAAACGAAAGTATATTTTATCCCCTTTATATTCCCGCTTGGTTCATTTAAATCGGTTTATTCATTTAGGAGAAATAACATTTTGTTTAAAAAGTTGCAAAAAAATTAATTTTGCAAAACTTTTATAAAAAATAATTTTTTTGTCTGTTTTTTGGTGGACACATTCTTAAGGCCAAATAGAAATATTTTTTCAACATTTCGATTTAAAAAAAATACTTTTTATTTTCTGTGAAAATTTCACGAATTCTGACCCTGACATAATTTACAGGAAACAAAATTTAAAAAAAACGAGAATTTAATAAAATTTGCTTGAAAAATGATTCATTAAATTTTAGTCCGCCATTGTAAATTTCGAAAAACTGACTTCGAATTATGAATCAGCTAGTGCTCGAACCAGTGAAAGTATTTAAAAATACGGATTTTATGGACCAAAAGTGAAAAATTACGGACAATTTAAATTAAATTTTTCATAACTACAATAAAACATGAAGATATCGATAACTCCGAGTCTTCAAATCGGAGTGATCGATTTCTTCATGTTTTAAAATAATTAAAAATGACCGAGTGATAAAATCATTTACAATTTAATTATTATTTACAAGAATTTTTAACTAAAATTCTTCTTTAAATCGATTGTTTTTAATAATTTTCGAAAAAATTCTTTGACCATTTTCAAAGAAATCCATTATTATAAACAAATGTTTATAATATTCAATTTTACGAAATTTCAATTATTCGTAAATTCTTCAATTAAATAAATATTAAAAAATAAAAACTTCAAAAATTCATTTAAATTTTTTCAAAAAAATTCAAATTTAAATAATTGAATTCTATTAACGAATTTTAATAACATTTTTAAAAATAATTCCATTTTTCGAGAAATTTGATTAAAATTGTATTAAAAATAATTGAAATTCTGCGATGAGTTTTATTATTTGTGAAAATAATTGAATCCCTAAGAAGAATTTCATTAATTTTGAACAATATTTAATTTTTAAAAAGATTATTATTACTCTTGAAAATAATTGAATTTCTGCAATAATTTGTAACTTTCACAAAATTGAATTTTTTTTGTGTTTTTAACTAAACATCTTCTATAAATTCATTATTTTTAATAATTTTTTAAAAAGTTTTTAAGAATTTTCAAATTAATTTCTTTACAATTCAATTTCACAAAATTTCAATTATTTGTAAATTCTTCAATTAAATATTATATTAGAAAATAAAAACTTTAAAAAAATTCAAAAAAATCCGCAATTAAAGCTTCTCAAAAAAAGTTAATTCCACAGAATATTGTTAGTTAAAAATATGAAAAATTCAAAGATTTTAATCTGAAACCTTTTCAAAATTCAATTATTTCTAAAAATTTACGCTCTAATGCTTTTAATATTCAATTATGATCTAAAATTTTAACTGAAACCGTTTTTAAATCAATGTTTATGAAAAAATTCTACTAGAATTCAATTATTTAAATAAAAAAATAACAATTTATTGAATAATTGCATGTTTATTAAAATTCAATTCTCATAAAGAATTTTATCTATAAATTTTCAAATAAATGAATTCTTTGGACGAATTTTAATAAAATTTTTAAGAAATTTTTTGAGGAATTCGATTAAAATTGTATTAAAAATAATTTAATGAAATTCTACAATGAATTTTATTATTTATAAATAAATTTTATAATAATAATTTATTATTTATGAAAATAATTCAATGATTGCGAAGAAATTTATAAAAAAATTTTAAAATAATGAAATTCCTGTGAAATTTTCATTATTTTTCGAAAATAATTAAAAGTTTGTGTAGAATTTTATTAAATTTTTTTTAAATAATTGACTTCTTTTGGAAATTTTTTATCTTTTGTATCTTTTGTGATGATTTTTAAATGTACAAGTTTCATTCGATTGCGAGTGACACACAGGAAAATAAAAAAGTTTTAAATTATAACCCTTAAAGCGTACACTTCCTAAACCATTATTAAGCCGCCTGGGTGTTTTACACCCAGGGTTTTAACGCGTTTACTGCAAATTGGATTTTGATATTATCTTTCAAAAAAATTATCATAGGTAGCTCAGTGCATCTATTTTGAAGAAACATAGGTTTCATGGTCATTTATTTACTCTTAATAATTAAAAAAATTCGAAATTTGAAAAGATCACAAAAAAAGTCTTTTTCAACCTAAAAAATCATATCTACCATAATTTTTAACACTTTTCGATAAAAATTTAACTTTATATTCTTGAGATGTAACACTTTCATGAAAAGATAGTATAATATTAATACTGCTAATAGTGGAAAAGTTGTGTATGGGTGTCGAGCACCCAGAGTGCGCTTTAAGGGTTAATAAAAATAGTGATTAAAAAATTAGTAAATAAAAATAAATATAATCGTTTTAAAATAACTATTTTCTGATTTTAATAAATTAAAGTGCCTTTCAAAACAAAAAAAATCTTATTTATCTAAACACGAGACCTTAGCCGGCTATTTAAGTATCTTTTTTTTAATATTTAAAGGTCGTTTTCCACAACCACTTGATATCGAGTCCTCGGATTTTATTTTATTTCCTCTGTGAATACGAAAAGACAAGAGAAACGGATTACGACCATAGGGGAAAAAATCCCACAATCATCCGCTTATTTTTCTTATGAAAGAAATTATTAATATTATCATTATATAATTATTGTGGACAAAGATGTAATAAGCGCATATGTGATTGAACGATTATTGTATATACTTATGAAGTGAATCCCTATATTTTTTGTGTGTGTATAAATAATTAAAAGAAAATAGAATAATTTCAACTCATGTTATCGTTTCGAATTTATACAATTTTTTTTAAATACAAAAATATCGTCGAATTTCATAAATTATCATTTTGATTATCGTTTTTTTGATTTCAGAGGCATTTTATTTCTCCCGGCATTAAAGCAGAGTTCTTTTCGAAAATAATAATTTATTCTCTGAAAAAAACTTGAAGCTTGTTTTGAATTAGCGAAAGCTTGTTAATTTTTCGGAGGGATCAATGATATTTCAGACTCGAAATTTACATATTAAATATTGTTTACGAGGTTATTGTAAAAAATTTGAAAAAAATTGGACCACAGAATCTTATGTCTAAAAGTTTTAATTGAATATAATTAACAGAGACATGCAAAATTAAATACTTTTGATTTAAACGAGGTAAATTTCGATGGACTAAAATGTCATTGGTCCCTTAAGCTGTTTTAGCTTCCTTAGGCTGTCTTTCAGAATGTTTTGAGTCTTTTAAAGCTTCTTCAAACATTTTTCCAGATTATTCAAGCTTCATCGATTTAAAAAAAAAGGTTTAAACCTTTATCAACTTGCTCAAATTTATTCTTTATCTAATAAAAACCTCATTTTCAGCCTCACTCGCTTCTTTTCTTCTTCCTCCGTTTGGACTCTTTAATATTTTCAGAACTAATATTTCACGCGCAGTTCTCTCATTATCACGTCACTTATATTTATGTTTCTTCGGTGTTACATACAAAGTGAACTGCTTTCAAAAATACAGTTGACTTTTGACAGTGTATGTTTCTATTTTTCTCAAGTACCATTTAATAACGTCCTTGATTCTACAGTTTGTCGAGATTTTCTATTTTTTACTTCTCTCGCTAAAAAGTTTTTAATTTCTCGTCTAGAATTTTACAGATCCCAGTCGTGAATGCAGTTCCAGTACATTCTATACAATGTGCATCAGAATTTTTCTTTCATTAGACAACTATTTTATATGACATCAATTCCTGCAGCTGTTGCCGCAAAATTTTAAATTCTACGCGTAGAAAACAAAGCTAAATTCTCATACATCTTTTTTTTCGTTTATTTGTGTTTAGAAAAAATCGACAAAATCATTTTTGTCGTCATCCGATTTTTATTTTTAAATCTTTGGCAGCATGAAAAAGCGAAGAATTATGTGACCGTTGAATTTTTTATTTCTTGCTTTATTCTTTTCTTTGCGAGAGAAAGAGTGAGAGAAAGAGAGTTTAAATGGGATCGAACTGTGTTTCACTGCCAATGTTTGCTCTCATTTTCACCCCATATTGAACGTTAACGAACGAACGAATGGGAAAATGATTTGATTGCAATTCTGCTATCTTTCGTCTCTAAAGACAAATATATATTTATAGATATCCCATTAGAAGGCGAAAATATCGATTAAGATGTCGTCGTATCCTTCCGGCCGGTAAACGAGACAATAGATCGAATTCCTTTCACTGACGTCTGCAAAAAGAAAATGGGAAGGAAAGACATTTATGACTGAACGGCTCAATAATGGAGAACAATAATTTTAAATAAAGGAACGGGAGAGGTAAAATTTCTTCAGGTCAATCCAGAAAATGGAAGCGATAAGCTAAAAGTGATGCAGTTAACTAGAGATGTCCGAATGTACGTCTATTTCTTTTGAAGTTAATTGGCCTTTTTGGGAAATTTCATACCGAGAAATCCTTTCTTCAATAGAATATTTTTTTCGACGAGGATGACCCGATACCCAGATCACTGTAAGCTGGGAAGGAGAGAGATTTATCAAGAGGTTGGAAATCTTAATGATCAGAGGAATAGCTGTGAACAGACGAACCAACAGAGGAACCGATACAAGTTTAGACGTGAAGAATCAGGTTGTATTTTTAATTTAACAATCTAACAGTTTTAGAGAATAAGTTTTCGAACAAAGAAACAAGTACACAATTTTTTATCTCCAAGGAAAGTGCTAAAGATTATAGAACTCCGAATAATGGCTGTTGTTAAAGTATTCCTTGGCACTTTAGGAGACTATCTTTAGGAGACGTTGCTTTCCAAAGTGACACATTGTTATATTAAACTGCACAGTTAACTGCAAGACATTACGAAATCCTTATGCACAAACAACTCATTTGGCGTTTGGAAAAGCCACAGAACTTTCAAAGTTTTGAAGATTCAAATCGTAAAAACCGATATCTTAAAGAGAATTAGCTAAAGTACTATGGACAATGGACTAAACTTGAACTTCTGCTAGCATCATGTCACTGGAGTTACCAAACTAATACAAAACGACTAATTTGGCTTTTGAAAAAGCCTCAGAACTTTCAAAGTTTTGAAGATTCAAATCGTATGACCGATATCGGTAGCTAAAGTACTATGGACATTGGACGTTGGACCAAATTTGAACTTGTGCTAGCATCATGACATTAGAGATACCGAACGTAAGGGAAATGTTCTAGTTATTTAAAATTTATGTACCAAGTAGATCGAGATATTATGGAATCATTTAGTTTAAGAGGTTCTAGTTCCAGACCTAGTTAAAGTGGTCATGTCTCTGGAAAATCCCACAACAGAATCGAAACTCCTCTATTAGCCGTAGCTAATAGATGAGTTGGCTGCAGTAAATTAACTTTCATTGATCTGGGTACCGGGTCACTCGAGGATTAAGAGAAATGAAAGAGTTGACGTCTTGGTAGACACCCGAGTCGAAATTTAAGCCCTACTTTCACCCTGAATTTTCAGGGTCTATTGACTGTTAGGAGTAGTAAAGTAGGGTCTAATTCTAATACAATTGTATTAGACCCTAATACAATAGGGTCTTATTAGACCCTACTTTGACTCCCAAAACAGGCGGAAATTTGCCAATCTTCCATTTGGAGAAGCAAAGGAGGGTCTACTTCTAAGAAACCTATACCGTACTTTTAAACCTCGTAGACCCTACTTTCATACTCCTAGACCCTACATTCTAAAAGAAAATTTTGAATTATTTTTTAATGCATTACTTGAAACACTGCAAATGCAAAAAGTACTCCAAATTCATAAATACTGATGTGTTTTATAGCGTCTATATACACGAAGTGTATATAGACGCTATAAAACACATAAAATTCCACTTTTACTCATCCCAAGTGCTTCAATTGAATCTGAGCCAATCTTCAAATTTTTCTTTTTTTAATTGTAGGGTCTAGGAGTATGAAAGTAGGGTCTACGAGGTATAAAAGTACGGTATAGGTTTCTTAGAAGTAGACCCTCCTTTTCTTCTCCAAATGGAAGATTGGCAAATTTCCGCCTATTTTAGGAGTCAAAGTAGGGTCTAATTGTATTGAAATCAGACCCTACTTTACGACTGCTAAACCTGAATAAGCCCTACATTTTCAGAGGCTAAGTAGGGTCTAAATTTCGACTCGGGCAAGTTTCACCTATGTCCCAAACAATAATTGACCCTAAGCAGGTAGGCTACTTATCGATAAAAGAGATACTGGACTTTTGGGGGAAAACAGGACACTGAATAAGTTGCATTTAAACAATCGAACTGGAGTTTGTTACAATGGGTATTAACCTAAGTGCCTAACTTTCCGTATTGAGAATCCAGTTCGAATTCGGTTGATTAGATTAGATACACTAAGAGGATCAGATATTATGGAATCATTTAGTTTAAGAAGTACTAGTTCTCACACTGTACCTGAACCAAAAAAAAGTTTGACAAAAATGGATCCAAAATCTGGTTGTTGGGAATATTTCTGCATCATATCAAAAGTGAAAATCCGTTGAGATCAAAATCCTAGCTGATCCTTTTTTCGAGATATCAATATATTTACATGCAAATTTTTACAAAACAAATGACAACTTTGTAACTACATGTAGGCAAACTAATCACGCAAAAAGTATCTTAAATATTTTTGTATGTAAATAAATGTAATTACAATTAAAATAAGACCTCAATGAAGAAAATTGGTTAATATTTATCAAAATTTTGGGGTTCTTTGTATACCACGCTCATAGCAATTTATTGTGGTTAATAAAAATAACCTTCTGTTGTTTTATTTTAATACAATTTCATATTATTTAAACTCGATTTGTTATATGAAAAGTGTGTTGCTGCTTTATTATTTGCAGGATCTTACATAAGAATTACTAATGGCTTTATAGTAACGGTAGTCGGACACTTTTGTGTTTTTTATCAAATAAATTATAATGCATTGTGATAATTACTTTAAAGAATATACTGGACAAATGTGTGAAGTTTATATTTTATAAAAACTAGCGCCTCCGACGGCCTTCGGCCGTCTCCGTTGCTTCCTTTTTATGTTCATTTTTGTTCAATTTTTAAAAGTTAAAAAAAATTCTATTTCACTATTTTAATATTCCCGAGTCGAAATTTAGACCCTACTTAGCCTCTGAAAATGTAGGGCCTATTCAGGTTTAGCAGTCGTAAAGTAGGGTCTGATTTCAATACAATTTTTAAAAACTAGACCCTACTTTGACTCCCAAAACAGGCTGAAATTTGCCAATCTTCCATTTGGAGCAGCAAAGGAGGGTCTACTTCTAAGAAACCTATACCGTACTTTTAAACCTCGTAGACCCTACTTTCATACTCCTAGACCCTACAATTAAAAAAAGAAAAATTTTAAGATTTGCTCAGATTCAAATGAAGCACTTGGGATGAGTAAAAGTGGAATTTTATGTGTTTTATAGCGTCTATATACACGAAGTGTATATAGACGCTATAAAACACATCAGTATTTATGAATTTGGAGTACTTTTTGCATTTGCAGTGTTTCAAGTAATGCATTAAAAAATAATTCTAAATTTTCTTTTAGAATGTAGGGTCTAGAAGTATGAAAGTAGGGTCTACGAGGTTTAAAAGTACGGTATAGGTTTCTTAGAAGTAGACCCTACTTTGCTTCTCCAAATGGAAGATTGGCAAATTTCCGCCTGTTTTGGGAGTCAAAGTAGGGTCTAATTGTATTAGAATTAGACCCTACTTTACTACTCCTAACACTCAATAGCCCCTGAAAATTCAGGGTGAAAGTAGGGCTTAAATTTCGACTCGGGTTTCCTTTTTCATTTCATGCATAAAATTTTCTAGTTATTTAAATATGTTATTTTTAATAATATTAGTAGAGTATAAGAATAATTTGAATTTTATTACATTTAAATATTATTATTATTATTATTTATTATAATAATATTATTATTTTTAGTAACAACAACAATAATTTTCACTTCAGATTGTTTAATTGTTAATAATTTTTAAACTTTTATATATAATTATATATTTTTTTGTATTTTATAATTGTGAATACATATTTTTTTTATTAAAAAAAAGTTAATTCAATGCACTGCAAAAATAAGTGTCTTATTTGATATCTTAAAATAAGATGTAAGATGGAAAAATGGTATCTTACATCTTAAAATAAGATGTTTTCTAAAGTATCTTACTGATTTTTAAGATGTTTTATACGTCTTAGATATTTCTTCTATCTTAAAAGAGTAAGATACTTCTGTAAGTTTTTTAAAGTATCTTAAATTAAGATGTTTCTGTCTCAATAAGATGTTTAGCAATAAGATACTTGTGAATTGTAAGTTGCGAAAAAATTTAAGTTACTAAAAACTAGGATGCATAAAATGTCTTACATATAAGCCCATACACGGAGAGAATTGATTTGACAAGAGAGCGCTGTTTTCCCTTTATAAAGCACAGCAGTAGCGCCGCAAACGTTGAACGGTTATATACTTTTTGAGGAGTATCGGTTCTCTTCTCCACACAAATAGAGCCGCTTACTTTCCAAAAAATGTACCCGCTTTCAGGCCAACGCAGAATAGATCTGTAACCGGAACCGCAATCGTAACCGTAAGCGTAAGAATGAGTTAAAGAAAGATAGGTATATCGTTTATCCTTCTCTAACTCATAATCTTACGCTTACGGTTACGATTGCGGTTCCGGTTACAGATCTATTCTGCGTTGGCCTAAGGTTGAGTCCACAATAGGCACTTTTCTTAAAGCGATGCATACCATCTACATCGATTTCCATTGTTCGAACAATGGAAATCGATGTAGAGGGTATGCATCGCTTTAAGGCCAACGCAGAATAGATCTGTAACCGGAACCGCAATCGTAACCGTAAGCGTAAGAATGAGTTAGAGAAGGATAAACAATATACCTATCCTTCTTTAACTCATTCTTACGGTTACGCTTACGATTGCGGTTCCGGTTACAGATCTATTCTGCGTTGGCCTTTCCCCAAAAAGGAGAAACCGTTCTCCCCTCGAGAGTAAGCAGCGTGCTTAACCTCAAGTTGAACGGCTGTTTCGCATTTAACGCAACCGCTCTACCGACAGGTAGAGCCGCTTACTTTTTTTTCTCTCTGTGTAGTTAACCTCAAAACTTTTTGCCCCAAAAATACACAGAACATGTGTACGAAGATACTTTTAACATCTTAAATTAAGATGTTTCAATTAACTAAAAAGTGTTTACCAAAACATCTTAGAAATGACTACCAAAACATCTTAAATTAAGATACTTCTTTTTGCAGTGTGATTATATAATATAAAGAATTTATATTTTAAAGCTATGCTTACAATAGATTTCTTTTGTTCTTCTGATGAATATTATTACACTCACAAAACAGTCTATTTAAATAAAAAGGAATCTTTTTACTATAAGCGGATTTTCCTTTTAATATTTGACTAAGAGGAATTCCTTTTCTATTAAAAGGAAATTCCTTTATATTATATCCTTTAATTATTATATAAATGATTTTTGTTTACTATTAAAAAGAATCATTTTATCAGTAGTTTTATTTATTTTTATTATCTGTGATTCATTAATTTATATTTATTTAATTGTAATAATAATTTTTTTATTTGGGACTCAAATTTATGAAATATTTGAAATTAAATTTAATTTCAAATAAAATAATAATAGCATAAGTCTGCAAACAATAATTTGATATAGGCAAATAAAATATATAAAAAGAAGAACTAAATTTCTTTTATCATAATTTCCATACATAACCTTTTATCAATTTTAAAAATTTCAAAAAGTTATGAATTAGATACTACATTTTTTAATTAATTAAATTACAGTTTTCGAATACATAAATAATTATTATAATTATCCAAAATTGACAATATTTTATTTAAATTTTGCATTTTGTTTATTTTATTAAAATAATAATTTAATTTTTATTATAATTATTAATCATTAAATTTATTTGTGCAGATTACCTTTGCATTATACAAAGAGTAAATAAACTTTTTTTATTTTAATATTTTAATTTGTTTACAAACGTCAAATCACGTAAAACTATCCTTTTTACATAAAAGGATTTCATTTAAAAAAAGAAGTATTGAGTGGAGCGTTTAGGAATTGAGTGAAGCTCTGAGCCAATACAGATTCGAGTAAAAACCGTATTGGGACGTTTGACTCAATCTTTTTTTCATCCGCCGAATACGGTCTTATTTTAGCATTAAAATTAAAATCACATGACCAGAGTACACATTATAAATTGAAAGCACAACCCGAGTCGAAATTTAGACCCTACTTAGCCTCTGAAAATGTAGGGCCTATTCAGGTTTAGCAGTCGTAAAGTAGGGTCTGATTTCAATACAATTTTTAAAAACTAGACCCTACTTTGACTCTCAAAACAGGCTGAAATTTGCCAATCTTCCATTTGGAGCAGCAAAGGAGGGTCTACTTCTAAGAAACCTATACCGTACTTTTAAACCTCGTAGACCCTACTTTCATACTCCTAGACCCTACAATTAGAAAAAGAAAAATTTGAAGATTTGCTCAGATTCAATTGAAGCACTTGGGATGAGTAAAAGTGGAATTTTATGTGTTTTATAGCGTCTATATACACGAAGTGTATATAGACGCTATAAAACACATCAGTATTTATGAATTTGGAGTACTTTTTGCATTTGCAGTGTTTCAAGTAATGCATTAAAAAATAATTCAAAATTTTCTTTTAGAATGTAGGGTCTAGGAGTATGAAAGTAGGGTCTACGAGGTTTAAAAGTACGGTATAGGTTTCTTAGAAGTAGACCCTACTTTGCTTCTCCAAATGGAAGATTGGCAAATTTCCGCCTGTTTTGGGAGTCAAAGTAGGGTCTAATTGTATTAGAATTAGACCCTACTTTACTACTCCTAACACTCAATAGCCCCTGAAAATTCAGGGTGAAAGTAGGGCTTAAATTTCGACTCGGGAATTGTCCTGGAATGTAAAAATGCCGATTTCGATAAGAAACAGTGAATATTTGTTAAAAATTATTGGTAAAAGCAAAGTTTGACAAGCGCGACTGAATTTACCATGTGAATTTAAATGAATTGGTAAGTTTAAATGGACGAAAAGAAATCTACTGTTACCGACAGAAAGTTCCTAAAGAATTGTAAACAATGAAATTTCATTGTTTTGTTGAATCTACCACAATTCTCTAGGAACTTTCTGTCGGTAACAGTAGATTTCTTTTAGTCCATTTCGTCCATTTAAACTTACCACTTCATTTAAATTCACATGGTAAATTCAGTCGCGCTTGTCAAACTTTGCTTTTACCAATAATTTTTAACAAATATTCATTGCTTCTTATCGAAATCGGCATTTTTACCTTCCAGGACAATTGTGCTTTCAATTTATAATGTGTACTCTGGTCATGTGATTTTAATTTTAATGCTAAAATAAGACCGTATTCGGCGGATGAAAAAAAGATTGAGTCAAACGTCCCAATACGGTTTTTACTCGAATCCGTATTGGCTCAGAGCTTCACTCAATTCCTAAACGCTCCACTCAATACTTCTTTTTTTACTGGGTTCTAACCTTATTATATTCGAAAAATCCCTTTTACAATAAAACTATTTCTGCTAACGATTAAGGGCATCCGGGAAATAATACTGGTTTCGTGATAGACGTCTCATTTAAAAAGAAAAGAATATTTTGAGTCGGGATTTTTTGGTAAATATAGAGAAATGCTCTGGGACCAGCGGTCCTCTCGGAATTTAGAGAAATTTTGATAAATAATTATTAAAAAAAATTGTTTAGGGGGTATTCTGGTCTAGAGGCCTCAATTTTAAGGCGTTTTTCCGAGTGGGATAAAAAAGAAAGTTTAACATTTTTAATATTTACTTTTTTTGCAAGTTGTTTATTAATGTTCAAAGAATACAGAAAAAAATTAGGAAAAAAAATCATCAAAAATTTTAAAAGTTATGAACTGGTGAAGTGGGAATTGAAAAAATTATTGTTGACACGATAACTCAAAATCTACTAAACCGATTTACTTCAAATTTTGCAGAAATGTTCTTTGTATATCTCTTTATGGTCGGAACCTTAGATTTTGAAAAATATTTTTTTTTACTATTTTTAAAAAATTCAAAAAAGTTAAAAAACAGAATCAAAAAACACCATTTTTTTTTAAATCGTCGCCATTTTGCTAAAAAATTTTATTTTTTCTTTTCCAAGGTACCGACTATAGCGAAGCCTTTAATAATCAAGAATTTCTTTGAGTTTTTTGTTTTAGAACATTACAAAAGTCTCCACACTGTCAACCAGTACGCACTTTCTTTTTTTAAGTCCCCACTTCATCAGTTTATAACTTTTAAATTTTTTTATTATTTTGTTTCCTAATTTTTTTTCTGTACTCTTTAAACATTAATAAACAACTTGCAAGAAAAGTAAATACTAAAAATGTTAAACTTTCTTTTTTATTATACTCGGAAAAACGCCTGAAATTGAGGCCTATAGACCAGAATACTCCCTTAAATATACGGAAAAAAGGGGTTTTGAACGGTTCAGTATAGACGTCTCATTTTGAGAGGATAAAATATTTCGGGTTCATATTTGGAGGGGTGATAGAGCGGCCCTCTCCGTTTTTGCAATAATTTTGCGAGGAAATTATTTTATTAACGATTGAAAGTGGAGTATTTTGAGATTAATACATTTCCTTAGTTCGAGTCGCGACCACTTCCAAGAATTGGCGCCACCTCCTTGACCACTGACACATAGATCCACTTGTCTGTGTGCTCGCCGCCATATTGTCTCTCACTTTCGCCAAAAATCCAACTTTTGTAATTTCGTTTTTTCAATATTTATTTCAAAAATTACTTGCGAATTTCGAGAATATTCTTTATCATAATGAATTCCCCTAATTATCATGATAAATCCGAACTAAATATCTCTAATTATTTAGGAGTGAGACGACACGCGGGAAAACACTTTTTGGGCTCGATTTTTCCCGGATGCCCTTAAAGGACATAATTTAAAAGCAAATTAGTTTTATGTTGAATAGATCATTTTTGTGAGTGTACAATAAAAATATTTTACTTTTATTCTCTTCTTATATTATGTTCAACACACAATAATAAGGACATAAAAAATGCTATTGTGGACTTGCAACCTTAAAAAGCTGTTTATATTTTGTTGTTTCTCAAATTTAAATATATAAATAAATGAAAAGAATACAACGTAAAGTTTTTGCTTTTTGATTAAATAGCGCCTCAGACGGTCTTCGGTCGTCTTCGTTGCTTCTGTTCCACGTTTTTGTTCAATTTTTAAAATTTCTAATGTTAATTTTTTCAATTTATGTTTTTTTAAATAGAATTCCATTTTATTAAAAATATTTTTTTTAAGTATAAAATTTTCTATTAATTTAATTATATTTTTAACTTGAAAATATATGTTATTTATTATATGTGGTCGTCCACATGAAAAGGGCCCATATTGTCGGTTCTAGTTTTCGAGATAATCGCAATTTAGTAATTTTGGAGCAAAATCTTAATTTTTTTTATTTTTTATTATCAATCTACATGTTTTGACAAGTCAAATCATGAGGTTTTCATTAATTTATCGATAATTTAACTGTTTGATTTCATTGGTTCTTTAGAAAAATGAGGTTTTGGCGTTCTAAACTTTGAAATTCCGTAATTCAACGAACTTTTAACCAAAAAAGTTCTAAGACCACTCAAAATTTTCCAAATTTTGCCAGGAATACGCCCATATAGATAACTCCAATAGTGCCAAAATGGGCCCTTTTCATATGGACGTCCACATATTATTTATTTAGTAGTAAAATAATAATTTCAATGTTATTACATTTAGTATCATTTTTGGTAACTTAACAACAATAATAATTTTTACTTCATTTGTTTAAATGTTAATAATTTTTTTTAACTAATATATATATATTTTTTTTGTTTGTATTTTATAATTATAATTATAATATTTCTTTCAATTCAAAGAAAATTAATGTAAATGACCATAATATACTTTATGTTTTAAGGCATATGCTCACAATAGGTTTCTTTTGTTTTTCTGCTATAATGGTTGGAGGACTAAAGTTCCAAAACAGAAGTTCCAATGAAAAAAAGTTCAAAAGATTTTAATTTCCAAAGTTCCAAAAGTTCTTTTTTTTAAAACTTTTTTTTCCAAAGACCACAATATTAGTCATAATATTGTATTTTAACTTTCTCTCCCTATTCGTATTTGTCTCTTTCATATATTTTTTGAATCATTTTTTTTTTAAATTTTTGTACTTTTTACATATAATATGAGGAGTAAGCTTTTAAAATCTGATAAACCTCTTTTATCATGCCACCCTTCAAATAGTAAATCTTTTTATAAAAAAGCTATAACGTAACACTTTATAAATAAAACAGAAATAAATTTTTTAATTTCAAACATGAGAAAAATTATTTCTTCTAATACTGAATGCTTAGGTAAAATTCTCCGACCAAGCTGTTTCCTTACATAGCACACGATTTGATAAAAATGTTATTTAGATATTTCATATCCCGACTATTTCCCAGTTAACCAGGAAGTAGTAGACGCACCCTGAATAAATTATTCATTATTGAATATTTTTTCTATTTAAAACGTTCTGTTTGTAATTAAAGTCTATTGTAATAAGGGAATTTAAAGGTTTTCATCAAGGTTAGGCTGAAATATTTTTTAAATTGAAAAATCTTTGGTAATAATTTTTTTTTAAATTGAACATTGATAAATCGATTTCTAACGAATGCTTTGAATGTGTTTATCTCAATTGCTCCTCATTACATTTAAAATTATATTGTAACTTTCGTGTTTTGGCACTATTTTTTTTGGAACTTTTGCCTTTTGATTCATTTTTATTTTGGAACTTTCGGATTGGAACATTTGTTTTGGAACTTTTTGTGTAGAACTTTTGATCTGCAATCATTACACAGGCACACAAAAAAAAAAGTTGTCTGTTCATTGAACAAGACCTACATGTCTTATAGTATTTTGGCCCCCTGAATACGAATATGAAGTCAGAATTGCTCCATCACCCCCTGTTTTTTTTAAATCGAAAAAACTACCCTTAAATCTAAAATTCAAGAACTAAATTTAAAAAAATGAAATAACCGCGGTTTTCTTCGGAGTAGAAGAATATATTTATGCGTTTTCTTCTTCCAACAACTCAGAAATAATGTCAAAATTGCTCCATCACCCCCTGTTTTTTTTAATCGAAAAAACTACCCTTAAATCTAAAATTCAAGAACTAAATTTAAAAAAAAATGAAATAACCGGTTTTCTTCGGAGTAGAAGAATATATTTATGCGTTTTCTTCTTTCAACAATTTAGAAATAATGTAAAATTGCTCCACCACCCCTGTTTTTTTTAATCGGAGAAACTGCCCTTAAATCTAAAATTCAAAAACTAAAGTAAAAAAAAATGAAATTAACCGGTTTTCTTCGGAGTAGAAGAATATATTTATGCGTTTTCTTCTTTCAACAACTTAGAAATAATGTCAAAATTGCTCCATCACCCCCTGTTTTTTTTAAATCGCAAAAACTACCCTTAAATCTAGAATTCAAGAACTAAATTAAAAAAATGAAATAACCGCAGTTTTCTTCAGAGTAGAAGAATATATTTATGCGTTTTCTTCTTTCAACAACTTAGAAATAATGTCAAAATTGCTCTACCACCCCTGTTTTTTTTAATCGGAGAAACTGCCCTTAAATCTAAAATTTAAAAACTAAAGTAAAAAAAATGAAATAAATGAAATAAAAAATAAAATACTTTAGTTTTTGAATTTTAGATTTAAGGGCAGTTTCTCCGATTAAAAAAAACAGGGGTGGTAGAGCAATTTTGACATTATTTCTAAGTTGTTGAAAGAAGAAAACGCATAAATATATTCTTCTACTCTGAAGAAAACTGCGGTTATTTCATTTTTTTAATTTAGTTCTTGAATTCTAGATTTAAGGGTAGTTTTTGCGATTTAAAAAAAACAGGGGGTGATGGAGCAATTTTGACATTATTTCTAAGTTGTTGAAAGAAGAAAACGCATAAATATATTCTTCTACTCCGAAGAAAACCGGTTAATTTCATTTTTTTTTACTTTAGTTTTTGAATTTTAGATTTAAGGGCAGTTTCTCCGATTAAAAAAACAGGGGTGGTGGAGCAATTCTGACTTCATATTCGTATTTAGGGGGCCAAAATACTATAAGACATGTAGGTCTTGTTCAATGAACAGACAACTTTTTTTTTTTGGTGTGCCTGTGTTATAATAAGATAATTAGATTAGTTTTAGATTTGAGTTTTAGATTTCTTTGTATTCTTATACTATAATACTTTAAATTTTAATTTTTAAAATTTTTTATTTTTAAACTTCTTTTTATTTTTAAATTAACTATTTTTAACGAAATCACTCTCAGCACTAAAAATATTTTTGAACGAAAGCTATAGTTTATACAAAATATACAAACAAAAAATAATCAAAAAACTACCGTGTGTCTCCTTATGTATTTTTTTAATAATGATATAAAAAATACATCTTTCCACAAATAATTGTTTTATTTATTATTGTTTAGTTATTATAAACGCGTATATAATAAATATGTTTTTTTTGTTTTAATATAATTTTAAGCTACCAAAACAACAGAAATTCTTTTTGTTTGTGTGGTTAAGAATGTGAGTTAGTGAGGTTAGGAACATTTGTTTACAAAGTGTACTGCTGAGGTGAATATCTTTCAATATTTTCAAACTATGAATATTTTTGTAGAAAAAAAGATATAATTATGATATAATTTTTTTATTTTAAAAGTGTATAGATTTAATTAATTTAAGTTATTTAATTTAATAAGTTAAATTCACTCCAAATTCCAATATTGGCGCACTACTTCGATTCAGCCAATCAGAGAAGTGCACATAATTCGACTTTCGATTTATTTCGACCTTTCTTATGCCATGTCTTTTTTAAGAAAGGAATAGGTATAATGTTATTATTGTACATTATATTGAACCAAAAAAATTTGTATCTTTTGTTTTAAAAATCATAGTGTTAGATACAATCATTATCGAGTAGCGTGATGAGTAGTACAAAGTTTTGGTGATAATTAATCATAAATATTAAAACTTATAGAATTTAGGTATTATATTATTAACTTCTAATAAGCTTTAATTCAATTAAAAAACTCCTCTAATTGATAATGTGCTTAGAAAAGCAATAACTATTTGTTATTTCAAGAAAAAATGCATAATATAAGAATGTATCCTTAAGTGTCCGACTACTAGTGCATTTACCCTATAATAATAAAATAATATTAAATGTTCATCAATTTTCTTTATTCAGGTCTTATTTTAAATGTAATTACATATATTTGTATATAAAAAAATATTTAAGATACCTTTTGCGTGATTGGATTGCCTACATGTAGTTACAAAGTTTTAATTTGATTGTTTTGTAAACATTTGCATGGAAATAATAACTCGAAAAAAGGATCAGCTAGGATTTTGATCTCAACGGATTTTTACTTTTGATATGTTGCAGAAACATTCCCAATAACCAGACTTTAGATTTATTTTTGTCAAACTTTTTTTTGGTTCAGGCAGTGTGTGTTCTAGATGTAGTTAAGGAGGTCATGTCTATATGATCTAGTTTTTCAAAATTTATATACTAAATGGATCGAGATATTTTGAAATTATTGAACCCTTACTAAAAAGACTATGTTTTTAGGGCAAGCGAATAAAACTCGATAAAATCAGAGTTAGAACCGTAATTTGTCTGCTCACGGACCATATGGTCTATTAAACTAAAATCAGCACAAAATAGTCAGACAACTCAGAATATTGTTTCTCGGTTGTTTGGACCTAGTGCCGTCCCCGAACCTATATTTTTCTCCAACCAACACAAAATATTTGTTTTGTTTTCAGTTAAGAAAATGTTGAAATGAACGATTTTGGTTTGCTTTTGATTAATGGCCTGTTGTCCCGGTTGACGAAGTTATTGCTTTGGGTACGTACTTCTAGGGTCCGTCTTGAAACACGGACCAAGGAGTCTAACTTGTGCATGAGACATTAATTGCGGTATCATTAGTACAGCAAAACCTATAGGCGTAATGAAAGTGAAGGTTGACTTTATATCACATTCAATTGGGTCGTCCAACCCAAACTGACTCAGATTTCATTTAGTAGCGACAAGCTACTACTAAGGTCACAAACTAATCTCTACGAATTTGTTCCTTTCGTAACTATCAATTTTACATTTTTTCACTATAAAAAGACTTAGAAAAGAAGCAGAGTATAAATACTCCAATAAATAATGCGAAATACACTCTTCGTCTAAAAATGCTAAATTGATAATAGAATAAAAATTTCCAAGAAAGCCATCCCCACATAAACTAAGAGTACAAAATCCAGATATCTGCCTTGAAACTAAGCACCTATGGGTTACGCAGATTTTTTACTTCTCTCGTAAAATAAAAAGAGTATTTCTTTTCGAACGTAAAAGAACTTTATGGATTTTCTTACCTTCTTTTTCGATCCGTTAATATAGTCCTTATACATTTCCGATCGTAAATATCTTGAATAGGAATCACTTTTCATTAAATGATAGACGTGGGCCTGAAATTAAAAATCTTTTTTTAGTTAATTGTTCTCGATCTTAGACGAAATAATTAACTATAGGAATCATGAACAAAATTTTTTATGAAAGATTCCTCAAGTTAAAAATTTCGGGTAAGTTTATTATTTATAGAAATTACCCAGTAATAAGGGGTGAATTAAAGTGGATTGGCACTTTTATGCTCTTAAATTCCAAACCAATTCCGTTATTGTCCGCAATCTTAATGAATTTCTTTTCTATTGTTAAATTGATAATTTCTATCCAAATCAATTCTCTGTAACCACGTGACCAGAATTTGAATCCCCTTTAATGCCCTTTAAAGAATTTAATTAAAAGGCATTAACTCCACAACAAATGATTCCCTTAAACGGCATTAAAGTGAATTCAAACTCTGGTCACGTGGTTACAGAGAATTGAATTGGATAGAAATTATCAATTTAACAATAGAAAAGGAATTCATTAAGATTGCGGACAAAAACGGAATTGGTTTGGAATTTAAGGGCATAAAAGTGCCAATCCACTTTAATTCACCCCTTATTACTGGGTACACAGTCAAAGTGCGCCGTATCTGGGTTCGTTGCAATAAAAGTATAATTACACATTAAGATTATGCAATATTTGTAAGAACGAAATGTTTACAAAATTTACAAAACAGGAACAAAATCGTAAAGGAAAATATAAAAGCATAAGGACAAGCTTCGTTAAGGAACGTAATTACCCTGAATTCACAAACGCACAAGTTTAAAGAGAGGTAAACTATAAAAACTAAACGAGTAACATTCGACATACGTTGGTTTACGCGTTAACCGGAGACATTAGATATACAATTACGAAATTACGATCGCACAGCACAGAATTAATTATCGTAAAATAAAAAAGAAATGAACTGCGCGAATTTTAATCATCATTCGGAAGCACGTTGGCAACTAGAAATGAAAATTTACAAAATAAATTTATTTTGCTACTTACTGCGGCAACGTCAAACGACCAACGATCTGGCTTCTCGATATTCTTCTTCGTCACCTCAAAGGATTTAGAATCAACATTAATTGGACAACTTGCTTCCGGACCCAAATATTCGTTCCAAATTTCCTCCACTTTCGCTTCGACTACTCGCTGAGGTAATGTTTTTAATTCCTGAACAGCCTCCCAAAATCTGCAATATATCGAAAATAGTAAATTTCAAATGAAAGCCAAATAATTTCTTTCATCAACAAAATCAATTAATTACTTGAGATTCTCGCCACTGAATTCTTTATCCAAAAATCGTTCAAATTGCTCTCGTCCAACGGGATCGCGTAAAAGTTCATTTAATCCAAATGCCCATCTTCTTACTCTCCTCACCGGAAGATCTCTAAAAACAGTTAAGAAAAAACTATGCAAAAAACCATTTTCAACTACAAAAAAATAATTATAAAAACCAATTAGACTTACGCCAATTTTTCCTGTTCCCACATTTCTAAACTGTCCGAAATCCACGGATTCGTCAATTCTGGTTGCGTAAAAAATGGATCGTACTCTGCGTATTGTTCAAAGTATCCTATAAGCCTGTGAAAACCGTATTGTCATTATTATTGTCCCGCGAAACAAAAGCTCGCTTGAATGTGGTTTTCGATCAAAGTTAATATAGGAAATTGAAAAGCAATCAAGGAAACATTATTGGAACACCTATTAATATATTCGTCCTGGAATTATTGATTTGAAAATTTAATTAGAATCGGATAATTAATGAGCAATCGGAACAAAAACAGTATTATTCTTAGCCTGACAATAATTAAGTCGTCTCAAGACTATTTTTAGAAATACAAATTTTTTTTCACGTAAATAAAAATGTGATGCTGATGAGAAATTAGATTTAAAATAAAGTATTGTAATTCTTTTTGCTATATTATACTATTTGTATTTCTACTATTGGCGATTATCAGAAATCTACTCACTAATGTATTAAAATTAGAATAAAACAATTATTTAATTAAAGATAACAAATTGTGGAATTACTTAGTGGATGGAATGCAATAAATCAATTAGCGCTAATGCGATTTTCGGAACAGGCGGTGCGAGTTCTCGCTTCTATCTGATTAAAAATCTGCTAGACCCTACAGGTGGTGCAAATATTAATATTCAGCCTCTTATTGATCACTCTATTAACAGATTGTTTGAATATCCTAATTTATATCCACCAATTTCGGAAAATGAGCTGCATACTATTTAGATTTTAAATTCAAATATAGAATCGATGGAATGTCAATGTCAACTTGTGCAAGTAAATTCCGCATCCGCGTGGAGAGTGGTTTCGGCTTATAGAACTGTGTATATGGCGCAAAAATGGAGAAGTTATCAGAAGCAAAGAATTAAAGTGGCTAACCAAAAACCGACAAGAAGATAAATTGTTTAAAGATCCCTGGTAAAAATTTCGGACTAATTCCGGATTAAATACGGACAGTTTAGTCCGAAAATTGTACGGAAAAGGTCCGAAAATGATCCGCGCTAGTCTGATATCAATCCGAACGAAAACCTGAATCCAAAAACACTCCGAATCAGTCCGCAACAATCCGAATTTAATCCAGTTAAACGATTTAATCCGCAAAATGTCTGCAATAATCCGACATTAGTCCGCTTCAATTTGGAATTAGTGTGGTAAAATCCTATTACAAAACAAATACGAAACAATTCGAAATATGTATGCTAAGAATTTGGAAATAGTCGGCCTGCTAAATCGTATTATATCCCTGCAAAAAATGTCGGACTAATCGGATTAAATCCGGACATAGTAGTGTGGATTAGTCCGATAATTGTACGAAAAATGTCCGAAAATGATCCGCGTTAATCTAACATCAATCCGATCGAAATTATGAATCCTAAATCAGTCTGGAGTAATCTTGAATGTCTATGAATTAAGTCCGTAATTATTCCGCAACAATCCGAAATTATGTCCGTTAAAAAATTCATCTAAAATACATAGGGGAGATTGGGGAATTGTGGGTCACCTCAATTATTTAATAATATTTATAAGTTTGAGCATCCAATTGAAAGAAATTTTTTTTTGTTCATCCAAAGTAAATTTTTCATTAGCAATTCATTACTTTACAACGCTTTATAATTACCTATAAACCGTAAGCAAAAATCACCTGAAAAAATTGCATTCAAATATTTATTTTGAAACTTCATGTTTTTATTGTTTTTACAAGGATTTTCAAGAATAAATTACGAAAAATATTTTTTTAATTATTGTGTGGGATTGGTACTTTGACTCCAAAAAAAAACTTTGCATCAAATTAAAATGAATAAATAATACAAAGCTTTTTGTAAAATGAAGCAATTGTGGAATTGTGGACCACTTTTTTTAGGGAAGTATTTATTGCTTGTTTTTGGCGACTTAATTGCACAATGCAGGTACATATTATTAAAATCACTCATAGCTATATTAATTTAACAAAAACAATTCGTTTCATTGCGATTCATGCGATAAAGCTGTTTAGGGTAGACTAAGCGCGGTTGTTACAGTGTGCAGTTGTTACAAATGGAATATCTCAGAAACAGTGAATTATAGAGATGGGGTTCCAAAGGGAAAAATGTTTAGTTTTTATGTACGAACTTACTGCAAAATATGTTTAAAAATTATATGCTAGCTTTACAATTTAAAAAATAGGCACATTGGTTTTTAGAGGCCAAAAGTAAATATTTCTCTGCTTGATATTTTTTAAACAATTAATAGACCTTTATACTTAACAAAGTAAATTTTTTTAATATCAATTCTATGAGAATTAAGCTTTAAAAAACTGCCTTCGTTGTCCAAATTTAGTGTATACTTTTTAAATAAAGTAAGTTTTTGTAAAAAATGTACCTATTGTGCATTTGTTACGATTTTGTGAAGTGTAGTTGTTGCAAGTGATGATGAGAAAGAATATTTTTCCCATAATTCATCAGATTCGTTAGAAATGTAAAATATTTGTCAGAAATGTTATCACACTCATTTTTTATATAAAATCTCATGTTTTTTCTAAATTCGACTTCAAAATCATTCAAAATTAATGAAAAAAAACTTTTTAAGTTACTTTCATATCGAAATAGTATTAGTGCTGCCATCTCTAAGGAACTGTCACGTACTATATTACATTGAGCTACATAACCCCTATAAAATGTCAAAACAAATAGACTAAACAAGTGTTTACTTTTGTTTACATAAATTCTGTTGAATTTTGTGCGAAAAATCTGTCAGTGTGAATATTAAAAGGTTAGTTAACTCATTAATTAATTAATTAATAATTGTACACTCTATTTTGATTTTAAAGTATAAATAATAGCTGATTTGTTTTATTTTAATTGTTTAAACATCAGTTGAAGTCTGATATGTTTTACAGTAGAATCCCGCTTATCCGAGGTAATGTGGGGAAGGGGCACCTCGGATAAGCGAAAACTCGGATAACACGGATGAAATAAAGAATTTGAAAATTTTAATAATTTTTTATGTATTTTGAATGGAAGAATGAAATATGCACACAAAACTCGCAACCGTAGGGCACACAAATCGTGTTATAACAAGTTTATGTGTTCATAAGCCACGGCACTTTCCGTATTATCCGAGCTGCACCTCGGATAATGCGGATTGGTCAGAGCGCAAGGTGCCTCGGATAACCCGGAAGCTCGGATAAGCGGGAAATCACATGGAAATCCACATGGAAATGTTCTATTTCTTCTATTTATAAATATTTTCAAAAATAAACATCAAATTCGAATTCTGAGACCCCGAAGGGGTCTCACTCACTACTTTCTGCATTTTTAAAGAGGTTTTCGTTCATATTTGGAGTTTATTAAGAACATAAAAAAATCCATGCGGAAATCCACATGGCAATCCATGCGGATTTCATGTGGATAGTTTCAAATCTCCATATGGATTTCTACCTGAAAAGTCCATGGAAAAATCCAGACGATTTTTTTCAGCTATGATACTTTCGTTCTAAATAGTTTTTAAGTGTAATTCCTCATAGAGGAAAATTATTTATCATCTAAGTTACCTCAATTACCAAATATAACTCAAATTACTTAATATTCATTATTGGGAACTATATAACTAATAATTACCCAGTGGGCAAAAAACCATCATTGTTTTAAAAACGTTCCAAAAACGTTTTTAGAACGTTTCATGACTGCCAAATAACGACCCAAAAACGTTATATGTTTCGAAAACGTTTTAAAAGCAATGGAACATTATTTGGCAGACATGAAACGTTCTAAAAACGTTTTTGGAACGTTTTAAAAACAATGATGGTTTTTTGTCCACTTGGTATGTACTTAAATTAAACTATATCATTTCAATATTATCATCTTTGTACTAAAAATTACGAATAATTAATAAAAATTGTTATACAAAATTATTTGTCTTCAATTTAGAAACGTTGCAGAGGATTCTTGGTATTGTAACAACCGACATTGACTTTGTGCAGTTGTTACAATTTACACGCTGTCACTAAAATGCTTCTAGTTATTTAAATAATAGAAATAGAGCTAAATCAATTATTGCCTTTTAAAGCTGGATAATATACCTTTGATTTAATAGTTTGACCAAACAAATTGGAGTTAAACTCCAATCACTGTAACTGATTTTATCAAAATTGTAACAACTGCACGTAGTCTCCCCTATATCGAAAAATATGTTGAATATACCCTAAAGTAATAATAATTAATATGTGTAACTTGTGTAATTATTCTTTTATTAACATTCACTAAATTATCCGGACTAGTTCCGGATGACAAAAACCAGACAATAAATCGCACTGTTTCGGATAAATTCCGGATTCACTAGTCAAATTAACTGATTAATTTCGGACTTCATCGGACCAACTCCGGATTCACTAGTTTTTAACAAACCGTATAGAGTTTGGATTTATCCGGATTAATTTCGGGTGATAAAAACCTGACCATTAAACCGCACCGTTTCGGACAAATTTTGGATTAGCCCGAAATCTGTCCGGTTTTTTAACCAGGGATGCCAAAGAAGTTTGGATGAGGATTCTTAGGAATCTGGACGTACCACGCACAGTGGGAATATTTGAGATTTTTTGTGACAAAATCGTAACAGTTTTGAAAGAAACGTCTTATTTTAATTAGAAAAACTAAAATGGAAGAATCAAAATGTCGACCAAAAACGTTATTTTTTAAATAATCGATCAGATTGGGTTGAAACTTCTTACTTGGGAAACAAACAAATTTTCTTACTCTAAACACGAATATGATGTTTAATTTTCAAAATTAAAAATTGCGGACTCAATACGGCGGCTGAATTTTAAAAAATTGTTGGGATTCTGTTAAATCCAGTTACTATGCGATATTTGGGAACACTGATAACGAATCTGTTGTCATATTGTGAAAATTCGAAATGGCGAAACTAATATGGCGGCTGATTTTTTAATAATTGATCGAATTCGGTTGAAACATCATTAGAGATGTAATATCCCAGGCGCGAAAGACCAATGCTGACGATAAATTAAAGCTTGATTGAGTCTTGAACGCTCAGTGTGGGTAACCTACAGTAGAAGCAGTCTTTACATCACTGTCACTCAATATTAGTTCAATATTGGTTCAACATTGGGCCCCATGCTCGATTCAAGACTCGGTCAATCTTTATGAGTGAAGCTCGAACATCTAATCTTGATTCAAGCTTGAATCAATCTTTACACAATATTCAGTTTATCTTTATTTATTACCGTGTTCACTTAATTAAATTGTAACGAAGCATTACGTTATTATTTCCTTTCCGGTTATTGAGGTTAATATTTGTATTCGAATATTCGCGGGGATCTCGTGATTGGGCCCGAGGCTTTCGTTTCGTCTTGTGCGGTGTTTCTAGCGTCCAATCGGTGAAGCGGTTTATGAGTTTGTCCACTGGATCTTTGGAAGGAGCGTCGCATGAGGAAGCCGGCCGGCATCATTACCATATCAATGACTTTCGAGAGAGTTTGTTCGAATTGTGTGTAAAAAGTAATATTCGAATCAATTGTTATATTTGCCGTGAATCTTAATTATTCAGTTCCCGAGTGTAAGATTAATTAGTAATAAATACGAGTATTAACAATCCGGGTGTAATTATTATTATTTATTGTTTTGTGTGTTGTTCGAATAGTTGCTGCCGTTGTTAATAACATTGGTTAAATGGGAAATTTTTTTTATAAATGTTTTAAAAATTATTAGGTATAGATAATTAATAAATAATAATTAAAATGTGCAATAAATATTCCTGACACTGCATTATATTTAATAATTTTATTAATTATGTTAATTTTTAATATTAATTTAATTAATTATTATTTATTTATTAATAAATTATTATAATTATTAATAATTATTATTGAATTAATAAATATTATTATAATTAATAATAATTATAATATTTAACATTATAATTCATTATTATTCCAAATTATATTTATTTAAATAATATATTATTAACCCATTAACACCTAAAACCTCTGAAAATTTGTGTTTAAATAAAGATTTAATTTCATATACTGAAAATGCTCCCTGCAAGTAACTGAAGTGTTTCTTTATGTTTTCGGGCTCGCTCTACAAGATTCTGGGTTCAGATTTAAAATTTAACGAAAAGAAAATTAAATATAGCAAATTTTGTGAAACAAATTGCAAAAAAAATAAAAATTTTTTTTTTACATAATTATTTCTTATACTGAAAACATTTTTTTCACACGAATACAAGTGTCACAATTTGGCACAAACTTATTAAACTTTTAAAATATGCAATAGCGGAAATATAAAAAAAATGGCGGCTTCAAAATGGCGTTAATTTCAGAAAAAAATTATTCAATTCTTTTTATGGTTCACCGATATTTACCATGGCTATGGAATGTAATAGAACTTAGTGTTTATATGTTTTTGAGGTCGCTCATGACGAATATATAATCGGATTTTTAAAATTCAAAATGGCGGATCCAATATGTCCGACAAAATTTTTTTAAATTTCCTCGATTGGCTTGAATTTTGTTACTTAGGGGTTTTTAGGGTCGCAGATTATGAATCTGCAATCGGATTTTCAAAATTCAAATTGACGGATCCAATATGGTGGACAAAAATTATTTAAATTTACTAGATTCGCTAGAAACTTGTTTCTCAGGGGTTTTTGAAGTCGATGATTATGAATCTGCAATTGTATTTTCAAAATACAAAATGGCGGATCCAATATGGCGAACAAAAATTATTTTAATTTACTAGATTCGCTTGAAGATTCCTTATCTGTTATCTCAAATTGTTTCATCAACATTGTCACATTATAAGTTTGAAAATATTGTCTTAGGATAGAACAGTGTTAAAAGAATTTATCAAAGCTAAGCCAATTAGATTTGGACCAACCATTTTTTGGTTGTGTACTCTGATAGATTTGTTTTGTATTTTGCCTTATTCTGACTATTCTGGCTAATAGATGGTCATTATTTTCAAATTTCACGCGACTAGAATTGATTTTAAAAATTTTGTCCACCATATTGGATCCGCCATTTTGTATTTTGAAAATACAATTGCAGTTTTATAATCAGCGACCTCAAAAACCCTGAGAAACAAGTTTCAAGCGAATATAATAAATTTAAATATTCTTTTGTCCGCCATACTGAATCTGACATTTTGTATTTTGAAAATGCAATTGCAGATTTATAATCAGCGACCTCAAATACCCCTGAGAAACAAGTTTCAAGCGAATCTGGTAAATTTAAATAATTTTTGTCCGCCATATTGGATCCGACATTTTGAATTTTGAAAATCCGATTGCAGATTCATAATCTGCGACCCTAAAAACCCCTAAGTAACAAAATTCAAGCCAATCGAGGAAATTTAAAAAAATTTTGTCGGACATATTGGATCCGCCATTTTGAATTTTAAAAATCCGATTATATATTCGTCATGAGCGACCTCAAAAACATATAAACACTAAGTTCTATTACATTCCATAGCCATGGTAAATATCGGTGAACCATAAAAAGAATTGAATAATTTTTTTCTGAAATTAACGCCATTTTGAAGCCGCCATTTTTTTTTTATTTCCGCTATTGCATATTTTAAAAGTTTAATAAGTTAAATCCAATTGCAAATTCATAATATGCGACCCCAAAAACCCCTGAGTAACAAAATTCAAGCGAATCAAGTAAATTTTAAAAAAATTTGTCGGACATATTGGATCCGCCATTTTGAATTTTGAAAATCCGATTGCAGATTCATTATCTGCGACCCTGAAAACCCCTGAGAAACAAAATTCAAGCAAATCGAGTAAATTTAAAAAAATTTTGTCGGTCATATTGGATCTACCATTTTGAATTTTGAAAATCCGATTATATATTCGTCATGAGCGACCTTAAAAACATATAACCACTAAGTTCTATTACATTTCATAGCCATGGTAAATATCGGTGAACCATAAAAAGGATTGAATAATTTTTTTCTCAAATTAGCGCCATTTTTAAGCCGCCATTTTGTTTTTTCATTTCCGCTATTGCATATTTTGAAAGTTTAATAAGTTTGGGCCAAATTGTGACACTTGTATTCGTGTGAAAAAATGTTTTCAATGTGAAATAATTATTTAAAAAAAAATTTTTTATTTTTTTTGCAATTTGATGTATAAAATTTGCCATATTTAATTTTCTTTTCAATAAATTTTAAATCTGAGCGCGGAATCTTGTAGAGCGACCCCGAAAACATAAATAAACACTTCAGTTACTTGCAGGGAGCATTTTCAGTATATGAAATTAAATCTTTGTTTGTTTGTTTTGTTTTAATGGCCTCTTGTATTAACAAATAGCCAGTACTAAGTATATGTATATAATTCCAGTAAAGAATCTTCAATTAAATCTTTAATTAAACACAAATTTTCAGAGGTTTCAGGCGTTAATAGGTTAATATATCTAATAATAAATGTTAATAATTTTACTACTGAATAATAAAAAATATCAATTATTTATCGATGTTTATTAAATTATTCATTAAATATTTTTAATTTTAAAATGTTTTAAAAGTTGAATTTTGTAATGATTATAATTTTATTATGACCCAGATAACAATTTGAGATTGATATGCGTCTCATATCTCTCGCATGTATGAGGTTTCTTTTCGCACTCGTGCCTTCACTGATGCAGACAGATGCGTCCTCATATGAGACGCATTACGCTCGCATGTCATAAAGGTACATGATGCATGAGAGTGAAATGCGAGTCTCGTGCGTTTTTTAAGGATTATTTATGATAAATATATTGTAAAAAATTAAATACAAAAAACTAAGGTTAAATTTAAAAATATTTCATTAAAATTTTTTATTTCAATAATATAAACATGGCATTAATATTGAACATTTTTCTCTTTAGTCTTAAACATACATAACCTCCTAAATAACCTATAATAAACAGCTGAGATCATAATTCGTAATAAATATAAACTTTTCAACACAAGTTCAACAAAAGTCAACTGTATAACATAATAAATTAAACAATTTGGACTGCGTCTAAGAGCCTTTCTATTCGAAGCAAAATAACTTTAAATGCTCTTGTTCGATATGACCGTTATATTTTTTAATTTTTCAATTTAAAAACGAGTTTAAACAAAAACAAATATTTATAAAACATAAAAGAAACAAAACTGTGATTCGCACACGCACTTTTTATAAATAACAAACAATCACGACATTCACCCAACGATAAAAACACATGCTCAGAGCGAAGCTGGACGTCATGTGACTCGAGACGGACATCAACAAGTACATTTTCGGCCATATAAGGTAGTTCAAGTTGGGTGGGGGAAATCCAATATGGCTGACATCAGCTGATTTACCGGAGGACAAACAATGCATTGAATTCAATGGGATAAATCAGTTTTTTAACCATAACTTTTTAAATATTCATTTTTGAACCATAGTGTAATGGAAAATTATTCTTTATTTATCGAAATCTATTTTTTAAAACAATAAAATCAAAAAATTAAATTTTATTGTTTTAAAAAATAGATTTCGATAAATAAAGAATAATTTTCCATTACACTATGGTTCAAAAATGAATATTTAAAAAGTTATGGTTAAAAAACTGATTTATCCCATTGAATTCAATGCATTGTTTGTCCTCCGGTAAATCAGCTGATGTCAGCCATATTGGATTTCCCCCACCCAACTTGAACTACCTTATTGGGAAAATTGGCTGCGCACCCTGCGCACATGCGCATCGGTGAGACCGCGAATATTAAAAAATTATAAAGTCAAATATTTTTCTGCCTTTATTATCAACTTTAGATAAATAAATGAAAATAACGTTCTACAGTAAAGTTTTATTTTTTTAAGTAAAAATTTTTTGTAGTAATTTCAAAACATTTAGTAATTTATTATTATTTAAATTAAATTATAAATTACAATCTATAATAAATATTATATATGTATATGAGTCATTCCATTATATTGTGACTAAAGTCTTTGCCGAATAATTTTAAAAAATTATAATATTTTGCAGGAATGATTTTAAAGATATATTAGGATCATCGAACAAAAAGAATTTTTTAAATATTTTTTATATTTATTGTAAAATAAGCATCTAAAGTATATAAAGTCGTAAAAACTGTCTATTAGAAAATATTAAAGAAAACACATAATTTACTATGAAAACGTAAAAAAATTATTAGAATTTATTATGAATGAATTATTTTATTATTATAAATTGATACAAACAATTATTATTAGGAAATATTAAATAAACAATTATTTTAAAGTTCACCTGGCAAATAACCTATTTTTGCAAATTTAATTCGCTAAATGTGAGAAAGAGAAATCATTAAATTGAATAAAACCTTATGAAATATAAAGAAACTTTTAATAACTTTTAGTTTTTCTTATCACTTTCTTCCTTTTTTCTTCACAAATGTTAAAAAATAAGCAATTTAAACTGGCACTTTGCTTATTTTCACGATTTTAAAACAGGCCTGTTTTAAAATGTAAAAAACTTCTGCCCAGAAAAAAGAAAAACTACGAAAATTGGGCAATAATAATAAAATGATTATTTTACAATAAATATAAAAAATATTTAAAAAATTCTTTTTGTTCGATGATCCTAATATCTTTAAAATTATTCCTGCAAAATATTATAATTTTTTACAATTAGTCGGCAACGACTTTAGTCGAAATATAATGGAATGGTTCATATGCATTTTATATAAATTAATAAAATATAAATTGTAAATTATTAAATAATTTAATTTTAAAAATTTCTATAAGTTATCATTAAAGTAATTTCCATAAATTCATAAATTTTATTAACTTTAATGTAATATAAAATTATTTGAGGGGCTGATATAAAGTGGTTTAAAAAAACATTGGGAGATAAGTGACTTGGTAGCAAAAATGGTTTAAAACAATTAAAATATTTATCAATAAGTTTATTACACGAATGATTTACAAAATATTAAAGTTTTTCTTTACTATTTTAAATATTTTTTGATCATTAATTATAATTAATTTATCCATAAATTACAAAATCATTTTAGCCCGAATTTGCGCCCAAGTCACTTATCCCACTTTTGCTCCTAATTACCACTTTTACTATCAACCCCTCATTTCAAAGTATTACGTTTATGCCCTCACGCATGCTACAAAATTAGCACGAGCGACAGCAAAATGTGTCTCATTAAGCAAGCACGGTGTGACTCGCACGTCATGTGCCTAAAGTGCAACAAAATCAGAACGAGTGACTGCTAAATGCGTCTCATTATGCACGCACCGCGTGACTCGCATGTCCTGCGCCCGAAGTGCGACAAAGTGCGACGCATGATTGTTATCTGGGGAGTTATTTAATATTCATTTTTAATAATTAAAATAATTCAGGATTAGTATGTGTAAAATTTTTAGTCATAGTTTTCACTTTGCCCTTATAAGTAACAAAATATACGGCACTGGCATTAATATATTAGATTAGCCCGAGTTCTCATCGAGACTCAGCCACGGTGCGCCTTAACTAAAATTAAATAAAAAGGTCTTACACCTAGAAAATTAGTAGATATTCTGAATTTACAATGTTCATAGATGAGAAAAATCAAAAAACTAAAATAATCTGTGGAGAGATTTTGAAATAAATCCACTTTGAACATTTTTGCGCACGAAGTACGATATTTTGGAAAATATGGCATTGTTTATTTATATGAATAGAAAGGAAAAAAAGATATAATAATAATTTTTAAGTGGTAATTCTTTTAAACTTTTATTATTTTAATACTTTACTACTAATAAAATATAAAAATATAACATAATTCAATTATAATTACATCAATTTAAACATGTGAAGCATTATATCTACAAACAGCGCTCAAAAGGTGTTAAGGATAATTGGGGTGATTTTCTTATCTGGGGGAAGAATAACTAAATTTTCTATTTTTTAAATAATGTTTATTTTTTATGGCAAGATTAATCATTTTCAAGTAATTAATTTCTATAAACCCTCGTTCGGTTGTATTTCAACTTATACTTATAATATATTTTAACTTATAATATTTTTATTTATTTAAATATTTATTTATATCAAATATGCAATTATTTTAATTTACTTCCTAAATCTGAATTAATAGTTTACTACTAATGAAATAGTGCGAATTCGTTTACCAACTGAATTAGTAACACAGAAAAAAACTGAACTCAAAATGAGTCGGAAAAGTGACTCATTATGAGCTGCAACAAAAATGAGTAGGGCAGATGGCGCCACGTTCTATGTCATTTAACATGGACTCATTTTGAGTTGCAACAAAAATGAGTCCAAGTTTTTTTTGTGAACTCTTTTTACTAATTTTTAGTAATTTTTTACTAATTTCTAGTGGAAACTTACTAATTCAATTAGTAGAACGTATTTTTTACTATTTAAAATTAGTAAATTTTCTACTAATAATTAATAAAAAACTACTGAAAAAATAGTAAAAACAGTTACTAATTCAATTGGTAAATGAATTCGCACTATTTCACTAGTAGAAAACTACTAATTCAGATTTAGAGAGTAAATTAAAATAATTAATTATAAAAAATAATTGCATATTTGATATAAATAAATAAAAACAAGTAAGTTGAATTACAACCGAACTAGGGTTTATAGAAATTAATTATTTGAAAATGTTTAATTTTGCCATAAAAAATAAACATTATTTAAAAAATAGAAAATATAGTTATTTTTCTCCCATATAAAAAATCTTCATGTGGAGTCCGTACAATTTGATTTCCTAAAGTCTTCCTGGGAAATGAATAAGGTTCCTGCGAATCACCCAGATTATCCTAAACACCTTTTGAGCGCTGTTTGTAGATAAATGTTTCACATGTTTAAATTGATGTAATTATAATTAAATTATGTTACATTTTTATATTTTATTAGTACTAAAATGTTAAAATAATAAAAGTTTAATAGAATTACCACTTAAAAATGATTATTATATCATTTTTTTCTTTCTATTCATATAAATAAACAATGACATATTTTCCAAAATATCGTACTTCGTGCGCAAAAATGTTCAAAGTGGATTTATTTCAAAATCTCTCTACAGATTATTTTAGTTTTTTGATTTATCTTATCTATGAACATTGTAAATTCAGAATATCTACTAATTTTCTAGGTATAAGACCTTTTTATTTAATTTTAGTTAAGGCGCACCGTGGATCAGTGGCCGTGCGGTTTAAGTGGTTGCGTCAAGGACTTCCGGAATGCGTCTGGGGCGGGGGGACGTGAGTTCGATCCCACATGCGAGCGGATTTTTTCATTATAAGCGGTTACATAAAATAATAAAATTACTATTTAATCTGTATAATTAATAAGTGTTGTGAAAAAAAACTTGTGAACTTGTTTGTAAATAATATTAAAAGTCTGTTAAAAATGAAGTTAAAAAATGTACCAATTATCACAAATTGTCTTTTTTTGCTAAAATTATTTTTCAATATTATTATGTTAAATGCCATTTATTGTTAGTAATATAATATTTATATGAAAATAATATAATTATTATTATTATAATAATAACTTATTGTCATTAAATATGTAAATACATATATGAGGCATTCCATTTCAAATCGACCCCCTTCATAAACAATTGCCATTGTAAGGCAATTTTTAAATAATTATTTCTCCTATTTATTAAAGCCCAACTTTATTCTCTAATACTGTTTTTAAAAGAAAAATTTCTCAACTTTACGATAGTAAAAAATTTTTTTTAAAAATAATATTATTTATGATAAAAATTAAGTTTGAAAGATAACCTTTTGAATATCTCAAAACACGTAGTTGCCTCCGATTTTTTTTAAACTTATGTCAAAATAAAGCTAAAATATTCTAGTTTCATTCCCTGTAAATATTATAATGGACAACTCAGGAGAATTTAAGAAATTAATTAAATTTTACGAAGATTTCAGAGGTTAAACTGTGTAAAAATTTGAAAAAAACAAATTCCGCTCGGTACATGCATTATAACCTCTGAAATCTTTGTAAAATTTAATTAATTTCTTAAATTCCCCTGAATTGTCCATTATAATATTTACAGGGAATGAAACTAGAATATTTAATCTTTATTTTGACATAAGTTTCAAGAATATCGGAGGCAACGTGTTTTGAGATATTCAAAAGGTTATCTTTCAAACTTAATTTTTTTCAAAAATAATATTATTTAAAAAAAAAAAATTTACTATCGTAAAGTTGAGAAATTTTTCTTTTAAAAACACTAATAATAAATAAAGTTTGGCTTTAATAAATAGGAAAAATAATTATTTAAAAATTGCCTTACAATGGCCATTGTTTATGAAGGGGGTCGTTTTGAAATGGAATGCCTCATATATTAATAACAATACTGTTTATTATTAATAATAATAATTAATATACACGGAGAGACCCACATTTGTAAAAATTACTAAAAATGGTTGCAATGACCGGAAATAATAGGACTTTTAGCATAATGTACTACAGAATTAGATAAATTTACAAAAGAAATAGATAAATTTGCTACATTGAAATAGCAAGTTTTAATATTTTGTGTAAAAGTTGTAAATGTAGCAAAAATTGATTATAGTTTTCTCTAATTTAATTAGACAAAATCTGACAAATGAAAACATTTTCCACTAAAACCTACTATCCACTGTAGTAATTTTTGGTGAGCAAGTGTGGCTAGCGAGTGCAGTCATATGGCGCCTGCATTTCTATTGGTTGCTAACTTCGTCAATCTCCATAAATGATCCGATGCCATCCGATCATTGACAGTGACTATGTTTCGAGTATGTAAAATAAATTTGGATATTATCTACAATAATTAAATATAAAGTGAAACGTAGGTCGTTCGTTATCTCAGGAATTGACCATTATAAATTAATAAACTTTGCATTTATTCCTGTCCCAAGAACTATGTCTTGTAATAAGTTGTTAAAAGTAAACTGCTTTCTCGTAAGTGCTGTAAATTTTCATTATTCAATATATAAGGAAACAAAGATGTATACTTTCAGTGAAATTCGTTGTCGTACTCTCTAAATTTGAATTAGTAAAAATGTTTACTAATTTGAATTAGTGACTGACTTTTTGCTTTTGAAATAGTAAACTTCACTAATAAATAGTAACTTTTACTAATTCAAAAGCAAAAAGTCAGTCACTAATTCAAATTAGTAAACATTTTTACTAATTCACATTTAGAGAGTACGTGCAGTTGTGTATTAGTGTATTAATTAACCGCGTCTATACATATAAGTGAAATAAACATGTGTGTGTCTTCAAATATTTATCCAACAAATATGTAAGTGTGTGTGTGTCTGTGTATGTAAAAATCATTCCAGTTTACCTCCATTAGTCAAGAATTGACGGAAAACCGGCGATAAAAATCCGTATTTTTCTTTCACTCTTTCTTTCTGCATTTACAAACGACTATAGTAACCCTAGTAGAAAAATTTGGTGGCGCTAGCATGGTGCCACTCTCGCGTTCCATTGCGCTGTAGTGGCGCTGAGAGCATTTGAAACACTTTTGTAGTCTAGCGCCTTTCTCGCATTCTGCTCGCAGTGCTAGAATGAACATAACCTCACCTGCCAATACTTTATTTCACGAATTAAAAAATGATTCCTATGTCATTTCTTTTGACGAATATAATTAAAAAAATCGTGTACATATAAAAAACATTTACTAATTATCTGCCAGCAATGAAGTTTTAACGTATTTGAAGAGTTAATACACGTTTCGTTTAAAGTTATGGTAAGATTTTAATTCAGAAAACGGTAACCTTTTCTTAATCACAAGCCTAATAATAATTTTGATCATTATTTGCTGTATAAAATTGTTTTTTAAATATGGAAATTTTAAGAATAAATTATTATTAAATTTCCATAAAAAATTATTTATTTCTTTAGAGTAACAGTGTCAAAAATAGTTACACATGTTAAACATTAAAATTAAAATTTTTGAAATTAACCAATTTTTTTATAATAATAATAATAATAATAATAATAATTGCAAAAATTAAGTTCCTATTTAAAATCAGTAAATCTTTTCTGTCAGGTCAATTAAAAATAAAGAAAAAATAAATCCAGTTTGAGGTTATGTTTTCTAATTCGAATGAAGAGAAATTAATAATATATTTGATCTATAAAAAAGTATTTATTGTTATTCTTGGTGATAAAGCGTTAGATTAATTACTTAAAATATATTTAAAAATTTTCTTGGAGGTTGAATAAGACATTCATATACTAAAAATTCTTTTATAAATAAGTGTATAAATTAACGAATGAACAAGAAATTTATAATGCAATATTAATTTATATTAGAATATCTAATTAACTTAGAATCCTTTACTATTATTGTTTTTAAATGCCACAATATTCTACAAGCAAACATTTACTTTTACTTTAAAAATAAAAACAAACACCTGTGACACTTTATGCAACAGAAATTTGAGGTTATGTTGCATTCTAGCGGAAAGTGCTCGCGCCATGTAAGGCACCCCTACTAAAAATAAAGTCACAAAACGACAAAAAAATCATCAGAATTTCTGACGTTCTGAGACTGCATTTGTTACGATTGCAGCCACATAACGTCAGGCTTGTGTCATTTTTCATCAGAAAGCTTCAAAAGTAGTCAGGTTTTTTATACAAAGTCGACACCCTCTTTTACCTGGAAAAAGGTCAACTGACCGTCATAAAATTGAAGGGAAATCTTTTTATTTGTTTATGTTTATATTTATTTAAACATTATACTTGTTTTTCATCGACTTAGAATTCTTCTCACAATATGTTCTTGTTATATAAACAATAATATATCCTTTAGAACTTAAATTCAAAAATGATATCAGTTTTTATTTATCAATTACGGTTTTCGAGATACGTTACAGTTTTCTTAAAAAAATGTTTTTCAAAATAAATTTTAGATATTTGCAATCGTGAAGATTTCTAGATTCTGAATTTATATTCATTTCACCTGAAATGTTAAAATTGAAAAACTTTTGAGCAATAAAAATCTGGTTGAAGACCCGAAGCACGTAACAATAGACCCAAAATTCTATTGTGAAAAAAGGGCTACGCACAAATTTGAAGTTTTTATGGTACTTTACATTTACCAACTATCTTTCGGTGGGGGACTGTAAATTAAAAAAATGAATTCAATGAGAAATAATCACAATCCATAAACATCAGTATTCAACAGTAGGAGCATAAAAAATCCTGTAGTCAGAATTAACCAAAAGCATCAGAAAACGTCAAAGTAGTCACAAAACATCAAAATTTCTGACGTTTTTTCATTATTCCTGATTTTATTTTTAGCAGGGACTAGAAGACGTCGTCGAGATAAACTGCCATGCAAATTCCAGTGGTGGCGCTAGCATATATTTAGGCTTCCATTAAATTTTTCTACCTGGGAATTTTACGTACACAATGCTTCTAAGTTTACTACAGTTGTTTGGAACTATTGGACGAAATAGTAAGAAACTTTGCTAATTTGGTGAACATTTGTCGGATTAGTGACTTAGTGTAGAAAATAGTAAAAAATACAAAAAGTCCCCTTATTTCCGGTGGTTGTAATGTGAAAATAGTAAATTCTAGTGTGATTTTATACAAAAATTAGTAATCTCGGTCTCTCCGTGTATTCACGTTATATTGAATGAACGCGTGAGAAGCGTGTAAATTTGGGAACAGTGGAAGCAGTCTTGTTCAGTCCTGCTTTCGGCTTCCGCAGCATTGATTGAAGATTGAACGCCAGTCTTCAACAAAGACTGAGCGTCAGGTTTACATCGATGTTACTATTCCGGACTCAAGCAGCCTTGCTTTCGCTGTCCCACCAATCTTCAACCAATACTGACCAAGCCTCAATCAAGCTTCGTAAAGCCTGAACTCACTGTCAGCTCGCGCCTGGGATGTGATCATGATTCAATTCAATCAGCGGGGCGCAACTATGTCATACAAAGGACGTCATTTACTAATAGTCCAATATTCATTTTTTTATACGATTCATAAAATAAAAAATTGATAAAGAGTAATTATTACATGAATTTTATATTTCCTTTTCCCATTTTCAAGTGCATTTCAGCATTCTTCTGCACTGAAAAAAAAACTAGTAGATTTGACTACTTTTTAACTACTCTACGTAATTCAATAGGTCCTCAACTGAATTCAAATAGTTGTACTAACTATCATAAAAGCAGTTAAGACAACTAAGAATGTAGTTGGTTGAATGTGATTTAGTAGTTTATTTGACTAACTTTAAAGTAATTATAACAACTAAGATTTTGGTAGTAGATTTTACTACTTAAAGTAATTCGATAGGCTTTAACGACATTTTTGTTGTAGAATTAACTATTATTTTGTTTTTAAATCTACTACTTTAAGTAGTAGATTTTACTACCTAAAGTAACTCAATAGGCTTTAACGACATTTCTGTTGTAGAATTAACTATTAAAAGTAGTTAATGATCTGTTTTTTAAAGTAAAAATTAACATCTTTTTGTTTTTGTCAGCAACTACTTAAAAGTAGTAGAATTATTTATTATTATTTATTAATTATTATTATTACTGAAATTCATTTTTTCATCTCCTCTAGCATTCCTATTGGTCACATATACTTTATAATTTTCAACACTTATGTACATAATGGAGAAAAATCCTCAAACGCCGGGGATTGAACGCACGACCCTAACATTCGCAAACCGATAACCTAACCACCTAACCACGCTCGCACGCTACGATGGTCTGCATGAAACCTGATGACATTCTTGACATAGATCAACCGACAACTGTAGTTCATTTTACAATCTGATGTAGTAGTATTTACTACTTTTACTAGTTCTTTTTATCTTCTTTAAATTCTTATTTCTGAACTTTGCTTTATTTAAAAATGCTGTTCAATCCTTTCTAATAACTTTAAGTAGTACAATCTACTACTCAATGTAGTAAAACTTAAGTTCAAAAAGTTAAAATTATCTATTATTTTCTCACCAAAACTACTGCATTGTGTAGTAGATTTTGCTACTTAGAGTGGTTCGATAGGCTTCAACAATATTATTCATTTATTTTTATTACTCTAATGTTGTAGTCAAATCAACTACTATAACTACATAAAAGTTGTAAAGTCTATTACACGAAAAAGGTTTGACTAATAAAAAAATTAGTTCCCTCTACTACTTTACGATAGTCAGTTGTGCAAGTCACGTGTTGTTTCAAATTTAACCGTATAAATTCTTTAATTCAACAATTTGGTGTTAACTATATTAAAGTAGTAAAATTTACTAGTTAAGAAAGTGTTACGTTACTTACAAAAGTAGTCCCTTTTACTACTTTCTATTTATTACTATAAAATTGTTAAATTTACTACTTATGAAATGTTGAGTAAACTATTATCTTAGTTGTTCTTACTACCGCACTGTAGTCAATTCTACAACTTACCTGCTGTTATAATTCAACTACATATATTAGTAGAATCAACTACTATTTATCAACTACATAAAAATAGTTAAATTAACTACGCAAACCGGGTTACACTAACTAAAAAAGTAGTTGTTTTTACTACTTTTCACTTAACTACCCAAAGGTAGTTGAATTTGTCAGCCTAATTTTTTTCAGTGTGTAATTTACGGGCCATTTTTAGTAATATTCCTTCATACCACATTGATTTTCTACGGTGGCCCGACCGTAACGACATTCTTTTTTTTAAATGTTTATAACTTTTCCAATTTTTGTCCACACATTTTCTCGATGGCCCGAGCTATTTCATACTAACTCGCCCGCGAGTTAGTATGAAATAGCTCGGGGCCATCGTTCTGATGTACAGAAGAAACATTCCACTTTAGAAGATCTTTCCAACCATATGTCAGAAAACGTGAAATTCAGCCTAGAACGGAAGTTATGGGCACAAGTCAAAAAGTGGCCCGACCGTACTGACTCTCCCCTATAACCCAGGCGCGAGCTCATAGTGAGTTCAGGCTTTACGAAGCTTGATTGAGGCTTGGTCAGTATTGGTTGAAGATTAGTGGGACAGCGAAAGCAGGACTGAACAAGACTGTTTCCACTGTTCCCAAATTTACACGCTTCTCACGCGTTCATTCAATATAACGTGAATATATTAATTATTATTAATAATAAACCGTATTGTTATTAACATATATGTATTTACATATTTAATGACAATAAGTTATTATTATAATAATTATATTATTTTCATATAAATATTAAATTACTAACAATAAATGTCATTTAACATAATAATATTGAAAAATAATTTAAGCAAAAAAAGACAATTTGTGATAATTTGTACATTTTTTAATTTCATTTTTAACAGACTTTTAATATTATTTACAAACCAGTTAATTATTATTATTATTTGAAACAATTATTATAATTATAATTATTATAATATTATTTAATTAAGTGAACACGGTAATAAATAAAGATAAACTGAATATTGTGTAAAGATTGATTCAAGCTTGAATCAAAATTAGATGTTTGAGCTTCACTCATAAAGATTGACCGAGTCTTGAATCGAGCATGGGGCCCAATGTTGAACCAATATTGAACTAATATTGAGTGACAGTGATGTAAAGACTGCTTCTACTGTGGGTTACCCACACTGAGCGTTCAAGACTCAATCAAGCTTTAATTTATCGTCAGCATTGGTCTTTCGCGCCTGGGAAAATAATAAAATTGTGTGTTGTGTTGTGAATAAAAACTGTGAACATGTTTGTAAATAAAATATTTAAAGTCTGTTAAAAAGTTAAGTTAAAAAAATGTACCAATTAACGCAAATCGTCTTTTTTTACTAAAATTATTTTTTAATATTACTATTTTTAATGACATTTATTGTCAGTAATATATTATTTATATAAAAATAATTTAATTATTATAATAGTAACTTTTAACCATTAACTTATATTAATATATTAATAATAATATTTACTATTATTATTAACAATTAATATATTCATATTATTTTGAATGAACGCGAGAAGCGCGTAAATTTAGGAATAGTGGAAGTAGCGCTAGTTTTGTTTCAGTCAATTAAAATTAGTAAACATTACTTACTAGCAATATAAACTAAATCCTTAACATTTATTAGCGTATTTTTCACAAAAATTTCAATGTTTGTCAAATCGGGAAAAATTTTATGGCCCAGATCGGGTCCCGAGCATGGCCCCGGTCGGTTTCATTGATTCACCCTGGCCGGAATCAGGCTAGATTTCCAGATCTGGCCCCGATCAGGACCCGACTAAAATTTCTGCACGGGTTGTTACCTGGTAGTTTTTGATTGCTGATTATAAATTTGTTGTTAGCTTTCCTAAATTCTTTATGACATAAAACATAATATGATTGATGTACTTTTTTTAAGTTTTGAAATCAGATTTAAGTTCAATTATTACCACACATGACTCTTTATAAACGGTCTCCGTAAATTATACATATAAAAAACGATTTTACTCAATTCTTCTTCAAATTTAAAAAAAAGAATAGAATTCTTTAAAATCATGAAAAATTTGTAGTTTTTTTATCAGTTAATTTCAAGAAATTAAAATCTGACTTTAGATTAGTACTTGACAGACTAAAAAACCTTAAATAAAAAGTATCAACCGAATCTTATCAAATTATTGAAAATTTAGCAGCTATTTTGGGTCCTACATTTTGAATTTTATAAATCTGACATCATATTCATAAAAAGCGACCCTAAAAACACCAAAACAACAAGTTTCAACCGAATTAGATCAATTATTAAAAAATCAGCCACCATAATAGTTTCGCCATTTTGAATTTTTAGCACATGATAACAGATTCGTTATCAGTGATCCCAAAAATCGCATGGTAACGAGTTTCAACAGAATTCCAGCAATTATTAAAAAATTAGCCGTCATATTAAGTCCGCCATTTTGAAAATTAAATATCATATTCACGGAGAGAAAGAAAAGTAAGCGGCTCTACCTGTCGGTAGAGCGGTTGCGTTAAATGCGAAACAGCCGTTCAACTTGAGGTTAAGCACGCTGCTTACTCTCGAGGGGAGAACGGTTCTCCTTTTTGGGGAAAGCGGGTACACTTTTTGGAAAGTAAGCGGCTCTATTTGTGTGGAGAAGAGAACCGATACTCCTCAAAAAGTAGAACCGTTCGACGTTTGCGGCGCTACTGCTGTGCTTTATAAAGGGAAAACAGCGCTCTCTTGCCAAATCAAACGGCTCACCTTTTTTTCTCTCCGTGTTCATATTTAGCGACTCCAAAAAACCCCAAGTAAGAAGTTTCAACCCAATCTGATCGATTATTTAAAAAATGACGTTTTTGGACTCCATTTTGATTCATTCATTTTAGTTTTTCTAATGTTAGCACTCAATTTGTACTTGTCATTATAAAATCTTGGATTTTATTCCACGAGACACTTATATTTATCGTTTATCACAGCAGGATATGTGAAAATAATTATTTCAACCTTAAATACTCAACTTTGCGTACGTTAATAACAGGTTAGGAAAGTCCTAATGGATTTCGCTATAGTTTTCTTTTATTCTGTAGATAATAAACTTTCTCTCTAAATCTGAATATGTAAAATTTCACTTATTGCACGTTATAAGTCGTCTTCTCGATCAATAACTGCATATACACTTATAAATAAGTGAATTTTTCATTTATTCTGAGTGAAATTTTACTTATTATAAGTGTATATGCACTTATTGAACGAGAGAGCGACTTATAACTTACAAATATGTGAATTTTCACATATTCAGATTTAGAGAGTTTTTTTCGTTTTTGATTTGTTAAAATAATAAGACACTTCTATCAAAAGTTCTACACGGAAAGAAATCTGCTAGTATTATACCATTGGGCGGCCAATAGACTTATGCCATCTGACTCCACCACTACTTTTCAGGCCGAGTAGATGGAATTAGTCCATCTCAGCTCTCTAAATCTGAATAAGTGAAATTTTCACTTTTTTCATGTGTGAACCTTTTTCTTACTTATTGATAAGTAGAATCTACTTATACATAAGTGAAATATTCACTTTTTTATGTGTGAACTTGTTTTCACTTATCAATAAGTGAAACCCGCACTTATATATAAGTGAAATATTTATAGTTAAAAAGAAATCCACCTGCGCATTATATTACAATTGTTTATACTTTAAAACAATTATTACATTATTACATTATTACATTATTACATTATTACATATATATAATAAGAGAAATCTTGAACAAAAAGTTAAAGTAGAACACAATAAACTAACTCTAACCCAGTAAAAAAAATTCGATACACGGACCGCGGAGTTCGTATACGAGCTCGGTAGCTCGTATGAGAAATATAAGAAATCTCTCATACGAGCCTTTTCCGTAATGAGAAGTGTATAGATGCTTGTATACGAGGTGACTTTTAAAGCATTTTTATTAATGTAACACTATTTTAAAGTAAATGTAGATAATAGAAATGAAGTATCTGATCTAAAACAAAGCTAAATTCATAAGGGAAATGAAGTTTTAAGAAAAAAAGAATAATTTTGTTCAAAAAATTTATTCACACTGAAAAAGGTTAGAATTTGATAATTCCTTGTTACTCTAGCTAACCGACATTAGATATTTCTCGTATACGGTAAGCAGATTTTGTATTAATATTAATTATTTTATATTATTATTATAATGTATTGTATTAAGATATTAAATCTATTACAAGAGTCCGTCTGAAACAGCTATAATAAATATCAATAATCATCCTCTAACAAAAGTGAATGTCGTTTTAGACTATGCGTAATAAAATGAACTAAATTTTTACAATGTAATACTGAATCAGTAAAAATAACCTTACAAAAAGGATCACAAATTAAATACTTTTCTCTCAAATCCGGGTACTTAGGACACTCCCACATAAAATGTTCTAATGATTCAGGTACATATTCATCACAAAGCGTACACATTGCTTCCGTTGAGAACCGATAAACTATTTTGTTGAATTGAAATTTTACTTCATTAAAATTTGAGAGTCTTAATTGAGACACAATTCGTGTAAAATGAATAGGGACTTGAAAGGTTAAATATTTTTCACATTTAAGCTCATTTAAATTAACAAGCAACTTATAAATTGGACTATATCTAGAATCACTCACACGTTGAATGTCACTGTTAAAAGAAAGTTCTTTCATATTCTCACGTAATTGTTTCCAGTTGAGAGATGTAGGATCTTGATTTAGCCATATTTCTTCAATTCCGAGTCTGATGAACTGCTGTCTCATTAAGGATGCCCAGTTGTATTTTACAATCCCAGATAACAATTTGAGATTGATATGCGTCTCATATCTCTCGCATGTATGAGGTTTCTTTTCGCACTCGTGCCTTCACTGATGCAGACAGATGCGTCCTCATATGAGACGCATTACGCTCGCATGTCATAAAGGTACATGATGCATGAGAGTGAAATGCGAGTCTTGTGCGTTTTTTACACTGAGAGAAATTCCTGGTTCATACAACCAGATTCTCGTGGTGAAAAACGTCTTTAACTACGATTGAAGTTGTTCGAACATGACTGAACATAGTTGCGTTGACGATGAAACCTAGTTAATATAAATTTAATTTCTGGTTATAGTAACCAGGATCATGGTTGACACTGAAATTGTGAATGTGATTGTAAAGCTATAATAGACAACGATGTATGTTATCTATGATTAAGAGGTTAAACTTATATATTTTTTCATCTTCTTACTCTAGAATTTATTTTCATAATATTTATAAATAATGTAGTCCATCCTTTGTTGTCATAAAAATAATTTTAAAAGTCGTCAAAAATATATAGGTTATTTGAAATCATTCATCACATTAATCTAATAAATTGTCAACACTCAATACTATCACTAAAATAAGTAAAACGATTTACATAAACAACATATATACACCCAGATAACAATCATGCGTCGCACTTTGTCGCACTTCGGGCGCAGGACAAAAAACTAAGGTTAAATTTAAAAATATTTCATTAAAATTTTTTATTTCAATAATATAAACATGGCATTAATATTGAACATTTTTCTCTTTAGTCTTAAACATACATAACCTCCTAAATAACCTATAATAAACAGCTGAGATCATAATTCGTAATAAATATAAACTTTTCAACACAAGTTCAACAAAAGTCAACTGTATAACATAATAAATTAAACAATTTGGACTGCGTCTAAGAGCCTTTCTATTCGAAGCAAAATAACTTTAAATGCTCTTGTTCGATATGACCGTTATATTTTTTAATTTTTCAATTTAAAAACGAGTTTAAACAAAAACAAATATTTATAAAACATAAAAGAAACAAAACTGTGATTCGCACACGCACTTTTTATAAATAACAAACAATCACGACATTCACCCAACGATAAAAACACATGCTCAGAGCGAAACTGGACGTCATGTGAAGGCCAACGCAGAATAGATCTGTAACCGGAACCGCAATCGTAACCGTAAGCGTAAGAATGAGTTAGAGAAGGATAAACAATATACCTATACTTCTTTAACTCATTCTTACGGTTACGATTACGATTGCGGTTCCGGTTACAGATCTATTCTGCGTTGGCCTTGACTCGAGACGGACATCAACAAGTACATTTTCGGCCATATTGGGAAAATTGGCTGCGCACCCTGCGCACATGCGCATCGGTGAGACCGCGAATATTTAAGAATTATAAAGTCAAATATTTTTCTGCCTTTATTATCAACTTTAGATAAATAAATGAAAATAACGTTCTACAGTAAAGTTTTATTTTTTTAAGTAAAAATTTTTTGTAGTAATTTCAAAACATTTAGTAATTTATTATTATTTAAATTAAATTATAAATTACAATCTATAATAAATATTATATATGTATATGAGTCATTCCATTATATTGTGACTAAAGTCTTTGCCGACTAATTTTAAAAAATTATAATATTTTGCAGGAATGATTTTAAAGATATATTAGGATCATCGAACAAAAAGAATTTTTTAAATATTTTTTGTATTTATTGTAAAATAAGCATCTAAAGTATATAAAGTCGTAAAAACTGTCTATTAGAAAATATTAAAGAAAACACATAATTTACTATGAAAACGTAAAAAAATTATTAGAATTTATTATGAATGAATTATTTTATTATTATAAATTGATACAAACAATTATTATTAGGAAATATTAAATAAACAATTATTTTAAAGTTCACCTGGCAAATAACCTATTTTTTCAAATTTCATTCGCTAAATGTGAAAAAGAGAAATCATTAAATTGAATAAAACCTTATGAAATATAAAGAAACTTTTAATAACTTTTAGTTTTTCTTATCACTTTCTTCCTTTTTTCTTCACAAATGTTAAAAAATAAGCAATTAAAACTGGCACTTTGCTTATTTTCACGATTTTAAAACAGGCCTGTTTTAAAATGTAAATAACTTCTGCCCAGAAAAAAGAAAAATTACGAAAATTGGGCAATAATAATAAAATGATTATTTTACAATAAATATAAAAAATATTTAAAAAATTCTTTTTGTTCGATGATCCTAATATTTTTAAAATTATTCCTGCAAAATATTATAATTTTTTACAATTAGTCGGCAACGACTTTAGTCGAAATATAATGGAATGGTTCATATGCATTTTATATAAATTAATAAAATATAAATTGTAAATTATTAAATAATTCAAATGGTTTTAAAACAATTAAAATATTTATCAATAAGTTTATTACACGAATGATTTGCAAAATATTAAAGTTTTTCTTTACTATTTTAAATATTTTTTGATCATTAATTATAATTAATTTATCCATAAATTACAAAATCATTTTAGCCCGTATTTGCGCCCAAGTCACTTATCCCACTTTTGCTCCTAATTACCACTTTTACTATCAACCCCTCATTTCAAAGTATTACGTTTATGCCCTCACGCATGCTACAAAATTAGCACGAGCGACAGCAAAATGTGTCTCATTAAGCAAGCACGGTGTGACTCGCACGTCATGTGCCTAAAGTGCAACAAAATCAGAACGAGTGACTGCTAAATGCGTCTCATTATGCACGCACCGCGTGACTCGCATGTCCTGCGCCCGAAGTGCGACAAAGTGCGACGCATGATTGTTATCTGGGATGTTTCCTTTTTTATTGTCCTGAGCCAAAAGATTATTTAGGCACACGGAGAAAAATGGATAGTTAAATTTACTATCTAGATAATCAGGGTGACGATCTTGGATACTCAACTATAGGACAACCATCTAGATAGTTAAATTTAGTATCTTGGGATAATCAAACTTACATACTAACTGACATTATCCAAGATGTTTACTTTGACTATCCTAGATAATAAACACAAGTTGCTGTGTTTATACACATCTGAATTGATCAATAAGAAATATTTAATGATAAAAGTTAATTTATTTAGAAATTAGTGAACATTTTTCCTAGATAAATAATTTTTTATGGAAAATCTGAAAATTTTAAAGAACAAAATACATTAATTCAACGGTGCCCTTGAAATGTTTAAATCCTTTTGACAGGTTTAAAGGTTATGTTGCTAATCGTAAGTTTTATATATTTTTTAAGCAATATTATCTGAAATTCAGTATAAAAAAATTTGACAATGTTTTTAAATTTCGAATAATATAAAACTACTTAACGGTGTTCAATGGTCTCTCAAATTTCTCGATAATGCGACGTGTGCGACCAACAGTTATCACCCAACAAATACGGCACTGATAGGTTTAAATGACGTGTAATTGGTAAACATTCATTTTCTAACAAATTTCCCTCTGTTCACAGGCACTTTTTACAAAATCTGACAACGTACATTTGTCACAAATGTTTTTAATTGTCTGAATTGAAAAGATTTTGTCAATCCATTTAGAAACGCGGTTGCAGCATTGGAGTTACCATCGCAATGTAATGCGAATCATTTTGACAGCTGAGCCTTTACGCTCCCTGCATGCTTCTGCCCTCTACTGTCAAAATGGCTGTAACATACGTCTTGTGCCCTGCCATTACATTACTTTTTTATTTCCAATCCTGCAACCGCGTTTCTGCATGGATTAACAAAATCTTTTGAATTCAGACAATTGAAAACATTTGTGACAAATGTACGTTGTCAGATTCTGTAAAAAGTGCCTGTGAACAGAGAAAAATTTGTTAGAAAATGAATGTTTACCAATTTCACGTCATTTGAAACAGGCAGTGCCGTTTTTCTTGCGTGTGATCGGTAATCAAACTTCTGCGCAAGCGCTCGTCAAGTTGACTATCCAGGATAATAAATTTGATTATCTAGATATACTAAACGGGAATATATAATATTTCAGGAAGATAATATTTCTAACTATACAGATAATAAATTTGATTATATATTTTTTAACTATCTACTTTTAACTATCCATTTTTCTCCGTGCATATTTTTGGAAATCTATAATCTTCCATGTTAACAATTCTAGACCACAGTTTAATTGCCCTAATCATTGCACTGTCACTTAATCTTGATACTTCAACCTCAATTCTAAGCATATAGCCTGGCGTAGTTCTAGGTAGTTCTAACAAATTGCGGAAATAAGCAGCTTGCAGTGAATTGATATCATCAAAATGCCTCAGTCCCCAAACTCCAGCACTGTATAAAAGAGTAGAAACACCCACCGCATCAAACAAACGATTTCTCGAGTCCCACGACAATACCTTTGCAGCCATAAAAGTTGACCAAATGGTTTCCAATGCCACCCTAGCTCTTGCTACCATGCTCTTGGCAGCCAAATTAAATAATCCTGATGTGGTTATTGGTATTCCTAGGTAAACGTAGCTTTTAACTCTTTCCAATGGATCTTCTCTATATTTGACAGCACGATATTTTTTTGGTTTTCCGCCCTTTGAACAGACTAGTAGTTTCGTCTTCGATGTATTTACTTCTAAAGAGTTAATCCTACAATACTCTGACAATGTATCCAACATCTCTTGCATTTCGATAATGGAAGTAGTATTGAATACTAAATCGTCTGCAAAAAGTATTAATTTAATTTTCTTTGCTATGTCTGTGTGTCCCCTGCTTTCGAAGAATTCTATCATATTATACAAAAAGATCCCAAATAGTAGAGGACTTAACGAGTCACCCTGGAGGACTCCCTCTGTAATATCAATTTCCTCTGTTTTTTCAGCACAACCAATCTTTACTCGCATTTTGGCCTTTGAATAAAAATCCTGCATGACACAAATAATTGTTGCACTAACACTTACCTCATACAGCTTCTTCCAGAGAATCCTGTCGACAACCGAGGGGAAGGCTCTGCGAAAGTCGACAAAGACAAGAAAAAATTTACCCTTGGGTTTCTGCAATTCGAGTTGGATTTTTGACGAAAGAATAAATATATTATCTTCACAAGATCTTTCTTCCTAAATCCGCTTTGAGCCTCTGGCAATATATGTCACTCCTCTGTCCAAGTATTTAATCTTCCAGCGAGAATAGAGGTGAAGATTTTTGCTATTGAATTCATTAATGAGATTCCTCTATAATTCAACTGGTCCTTCGCATCACCCTTCTTGTACAGTAACATTACATCCGATTGACTTCAACTATGAGGGATTTCACCATCATTAAGAACTTTTTCGAATAAACTAGTTATCAATTTCAGCCACTTCACAGGTAGACACTTAAAGAAATTATTGTTTATTCCATCAGGGCCTGGCGACTTGTTAAGTTTTAGTTTACCAATCACTTTAATCACTTCTTCCATACTTATTTCCCTATCAAGAAAAGGATGTTTACAGTCGTAATAAATTTCATTGGGCGATACAGCAGTGTCGTAAATTTCCTTATAGAAGCTTGTCCATTCCTCTTTCGAAATTATATTATTTTGGTATTTTTTCTTTTTGAAAAATTTCACTGCTTTCCAGAATTCTTTTGGATTTTTTGTATTACATATTGCTTCTTTATGCTTTTTTATATAATCATTTTTGGTGGTTCTCAATAATATAATGTGATCCTTCCTTGCCCTTGTGTAATTGTCTCGATCAATTGTATTTTTTGACTTAAACCATAGTCTACGATACCGATTCAAAATCACTTTTGAAGCCTTACAAGCACTATTAAACCAGGGCTTATTACTGCTTGTCATTGATTGCATTTTTATCGTTTGTTGCATCCCCGATTCAATTGCTGCTTTTTTAATAGTTTCAATCAATAGATCATTCATTGTATCAATATCGTGTGGAATTTCATTTGGTAATTCGTTTCCAAGGTCTGTAAGCAAATTCAAATACTCTTCTTCCCTTTCATCCTTCCAAACAAATTTCGAAACAGTAGTGTTAATTGGGATTGATGCAGTAGTAAAATCCTCTGGAGTTTTTATTTGTAAAGCAGCACGAATCGGCAAATGGTCTGAGAGTCCGAAATCCCTAACCTCGAAATCTTGAATCACATACAGTCCATTCAGGTTAGTCCAAATATGGTCGATAGTACTAGCACCTTGTGCACTCACGTATGTAAAATTTCCTTGACTATCCGATACAGATCTTCCATTTAGGACAACGAATCCAAGGTTCTCCAGTATCTCATGAAGAAGATAACCTTTTCTGTCAGTAACTTCATCTTTTGATCTTCTTATTTCAGAGAATGCACTATCTTCGAACAATTCCTTTTCAAACTGATTTAACGCACCAATTCTAGCATTCACGTCGCCTCCCAATATACACAAACAGTCGCTGGTCCCAACAAAATTAAACAAGGATGATTGGAGTACCTCTACGTTTTCCAAGTAACTCGAGCCTCTCAAATACACGTTGATAATTATATATATTTTGCACTCTATGTAACAACTAAAAATCAGCCAACTTTCCTTAGATTCCAGTACTTTAACTTCTTTCACGATTCTAGAGACATAGATGGTAAGTAGGCCTCCGCTAGCCCTGCCTCGAGCCTTATTTTGTGTGTCCCAAAGAAGGTAGGTAAACTGATTGAATCACTGGTAAGCCAAGTTTCACACAAACATATTATCGCGTCACTTTTTAAGTATTTCTCGAAAACGTCATTATCTAAACTGAAAAAATTATTTATACCGTGAATATTCCAAAAGGTTATACCAACACAATTTTCCGATAAATCACACAAAATGTCTCTCTGAGAGAAGGAAGAACAAAAAGGGTCCCTGTCAATTCTTGTCATCAATTGTCAATTTCCGATATCCAACTTTCACTTGATTGACGGATTGCTTTTCCTTTACAGTGCAATGTCAAGTCATCATTTATATACGTTTTCGTTCCCGCTAACTTCTTTTTGTTTTTCATAATCATAACTTTATCTTTCACGCTATCCAATTTCACTTTAATCATCTGTTGCTTACTATTTGAAATGTTACGCACTTCTGCAATATTTGCTTCAACATTCAGTGATTCTTTCAAGAATTCGGCGACTTCTATCTTCGCATTCGAGGAGGTTACCAATCCACTAATGACAATATTATTTTTCTTGTCCGCACGATCCCTGATTTCCTCTCTTCTTTCTAGAAAACTAATTCTTTCCAAAAGAGAGGTTTTCTCTTTATCCCACTCTAAAACATGTCTGTCAAATTCTTTACGCAGTGCGTTCAACTCGTCCACCACTCTCGCAATGTTCTGTATTTGCTTTCGCGTTTCTTGAATTTTCTTATCCATCTCATCAAGCTTCGCCAAAATAACATTTTCACTTGATTCATTCTTTTTCGACGAAAAACTAGTAATCTGAGGTTGTTAAGTGGTATCTCTTCTGGGGGGAGCCATTTTCGTTTTTCTAACAATTACGTGTTTACACGAGGCACACCTAACCTCAAAAATAGGCTGTACACAATTATGTTCTGAAACGTCACTTTAAGACCAATTACACAAAAAACAATAGTCACAACAGCTCCACCAACATCAATATCACCTCACAACAACAATTTTTAATTGATACGAGCCCAAAGAAAGAAATTATCAATATTTTTGTACTTAGCGAAAATGAACACGGTGCTCACACAATGCGCCACCTATTGGGACCCTAATTATTTTATATAAGAACATTTATATAATAAATAAATAATAATATATTATTAATTAGTAATGAAGAAAAACTTATTTATTCTACCGCTAATACAAAATCGTGCTTACTGCATCCGAGAAATATCTAATGTCGGTAAGTAAGAGTAACAAGGAATTATCAAATTCTAACCTTTTTTCAGTGTGAATAAATTTTTTGAACAAAATTATTCTTTTTTTCTTAAAACTTCATTTCCCTTATGAATTTAGCTTTGTTTTAGATGAGAAAATTCATTTCTATTATCTACATTTACTTAGAAATAGTGTTACATTAATAAAAATGCTTTAAAAGTCACCTCGTTTACAAGCATCTATACACTTCTCATTACGGAAAAGGCTCGTATGAGAGATTTCTCATATTTCTCATACGAGCTACCGAGCTCGTATACGTACTCCGCGGTCCGTGTATCGAATTTTTTTTACTGGGAATATAAGTAGCACCCAATAATTTTCTATGAGTAGGTATAAGGCAACATATCAAGTGGCATTGTAGTGTTTCTCGTTGATCATCAAAGTTAAGCGAAAAGTTAATATTTTTTTATGTAATATTGATCCTGATTATTTATTTACATTCACTTCTTAATGTCTGAGATTTCATTTATCTCATAATTGAATATTCACTTATTCATAAGTGAATATAATTCACTTATTTTATGTGTGAATATTCACTTATTCTACGTGGAAGAGTTTTGAAACATGGAATAAGTGAATATTCACTTAAAATAAGTGAAATTTCACTTATTCAGATTTAGAGAGAGCGTAGAATAATACTATGCAGCGATGGACTAATAGCATCTACTCGGCCTGAAAAGTAGTGGTGGGGGTCCGATGGAATAAGTCTATTGGCGTCCCAATGATATAATGCTAGCAGATTTCTTTCCGTGTACGATTTTGCCATAAAAAATCTCAAATATTCCCACTGTGTCACATCGCGACCTGGTTAGGAAGAAAGCCCGGAAAAGTTAACTATTATACCTTACACATGGGATGTCAGCTCATGTTTAATATGGTCGGTACCTCCATAGATTCAAGATCAAAGAATATGCAAAATGGGCAAATTATAGCAAAAGAATAGTATCACGGGGTTGAAATAGACGATGCAGAACACATATTTCTCTTCTGATAGTGGAAATTGCGTTATTCGTTTGAAAGTACCTACTAAAGAGAGGTCGAAGGATTCGTTGTACCTGGTCTTATCGGTCTTCGTTTATGGAAAAATTAGTCAAACAGAGTTTTCTTTCGAAATTTTCAGGATTAGAATCGTTCAATAGAGGAAATTACGTTAATCTATTGGAAGTACCTAAAAAAGAGAGGTTGATTGGGGTCCATCGTACCTGACCTATCGACTTACGAATGGTATCTCAAAGTTAGAGGACAACGTTGGGATTATTCGTCTACCAATGTCCACACGGCCAAGTATCGTTCTAGAATCAATCGTCTCTGCAAAGTTGACTCTCACTTTGATTCAAAACGAACACTATAGACCGCCGACTGAGAGCAGGATCTTCTACACCCTGAAAACTAATTGTAAGTAGCTTCCTTTCGAAGTTCTTACACCACAACTTACAGTTCGAAGAGGTTTATTTTAAGTTCAGAATGTTTATTCTTTTAAGGGGGAGTGACACCTTTGACCTGAAAAAAAATCGAATTTTTTTTTATTGCTTAAATGATACTTTATAATGTGTAGAATAGAAATTATATCATTAGAGATGATTTCGAAGTTATTTTATGTGAAAAAATCATAATCTACAAAAGGTGTCCAAGAGCGCTTCAAGTGCTTTTACAACTTTAAACGCGTTTTTCGCGAAATGACGTTTTTCAAAACTGTGGGCAGTCTAGCTAGAACAGTTTTGATTGGATTGACTTCGAACAAAGTTTTTTTTGATCGTCATTTACTAATGCTTTTGAGTACGTAGCGGATTTTTTTTTTTGGTTTCTTTGTTTTTTTTGGCAACAGATTTTTTGACCAATTTTCGCCCTAAAAATCGACTTTTTACTTCAAACAACTGCGAAATACACCAAAATTAATATTTTTAAAATATCCTACGTACTCGAAAGCTAAATCTATCTCAGATTTAGAAAAACTTCGAATTTTTGATTTATATTTAACGGTCTAACCGGAATCTTGTCCACCGATTTGCTCTGCAGAGAAAAGAGACCAACTTTGGCGCCCTCTATAGGCAACAAATTTAAACTTTTTTTACGTATAAATATATTTTTGTAAACTTAAAATGTTAACAAATAAATCCCTCAAAACCAAATTTTATTTAGTTTATTCCAGTGTCTTAAAAAAATTCATGAAAAACATGTTCAAAAGAGGCCTCAAAGGTGTCACTCCCCCTTAACGGTTTTTAGGCCAAGATACTTTTATCAAAATGTTCCCGAATCTTAAAGTATAATTCACAGGTTTTTTAATAAATTTTTTATTTTTTTTACATTTCCTGAACCTAATAACTGTGACTAAATATTCTTATAGATTCTCGGTAACGCGTCATGTAATGATGTTGTAAATAAAAATTAAAAGCCATTAGGCCACAAAAATAAATACATTTCTTAGTTAAGTAACGTTTTCAATCGGTAATAGAATTACCGAACAGATTTTTATCTTAAAAAATTGTTAACTTAATTAGAATTTATAAGTCACTTTCTTTAAAGACTTATTCTATCCGTTCAAAATTTTAATCAGATATAAAAATTGTAATTTTATTTCTAAACGTCTTTTGCATTATACTCAATTTTTACTAATAGAATATTGTAAACGTATTTTCCGATAATTTTTAAAACACATTCCAGAACAATAATGTTTTAAATGTGTCTTTCAATATCGAGTGAAACCGACTTAAAAGAGCGTGTTAATGTACAATTTGTTGTGTCGTGTCCCTGAATAAAAATTAAGAAAGCTCAAAGGTCAAACGGAGATGGGCGAAACCAATTCATTCTACTTGCTATAATTATAATATAATTATCCGTGCATCACTTTTCGTATGCAATTTGAAAATAAAAAAATATACTTTAAAAAAAATTCGCAAATTTTTTAAAATAAATAAACTACTCACGCTTCAGCGACTTTAGAAATTTTAATGATTCGTCGATCGAGTCTCTGCTTCAAAATATCCACGTCCCTTTGTAAAGATTCTGCTGACTGCTTTAGCATGGAATTCGTCCGGGGTGGAGAAATTCTTCCACCTGCAACTCCCAGTTGCAAATGTTTGCTCGCTTTAACAATAGGCTTGTGGCTACGACATGCCTTCTTTATGTCCAATTCCGTCGTATTCACGCATCCCGGCTGTAATTAGTTTTTTCTTTCGTCACACAACAAATTTCTGATTTATCATCACACTCCCGAAAAAACGAACTCAAAAAAAAACAAAGTCAAAATTACCACTTTTTTAAAAAAAATATCTTGCAAAATAAATAAATGACAGTAACAAAATTTTAATTTAGCGAATAGGAATCGAAAAAACGATTTTAAAGTTTAATTAAAAACTTTAAAAAAAAGAAACGAGAGAAAAAAGAAAAATAAACCCAAAGAGAGAATAAACAAGCAGAAAAGGAGAAAGAAAATTTCAAAAAGCTTCAAATGAAAACGTCAAGTAAAACCAACAGTGAAGAAAAAACAAGTAGAGAAAAATAAATTCACAAAAAAAAATTGTAAAATCCGAATTTAGAGATAAAAACGAATGGAAATAAAATTAAAAAATAAAATCTTTTCAATTTATACAGCTAAATTTTTTTTGTTACATATAGGTATATATCGAGAAACTGGTGGAAGTAAATAGCTTTAATTTTAAATAAAAAAAATTCAATTACCATTGGTCGATGAACGTCCCAAAAAGCTCTCTCCTGACTATCTAAAACCTTCCTCTCCAATTTGTCTCTTTTCTTATCGGCTTTGTTCTGGGCCTCCGCTTGCATGGCAATAAACTCCCATTTTCTGGAGAACATTTTTTGTAGCCTCGCGAGATTTTCAGCCTCATAGTCAGCGAGCTCTAATCGAGTTTTATTCTGCATTGTTCGCTTGCATAAGTAGACGGCTAAAATAAAATATTGAGAGTGACGAAATGATAAGAAAAAAAAACATTTAAAGAATTTTCAAATAAAATTTCTTATGACCTGAATAAAGAAAATTAAAATAAAATAAAATGTTTTAAATATACATATATTGAAAAAAACCATCATTAATTATTTTTTGCTTCCTCGTGAAGAAGCTTTGTAGTCGTTTAATTTACAAAATTTTTAAAAACCCTTTAAACAAATTTTCTTCTATATAGGACTATGTTATATATGGGCAATTCCACGTGAGATTTCAGTCGACCTCTTAAAATCGGCCAAAAATATTTTTTTTCTATTCTGTATTGAAAAAAAACAGATACGTATTTTTTTATTATTTTTTTGGAGGCCAAATTTTTGAGTTATGAATTTTCAAAATTTTCGCTTTTTAAATGTAGGTATATTTTTAATGTCAGATAACTAAAAAAATATTGCTTCTTTTCATTTTTTGACAAGAGAAAAAAAGTTTTGTTTTTTTCTCTACTTTTGAATAATCATAACAAAAAATTTTTTTTTCATTTTTTATTAAAAAAATAAAAAAATTTTATAAACAAATTAATTTTTTTTAACTTTGGGTATGATAAATTTTTAATTTTCTTTTTTTAAAACATACCTGGAAATGATAAGAAGGTTTTGCAAAAAGTTTCAGAGTGGGCCTGACAAGTTTGATGGGTCCAAAAAAATAATTAAGCTCTCCGTGCAGGTCGCACGCACGTGGCACAATGGGATTTTTTTACAATTTATTATTAAAAATTGTTTAGAGCCTTAAAATTCAATAATAATCAAAATCCGATAAAATTTGTAGGCTCTAAACAATTTTTAATAATAAATTGTAAAAAAAATCCCATTGTGCCGCGTGCGTGCGACCTGCACGGACAGCTTAATTATTTTTTTGGACCCATCAAACTTGTCAGGTCCACTCTGAAACTTTTTGCAAAACCTTCTTATCATTTCCAGGTATGTTTTAAAAAAAGAAAATTAAAAATTTATCATACCCAAAGTTAAAAAAAATTAATTTGTTTATAAAATTTTTTTATTTTTTTAATAAAAAATGAAAAAAAAAATTTTTTGTTATGATTATTCAAAAGTAGAGAGAAAAACAAAACTTTTTTTCTCTTGTCAAAAAATGAAAAGAAGCAATATTTTTTTAGTTATCTGACATTAAAAATATACCTACATTTAAAAAGCGAAAATTTTGAAAATTCATAACTCAAAAATTTGGCCTCCAAAAAAATAATAAAAAAATACGTATCTGTTTTTTTTAATACAGAATAGAAAAAAAATATTTTTGGCCGATTTTAAGAGGTCGACTGAAATCTCACGTGGAATTGCCCATATATAAGACATTGAACAATTGTCCGGATGTATGTATGTGTATGTGTGTGTGTGTGGATCCCGTTTTTTGTGAACACGATAACTCGAAGAGGTTTTTAACGAATTTGGCTAAAATTTGCCAGGTATATTTATCATAAAAATATCTCAAAATAGATTGATAGACTTTGATGAAAAATCTTCAAAAAAAAATTTTTTTTTTAAAATGTTTTTAAGTTGGTTATTGAAGTTAATATATAATAAAATCTTATTCTTTGCATCAAGACGAATCGATAGATCTATACAAAGTATAAATTGTATGAGAATTTATAGAGCTAATCACAATTCAAGCTGAAAAATTCGCATTTTTATCAAAAAATGAGTTCTTTCCGCAAAATTATGTTGCCATATAAGAAAATCTTACTCATTTATTTCCAAAATCTTATTCTTTGCACCAAGACGGATCAATTGGTATATATAAAGTATGTATATATTGTATTTAAATTTATAGAATTAAAATCAATTATAGACCAAAAATTTGCATGTTGCTGTAAAATTATAGAATTAATTACAATTAATGTTGAAAAATTCACTTTTTTACTAAAAATTTGTTTGTTTATTAAGATTCATATTACTGTATAAGAAAATTTTATTCTTTCTATTAAGACGAATAAAATTTATTTTATAAAATGTTAAATTGTATTAAAAATGATTTAAAAATTAAATGTAGGGGAGAGTAGAATACATTGAACCAGGTTTTTTATAAAGTCCAAGAACTAATTAAATTTTACAAATTTTGATCAGGTTTTTGTAACAATCTAAAACTAAAGTACTCCTTTAGTTAATACACACGTTGCAAACAAAAAATATTATGATTAAATAATTAAATTTAATTTTTTTCTAACCAGTTACACTTTTCTTATTTATTTTTGAAGGATGTGTGTCTACAATATCTACAATGAACCACCACCTTATTTTCTACTCAAAGAAATAGAAAATTGTTGTAAAATAGTTATTATTTGTTAATACAGGAGATTAATATATTTTGATGTCAGGTTACGTAGCAAAAGTGACAGTTTAAAGTTTATCACTTTGACAATTGTGATGAAAGCATGTCTTCCAGTATTTTTCTCACTAGTTAGTAGAGCAGACAACTCTACCACTCTTAAAATTGAAAATTCTTTGCTTTTTCGCGTGGTTTAATGATGCCGCCCTCACTGTATACACATGACATTCACAAAAAAATTGTTTATAATAAATTTATGTAAGATTTAAAATTCTTTTTTACATCGGAATATTGAAGTTGACACCCTAAGCGAAATAAATCACAATGTTTACTAATTTTTAAAATTTCCTATGTATGTCAATAAAAAAACGTCATTTTAATTCCACCAAATTTTTTGTTTTGTACGTGAAAAACAGTTTTTTTAATTTTTTTTTGTAAACAATAAACCTACGTACCGAAAATTTTTGGACATAGCCCTACCGATTTTCCTAATCCTAGATTCCTAATTTCAACGTTTCCTAAAAACGAATTTCCTAAATTTGAAATTCCTAAATCAATTCCTAAAGTTATTAAATTTTCCTAATTTCCTAAAAATTTTATTTTAAAAATGAAGTGGAAATAATTTAAAATTAATTACTAAAATTTAGAGAACAATTGTATGTGGAAATAATTTAAAATTAATTATTAAAATTTAGAGACATAATTTTCATCGAAGTAATCCGCGATAGGAAGCAATTCTTCTTCCATTTCTTCGACGAGAAGGTCAAAAACATTTGCAACCTTACAGATTTTTTTAGATATTGTAATATATAAAACCATCCACAAACAATTGTTTGCCCACAATTCAAGGACCAATCTCCATTGTTTTTATTTAAAATATAAATTTTTTTATTTTATTTATAAATTACACTTTTAATTTCATCGTCATAAAAAATATATATTAGGAAAGATGATATTGTTCGGAAAAAAAGACTTTAGTAAAAAAAGACTTTAGGAAAATTGAGTTCGGAAAAATGATTTAGGAAAATAGTTTTAGGAAAAATTAACTATTAGGAAAAGTAGTTGTTAGGAAAATACGTTTAGGAATCTAAGATTAGGAAATTCGTCGGGGAACGTTCGGTAATACTAACTTATATATTGAATATGAAAAATTTCATTTAGTCATTTCTCAGAAAATTGAACAACTGGATTTACAACTTGTTTTAATTGTCATAATTTCTTATTAAATGACTACAGTTATAAATTATGTTACACTGAAAAAAAGCAATTGTTTCTTTAAAAAAAAAGCAATTTTCACCATAACTAAGATAATTTTAGCCTTAATTTAAGATAAAAATTGCTTTTTCTTAAAGAAACAATTGCTTTGCGTGTATTGCTTTTGTTCTTAGGCAAAAATTGCCTGAGTAAAAAGCACATTCTAACCAATTTTTTTTCAGTGTAACATAATTTATAACTGTTGTCATTTAATAAGAATTTATGACAATTAAAAAAAAATAATTAATGATGGTTACAAACTTTGGGATGTACAAAAAGCTATAAAATTACCTTTGAAAAGTTCAAAAGTAATTGCGAAACAAATTTAAATACATTCTAAATTCAAAGCGAGGAATAAACGAAAATTAAAAGTAAAAAAAAATTGTTGAATAAACAATTATAATCTGTACCTTGAAGGGTTGAAAACAATTTTTGTATATCTAGGATTGAATGTACATATTTATAACTATCCTATTACGTGACGGTTTGAGATTAGATAACCGCAGGGCCGGATTTATACAGAGGCAAACTAGGCAACTGCCTATGGGCCCCAACGGCATAAAGACCCCCACAATCTAAAATATTTTTTACAAAAAATTTAAAAAAAAATTTTTAAAACAGTCTTTTGCAAAATAATATTAAGTGTTTAGAAATTTAAGTAGCGCGCTTAATTCAAATATAAACTATACTTTACTTAAAATTTTAATCTTGGTAAATTTTTGAAAAACCCTTTCCTTACATGGGGCCCCCACCAGAGTTACCTTGGGCCCCCCGTCAAGTAAATCCGGCCCTGGGTAACCGTTAATGTTTAACTACTTTTTGTAAATTTTTATTATTTCATAACTTGACAGTTCGAGATTAAGTAACCAATATGAGAATTTCTGTTAAATAATTGAAATTATTATATATATATATATATATATATGTTGTGGTCAAAGTCCGGAGTGAGGGCAATCCGCGGAATGCCCGGGCACTTCGCAGTTTGCCCAGGCTGTTTTGGGCAAAGTCCGAAATGCTGATTTATTTCGGGCTTTGACACAGTTCGTGCCGGGCAATCTGCGAAGTGCCCAAGCAGCCGCGGGCAATGTCCAGCAATGATATCTAATATCTGAAAAATAAATTTTTTTTAATTTTTAAATTAAATTAAAATATGATAAAATTTCTGCATCGAAGATATTTTATTAAATTCACAATATACAAAATTATTCAAAAATTACTACAAACAAATGTTTTGCGTTTAAAATTAAAAATTGTTATTGAAATTGAAAAAAAAATTATTTATTGGCACAAGGATTGGAATTATGGCATTTGGAATTGCACATAACATTATTTTTTTTACACTTGCAAGCCATACTGATACATTTTTTTGTGCAATTGCATTTAACAAATCCTTGTAGTCCAAATTGTGACTCCTCACCATTAATATGTCGAACTGAAACCATTTTTTGTGGGATTTCTGTCAATTTTAAAAATTTTTCTTCACACGGAGAAAATTGATTTCGGGAATACAAGGAACGAATTATGCCGTGGCGAGTGCCTATTTTATATAAACCGTCTGTCGTTACCTCCATTTATTCATAAATTGGATAGACAAAAAGATGACGTTTTTATTACACGAGAAAAGGGACCTATCGCCGCAAAAGAGAATTTTACAGGGAGAGCGTTTAAAGCGACGCCATGCGCAGAAAACCCGTGTATTTACGCGTACATGCTTAACTTTCGGGCTTTATATTATTAACACTATTTAAGTTTTTCAACTTTTGATTTTTTTCACGTAAAAGAGCAAAGAATAATCTGTCGAATAGCACCATAATCTCAAAATCGATTTTTTTAACGATAGGTCCCTTTTCTCGTGTCGCGTCACATATTTCAAAAACAATACACAGCAATCAAATAGATGCTAAATACAAAAAAAGGAATACAAACAAGCCTATAATATCATGATTTCGTATTTTATATGAAAAAGATAATTAATAAATTTTAAATTTAATTTAGTGGATGCTTAAAGAATTACATTTCCAACATTTTAAACAATTAAAAACTGTATTATAATAAAAATAAAAATTTTTTATTAATAAGAAACGATTTTGGTGACATTGCCCACGGCTGCTTGGGCACTTCGCAGATTGCCCGGCACGAACTGTGTCAAAGCCCGAAATAAATCAGCATTTCGGACTTTGCCCAAAACAGCCTGGGCAAACTGCGAAGTGCCCGGGCATTCCGCGGATTGCCCTCACTCCGGACTTTGACCACAACATATATATATATATATATATATATATATATATATATATGGGGAGGAGCATGCTTATTCCCGAAATCTTTTTTGATCAAATAGTTATTTGATATAAAACTACTTAAGGTACTACTACACTTTAGGATTTAAAAAAATTTATTTTTTTTTATTGTATTTTTTAACTCCTTATGACTTCAGAAAACACCTCCTAAAGTATTTATAACCAATTGTAAAAAATAAAAGTAAATTTTTCAAAAAATATTCAATTAATGTAAAAAGTCATTGACAAATTAAGTAAGTCTTTAAGGGGATGGTGGGGTCCAGCTTTTTGTTACAACCACTAGAAACATTGGTGCTAATGTATGTAGCAGTGTCTGAAATAAAAAAAATAGTGGGGTTTCAATTTGCAAAAGAATTTTAGGTAATTTATAGATGGCCTCTAACAATATACATATAAGTTTAAACGCGTTTTTCTCAAAATAACGTTTTCTCAAATTGCGGACAGTTTATCTCTGAATCTACTGAACCGATTTTAATAAATGATAACTCGTTTTGTTTGTTAGCATGTCCTGTGTGACAATTTACCAGAAAATGGTCAAAAAATTTTAAAAAAACATTTTTGCAGACTAGAAAAATACTGAAAAACACAGTGTATTTTGACAATAATTATTGAAACATCTGCTATTTTTTTATTTTAGTCAATTTTTCATTATTGGTGGTAGATTTCTATGCAAGACACCTTCCTTTTTAAGAAGCAATTTGGATTTTTTGTTTCCGATTTGTCAATCTTGAGATAAACTGTCCGCAATTGGACAACTAACTTTTTGGAGTTTCAATCTGAATGCTGTCTGCAGATTATGATATTAAATAGGGGAGAGGGCCCTAAGGTGGTCACCCATCTTTTGAACGACTGTAGATTTCAAATGGAATTATATATAAAGGTCAATAATACGGCGTTTGAAACTTTATCTTATTACCTAACTTCCTATCATAAAGTTTTTTTCATTTCATTAATAAAAAAAAAAGTTATGGCACTTTTTAAAAAAAGTTGAAAATTCGACTTTTAAAAAAGTGGCCCCAAGGTGGTACAAAAATACAAAAATTCATACAAAAATTCATACATACAAAAATTCACTAAAAAAGTTTTAAAAAAATGTAATAAACGTATTACTTAGTTGTTTATTTAATATTAATTGTTTTTCAGGATCACAGAAACATATTACATATTTTTTTTTTGCACTTTGTCCTTTCGTCAAAAATGATACTTTTTGTGTATGTATTAGATAGGTAAAATTTTGAAAATACTTCTATTTCATTATTATTCATTATAAAACTTAAAAATTGATAAAATTCACATTCACAGTGATAAATGTTGATAAATATGGCGTATAAACACATTTTCATAAATAATCAAAAGTGACCATCTTGTGGCCAAAAAAGTGTCCACCTTAGGGCCAAGACACAATTTTTTAAACGTTGATGAAAAAATTTTTTAAAGCACAATATTAATTATATTCATTTGGAATATTATTGTACGATATATAAAGATAATTATAACGATTTTTACTAATTTAAAATGGTTAATTTCGATGATTTTAACACCCTGAGAAAAAAATTTCTCGATCATTTATAAACAGAAATTTTACGTTGTTCACGTTACAAAGAGACTCATACGACTATTTACCTCAAAACTTTACTAAAATCTTTGTCTTCTCAAATAATAACAATAACAAAAAACATTTGAAGATACTAACTAATATAAAAAAATTTTCTTAGGGTGACCACCTTAGGGCCCTGACCACCTTGGGGCCCTCTCCCCTAAAAATTAAAAACAAACCATTATTTTTATTCTTCAAATATGTACTAATATAGGCAAAAAAGTTTTTTAAATATTTATAATAAAAGATCTGAGAAAAAAATTTTTTAAATTTGGTCTTTTAAGAGCCTTCTAAAGTGTAGTAGTATGTACCTTAACGTAAAATTCACATAATATGAACATTATTTGTCATAAATTTCATTGCACACAAAAACCATTTAACATAAATATCATTTGTCATAAAATTCATTGAACAGAAATATTATGTTACATAAAACTCAAATAACTTCATTCCTATTTGACATAAAAATTATGTAACATACATTTCTTTTGACAAAAAAATCATTTAACATAAATTACTTTGACATAAAATTCATTTAATGTAAATTTTATTTGTTATAAAATTCATTTGACATCAATTTCATTTGGCATAAACGTCATTTAACGTAATTCTCATTTGACACAAAATCCATTTGACATAAATATCATTCGACATAAAATTTGTTTGACATAAATTTCATTTGACGTAAATATCATTTAACATAATTATTATTTAACATAAAATTAAATTGATAAAAATTTCATTTGGCATAAATGTCATTTAACATAATTCTCATTTGACATAAAATTTACTTATTTCATTTGGTATAAATCCCATTTAACATAATTCTCATATTTGACATAAATTTCACTTGATATCAATTTCATTTGACAGATAAGTCATTACACATAATTCTCATTTGATATAAAAATCATTTTACACAAATTTTATTTTACATGAAAATGTAGGCGCGAATTTCAAAATTGTCGAATCACAATGTTGTTGATAATATCTAATTGGTTACTTTTAAAATTCGCGCCGATATTTTTATGTAAAATGTAACCTGTGTAAAATGATTTTTATGTCAAATGAGAATTTTGTTGAATGACTTTTATGTCAAATGACTTTTATGTCATAAATGACAAATGAGACAAATGAGAATTATGTTAAATGATAATTATGATAATAATAATAATAATAATAATAATTATAATTGTGACGCGATATGAAGAAAGGGACCTAAGAAGCTGAGCAATACCAACTGGCTGGTGAGAGTCATCCCCACCATATCGAAGTCTCTCTCCTTCCAAGCGTCACACACATTAGACTCTCGCATGGAAGGAGAGAGACTTCGATATAGTGGGGATGACTCTCACCAGCCGGTTGGTATTGCTCGGCTTCTTAGGTCCCTTTCTTCATATCGCGTCACAATTATTATTATTATTATTTAATGATAATTATGTTAAATATTTAATTATGTTAAATGAACTTTATGTAAAATGAAATTTATGTTAAATGAGAATTATATCAAATGAAATTTATGTCAAGTGAAATTTATGTCAAATGAAATTTATGACAAATGAATTTTAGGACAAAATAAAATTTATTAAAATGTATATTATGTCAAATGACTTACATTAATTATTAGACATGTAGTTGAATGAAGTGGTTATACAGTTGCATTAACTACTTTTCTTAGTTAAATAGGAACCAATGACAGTTTTGCAGTAAAATTAACTGCTGATTTGTAGTTAAAGTTAGGGTAATGTCACCATGAGTGGACCGCCCAAGCTTTTAAGTTATCTGACAGCTGAAACGTGAAATAAATTGTGCGAATAGCAGCACCGCACCTATAGAAACCGTAAGAAATTAAGTTCCGCGATAATCATATACTTTATCGTTTGATGTAACGCATTTTTAAGAACACAAACCAAAAAAGAAGTCTCTCTTACAATGAGTAAAGTGATTCCGAAGTGTAAAATTTAAGTTTTAAAAGGTAACTTATTTTTTTCCTACTACTTTGGACATTGAAATTGATTGTCTTAGTTTAATTAAGTGATAATTTTGACTCAAAAAAAATTGTGGTGGCTGCCATAAAAAGTTGCATGTCACCATGAGTGAACCACTGTTTATAACCATAAGTGGACTGGCTGTTTTTTATATTTTTAATGTCAGTTTACCATTTTTATGGAAATAAATTGACAATGAATTGGTTTGAAAATATGTTTTATGTTCTTTATTAATTTTTTTGTGATATTGATGTGATATGTGCCAAAATTATTAAAAATGGTTTCACTTGTAAAAATTGCGACACATACATGATCTGAAGCTGCATAAGCATAAATTTTGTTTCAATATATCAGAAATATTAAATACATTACAGAATTTAGAATAACTTTTACAATTTTTTAGGAGTGGTCCACTCAAGGTTACACTTTTTCATTCCTTAAAAATTAGCTTTTTTTAAAAAGTCAATTATTTTTTCCAAATAAAAAAAAATCAAAGCTATTATGGTATAAACACTTTTCTAGGGATCTAAACTAAAGCTTGGTATAGAAACCTCTAATTAATTTGCTTTCATAAAGAATTTTTTAGAAAAAAAGCTTAGGCGGTCCACTCAAGGTGACATTACCCTACAAAGATAACTCAGTAATAAAGACAACTACTTAAAATAGTAAAATAAAATTATTTATTATAAATATTATTGAGTTCCATTTTTTTATGTTTTCCCATACTTACTTGTGTTTACCTATACCTTACATATTTAATTTCTATATACCTAACGGAGCAAAATCTCTAAACGTCGGGAGTTGAACGCTCGACTCTATAACATTCGTAAACCGATAACCTAACCACCTAACCACGCTCGCCCGCTACGATGACTTGCTTAATACTTAAGGGCATTCCTGACACAGTTCAACTAATAACTGTAGTTAATTTTACTACTTAACGTAGTTGCATTTACAACTTTTCACAGTTGACAATCTTCTATAAAAATCTATAAAACATAAATTACATGGAAAATTATTGAACTCCTAGAAGAAGTAAAAACTACTACAAAATTAGTATATCGAACTACTTTAAGTAGTATATAGAATCTACTACTTTCTGTAACATACCTGCAGTTACAAAGTTAATTATAAAATTACATTAATTTAATTAATAATTTTTAACTACATAAAACAGTTAAAATAAGTATCAAAAGTAGTCAGACTAACTAAAAAAGTAGTTCTTTTTATTATACTTTTAACTCTACTAAGGGGATGTAGTTGAAAAATTGTTGACAGATGCAATGAAACAAATTGTGGACTCGACCTATTAAAATTATGGTAAAGTGCGTCAAACTATTAATTCAGTTTCTTAAAAATAAATAAATAAATAAAACAAATTTAATAATTAATAAAAATAAAATAAAAAATTTAAAACAAACTTTATACTTTCAATATTTTTATTTCGAAATTTAGAATGTTACATTTTTTATTTTTATTTTAAATTCCGTTTCGTAGTCCTTCAAATTTTTCAAATAAATAATGATAATAAATTAACAATGTTATGCTGTTAATTATCAGTTTTAAACATAAATGTTATAAACATTTTACTGACAAAAAATATATATAATAAATGTTTATATCATAATTCATATTTATAAATATTTATTAACAAATCTTTTAAAACTAGTTTAACTTGAGTTAAAGCTTCTCTTAATCTAATATAAACTCTCAAAAGTGAACAAATTCAAAATTTTAATCAAAAGCAATCTCGCATGTCTCTTCACTTTCAGAATCATTAATTTGTAAAAAAAAGTTCAATTCTATCGAAAATAAAGATTGACTCAAAATTATGGTACGCGACAAACTATGGATGGTACATGGTACAAGGGGTTAAATTATGGTACGGTCTGGCAACACTTTTCAATGAAAATGTCTCATGAATTTTTTTCAGTGTGGAATCATTAATAATTTATACAGTCACGGAATACGATATAATGACTTTAAAATAACTGTACTAACGAATCTTACGTAACAAAAGTAAGTTACGTAAATTACGTTATTTACGTAACTTTCGTAAGTTATGTAATTTACGTTATTTACGTAAATTACTTTACTTGACACTTTATACAGGCAAGAAATCTTGTACCTTCAGTGCGTGTTAGAAAAAAAAATTTTCACAATAGAAATATGCGTTTAGTATTTAAGTTAGATTTATGTATACTTAGGGTTTAGTAAAATTGTCTAGTTTAATAATATAATTAATCTTGAAGTTGGGAGTCTTGAAGAGTGAAATTAATGTACAATATATGATTTGAAGTCATGAATTACAAAAAAAAATTTATTTTAGTTGAAAATTTGCTTTTTTTACTTTACAACAGTCATTTGTAATCAGAAATATAGCAATAGTAGTCTTTACGAAGAACTGTAGTAAGAAACCGCTGCCAAGTTGTATATTTTTTTATAATTTTGGTGCTCATTTCATTAAGGGGACATTCCAGTTCAAAAAAGGCAAAAAGAAGGCTTTTTGAGTATATATTATTAAAATAACTATGACATTTATTTAAAAAATTTCTTTTACATGTAATAAATAATTTATTTAAGAATTTGTAAAAAATTTTATTTTCATTTTTATATCAAAATGGCGGCGATATACGCCATTTTCGGTGGTAAGATAGATTCCAAACATTCTAAAACAGATAAAACCAAAAACGAAGTGACATTCTCTTCGTTAGATAATTCTTTAGGTGTGGAACCTCAAAAAAGTGGAATTTTCTTCCCCCCTTTTTTTAGAGTACTTTTTCCCAAAAATAAGCAAAAAAAAGGTGTTTTTATTCAGAATTTCTCTTATAAAAAGAAGGGGAGTTGGAAATTTTTCAGTTTTGAGGTTCCACTTATAGGCATGATGACGCTGAATCAAAAGCCGTTTGATTTTTTAAAATCGCATCAGAAGAACTCGAGATATCACTCTTACCAGTTTCGAAATTTAAAAAAAAAATCATCGGATTTGCTTGAAAATCTTTACTTGGGGGTTTTTAAGGTAGCTAATTGCAAATATGGAATCAGATTTTTTAAATTCAAAATGGCGGATCCAAAATGGCAGACATTTTTTTTTCAAAATCATTGGATTTGCTTGAAAATCGTTACGGGGGAGGGTTTTTGGGGTCGCTGATTATGAATATGGCATCATTTTTCAAAATTAAAAATGGCGGATGCAATATAGTAGACGAAAAAAAATAAACGAAAAAAAAATTAAAATTAAAAAATTGTCTTTTCCGCCATATTGGATCCACCATTTTGAATTTTGAAAATTTGATATCTAATTTGTCATCAGCAACACCAAATACATTTTTTTTCTTTTTTAAAAAATGCAAATGAGAAAATATTTAAATCATTCGATTGCTTATCTGCATACAAAAACATCTTTGACGTGGCGAAGAATAAGGATGTATAACTTTTGTTTTACTTCGAATTTTGCAATAATATTTTAGGAGAGTATTCTTGACACTATAAGAAATCCGAAAATAAAAACAAAAAAAAATCGATTTTTTTTACATTTTGAACTGGAATGTCCCCTTAACACTTTGCTTCCTCATAGAGATAAAAATAATAGAAATATATGAATAACTTTTTATAAATATGGTAAAAGTGATTGGATTTTGGATCAATCAATGTATTTTTAAATACCTACAAGATAGTTATAATAGTTAAACAAGAATTTTCAAACAAAAAAGGTAAGAAAATGGCATTTTCCACAATTTTTGGTTTTTAAAATACCAATAATTTCAAAATTTATTATCGAATTAGGTTCAAAAATAGGTCAATCGAAGCGTTTTTTAATGCTCTACAAGTTGGTAACGATAATTTTAAAGTTACTTCTACATTTTTTAACAAAATTTTCAAAAAAGTCTTATTATCCAAAATGTTTTATTTTTAAAAGTTTAATATCTCCGTTCAATATGGACGAAAAATGTTCAATTAGGGCTCAAAAGATGCGTCTAAAAAACTCTACAAAATTATGAAAAAACATTTATAGGTGTCCTAACATTTTTTTAAAGTTAAAAAAAGTTTTTTTGCAAAATTAAAAATCCAAAAAAAATTTAGTTAAACTTTATTAATCTATTACAAAGTACTCTCACTTTATGTCCGCAGGTGAGATCTACAATTTTAAAAAAATTCAACCCAAAAGCTCTTCATGATTTTGAGATATTTATGAAAATGTGATGTTTACACACACACACACACACACACACACACGGAATGATATTTTTTAAAAATCTCATTTTTGAACTCCTGAGGTCAAATAACAAAGATATGTCAAAAAATCGAACTCGAAAAATTTTGGTATTACAATACTTCCTCTATGAGGAAGTAATAAGAAGGCAAGGCAGCCGGTCACCTTATTTTACAATAGTCCTGTTGTAAAGGCTACGACAGTCTATATCACTGATTCCCTTAGACTGCTGCAAATGTGAATAGAATCTAAGATTTCCTTTTAACGTAGACTATTCCGTGTGTGTGTAAGTGTAAGTGTAAACATTACATTTTCATAAATATCTCGAGATCATGAAGAGCTTTTGGGTTGAATTTTTTTTAAATTGTAGGTCTCAAGTGCGGGCTTAAAATGAGAGTACTTTGAGATAGATTAATAAAGTTTAACTATATTTTTCTGTATTTTTAATTTTCCAAAAAACGTTTTTCATAGCAAAGGTATCCGGCCCGCCCGGCACGCTTCGGCCGCCACACCGCGTGTAACTTGTGACGCTGCGATTTAACTATAGCCTCTGCTGGCGCACTTGCTGTATACAGAAAAAAGTGAGTGTTATTTTAACACTGAATTCGGTGTTAAAAGTGTCTGCATCAAACTTTAGCTCGGAAGTGTTATTTTAACACTGAAAATAAGGTAAATTTTCTATTATAGAAAATTTATCCTCACTAAAATTACCCTACCAAAATTTACCCGCATCAAAAACAACACTCGCTTTTCTCTGTGTAAAGTTAAACGGGCCACTCTTTTTAATAAATGGTTCTCAATTTATACAAATTTTAACCTCTGAAACTATTGTGGATTTTAATTAATTTCTCAAAATCCACTGAAAAGTCCAAGATAATTTTTACAGGAATAAAAATAGAATATATATTTATGCTTTATTTTGACATCAACTTTATCAAAATCGGATATAACGTGTTTTGAGATATTTAGAAGTTTAACCTTCAAATCAAATTTTCTATAGAATTACGTTATTTAAAAAAAAGCTTTTTACTATCATAAAATTCGAGAATTTATCTTTCAAAACTGCCAGTAAAAAAATTCAATTGGTTTATTTTAATAGGAGAAATATTTATTTAAAAATTGCCTTAAATTGGCAATGAAATGGAATGCCTCAAATATATACTCATATAATCTTATACGCGCATGCGTCGATCTTCCCAGCTGTTTAAGCTGTTATAAGTGTTACAGCGTCGCGTCAGTAGATCAAAAAGCGTGTGTTTTGCACTGTATGATATTAAGTGTTTGTTTAAGTTTAACTGTCACATTTTTGTAGTTTATTGTAAATATACAGTTTTGCACTGTATGATATTAAGTGTTTGTTTAAGTTTAACTGTCACATTTTTGTAGTTTATTGTAAATATATTTAACCAATAAAATAATATTTATCATTAATAGACAAGAGAAACATGAATTAACCAAAATTGGTTTAAACTCACACAGCACCGAAACTTTTCTAAAAATTTATTTAAGATAAACAGGGTATCTACAAAGCGGGAATAAACCAGGAATTTTATGTCAAACCGGGAATTTTTTCACCAAATTAAAAAAGTTTTATTATTTTAATTTGTTCTAAAAAAATATAGTTATTAATAAAAGCATATTTACCATAATCTGTGTTTTCCGGTTCCCAGCAATTCGATGGCCAGAAATAAGGTGTTTGGAATCTATAAAACGTGTTGTCGTTTTTGACCGTGAGACAGTGATCGTCGATGGGAAAGAAGTATCCATGGGAGGCCATAAGATGCGCAACGTGGAGGGCCTCTGTAAAAATTTCTGACATACCAGTAGTGTACACAGTTATTTAAATGATACATTATCCAATTATTAACACGCCAATTTATTTCAATTTAAGAAATTTCTCACTAATTAACGCTCATTTCGACACATAAAGTTAATAACACTTCTCTCTCACTTTTTATTAACACCGTCATTTAATAAAGTCAATTTTTTTATTTACTGTTTTATTTTCTATTTTTTGTTTGTTTTTCTTTTTGAAATTCAAGTTGAATATTTTTTAATTATATTATTTAAAATTTTTGAAATTTATTAATTTTCAACAATTTTTATATTTCTTTTTAATGTCTTTAAAAATTAAATTAAATGTTATTTTTCAGTATTCAAAACGTACCTTGATCATCGATGTCCATGTTCTTCATCATCCAGATTATTAAGTCTGTTCCTAATGTAGAAGAGAAAGAGAATTAATTTAATAAACATTAACATAATGGTAGATGGATTCGAGTATTTATTAGTACTTAATTTTTAATTGAACCTTACTTAGTAGATAAAAAAGTAAGAATCAGAAAAAGAGACGCATGATTATTCCCCAAATGTCATTTGACCGAACTGTCATTTTACCGAATTGCATTTATTTGAACTGTTATTTTAACGAAATGGCACTTTTGCGAATCGCTATTTTTACGAATTGCCACTTTTGCGAAAAGTCATTTTTGAGAAATATTATTTTAACGAATTGTCATTTTTATGAATCGTTATTGTTCCGAAATGTCATTTTTACGAAATGTCACTTTTGTAGAGCTGTGCAAAATTTGATTCGAACCGAGTTTTGTTCGGTTTTGGAGCGCCGAAATGTCGAATGTCAAAAATTCGACATTTGAATCTCCTAGTTCGAATTAGGCTAACATTCGAACTAGGCTAACTCGAATGTCGGTTTTTCGACATTCGAACTGGACTGACTCGAACTAGGCCGGTTCGAATTATTTTGCACGGCTCTACACTTTTGTGAATCGCTATTTTTACGAATTGTCACTTTTGCGGATAGTCATATTTGCAAATTGTCAATTATGCGAACTGCCATTTTTTCGAAATGTCATTTTTGCGAATCGACATTTTTACGAATTGTCACTTTTGAAAAAATGAATTTTCGCAAATTGACAATTCGTAAAAATGACATTTCGTAAAAATGACAATTCGAAAAAATAACTTTTCGCAAAAGTGACAATTCGTAAAAATGTCGATTCACAAAAATGGCATTTCGGAAAAATTTCGATTCACAAAAATGACAATTCGAAAAAATGATATTTCGGAACAATAACGATTCGTAAAAATGACAATTTGTTCGGTCAAATGACATTTGGGGAATAATCATGCGCCTCTCAGAAAAACGGCAAATAACAAGCTGCTGCTAAAAAGGGGAAAAAAAGAGAAAAAACACTTTGCTGCTAAACGTCATTTATCAAGAAGGTGGGCATTAGAAAATCGGTAAGTATAGGTACTTTTTAGCTGAAAGTCATTCCCCACAAAAAAGGGTTTTTTGAAAACTGAAAAGACATTTTGCTGCTAAACGTCGTTCCTCAAAAAAATAGGGGTTAGAAAATCGGTAAGTACAATTTCGCTCCTAAACTTTATTCCCCGGAAAACGGGGTTTTGGAAAACTGAAAAGACATTTTGCTGCTAAACGTTTAAGTTAACTGTTAATAATTGTAGAGGTCGAGTCGATCAAGTGAAAGGGGTACGTAAGATTGGGTAACCACGCGTCGAACTTTTCTGATTGGCTCGTAATATTACCGGGAAACATTACAAGCCAATCAGAAAGTTTTTACGCGTAGTAACTTAAGTCCTTCCTTATAGTATTCTATTTCACAAACATAACCTACATTTCATAACAGTTGAAACAATTCCTAATAAGCATAAATATATTATTTACTTTCCGTTTTTCATTCTACATTCTCTTTACATGAGAGAATGTATTATTTTTGTCTTTTTAATTATTGTCATTACCTGTAAAAACGGAAGGGATTTTACTGATAAAGCTCTTGACTGTCTTGACCGGAACACCATTAGCTTCATCCATCATTTTCTCCACTATCGATTCCATCTGAACAATTAATTTCCAATTAATTCTTTCATCGATAACGGAATTTTAAAAAAAGAAGAAAAAAAATGTTTTCATCTATATTTCTTTTTTTAACCTTCTTATAAACAAGATAATTGGGAGTGTCTTCGGCACAAGTGATTGCCGCATAGCCAGAAGTATACTGAGGTGGATCGCGAGCGATTTCCGGTTCACGTGTACTTTGCTCATTATTATCAGAAGACCTTGCTCCCGGTTGTTCTGAACTGTTTTCTACTCCGTTGCTCTCTGCCGGCTTTCGCCTGCGGCAGGTAGACTTTTCGGTGCTCATGGTTACCATGACCGCGCTAAGAATGGCGCATCATCGCCCACCTGAAAGAACAATATCAAAAATAGACTCTAACGTGTCATATCCGATAAACGTCTATTTTTGGAAGTGAATAGATTACACGAGAATCTAGTTCAAGATCAAATGTATTTTTTTTCTCTCTTTTTACTTCACACAAGTACGTAAAATCAATTATTATCCACTTTTCGTGCAATATTATAAAAATATAATTTCACACATGAAAAAAATCTTCAATTAAAACTTATTAAAATTGTAATTAAAAAACTAAACTTTTAAAATTATTTGAATTATTAACTTTGTTTCTTTAAGAATCCATAAGTGAACTTTGGTATTTGAATCTACATTATGATAAAAGCTTTAGTTTGAAATCTTAAGAAATAAGTCGATGTCAAATCCTAGAGACAAAAAAGAATGTTCTTTATACATTAGGGTTGAAAAAAACGTTTTCAAATCATTCCAAATGGGAAAATAAAACATTTTTAATTCATAAATTGAATTTTTCACAGTCCCACGGGATACGAGAGTTAATTATAAAGAGAAAAAAAAGAAGAAACGTGAATTGGTTTTTGAGTAATAAATTGGATCAACAGTTGTGAGGATGTATTCACGTGGATGTCAGCGACGAGAATTTCTGATTCGCAATAGGAGTATAACACGCGGTGTATACAAATTCAATGCGTCACCAATTTTCTTGTGAGAGAGCAAAATGTGATTGCGGATATGGAAAAAGTGAAACAAAAATAAATAAAAAAATCTCCAATTTTCAAATATTAAAAAATGGATTCATTTTTGAAAGTTTAATTGAAAAATAACCGAGATACAGACCTGGATGACCAGAAGAGACAAGGCAAACAGTATTGATTACCGGCCTACAACGATGTTTCCTATATACATATATATATATATATATATATATATATATATATATATATATATAGCTAGACTTTCCAGTCCTCCTACCTATTGACCTACCCACACAATCAAAAAAAGAAAAAAAACACGAACCTTTCAAACTTCTGCTCTTTTCTCTACACTAAAGGATTTCGAACCTACCACCTGATGCGGTGTTACAAGGTCGAACCGCACCGACAAAGGGTTATATTGCCAATTGCAATTTCTTTTCAAAGCCAGTACCGGACGGCACTAGATTTTTATATCTTTGTAGATAGAAAATTGGCTTACCAAAATTTGTGGTCAACTTTGGTTTTTAAACTTTATTGAGTGAAAAAGTGTTTAAAATGAAATTATTCTAGAATACCTACTTCAAACACATCTGCATTGTCTGACATAACCTCTAAATGCTCGTAAATTTCCAATTAGGATTTAAAGGCAAGGGATCGAATTTAAGTGACAGTTCGTGTGGAATACCTTCAACAACACATTGCCTACCATAACCTCTAAGTGCTCGTAAATTTCCAGTTGGAATTTAAAGACAATGGATCGAATTCAGTTTGTGTAGGACTCCTTCATCAGCACAGCCGTATTGTCTAACATAACCTCTAAATAGTCGTAAATTTCCAATTAGAATTTAAGTACAGTGGATTAAATTCAAGTGACAGTTCGTGTAATTAATTAAATTTAGTGATTTATAGTTTAAACAAGAAAAAACTCATCGAGCGCATCCTTCCCCGGGGCACGGGATTTTGGAAACCTGAAAAAACATTTTCCTATGCTAAACGTAATTCCTCAAGAAAGTGAATATTAGAAAATCAGTAAGTATTTTCTTCAGCTGCACATCCCTCCTCGGGGCACGGAAAACCACGGTTTTCGGAAACCCGAAAAGACATTTCGCTACTAAACGTAGTTCCTCAAAAAAGTCATCGATAGAGAATTGACAAGTCCTAATATTTTCCTGCTAAACTTCATTCCCCAGAAAACGGATTTTTTTAAAGGAAAGACATTTTGCTGCTAAACGTCATCCTTCAAAAAATTTGGAGTTAAAAATCGGTAAGTACTTTTTGTTAGTTACACCTGATTCGTCGTAAAACGAGATTTTGGAAACTGAAAAAATTTTGCAGTGCGCATTAGAAAATCGGCAAATTTAACTTCTTAACTAGATTCCCCGGAAAACGGGTTTTTTAAAAACTGAAAAGACATTTTGTTTTGTTAATCGTCATCCTTCAAGAAAGTGGTAGTTACAAAAATCGGTAAGTACTTTTTTTTAGTCTAACGTCATTCCCCGGAAAACGGGATTTTGGAAACCTGAAAAGACATTTTGCTACTAAATTAGTTCCTTAAGAAAGACGGCGACATAAAATTGGTAAGTACTATAATATTTTGCTACTAAACTTCATTCCCCGGAAAATTGCGTTTTTCAAAACTAAAAAGACATTTTTCCGTTTGTCATTCCGCAAAAAAGTGCGGGCGTTAAAAAATCGGTAAGTGCCATTTGACTTTTAAACCTCATTCTCCGGAAAACAGTTTTTTCTTCAAAACTGAAAAGACACTTTTCCTGCAATATGTCATTCCGCAATAAAGTGGGCGTTAGAAAATAATCCCCCTAGAGGTGGGCGTTAAAATTTGAAAGAACCTTCTTTCACTGTTTGAAAGTCACTTTATATTAATACCAACAAACAACTGAATTTTTCTCTTTTTCAAAAAATACCCATCACAGAATTACAATAATAATTCCCTCTAAAACAGAGTTTCTAAAAAACTATTCTTATTTTCAGATACAGAATTGATTTCTCTCTTTCACATTCTGTATCGAAATTTACGACTGAATTGCGTGCTCTGCTTTTTGATCCGAATAACAATACAGCCCAACTCTTGAACTTTAATATTAATTCCAACGCTAAGTATATACTTTTGTACAAAAAGGCAAAAGTGACTCATTTACGTTTAAAAATAATTCTCTCTCAAAAAAAAAGTTTTTTAAAAACTCTAAAGTTCCTTTATTTTTCATGTTTAAACGTCATTTAATTTTTTTTCATTTTTTTTTTGTCATTCATTTCATTTTAACGTCATGTTGCGATAAAATGCAGGAGTAAGAATTGCCGTGGAAAGACTTTTTTTAATGTTAAACGTCATCTTATTAACCACCCGAAATGTCTGACATAATCTCTAAATACTCTAACTCTCCAACTGTTGGATTTAACACACGCTGTAATAAACTAAATTCAAGTGAGTTCGTGCAACTATATTATTATGTATATGAAATCCCTGGGAATTCAAGGTTTTCAAGTAGTATATAAATCTTGTGAAAAGGTATGCGAATCAAGTGGCATTAAATTTACCAAAAAGTGGTTTTGAGAATAAAAAATCCTCTTGGTTCAAATAACACCAAAAAAAATCTTTTCAATTCAATGAAAAATCAAAAATTTGATATAATGTAAAACAAATTTTATAGTTCTAATAGTTAAAAAAAATTCTAATAACTACACTTGGACTTTGCAAATCAATAAAATTAGTTGTAGGCAAAAAATTGTTACTTAAAGGTTTGTATAAATTTGAAAAAGAAGAATTAAGAAAAACTGTTTATTGGAAAAGGGATCGATCGAAAAAGTGTTCGATCATAAAAAAATTGTTTTTACATTCTTATTCCCAACAATTTACTACACGAGCAAAATCTATACAATAACAATATATTCCGAGAAGATAAAGACAAATGAAAAAGTCCTAAATTTTGTTCATTTCGTCACAATTGTTTTCGAAATCTCTTCTCGAAAACTTTTCACTTCCTGTTTTTCATGTCCATATATATATAAAAGAAACTTGACTCCGTTTTCTATATTCTCACTTTCGTGAAACTTTTTAACACAACATTTTCCACACCAAAGAATATTTTATATATAAATATATACATACATAAACTTTATTATATGCCGTATATTTTCTTTAGATTCTTCCTCTACATTTATTCTTTTCCATTATATGTAAAAATATATACACATAGAGACATAAAAAGCAGCAATTGTAAATTTAAAGAGAATATATTGTGTTGAAAAAGACAAAGTTGAGGATAATTATTCCGTTTTATTCTTTCTCTCTCTCTCGACAAAGGAAGGAAAACGTTTTATGAGAGTGGTGCATAAAATAAGATATGGGTGTATATCTCAAAAAAAATATATATCTATATCTGAAGATCGTCCTATAGAATATATAAAACACTCGGGTATTTATTTTCCTCTTTTTCCCTACTCGAACCCTAGGAAAAAAATTTTTTTATTCAAATTTCGAGAGAGAGAGAGAGAGAGAGAGAGAGAGAGAGAGAGAGAGAGAGAGAGAGAGAGAGAGAGAGAGAGAGAGAGAAAAGTAGCTTACGCAATTCACGAGAATTGAGAATGTAAATGAATGAGAATTATGTGCAAAAGTTATCTTGTATATATTTTGTGTGAAGATGAAACTTTTCGGAGAATTTTCAGTGAAGAAAGAAAACGAAATTTATACTCTGAATTTGTGTGGTACATGAATATTTTGAAAATGAGTAATATTCTTGAATAATAATCTTGAAAAGAAAATTTTATTCCAGTTACAGACAAGAATCACAGTTTTCTTTTTATGAAAAAAAAAATTCAAGTACGCGTGGGAAAAAGTAAATATTTTTTTAAAGTAGACGATAAAAATGTGATGAGGAGAAAAATGTTGCATAAAAAAATTAACATCTCTGGTATATTTAGAATTTTATAATATACCACTTTTGTGAAGAAATAAATGGAAAACAAAACATTGGATGGAAAAGAAGAGAGATATATTTGTATTCTTTTATCTATATCATGCTTTTTAAAACATTTGAAGGTTATGTCAAACAATTCGAACTCGAGGCACAACAGATTCGCGAATGTAATAATTCATGGGTTAGAAATTATAAAGGATATAGATATACGATCCTAGACATAACCGAAGATTTTTTTAGCCTAAGGTACCTTTTACCGTGGAGGGTCGCATTAAAATTTAATGCGATATTATTTAATAATAAAAAACTTAGTAAAACGGATCCAATTTTTTAAATTTAAATGATTTATGAAAATTTAGAAGGTGCATGAATATAAGAAAAATTGACTCTACAAATATTTATCTGCTAACGTTTGTGGACATTTGAATATTAATTTCCTGATTTTTTAAATATTAGAATTAGAGGACTTGTTAGTTTAAACGTTTGACGTCTCCTTCCTTCGGTTAATTAATTTTCGTGTGAAACACTTGACGACCGAGTTACCCCAACCGCAGTGGTTTGCACCAATATGACCATCACACCTGAACTGCCCTCAAGCTCAATCAACTCAAGTTGAAATATATTTTTAAAATCTAATTGAATTTTACAGTTTATCGATTTTTCAATAAGCCGTGATAACCCATCATGACTGAAAGTGGCGGAACTTCAGTTTTATAATTGCCAATATTAATACTCATCTTGAAAAAGAAAAAAAGTATATATATATAGTAACGCTGCATTTTATTACCTATGTTAATTAACATAACCAACGATTTCATTATATTTAATATTCGAAATTATTCAATCGTTTTTAGTTTACTTCTTCATGAACAATTCGAGGAGGAGATTTTGGAGACTGGCAAAAGTGAATCATCGTGATGTATGGTAAATCAGTTTGCTACTGTACCGACGACTGAGTGGCAAATATCGACCAAGGATTATATTAAGTCCGGAAAAACTCCCTAAGACCATCAGCCATTTAAGTCATTGTCGTGTTCTACCCCCCGTGTGGAAAAATATTGTGGCAGTCTAGAGTCCAATGATTTCCCGATTAGCAATCATCAAGTCCGTCTAATTCTAGACGGTCCATCAAGTCCCGAATCAGTGACTTAACAGATGGGCTTATTAGAAAAAATCTAAGTCAAATGTGTCCGCCTAGTACGGTGTTATTAAGACCGTCTAGATTTGGTCTAGGATGTTATATGCGCATGCGTCGATGTATGCCCAGCTGTTAAGTAACATGGCGCCTAATGGCGTCGCGTCGTTTGGCGTCGTTAGATCAGTCAGCGTATGGTGCATTTTCTTTGTGAATTTTAGTATTCGTTGTGGTTTCTGTTTTATGTGAATAATAATGTGCTATGTTGTTGCTGTTTTCTGTATAATTTAATTTTAAATGTGCACTGAAAAAAATAGATTTTGATGTGTTTCTATGTGTTTTGACTAGTCGGCTGAAGCTAGCAGGCGTACTCAGCATCAATGTTTAGGCGTCATCTACAAATATGTCTCTCCTTCAAATTTAGTAATACTTAATGATTTAAAAAACCATCGAATATTGTTATTTGAGAATCAATATCCACTAAATAGCAAATTTAGTAAGTTTTTATTATTAATAGTTGTCATAACATATAATGAGAAATTTTGAATAGACGTAGATTAGAATTTACTAGCACTGCTGATCAGACCAGAAACGCTGGTCTATTCTAGACGATAGCGTGGAAGTTTCGTTTCAATTCTGAACAGCCGCTCGACAAGACCGTCTGCCCTGGGTCTAGAAAGACGTTAGACAGTCTCTTAAGCGCTTGGTCAGCGCCCTAAAATTTTTCCACACGGGCCGTGCAGTTAATTCTCATTTTGTGTTAAATAAATCCAAGTAAACGTTTTGACTGATTCTTAGTCAAAAACTAAAAATCGGAAGTGGAAAGTTCATTTGTTAAGAATACTATTTCAATATACTAAAAAAAAGGTTTTTAAACTAAAAAGTTTACTAAAATGAATTTAGTATCCTTAACAAATAAATTAGTACTCTTCTCTACCAATTAACAATTTTCTACTATAAATTAATAGTTTTTGAACTACGAATTAGTCAAAATGCTTAGTGCTTCATTTAACACCCCATTCAGTCCACTTTCATTATTCAAAAGTGACTATAATTCAGATTTAAAAGGCAATCCGTCACGGAATAAAATATATAATAATAATCATTTTACCCTGCATTATAAATTGCTCATCTCTCATTGAATACAATTGTAAAAATAAAGTGCCAAAATTCATTTGACTTCAGATATTAAACTAAAACTGAATGACGAGTTTATACCCAAATTCGACACTTACTTTTTACAGTGTACTACACAGAAAAACATTTCCCGGAAACCGGGGTTTTGAAAAACTGAAAAGTCATTTTGCTACTAAAAGTAGTTCCTCAAAAAAGTCGACGATAGAAAATTGGTAAGTACTAACATTATCCTAATCATTTTACAATAAATTATAAATTACTCGTCTCTCATTGAATATGATTATAAAAAGAAAGTGTCAAATTTGAGTTTAGGTATTAAAAAAGAACAGAATGACGATTTAATACCCAAATTCAACTTCAAATTGACACTTACTTTTTACAGTACAGTACACAGAATAACGAATAAAAAACTTTTACTACTTTGACACTAAAACACAAACTGTCTGGAATTTCTACTCATTCCTACAATATCAAAAAAATTTATTCTAGAAATTTATTTCTAAAGTAAGTTTTACTATTTCCGACTAAGTATCATTTTATATTTTAAATGAAGAGGTAAATATTACAATTTTTCTCTTATATTACAATATTGAATGAAAAAAAGTCACGGTCCTATCTTTTTCGGGGGGAGGGATCATATTATTGTTTCTGTGTCAATGAGAAAGTAGAAGACTACACTTGAGTGAGAAAGAAGCATGTAACAGGTGTAAACAAATGAGGTAGAACTGAGCTCAGCATTACCTGTCGCAACGTCGAGTACCCTCGGCTTATCTTCAACACGAAATCATGACGTTCTTTACGTGCCGAGTACTTGAATTTTAAAAATAGCTTCGCGCATGGGTAAAATGATTATTAATACATGCCCTTAAAAAAAGTATTATCTTAATTGCCCTATGCACATAGGTCCCCTACACCCCACCTCCCCCCTCGAAGAATAGGAAATTACATCGAAAATGAAAATCTGAAAATTATCGCTCATAATTTCTTTTGCTCTTTCATTTACATTAAATTTTTCGAACCCTTTTTTTAAAATTTTTACTTAAAGTAGAAAATTTTTAATATTTTTATCATAAAAATGTAATAGAGAAAATTTTAAATGTTCTAAATACTTAAGCGGAACATTTATTATTGAAACTATTTTATCTTCCATTTTATTTTATTTCACTTTTTCTCACTGAAAAAAAGATAATTCATTCCCTTTTCTTTTATCGTCATTTTTAATTTCTCATCTACTTCTATATATAAAGTAATCCACCCGCGAATTTAATGAGAATATAATTAATTCCATCCACAAAGCCTCGGGTATATTTTTTCCATTTTGAATGCTCTCCAATTTAACAAAAAAAAGAAAGAAAAAAAGCGAGTTTCAAGTATATATCGATGAATTTTTATATTTTACAACAGAGACAGAGAGAGTGAAAGAAAGAGAATAAAATGCAAAACAGCTCTTAATTAATTCCCTTTCTCTTGATTTTTTAATCAAGAAATAATTCATTAAAAAAAAGAACAAAATAATTGCTTGCAAATCAATTTTTTGTTTTGTATTCTAATTTAAACGCTGTACAATCAATAGTCATTTAGTTATCGATCAAAAAAAGACCGTATTAGTAATTTTTAGCAATATTTTATAATTTTATAATTATTAATTAATAATAAATAATAATTCTGATTAGTTCATAAAAATAATTAATAAAATTTGCATTGTAAGTTCAAAGAAATTTATTTAATATTTTTCATTTTCACCGTTGAGATTTATAATCGGCAAAATATTTAAGAATCAACAAGTGGTTATCAATATGATTTAATATATATATTTGATGCACATTTTTTTGAAGGATAAAAAGCAAAGTATATATATGTATATAAATATATGTATACTATATATTCAAGTCTCTAAAGTTTGAGTTTGCAATTAATCAAAAGTTATCGCCACCGGGTCACGATAAGACGATTATAAAGTGTTCTTACATAAAATTTGTTTTATGAGTCTCTATAATACCTGTATAAGGTAACATGATTTTATGTGAACTGAACATGTAAGAAATTATTTTAAAAAATTCAATTTAAAAAAAATTCAATATTATTTCAAATATTTCACGTCTCTTGTTGCATTCTCTACATCAAAGGAATAATTTTCCCCGAATTTGCTTTACTATTATTTAACATATTTACATTGTAAATTCTGCGAATTTGGTGAATTTCCATTTTTTATATTTAACATTACTTTTATTTAGTAAATAAAATAATACAGGGTTGACACAAAAAAGGGAGTTATTAGAGGTGTGCAAAATTCGAATCGAAAGAAAATTCGAATCGAACTACCAATTCGAAGTTTCGAATTTCGAATTGGCCGATTCGAATTGAAAGAAAATTCGAATCGAACTACCAATTCGAAGTTTCGAGTTTCGAATTGGCCGATTCGAATCGAACTAGCCAATTCGAAAATTGGAGTTTCGAATTGTACAACTTAACTCGGTTACTTTATTCGCACAATTAATTATTCTATAATTTTAATATATAAATAACATACAAATACCAATAATGTGTTGAAAGTGAAGAAAATATTTCGCTTATTGTTTGTAGTACATAAGGAAAAAAAATTATTTTGCAAATTTTTTGCTCAATTTTTAAAATAAATTTTCATTTATTTTAACAATTTAATAGCTAATATATAATTAAAACCCGCTGCTAAGTTGTATATTGTTTTATAATTTTGGTACTCATTTCATGAACACTGTACTTCCTCATAGAGATAAAAATAATAGAAATATATTAATTACTTTTTATAAATATGGTCAAAGTGATTGAATTTTAAGTCAATCAATGTATTTTTAAATACCCTACAAGATAGTTACAATAATTTAATAGTTAAACAAAAATTTTTAAACACAAAAGTTGAGAAAATGTCATTTTCCAAAATTTTTGGTTTTTAAAATACCAATGATTTCGAAATTTATTATCGAATTAGGTTCAAAAATAGGTCAATCGAATCGTTTTTTAATGCTCTACAATTTGGTAACGATAATTTTAAAGTTACTTCTACGTTTTTCAACAAAATTTTCAAAAAAGTCTCCGGTTAATATGGACGAAAAATGTTCAATTAGGGACCAAAAGATGCATCTAAAAAAACTCTACAAAACTAAAGAAAAACATTTATAGGTGTCCTAACATTTTTTTAAAGTTATGGGCAAAAAACGTTTTTTTGCAAAATTAAAAATTCAAAAAAAAAATTAGTTAAACTTTATTAATCTATCATAAAGTACTTTCATATGTGGACGTCCACATGAAAAGGGCCCATATTGTCGGTTCTAGTTTTCGAGATAATCGCAATTTAGTAATTTTTGAGCAAAATCTTAATTTTTTTCATTTTTTATTATCAATCTACATGCTTTGGCAAGTCGAATCAAGCGGTTTTCATTAATTTATCGATAATTTAACTGTTTGATTTCATTGGTTCTTTAGAAAAATGAAAAGGGCCCATTTTGTCAGTCATTTGCAAAGGTAATCCGTATTTTAAAAATGGAGGTGCGGAAAAATTTAAAACCTCTTGATTTTTCATCTCTAAGGTGTCCTGAACTGAAAACAATTCTTATCTGAATAACTTCCCAAAAGAACCAGAGATATTGATGTTAGAGTCTTTTTTTCGTAATTGTCGAAATGAAAATTTGGATATTGCGTCAATTTTTTCATAATAGAGACTGTAAAAAATTTTTTAATAAGTTTAATATATATTCTTTTTCTTTAAATGACACAATAAAATTGTACCTAATCATTAATCTTGTAAAAAAATGTTTTTTTAATAGAAAAACTGTGCTTTTTAAAAAAGGGCCTATATTGTCGGTTTTTAAATTAATTAGTTAATTAAGGGGGGGGGAGTGGTTCTAAAAATTTAAAACCTGTTGGTTTTCTATCTTCAAGGTGCCCTGAACTGGAAACAACTCTTATCTGAATAACTTCCAAGAAGAACCAGAGATACAACAATTGGTTGGTATCGCAATCTTTAATTTCGTTTTTCTCGAAATGAGGTTTTTGGCGTTCTAAACTTTGAAATTCCGTAACTCAGCGAATTTTTAACCAAAAAAGTTCTGAGACCACTCAAAATTTAATTTCATTTAATTTCATTTAGTAACCAATAGTTACGGTTAATAAATACAATTTCCAATTCTAAGAATTATTTTTTTATATAAAAATTGTAATTTAATGTTTCAAGAAAAATTGAAGAATTTTTGTATAATTTGAAAAAATTATTTTTTGTGGAATTTTAATTTATAAATAGGTATGATTATAATTCTTAAAAATTTGAATTGTTTTAATTTAAAATTTTTAATTAGTTTGTGTATGTATTTGAATTTTCGGAAATATTGAAAATATTGAAAATAATTGAATTCTTTGCAAGAATTCAATTATTTTCATAAATAATAACGATCTTCGTAAAAATTAAATTATTTTTAAACAAAATTTTAATAAAATTTTACGAATAAATACAATTATTTTCTAAAATTTTAATAAATACTTCAAAACAATTTAATTATTTTCTTAAATAGAAATAGATTTTAATCTTTGCAAAAATTCAATTATTTTCAAAAAAATTTCAAAAATGATTTCAATTTTTTTCCCAATTCGTTATAAAATTTTTGCAAAAATTCAATTATTTTTAATACAATTTTAATAAAATTTCAAAAATTTTCAATTAAAATTCTTTAAGAATTAGGATTTCTGTCAAAATAATTGTGCGAATTAAATAACCGAATTGAGTTGTACAATTCGAAACTCCGATTTTCGAATCGGCCAATTCAAAATTCGAAACTTCGAATTGGTATTTCGATTCGAATCGGCTAATTCGAAATTCGAAACTTCGAATTTCGAATTGGTAGTTCGATTCGAATTTTCTTTCGATTCGAATCGGCCAATTCGAAACTTCGAATTGGTATTTCGATTCGAATTTACTTTCGATTCGAATTTTCTGTTGTCGAGTCGAATAATTTTCGATTCGACTCGATTAAATGCACACCTCTAGGAGTTAAATTTTTACTCCCCAGGGGATTTTATAAAAATCGCGAAGGGGGTTGGATAAACGAAGTTAAAAACTTACACAGTAAAAATAAGAATCAACTCCAAAAGGGAGTTAATTTAATAATTAACTCCCTTTTAGAGGCTGAATCCATTTCAAATCAGGTAGGTCGACTAACTTCAAGTTATAGATTTAGCTGTCGCTAAAATATGTTATTGTACATGAAAAATAAAGAGACGCGTATTTTCTTATTTTTCAAAAAAGATAAATTTAAAAAAGTTACGCACATTTAAACTTTGAGTGGTAAAACTCGAATGAACAGTGAAAAAAATTGTCTTGCTTGTCATTTTTTTTCTTTTGAGTATAATTTAATTTTCCTTTTTGGGTCTTGTAAATGAGGAGCAAATTTTCAAAAGCTGATAAATCCATTTTTAAAAACATTGAGATAAACATTAATTTAATATTTTAAAGACCTCACAAATCGACCTGTAACTATTAAATGTAAGAAAAAAAATTTATTAACAACGAATTTTCAATTTAAAAACTTTTTGACATAACCAAGATGACTTATAATTTTTAAGTTTTTTATTAGAAAAAATTACCAAAACCTTTAAATCACTTAATTACGATAATGTTTACTTAAAAACAGAACGTCTTAAATGAACCGTTCGCTCGAACAACGGCTTAAGTTGATTTAAGCCGTTTTTCAAAAGACGCTTACCATCCTGTTAATTAACATCTAAATTATAATGTTTGATTGGAATTGTTTAAAGCAAAACCTAATAAATTAAATAGTAATGCTTTAAATTACTTAGAATTTATAAATTAGTGTTAATTTTAACACTTTCCAAAATGCCTCAAAAACACTTAAGCCGTTATTCGAGCGAACGGTTCAAATATAAAAACATTGTTATAAAAATAAATTATTGCAAATTTTTTAATTTAAAATCCACTATAGTGGTTATGTGAGAAAAGTCATTTGTTTTATTTTGTCGAAATAAGAAAATATGGATTTATCAAGTTTTGAAAACTTGCTCCTCAAATGGTCTTGTCCTCTTCAAAATCCAGTTTGAAAATTGAAAAATATTTAAAATTATAAAAATAGGGGATGATTTTCTGAAAATAAATAAGATCAATTTTCTCAAAAACACCACCTTTTTTTCTTATCAAATTTTTACTAAAAGTTCTTCAAATAATTATGAACATTTCCTATGAATTTCAAACGGGCTAAACCATTCTGGCAATCAGAAGAATTTTTTTTTGAAATATTTATTTTTACAAATTTTTAAATTGTTAACGTTCACGTCAACAATATAACGATTGATTTGTTTTTAAAAATTCAAGTTAACAATTTGAAAATTTGCTAAAAATAAATATTTCAAAAAAAAATTCTCCTGATTGCCAGAATGGTTTAGCCCGTTTGAAATTCATAGGAAATGTTCATAATTATTTAAAGAACTTGTAGTAAAAATTTGATAAGAAAAAAAGGTGGTGTTTTTGAGAAAATTAATCTTATTTATTTTCAGAAAATCATCCCCTATTTTTATAATTTTAAATAATTTTTCAAATTTCAAACTGGATTTTGAAGAGGACAAGACCATCTGCAAGACCCAAGAAAGAAAATTAAATTATACTCAAAAGAAAAAAAATGACAAGCAAAACAATTTTTTTTCACTATTCATTCGAGTTTTACCACTCAAAGTTCAAATGTGCATAACTTCGTTAAATTTATCTTTTTTGAAGAATAAAAAAATACGTGTCTCTTTATTTTTCATGTACAATAACATATTTTAGCGACAGCTAAATCTATAATTTGAAGTTAGTCGACCTGCCTGATTTGAAATGGATTCAGTCTGGAGATGATTTTTATTTCGAAAAATTTCACTCTCAACTCCAATGACCGTCAACTATCCCTAAATTTTTTACAGTGTACTACAAAATTATTAGTTAAAAATATGAAAAATTCAAACTTTCAAAGCTTTTAATTTGAAACCTTTTCAAAATTCAATTATTTTTAACAATTTACATTAAAATACTTTTGATATTCAATTTATATATAAAATTTTAACAGGAGTTCATATTTATAAATCAATTTTTATTAGAAAATTCTACTAGAATTTAATTATTTAAAAACAAAAATTAATAATTTATTAAATAATTGAATATTTCTTAAAATTTAATTCTCATAGAGCATTTTATCAACAAATTTTTAAATAATTGCATTCTTATGATGAATTTTAATAAAATTTTTAAGAATAATTTATAATTACATTTTTCGAGGAATTCGATTAAAATTCTATTATAAAAATAATTGAAATTCTGCGATGAGTTTTATTATTTAAGAAAATAATTGAATTCCTAAAAAGAATTTTATTTTTTATGGAAATAATGGAATCCCTGCAAAAAATTTTATTAATTATGTTTATGAAAAATTTGTAAATTTATTTATTTATTTAATATATGTAAACGGGACATGCCCTAAATGATTGAATTCCTTTGAAATTTTTATTATTTACTAAAATAATTGAATTATTGCGAAGAAATTTATAAAGAATTTGTAAATAAAAAATAAATAAATTGAATTTCTATAAAATTAAATTCCTATAGAAACTTTCCGTTAAATAATAATTGAATTCATTCTGAAAATTTTATTAAAATAGTAGATATTGAAAATCATTGAAATGAGGAAAAGTTTTAAAAATAATTTAATTTCGGAGGAGAATTTTATTATTGATAAAGATAATTGAAATATTAACGAGAATTTCTTTTCAATTTTTAATCATAATTGAATTTCCACGAAGAATTTTATTACTTTTAAAAACAATTGAATTTCGGCAGTCAATTGTAACTTCTCCAAAATTCAATTTTTTTATTGTTTTTAACTAAAATTCTTTTATAAATCCATTATTTTTAATAATTAATTAAAAAAGAATATATATATATATATATATATATATATATATATATATATATATACATATTAAAATATATATTAAAAAATTTAACTAGATAATTTCAGATTTTTTTTTCGAAATCTAAGGTCTTTAAAATTTCTAATTAAATTCATTCAAAATTGAAATTTTCTAAAATTTTAAATTAAAAGCTTTTGAAGTTCATCTATTTTTTAAAATTGTAAACTGAACTCTTTTAAAATTCAATTAATTCTAAAATATTGAAGTAACAAGTTGTAAATCCAGATGTTCATTACATGAACATTTTGCTTCCTCTTTACGATCAGCAAAAAAAAATTTGCTTCCTCGTCGAGGAAGCATTTAACGATAAATATATTTAATTTTTAAATGAATTTAACATTTATAAAATAAAGTTCATTCGTCTTAATAGAAAGAATAAAACTTTCTTATACAGTAATATAAATCTAAATAAATAAAACAATTTTTAGTAAAAAAGTGAATAAGATTTTTGATTTACTTTTCAATAAATAATGCAAAAAAAATAAAAATTTCCGTTGTCTGAGATCGAGAAGTCATTTCCCGCAGTATTTGGTGCGCTGAATCCGAATCTGGCAACGAAAACCTATCATCACGTCAGGATTTTGAGAAAAGTGTGGGTAAATTCCCAAAAATCATGTTTTTCGCTGTTTTTGTAAATCTCTACCGAGTAAATCCGACGTGCTAGAGACTTGTCATAAGAGTCAAATTAAAGCCTGAACCCTGTACTTTAAGAAAATATAGCGATATTGCTAACAACAAACTAAATTAGCCGTCAAAAATGATTTTTTTAACAGTTGTCAAGTATAAAAATTGACTGACACTGTCCGTAAATAAAACTATTTGAAAAATGATTAAATTAGCTTAAAATTTGTTACTCAGGGGTTTTTGGGGTCGCTGATTACGAATATGTTGTCAGATTATTAAAATTCAAAATGTCGGATCCAATATGGCGAACTTATTTTTCAAAATTGATCAAATTCACTTGAAACTTGTTACTCAGGGGTTTTTGGGGTCGTTGATTATGAATCCAACTACAGATTTTTTATTTTGACATCATATTTGTAAGCAACGACCCCGAAAACCCCAAAGCAATAAATTTTAAGCGAATCCAATCATTTTTTTAAATAGTTGTATTTACGGACTGTGTCAGTCAATTTTTATGATTGCCCACTGTTAAAAAAATCATTTTTGACGGCTGATTTAGTTTGTTGTCAGCAATATCGCTTTATTTTCTTAAAGTACAGGGTTCAGGCTTTAATTTGACTCCTGTGACAAGTGAAGTCTCTAGCACGTCGGATTTACCCGATAGAAATTTACAAACACAGCGAAAAACATGATTTTTGGGAATTTACCCCCACTTTTCTCAAAATCCTGACGTGATGGGAGGTTTTCGTTGCCAGATTTGGATTCAGTGCACCAAATACTGCGGGAAATGACTTCTCGATCTCAGACAACGGAAATTTTTATTTTTTTGCAGGCTTGTGTAATTACATTTTATTGTACAGCAACATGATTTTTAAGAAAAAATGAATTTTTATTAAATGTGCAAATTTTTTGTCTATAATTGGTTTTAATTCTATAAATTTAAATACAATATATATACTTTATATATGGGAGATTCTTCTGAAAGTGCCACTTTTGAAATTCGATTTTTCAACTTATTTTTTTTAATTATATGGTTTTTTTATTGAACTGTTACTTTATTTCATACTCAAGAGTATAAGAATTCAAGTTGCGCAAAATTAATTGTTGAAAATATTAAAGTTTTTTTTTTCTTTAAAGAAGATTGACTTTGTTGCTCAAATTGATTAGTTTTATTTGTTTCGTGATTTTTTTTATTAAATATACACACTAATATAATTGATAATAAAATTACACTGTTTAAAAAAATAATAATTTGCATATTTTAATTCTAAATATATTCAGTTTAATTAAAATATAAATCTAATATAGTTGATGGTTATTTAGGTTAATATTTTCAAATCAATGCAGGTAAATACTAAAAACAAAAGAAAAACTCGCACATTTCAAGGAAAAGGCTTCGGAAATAAAAAATAAATTTTTTTTCACATTTATTCACATTAGGGCAGAATTAAAATATTTTTTTTAGTAAAATGTACAAATTTCACACCGTAATTTTATATTATCATCAAAAATATTTCGTCAAAGTTACTCGTATACTCAATTATTTAATAAAAAGCAAAGCTTCGGAGATGAAATTAAATTTTTACTCGGGCCAATAAGTAAAATTTGATTATTCATAAAAGCAATAATTCCCCTCCTTTTCACAAATAATAATATATAGGCAAATTAAACGTCAGATACTCAACTTCATTTTAGTGTGCATTAAAATTTTGTTTAGAATAGTTTTAATGTATAAAAATATCATTAATCATGATGAGGTAATTTTAACCTAAAACTGAAGACAAAGTTTTAACATTTTTATGTTATATAAAACGGAAGTCTAAAAATTTTTAAAAAGCACATAATGATAGAAAAAATATTGTACTTTCTGACACTATTTTTTAACAAATTTTAAGAGTTTGAAAAAACGCATCAAAATTTAATTTTCTTATAGAAAACCTATTGGAGACATGCTAAAAAGGCTTCGGAGATAAAATTATTTTAGCTATTGCATAAATTCAGTAGAATAAAATTGTTTAATTTTTTCTTTTTAATGGTAAGTAAGTGCTAAATTTTTACTATGAAAATGGTTAACAATTATTAGAGAGTAGATTTTATAAAATTAGTCGAGAAATTAAAAATGTCACAAAATGTCAATTTTAGAAAAATCACCCATATACCAATCGATCCGTCTTGGTGTAAAGAATAAGATTTTAGAAAAAAATGATTTTTTGATAAAAATGTGAATTTTTCAGCTTTAATTGTGATTATCTCTATAAATTCTCATACAATTTATACTTTGTATAGACCAATCGATTCGTCTTGATGCAAAGAATAAGATTTTATTATATATTAACTTCAATAACCAACTAATTTGATCTTTATTTTAAAAGAATATTTGCGCAAATAAGATTAATTATTTAATTAATTAAATAAGATTAAATAAGATTAATTAAGATTATTAAGCATAGACAAAGAATATTGATCTTAAAGAATCCGAGATAGGTTTTTGGATAGAAATATTAGAGTCACAGAATATATCAAAGATTAAAAAATTTGTAAGAATGTTAGAAAAAATGTTAATCGCGCAAGAATGATTTTTTATTTGTTTGTTGGTTTGACTATATATACTGGTTTATGTTGCGTCGTTGCAGTTTGTTTTTTGTATTTCTCTTTTATATAATATTCTGTATATACGTTCAACTTTATTTTTGTATTGGACCGAATGGTTTGAAATAAATACATATTATTTAAAAAATTTGTAAATTAAACGACTACAAGCAAAGCTTCCTCCACGAGGAAGCAAAATTATTTAATAAAAAATTTTTAGTAATAATTTTATGATAGTCCTTCAAGAATTAAGTTATTTAAAAATAAATTATTGTCAGAAATAGAAAAAATTGAAGGTTTTGTATTAGAATTCGTGGTAATTTAATAGTTTTTGAGACAAACGCAGAAAAGACACAAAAATTTAGAATTTTCTTATGAATTCTAAAAATTTAATTTTTTCTATTACTGTTAATAAAAGCTCCTGACTTTTCCCTGATTTCCTTGACCGCAATTCTAATTTTCCTGAATTCCCTGACTTTCTTGACCTGTGGCAACCCTGTAATATTAATAAATAAATAGTAATATTGTTTATTATGCAATATAATTAATTTATAATTATTAAAATATATTATATTATAATAAATAATATTAATAAATAATTTTAATAATTACTTTCACTTAACATTACTTTCATTTTTTATTTACTTTTTCTCTAATATTTTTTTTTTTCATTTCAGATGCACTTTCATGTGATGAAGCGAAGTCTAAGTCAAGTGACAAATTGTGGAACTAATTAAATCACTGATGGGCCTTCAAGTGTAACGCTAGTGAACAGAAAATCAAAATTGCCCCAAGTTTGTGGCGATACTTTCATAACTCTCAATTTCCTGGCGGTTTTGAGAGAAATGCGTGTACCTCAAAAGGAAAATCATTTAATTAGAGCTAAAAAATCATTTTGACCTTTTTGACTGCTGAAGGTAAATAGTTCAGTCTGAATTTTCTGCTCCTCGTCATAACCTCCAAACGCCCAAGTATATAAATATTCATATTTCGATATCGGAAAAAATTGGTTAAAAAGCGAGACAAACTTTTCCAATTCGGCAGAATTGAGAATTTGGCGAAACTGTGTTACATGGATTCTAATAAATTCTCAATGAGGTACACGTATATGTTCCTACGAAACCGGAACAAAATATAATTAGAAAAACTGAAAAGACAATATTTCTTCAGTGCAAATCTTTTAGACATAACCCCAAAAGTCCTAATAAAAGTAAAAAATTAGCACTTATATTTTTTTATTTTTTATAATTTTTCACTACTTTTATTTCCTAATGTATTCATATTTACTGTATTTTTTATTTTTCACTAATAATCGCATATTTTTTGGTAAACAATTTTTATCTGACAAATTCAAATCAAAACTAGCGTTTTTCATGTATTTTCCGAAATTTTTTTTTATTTAATCAAACCTGACACTTTAATTTCTGTGTCAGGTGACCCGAAAAAATTGAGATGTCCCAAGAACTTTTGTTACCCGATATATATAAATACACACCCACATAATAAACGTTTAACATTCTCCTGCGTGTTTTCAGACCTTACCTATACCAAAAAAAAGAAAATTATAATTTCAAGTCACGCAAAACCGAAATTTATGGTGTCGCACGTATGTGTATTTTATATATACATACATATTTAATATATCTGTAACACTCACCCCTCGTCAAAAAAAAAAAAAAAAAATAGAATGGGGGAGAGAAAAAATCACGCATCTCCATAAATCTTTTTAAACTTACATAATGTTTATAATAGGGGGTCCAAAAATAAAATGTCATCAACATTATTTTCTCAATAATAGAAAACCAATTTTCAATCTCAGTATATGTCATTCAATTTAATGTACTACGATATAATTCGGAAAAATCAATCATGTAAAATGTAAAAGTGATGATAAAAAAAAATTCACCACTTTTCATAAATCTTCAAAGAGAAAATATTTTGGTAAACAAATATTTTTTTTTGTTAAAATTTCTAGTCTTTTTATTTCAAAAACTTTTAGTTTAAATATTTTCGTGTTAAAACAAAAGTTTAAAAGTCGTTTTTTAAATTATAAACATTCAATTAAAAATTTTTTTTTTATTCTTTATAATAAAAATTAGAAATCAAATTTTAATTATATAATTAAATAAATTATTGTTATAAAATTGTGTTTGTAATTAAACATTAAAATTTTTTTTCCATTTCCTTATTTGTTCAATAACATTTACAATTATTTTCAATTTAAAAATTTAACAATATAAACAAAATAAATGAATAAAAATAATATAAATAATAATTTAAAAAACTATCAATTTAATTTATTAAAAAATTTTTTTTATTTACATAAATTTTAATTCAATTTATTATTATTTTTTTAATTCAAACGAACTTTGATTAAATTTATTTTTAGTTTTTTAAAATATAAATTTTTAATGGAATCTATTTGCACGTTTTTTTAAATATAAATAAATAATAATAATTTGAAAGCTGTTAATTTAATTTACTTAAAAAAAATTATTTATTTATTTATAAAAGGAACGAGTTCTTTCGTTATGATTTTTTTAATTTAAACGAATTTCGATTAAATCTATTTTTACACTGAAAAAAAAATTTATTTGATTCAAATAACCGATTATTTGGTTATATTCAAATAAATATTTATTTGAATCAAATAATTTTTATTTGAATTAAATAAATTGTATTTGAATCAAATATTTCAGTATTTGAAGCAAATATTATTTAATTGATTCAAATAAAAATTATTTGATTCAAATAAATATTTATTTGAATATAACCAAATAATCGGTTATTTAAATCAAATAAATTTTTTTTTCAGTGTAGTTTTTTTTGAACCGAAATAAATTTTAATTGAATATGTTTTTACTTTTTTTAAATATAAATAAATAATAATAATCTAAAAGCTATTAATTTAATTTATTTAAAATTTTTTAACTTACTTAAATTTTAATTCAATTATTGTAATATTTTTTAAATTTAAATGAATTTCGACTAAAACTAATATTAATTTTTTGTATACAAATAAAATTTACTCGAATCTATTTTTACTTGTTTTTAACTATAAATAAACTAAAATCTATTTTTAGTATTTTTACTTCTTTGTAATATAAATAAATTATAGTAAAATTTATCGAAATGAAATTTATTGAAATTAAATTTATTATTTATTAAAATTTATTAAAATTAACAAATACCTAAATTAAAAAATTTTTATTTATTTTCAAATTATTTCAAATTATTCGATTTATAAATTTTTTAGTTAAGTACAATATTCAAATTTTATTTCAGTTCTATTTTCTATTCTGAATTCTTTTAAAACTCCCTTTTAAAATCAATATTCAAATTAAAATTTGCAAATGACAATTGAAAGTATAATTTCAAAAAAAAAAAAAATTTGTACTTACAGAAGTAATTTATCAATAAAATTTACATCTGAGAACAAAATAAAAATTCAGAACAATTGAAAATTGAAATTTTTTTAAAAAAGAATACTCTTAAAATTTTTGTTTAAAACCAAAGGTTTCAAAATATGTAAAATATTCAAAATGTGGTAAAAATTTTTTTTTAATTAAAAAAAAAATGAATAACTGTAAATAAATAGAATTTTTGAGTAAACTTACAAGTAGAAAAATTGTAGCAACTGGTGAATATTTATTTTTTCTACGAATAATAATAGTTTTTACACATTTTTGTCACTCACTTTTTCGTCTTGAATTTCAGCGAATCATCGCAAAATGAAAATATTCCACAAATTGAACATTTCTCCCATAAAAGGGAAATTTAGTGATTTTATGGGGTGGGGGGAGGTAATTTGAAAAATTTTCTCTCACGTCTTGATGGAGGGATTTTGTTTATTTTGGAAAAAAAAGAAAAAAAACCCCGAAGGGAAAAATGTTGGGAGCTTTTTTTCTAAAAAAAGACTCCAAAAAAGCACGATATTCACCGTAGACGGCAAAGAACGCGACTGCGTGCTTTTCGTGCTTTCAGCTTTCTTTAACCCGCCTGGTGAAAGCAATATATAGACTTGTTCTGTGCAGGCTTTGAGGGTGACAAAACAGGGACGGAACCATTTAGGGCGGATAACAACCCCCTTGCTGTTTTCCAAAACAATCCACTTATAGAATTATCCCATTCAATTTTCCGCCTCCTATATCTCTTTCATTCTCAAAACAAGTGGAGATTTTCATCTTTTTCTTTTCTTTTCCTATCCTTCTTATTTCTTTAAATCTTTTTTTATTTGTTTTTTTTATTTTTTTCTAGGGGGAAAGTTTCTTATTATTTGATTTATTGGAATTAGGAAAATTTTTCTTTTTTTCTTACCTCATTTTTGATAAATGGATTTTTCGAGAAAAAGAATTTCAAAAAATATTGAGTGGAAAAAAATTAATTAAAATTTTAACTTTAAATAAATAAACAAAAAAATATATAAATATTGAATGGAAAAAAATTTATCAATTAAAATTTGACTTTAAATAAATAAACTAAAAAAAATAAAAATATTAATAAAAATTCGATTTTAAATAAATAAAAAATAGCAAGAAAAGAAAAGCAAATAATTGACAAAAAAAAGAATAGCGAAAAAAAATGAAGGCAAAAATAATTAAATGTTAAAACCATAATAAATAAATCGCGAAAATATAAAATGAAAAAATTTGAAATATAAAAATCAAATGACAAAATTTACACCGGAAAAATAGGAAAAAAAATTATAGAAATAATTTTTCTTTTTTTTCGATAATAATTGTACCTAATAATTGACAAAAAATATCGTCAACTATAAAATTGAATACACAATAAACAAACAAAAACAAATAAATAACAAAACAAAGTAAAAAAGAAAAATAAATAAGAGTAAAGATATAATGAAAAAAAAAATTTAAATAAAAAAATAGAGTAAAATAGGTAAATAAATGAAAATAAATAAAAAATAAAAAAACAAATAAAAAAGTAAATGAAAATAAATAAATAAATAGAAATTTACCAGGAAAAACATCTTTGTGAATAAATATAACAAAAAAATAATAAAAAATTAAAATTCACTTTTTCAAGAAGAAAATTTGATCTTCATCGAAAGAAATCTCATTTCTCTTTTAAATCAAAGAATAATAACTTTCTTTTGTAATAAATTCTAAGGGGTCATCGATTTATTTTAGTCTCCTTTAATATTTAAGGGTCAATCAGTCTGGAATTCGATTTTTATAGTTGTTAAATATTCATTTGACAGAAGCAAATTATTTGCAGATACAAGTGCAGGAAGCCTACAATAATTCTTGATATTTCCATTTAAAAAAAAGATAAGAAAAAAACAAAAACATTTCCTATTCGAATTGTTTGTTAAACATTTTTTTCTTCTAGAAAACTTAAGAATAGGTATGATTTTTATTATAAATTATAAAGAAAAAATAATTTTTTAATAATTTTAAATTTAATTTTAAACTTTAAAATATTTACTTAAAAATCTTCGATCAATTTCAATTTTCATAGATTCAACTTTCCAATTTTCGATTTTTTTAGTTTTTGATTTTAAAATTTTCAAAATTCAATTTTCGAAACTAGTTTCTTCTCATTTTAAAAAAATTTAAATTTAAATTTAAAAAAAATCTTTTAAAAATTTCAATTTTCAATTTTAATTTCTTTAAACTTCAATTTGTAAATTATAAAACGAAAATATAATTTTTATTAGGAAAAAAAAGTCAATTTTTCGGTAATTTTAAACATTAAAATATTTATTTTAACTTTAGTGTTAAATTTCAATTGTCAAAATTCCAACTTTTAAATTTCGATTTTTTAATATTTTTTATTTCAAATTTTCAATTTTAATTTTCAAAACTTTAATATTTTAATTTTCAATTTTCAAATTCCGATTTTCAAAACTTCAAAGTCTTCTTCTAATTTTTAAAATTTGAATTTTCAAAGAAGTAAATTTTTAATTTTAATTTTCATAACTTCAATATGTTAATTTCAACTTTTTAATTTTTTAATTTTTAAAATTTTATTTTGCATTTTAAATTATCAATTTTTTAAATTCAAATTTTCGAATCATTAGATTTTTAAATTCAAATTTTTTTTTTAAAACTTCAAATAATTTAATTTTTTAATTTTCCAAATTCCAATTTTCGACACATTAGATTTTTAGTTTCAAATTTTTATTTTCTATAAATTTCCAAATTTTCCAAATTCTAATTTTCAAATTCTAATCATTAGATTTTTAGTTTTAAATTTTTATTTTTTAAACTTTAGGTTTTAAATTTCTCAATTTTTTAAATTTCAATTTCCAAATTCGAATCATTAGATATTTAGTTTCAAATTTTTATTTCCAAAACTTCAAATTATCAACATTTCAAATTATCAAATTTTTGAAACATTAGATTTTTAGTTTCAAATTTTCATTTTCAAATTAAAATTTTGAAACTCTAATTTTAAAATTTAAAATTTCATAACTTGAAGTTTTGAAAAATTTTCCTTTTTCACATTTTTAAAAATTATTTTTATTAAGGGCATTTGAACCATGATGACGTCACAGATTTAAAACTAATGCTTTGCACAAACTGTGACGTCATCAAGGTTCAAATCCCCTTAAAATAAATTTATCTATTTTTGTATAAAAATAAAAAATTGATATTTTTTATATAATTAAAAAAAATTACTTCTATAAATAAATAAATCAATCAATTTTCAATGATAATTAATTAGAAGCGATTTTTCCCCCGTTTCATTCGATAATTACTCAATTAAAAAAAAATATTTTTTAATATTAAATTAAATTCTTAAAAATAATAACTTTTTCCCACATTTAAAGTATTTTGTTTAAATATAAATTTGGAAAAATATTATTGCCTCACAGAAGAGGAAAGAGAGAGATATATATATTTTTATATTAAAATATAGTGCCCTGTTGCGTACCTGTTGCTCTTATCTTGTTACTTTCCTGGCAAGGAGTCCAGATGTAATGAAAAAAGCCGGATGTGAAGAGCGCAGGATCGTTTCCTCGCAGTCTCAATGCATTTTGATGTCACAAAAGTCCCACTGTCCGACTTTAAAGTTCAACACTATAAAATTCCGTGTCATATCGGTCATCAATCTGAAAAAAAAGAGAAAAAAAATTCTATTTCAAGGTGAAATTCACAATATATAATGAAGCTCTATTTTTTTCTTTGTCTTCAAAAATTCACTTTTTTCAATAAACAAAATTTTTATTTCTATTTAGAAATTAATTGAATTCTCAATAATCAACCTCTTTTTTATTTAAAAATTTCTTTTTTCTAAATAATCGTTTTAGAAAAATCTTTCTTTGTATTCTGAAATTAATTAAATTCGAAATTTTAATAATTATCGTCTTTTTTATTTTCGACTTTTTTTATAAATTATAAATTAACGCTTTCGATTTATTTTGTAAATTAATTGAATTTTATATTTTAACTCTAAATTTATTAAACATAATATTAAATATTCATTCAAACATTTTATAAAAATGAATTGTTTATTATTATAAAATTAATTTTTAATTAAATTCGAATTATTATAAAATTCGAATTTTTATCTAATTGATTTTCAATTAAATTAGAATTATTATAAAATTTATGTTTAATAAAATTCACATTTAATTAAATTCGAATTTTTATCAAATTCATTTTTTTTAAATTCACTTGTATTTAATTCGAATTAGGTATTATAAAATTCAATTTTAATGAAATTTGATTTTTATAAAATTCAATTTTAATGAAATTTGATTTTTATAAAATTCAATTTTAATGAAATTTGATTTTTATAAAATTCAATTTTAATAAAGTTCAAATTATTATAAAATTAACATTTAATTATATTCGAATTTTTATAAAATTCATTCTTAAAAAATTTTGATATTTAAAAAATTCATTTTTAAATTTAATAAAACTCACTTTTAATTAAATTCAAATTTTTTAAAAATTCATTTTTATAAAATTATAATTATTAACAAATTAATTTGCTAATAATTCAGATAAATTTTTAAAATTCTAATGTTTATAAAATTCATTTTTATCAAAATTCGATTTACCTAATATAAAATTTATTTTTAATAATAAAATTCAAATTGTTTAAAAATTAAACATTAAATCAAATTTGAATGTTAATAAAATTTATTTTGTAAAAGAATTCTAATTTTCACAAAATTAATTTCCAACAAAATTTATTTTTAATAAAATTCATTTTTAAAAAAGTTTGAGTCTTTAGAAAAATTAATTTTTAATCAGATTCGAATATTTGTAAAATTTATTTTTAATAAAATTCTAATTTTTAACAAAATTAATTTTAAATTCAATTCGAATTTTTATAAAATTCATTTTCAATAGAATTATAAGTTTCACAAAATTAATTTTCAACAAAATTTATTTTTAATAAAATTCATTTCTAAAAAAATTTGAGTTTTTAGAAAAATTCATTTTTAATAAAATTCGAATTTTTATAAAATTTATTTTCAATAAAATTCTAATTATCACAAAATTCATTTATAATTCAATTGGAATTTTTATAAAATTCATTTTTAACTAACAATTGAATTATAAAAAAGAAAAAAACGTGTTAAAGTTGAAATAAAAGAAAAAAAAGTAATAGAATTTAATTTTAAAACTTGTTTATTATTTTCTCACCTCAAAAGAAATAATCTTCATTAAAGTTGGAGAAATTTGATTTTTCTGACATCGCTTCTTGACGAAGAGTTGGAAGACAATAATTGTCAGTGCTCCATTGAATTATATAACCATTATTAACCGCAGTAATTAAACTGTCTTTCACTTCGGCCCTTAAATTGTCCCCTCGTTTATTACAAGTTGGATAATAAAGTTGCAAATGATTAAGAATCAACGATGAAGGCACATAAAGTCGTCTCATTTGCAATTTCTCGACAATGTCGCGTATTATCTCGGGCGTTATTGTTTTTCCACATCTTAATGGTCCTAAATCACAAACACAAAACAAATAAATAAATAAAAATGCAAAAACCATCAATAAATAAAAAAATACATACAAGAATGATAAATTAATTAATTAATATGAAAATGCAAAAATACGAAAGTATAAAAATACGAAAATACAAAAATACAAAAATAGAAAGAAACGAAACTAGAGAATTATGAAAATACAAAAGTACAAAAATACAAAAATGTGAAAATACAAAAATAGAAAAATACGAAAATAGAAAAATATGAAAATACAAAAATAGAAAAATAATGAATAAATGCAATAAAAATTTTACGGTGATAAATTTTATTATAAATAAATTAATATACTTTTTTAAACAATTAAATAATTAATATAAAACATATTTACTATTAATTCCATTCATGTTATTCTGAAAGTGTGCATTTTTAACCGGACATTTTGTGAAAATTTGGAAATTTCTTTTCTGTTCCCTTTAGATTATGAAAATTAATGGTTTATGAAAATCCGACGACATGATGAATTTTATGTTGCGAAAAAACATTGTTTTTTCACATTAATTTTTATATTAAAAAAAATGTTTTCTTCCTTTTTCATTTCGTAAAGAAATTTTACGTCGACGCCGAGACATTTTGAAAAACAAAAGTGAATCTACTTTTCACAAAAATTTTGTGGTTAATAAATTCTTTTTATTTCTATTTTTATTTTCTCTTCTTTAGAGAGAATTTTTGCGATTTTTTTGCAAAATTCACAGTCTCAATTATTATTTTTATATTATTTATTTAACATTCATATCAAAAATTCATTTATTTAAATAAAATATATTTTCCGTTTACAAAATTTGTTTATTTAACAATATACGTTCAACGAGGTTATAATTAATTAAAGTGTTAAATACCTATTTAGTAATAAAATTAAGCCTTAAAATTAATTGAGTCAATACCTAAATTTCAATGTTTAACAAATAAAAAACGAATGTGGAGAAACTAATTATTTTTAAATATTTTACATAAGAAAGCAAATGAAAAAATATCAAAAAGCAGAAAAAATCTTATCAAAAATCGCTAAATAAGTGAAATTTTACAAATTAAAAATTTCTTTTTAAAACATTTCAACATTCTTGAACAAAAACGAATGAAGAGAAAGTAATTCAAAAATTTTCCAAACGATAAAGTTTCAGTTTCGAAAAAATTTTCCCCTTTTGTGTAATTTTAGAAAAAATTCATGAAAATAACAGTTTTTTAACTTTATACGACAAAAGTTGAGAAAACAAAGTTTCTAATTATTTTTACAAACTATTATTTTATTTAAAGTTAATTTTATTATCATCTAAATTCATTCGTATTTGAAATGTAAAAAATGTAATAATAATGAAAAAATATGATTAAATATAAGAAAAAAAATGAAAAAATTACTTTAAAAAAATATAGAATAACGAAAAATTAACTATAACAATTTACAATAATAATCCTGGGAAAAAAAATATAAAATAAAATACCTATTTATTCATTTTTTTGAATGGGACGATTTCTTAATATTTTCTCCATTGCTGGTTGCAATTTAAGTCCACAAAGTTGTGAGAGTGCACTTCTCTTTGCTACACCAATATCTCGTCGTGCCCTTCGATATTCATTTATTGTCGGGGGTTTTCGTTGCACGGGATTCTCATGTATCTTAATAACATGCTCAGCAAGTTTTTGTTTCGTTGACAATTTTCTCGAGCACAATTCACATTGAAATCTAATGTCCTTATGATGCTGACGAATGTGTGAATTTAAATTTCTCCGATATTCATATTCCTGCTTACAATCATCGAATGGACATTTAAATATTAACGTTTCTAAATGTAATTGTGTCATGTGACTCCTCAGGCAGGACTTAGATAAAAATTTCTTTTTACAAATATCGCAAAAGAATTCTGCAAAGAAAAAAGAAGAAATTAAAATTTTCAATCTTAAATCAATTGTGAAAATAATTAAAAATTTTAAAGAAAATATTGCAAAACCAAAATTAAAAATATTCACTTATTAGGTACATAATTAATTATTATTGTTTATATTTTCACAAATTTTAATATAATTCTTCGAAAGAATTGAATTATTTTCAAAAAAAATAACAATCTTCGAAAGAATTCAGTTATTTTTGAAAATAATAAAACTTTTTGCAAAAATTCAATTATTTTCAACAAAATTTTAATAAATCCTTCAAAACAATTCAATTATTTTTTTAAATAGTAAAATCTTTGCGAAAATTCAATTATTATCAATAAAATTTTCCCAAAAAATTTAATTATTTTCTAAAATTTTAATAAAATTCTTCCTAAAAATTCAATTATTTTCAATACAATCTTGATTAAATTTCACCACAAAATTTAAATTTCCATCGAAACAATTATATTAGTTTTCAAAAATTTTTTGCAAAATTTCAATTATTTTCATAAATAAAAAAAATTTTCAAAGAATTTCAATTATTTTCAAAAGTTTAAATGAAATTCTCCCTAAAAATTCAAATATCTTCATAAAAAATAAAATTCTTTAGAAGATTTTAATTCTTTTCTTAAATAATAAAATTCTTCGGAGATTTTCAATTATTATCAAAAATTTTAATAAAATTCTTCGCAATAATTAAATTATCTTCATAAAAAATAAAATTGTTTGGATGATTTCAATTATTTTCATTAATAATAAAATTCTTCTGAGGATTTCAATTATTTTCAAAAATTTGAAACAAATTCTTATCAAGAATTCAATTTTTTTCATAAATTATTGAATTCTTTACAGAATTTCAATTATTCTCAAATATTTGAAACAAATTCTTATCAAGAAATCCTTTCGAAGTAAAATACATGAAAAAAATTAAATTATTTTTTGTTAATAATAAAATTCTTAGGAAGATTACAATTATTTTCAAAAATTTTAATAAAATTCTTCCTAAAAATTAAATTATCTTCAAAAAAATAAAATTCTTTAGGAGATTTCAATTATTTTCATTAATAATAATATTCTTCGGAGGATTTCAATTATTTTCAAAACAATTTTAATAAACTTTAAAAATCAAATATTTCATTATATTCATTAACAGACACGATTATTTTAAAAAGTTAAAAAAATTCTCTGTTTAAGTCAATTATTTTCAAAAATTTTCAATTAAAATTTTTCAAAAAACTACATTATTTAAAAAGAAGCAGAAAGAAATTCATCAAAATTATTTAATTATTTACAAAAACTTAAATAAAATTGTTTAACAGAGTTAAATTTTCTATAAATAATTTTAATAAAATTATAATAGTAAAATTATTAATTACAGTTATGAAGGAAATCGATTATATTCAATAAATTAAAGAAATTTTTTGAAATAATTCAATTATTGTCCAAATCTTTAATAGTATCTATTCTTCGAAAGAATTTAATTATTTTCTATTTTTTTATAAAATTCCTCGAATGAATTAAATTATTTTAGAAAATTGTAATAAAATTCTAAGAAGAATTTCATTACAATTTAAATTTAAAAAAAAAAGTTTTAATAAAATTCAATAAATAAATGTTTAATTTCAATTATTAAGAAACACGATTATTTTAAAAACTTGAAAGAAATTGTTCATAAAATACAATTACTTTCAAAATTATTTCAATTAAAATTATTAAAGAAATTCCATTATTTTGAAAAAAAAAATTCAAATAAATTCTTCAAAAGAATTTAATTAGGATTTTTTAAAATTTTAATAAAATTTTTTGCAAGAATTTGATTATTTTCATAAATAATAAAATTCTGCGAAGGAATTCAATTATTCTCAAATTTTTTGATAAAATTCTTTGCAAGAATTCAATGATTTTTAATACATTAATTTTAAAATTGAAAATATTTGAAAGGAAAAAATATTAAAAATGTAATAAAAAAGCAAACAACTAACTTAAAACTGCGAACAGATTACCGGAATACAACGATTATTATTATTCATTTTGTATATAGAAAAATTTTTCTTTTTCAAAAAAAAAAAATTCAAAACCTAAGTACATTACCTTCATATTGCGTAATATGTTCTCTCTTGTGTTCCATAATCTTCTTAAAGGAATCAAAGGACATTTGACAAACTTGACAAATGAAACCTGTTTTATGAACAGTTGACTCGAGATGACGTCGTAAATGAATGCGCTGTGAGAATGATTTCTTACAAATATGACATAGAAATAATTTCCGATTATGTTCATCTGTCAGGTGTTGCTGTAATTCTTTTAGTGTCGAAAACACCAGAGAACATTCCTCACATTTCTTATTAAAATTATCTTTCTTCTCGTGTTTAGTTAAGCAATGTCGCTTTAAATTTTGTCTTTGCGAGTATGTTGCTCCACAAATTTTACATCTACGAAAGAAGAGAAAATAAATATAATGTATTTCATTCGAAATATAAAATTATTATATTCTTTTTATTAATCAAAAAATTGACTTACTGATATTCTTCTTTGTTTGCCTGTTTATGAGTCAATTTGTGCCTCTTTAAATGTGTACTATACAAATATGCTTTATCGCATCCATCTACATTGCACGCAAATGGTCTCTGGATAAAAAGAAAATTGGATTTTTAGATGTCAAATTAATAGACATTAAAATAAATGTTAAATAAATAAAGAATACAAAATAATAAAATGATAAAAATAAAATAAATTCTACAATTTTTAACTAAAATTCTTTTTTAAATCAATTATTTTTAATAAATTTTGAAAAAATTCTTCTTGAGAATTTTCATATCCACTTGTTTACAATTCAATTTTACGTGAAATTACGATTATTCGGAAATTCTTCAATTAAATATATATTAGAAAATAAAAACTTCGAATAATTTCAAAGAAAATTCAATTAAGCTTTTTCAAAAAAATTAATCTTTTGAAAAATTTAATTTAAATTGCATTAGAAGTAATTGAATTCTTGCGACAAATTTTACCATAATTTTTGAAAAGAATTGAATTTGTTCAAGAAAACTTCAATGTATTTTGTTTAAATAATTGAATTCTTTAAAGGAATTTCATTAAAATTCAGAAAAATAATTGAATTCTTTAAAGAAATAAAATTAAAAATATACTGAAAATATTTTAATTCTATAAAAGGAAATGTTACCAAAATTTTTTAAAATAATTGAATTCTTTCGAGAAATTTTATTAAAATTGTCTTTGAAAATAATGACAATTTTCGAATCCATTTGTTTATATATCAATATTATGTAAAATTTTGATTATTCGTAAATTCTTCAATTAAATATGCTAGAAAATAAAAACTTCAAATACCGTCAACTGGGGCTATTTTGTGCATTATTTTAATCTGCTATTTTGTAAAATGAAAGTTTGATTACATGACAATAGAGAGCACTAAATGTTATTATTTAATTCTTTGGCAATTAAGAGAAAAAAATTCCTAAAAACGGAAAATTTGTTTAAAAAATTTTAAAAGTTCGGAAAAATTATACCAGATCTTCTAGAGTTTTAATGTGCCTCATAAACTGTGTTAGATATTTGTTTGCAATTGTGTTGTGATGATACATACGTAATGCGCTAACTTTTTATTCATTATTTTAAGAGAAAAGTGGAAAAAACTGAAAAACTAGGATTCCATGGGGCTATTTTGTGCACTTAAAAAAATCAAATATTTTTCATAAATATTTTATTTAGTAAGTAAAGAAGATTCTGTTTATCATTTTTATACATTTTTGTCTTACTTTTCTGTCAAAAAACTGTAAATACGTTAATTAAAATCATTAAAACGATTAAAAGCTCTACCGGTGCACAACGTAACCTCAAAAAATGAACACTAATTAATATTTATAAGTTTTTCAAATTAGTTTCAAAACTATTTTCTCGTTTCTCTTAAAATAACTTGAAAATCATATTAGATATTAAATTGTTATCTATTTAACCTTAAAAATATTTATTTCAAGTTTTTTAAAAATATCATTCAAAACCATTAAAAAAGCTCCTATTGAAATGATGTTTTAAAGTTTTTTATAAGTGTTTAAACGATCATTTTATAATTATATTAGTATATTATTATAAAATATATATTAAAAAAGAAAAAAATTTTATTTACTATCTGCGTAATATACAATTTAAAGAAAGATTGTTAATTTTTAGTAAATCCAGATTTTAGCAAAATTTTAGTGCTTTATTTTACATTTTTTGTATAATATATCTACAAAAAAAATTTTACTAGGTCATTCTTCTTTTAATTTACTCTCAAATATATACACAAAAGATTTCATGAAGCAGAAACGATTAAAAAAATTGTTTACGCAACATTATAGAAAAACAAAGTTCGATGCACAAAATAGCCCCATCCCGGGAGTTATTGTGTTCACGACTTTCAATGACTATAACTAAGACAAAAAAATTTTTTTCATTGCAAAATTTATAGGAAACCTTCAGAAGGATGTCCACAACATATATCAAAAGTTGATTTTCTTTATTCTCTTAATTCTGAATTTAAATAAATCTTTGAATAAAAAAAAGCTATTCGGTGCACAAAATAGCCCCGGTTGACGGTAATTTCAAAAAAAAAAAATTAAACTAAACTTTATTAAAGAAATTAATTACACAGAATTGTTAGTTAAAAATATGAAAAATTTTAATTTGAAACCTTTTCAAAATTAAATTATTTCTCAAAATTTACGCTATGATGCTTTTAATATTCAATTATTATCTAAAATTTAAACTAAAATTCATTTTTATATCAATTTTTATTAAAAAATTATACGGAATTCAATTAATGAAATACACAAATAAATAATTTATTGAATAATTGAATGTTTCTTAAAATTATAATTGTCAAAAAAGAATTCTCTCAACAAATTTTTAATAATTCAATTCTTTTGACGAATTCTAATAAAATTTTTAAGAATAATTACATTTTTCGAAGAATTCGATTAAAATTTTATTAAAAATAATTGAAATTCTGCAATGAACTTTATTATTTATGAAAATTATTTATGAATTCCTGTAGAGAATTTTATTATTTATGGAAATACATAATTGAATTTTCGGGTTAAATATAATTGAAATTCTGAGAAAAGATAAATTAAAATGTCTGAAAATAATTAATTATTGGGCAGAATTCTGTTAAAATTTTTAAATATAATTGAAATTCTATGAAAAGATGTATTAAAATTTGTGAAAATAATTATTTCGAGGAATTTAATTAAAATTATATTAAAGATTATTGAAAATAAGAAATTTCGTTCGGAGAATTTTGTTAAAAATTTTTTAAATAATTAAATTTCTTAGGAAAATCGTATTAAGAATTTTTTAAAATAATTCAATTCTTTTCAAAAATTGTATTATTTATGAAAATAATTGATTTTTTGCGAAGAATTTAATTAAAATTTGTAAAAAATATTTGAACTCCTGAGAAGAATATTATTATGAATTTTTACGAAGTTCAAGTCCACAACGTTTATTAACAAAAAAATTTTATTTAATGCATTCAAGAATTATTTTTAATTCAATATTTAATTGTAAAATAATTATTATCAAAATATAAACAACAATCGTTTTTTTCTAAATATTTTTGTGTCAATATTGCTACGTCATTTTTAATTAATTTACTAAATAAACATTTTTTTTCGTTGATCAACGTTGTGGACTTCAGCTTGGTGAATTTTTTTACTTTTGAAAATAATAATTGAATTTCTGCAATTATTTGTATCTTTTCTAAACTTCAATTTTTTTTAGTGTTTTTAACTAAAATTCTTCTATAAATTCTTTATTTTTAATAATTAATTAAATATTTATATTAAAAAATTGAACTAATTTCAGACGAATTTGAATTATTAAAATTGTTCAAAAATTTAAGTTCTTTAAAATTTCTAATAAAATACCTCTCCAGTGTGCGTACACAAATGCGTCTTGAATTTAGAAGGTTTTGTAAATTTCATTCTGCAGCCAGGATACGAACATAAAATTAACCTCTTGTCGCTATTGTCAAAAATTTCAACATTTCGTTGTGTTTCATTTTCGTCTTCAGTGGAAAATTTATTTTCTTCCTCATTCTCCAATGACTCGTTCTTAATTTTTTTGTTTCCCATTGTTTTTCTTTTTTCAGTAAAAAAAAACTTGTTCTAACAATTACCAGATCGTTACTTTACTAGAAAAAACGAGATTTTTTTTACAAAATACACTATTTTTATTATTATTTACCAAAAAAAAAAAAAAAAGAAATGAAAAATACTTTTATTACTTTTGGAATTTAGTTTAAAATTGTTTAAATTGAAAAGTTTGGCTATCAATAAAAGCAAAAAGACAGTGTAAAATAAATAGAAATTTAGTTGGAAAATAAAACCTATTGACAAAAATACCAAAGTAAGAGAGAATAAATTAAAATGTTCCAAAAATGTTAAAAACATTCGAACATAACCTCAAGAATGGAAATTACGATCATTACGAGGATTACGAGGTATTTCGACTAAACTCATTAAGCAATAATTTTCACGTCCACTTAATAACCACATTGCATAATTTAATCAATTTAACACTCGAGAACAATATAAATATAACAAATGAGAAAACAAAAAGAAAAAAATATTCGCAAGTTTCGCAAAACAAAACTAGGTTATATTGTCACATAGTTTGAAAAACGTCTTTTAGTCAAAATTTGTCCGTTTCTCTAAATCTCCACATGCGAACACTTTTATCAATATCTATTCAATTTAACTCTAAAAACGAAAATTATAAAAATTGTATCACATACCTTCTCCTTGTGATCACCGGCAGGCACAGACTGAAGTTGTCAGCTCTCCGCTCTTCCTTACCAACGATAGTAGAACAGTGCTACCAACCTTACTCTGAAAGTCAACAATGGCGCGAAATTCAAACGCATTGTGTCATGACAACCTTAAAATAACACCTCAAATAAAAAAAACCAATAAAAACAAACAAATGCAAAGTAGGAACAGTTCACAGAGCAAAAATAACATGAAACAATTTTTATTTTTTATAAGTATAGGAATACGATAACGCATATATTTATTGCGATAAAATAGAAATATAAATGTGGAATAGGTAAAACTGAAAGTTGCATTATTATTAATTTTTTTTTAAGTATAATAGACGTGGGTTTTTGTAAAGGTTTTTCTACAATATAATACAAAAGTGACATGGCACGTTCACGCAGCATTACAATACACATTTTACGACAAAATGAAATATTTTTCATTTTTCTCAATATTCAGAAAAGGCAGATGTTCGCTGGCGTCGTTGTCTAAATTTTCAAGACTTATCACATAATTCGCTCAATGAACTAATTATTAATATTTTTATATTATGTATATTTGCAAAAATAAGACGCGCGACAAATTTTGGATTAAATTTGGCATTTTTGGCAATGAATAATTATAATTTATTTCCATATTTTTACTATCTATTTTTGAAAATTAAATTATTCCTCCTGTAATTATTGCAATATCATTACAATATAGAATATAGTAATTAATAATTACAATAAAAATTTGCGAAAAATTTTTTTTAGCTGCTTTTGAATTCGGTTCCTTGTCAGAAAATAATTTTTGTCTTTCAATCCATAAATTCAAGGGAATATAATGTATATGTACTATTGAGGCGCATGATTATTCCCGAAATATTTTTTGACCAAATAGTTATTTGATATAAAACTATACTTAACTTAAAATTTACATAATATGAACATTATTTGTCATAAATTTCATTGCACACAGAAACCATTTAACATAAATTTCATTTGGTATAAATCCCATTTAACATAATTCTCATTTAACATAAATTTCATTTGGTATAAATCCCATTTAACATAATTCTCATTTGACATAAAGTTCACTTGATATAAATTTAATTTGACGGATAAGTCATTATTACACATAATTCTCATTTGGCATAAAAATCATTTTACACAAATTTCATTTTACATGAAAATGTAGGCGCGAATTTCAAAATTGTCGAATCACAATGTTGTTGATAATATCTAATTGGTTACTTTTAAAATTCGCGCCGATATTTTTATGTAAAATCCCAGCGGGCACACTTCTCTTTTTGATAACTTCTAGTTATCGTTTTGAGTAGATGTTAACATTTTGATGCCTTTTAGTTATCGTGTGCCGCCTGGGATGAAATTTGTGTAAAATGATTTTTATGTCAAATCAGAATTTATGGTTAATGGTTTTATGTCAAATGACTATTATGTCAAATAAGATTTCGGGAATAGTCATGCGTCTCGTATACTATTTTGTCTTTTTTTGATCTACATTCGCTTAATTATATTAACTACATTGTGTAATTCTTCTTGCACGAATAGCGCAATTTCTAGATTATCGACCGAGTTGTCGGTTTTTTTTCTCGAAGTCGATATTTCGTGTGCATTTTTGAAAATACAGAGTCACAATAAACGCTTTTTAGACCTTGACATTTTGTTTTTTCTGTAACAATTTGTAGTAAAACAATTTTGAAAATTGATTTTTATCGACAGAAAAACGAGTGTTTATCTACAGTAGGTAAAATTCAATTTTCGCTACCAAGAGAACATAACCTCAAAAATAGAAAACAAAAATGTTTAAAAGTACTTTTGAGGATATGTTTCTCGTTTAACGGAACTAATGCATTTTTTTTCTTTTAAAAAAAACTGTATAATATATAATAATATATGAATATAACGATATTGACATTTAGGATATTAGTAAATATTTGGCTTAGGGGCTTTAACACCTTTTATCTCACAGCAATAAATAAATATTTATCTTCCTATTATAATAATATTTATATATATAATATGATAGTCAAAGTTTTCCAAGAGAATATATCACCCAAAATGTGTTTTACATTATTTCAGAAATACGAGTGAACAAAAACAAAATGTTGATACTGATTGTAATTTTTCTTTTTTTAACTTGAGCAGATTTCTGCAAAACTTCCTATACAATAAATTGTATTTTGTATGCTTTTAAGGTTATGTCCACACTGAGAAAACTGGAGTGTCAAATTCGGAGGTTCAAAAAGTGTATGTTTCCTTTGCTTATGAAGAGAGTTAAATAGTCCTTCTAAAATAAATTTTGAATTGATAATGGAAATCTACTTGTATATTCTCTCCCATTATATCTGAGGGTTAAAAGTTGCGCAGAAAATGTGTACGATCTGATGCGCGCGAAATTATTTTTCTGACATTTTATGTATTTAATTTGGGGGTTAGGTTGCCATATTTATTCATTTCGCGCCGGATAAGGAAGGGATTTCTCAAGATGGTTAATTTGTCCCTCTGTTATAAACTCATTTTTCCTCCAAGAGAAATGGCACGAATATCTGTCAATGGTGTATTTGAACATTTAGATTGTTATCCAATAGCTAACTCTCAAATATCAACGATTTGTCCCTCCAGATGTTTAGTCCAATACTCCAGTTTTCTCAGTGCAAGAGAAATGGCGCAAACGCGTAATTCCCCCTCATGCATGGCCTTAAGATGAATTATTTCCAATTGACAGAATCTTAAATTAAAAATTAAAGTTATTTTATTTAAATTAATTAATTAATTAACTATTAAATTCAATTAAAACAAAATATTCAAGTCCAAAACAAATTAAATGAGAATTTTAATAAAAAGAAAACGATTTTTTTTGCAAAAATTTCAATAAAAATTCATAATTATTCATTAAATAAAATTTGCTTTTTAGACTAATTTTTCATTAATTTTTAATATTTTTAAAATATCAATTAATTGAATTAATTTACTTAATTTTTAATTTTAGACCAAGTCAAATGGAATTCGACACCCTTAAATTAATATATATATATATATATATATATATATATATATATATATATATATATATATATATATATATATATAAATATATACATAAATATATAAATATATATATATATATATATATATATATATATATATATATATATATATATATATATATATATATATATATATATATATATATATTTATATATTTATGTATATATTTATATAAACATAAATTATCTATAATTATTTTCCTTGATTCTATTTTTAAATTCGATAAAATATTAGTAGATCCTGATTGTAATACTTGCATTCTTTACAGAACGGAAATAAATTCAAAAACAAAAAATTTACAAATTTCAAAATTATATTAAATATATTATCCTCCCATTACTTGAAAAATTCTTAATAAAATATAAATTTAATTCGATTCATTTTCAGCGTCAAACAATAAAATTAATTAATATATTAATTCAGAGAAAAAGGAAATTTCCCCAAAAAATTTTTTTTTAAAATTACAAAGACAAAATTAAAACTAGAAACATTAGGAAAAATATAAAATAAAAACTCTAAAATTTAAAAAATAGAGAAAATATTCGAAACTAAAAAAATAATTTGAAAAAAAATTAAAAAACAAAAATTGCATTAATAATTTTGGAAGAAAAAATTAAGAAAAATTCAATAATGTACAGAATTATAATATTATAATTATAATTTGTCCTGAGGAAAATATAGAAAATTAATTTTTTACCCCTTTTTATACAATCTAATAAATAAAAATTTATCGGAATTCTTTTTTTGGTTCATTACGAAACAAACAAAAAATGAAAATTCTCAAATGAGATTCATTTTTTTCATTTTCACATTTACATATATTATTTAAAAATACGAAAACTATATAACATATAATCTAAATAATATTCATATAAGAATATACTACAAAATAAACAGAATTAAAAACGATAAATATTTCTCTTTCTACAAAAAACACTTTGCACATTATGTTTTCAATATTTTTTTTTGTCTTCCTTTTCATTTTTCTTAATAAATTATTTACAATTAGATTTCAGTCCGATAAAAAGATAATATACAATTGTATATATAATATATAGAAGAATTTACTAATTATAATATAATATTATATGGGCTTGGAAAAAATTTAAATACTCTATTTGAACAATTTTGTCCATTTCAAAATTATGGTTTTTCCCCTGTTTTCTCTCCTTTATTTGTTTTTGTTTTTTTGTAAATAACAATAATTATATTTTAGTAAAAATTGTAGAATATAGAAAAATTACTAAATTGTTTTTTCTAGAGAAGCGAGAAATTTTTTTCTTTTTTTTTTGCGAAAGGGAATAGACAATTATTGAGTATTTAATTAAATCGATTAATAAATTAATTGCCATTCATTAATTTTCGGAAAATAATTGTAATTGAAAAACAAATTATTTAAAAAGAAATCGAAAATCATATTAATAAACATTTTATTCTGGTAATTTTTCTTTTAAAATGTTATCGATTTTGAAATTAATGTATTGATAATCATTGAAATTAAAATTTCTGTAAATAATTAAATCATTTCGTGGAATTTTATTAAAATTGTATTGAAAATAATTGAATTCTTCTAAAGAATTTTATCAGAATTTTTGAAGACAGTTGAAATCTTTTAAAGAATGTTGTTAATGTTAATGTTAATTAATGTTGTTAATGTTGTTAACTTTTTTAAAAAATAATTGAATTCTTTCTAAAAATTTTATTATTTATAAAAAATATTAAATTTTTCATTCATTCAATGAGGAATTTAATAAAAATTGTATTTGAAATAATTGATTTCTCACAAAAATTATTAAATATCAAAATATATGAAAATAATTAAATACTTCTGAAAAAAAATTTATTAAATTTTTTTAAAATATGTAATTAAATTCTTTTGAGAAATTTGATTATTAATGAAAATAATTGAATTAATGCGAAGAATTTTATCAACATTTTTGAAAATAATTGAATTTTTGTGAAGAGTTTTATTAATCTTTCTCATAATAATTGAATCATTTCGTGAAATTTAATTAAAATTATATTGAAAATAATTTAATTGAATTTCGAAGAAAATGGAAATTGTTACGAAGATTGAATTAAATTTTTTAGAAAATAATTGAATTCTTTCGAAAAATTGTTTTAAAAATTAAAAAAAATAATTGAAGCCTTTCGAGAAATTTAATTAAAATTGTATTAAAAATAATTGAATTCCTGCAAAGAATGTTACTATTTATAAAAATAATTGAATTCTTCCGAATAAAAAATAGATTTAAAAAAAGACAATAATAAAAAATAGAGTAAAAAATATTTTTTAAAAAATACAATGATAAATAAATTAAAAAATAGATTAAAAATTAAAAGGAATAGGTTAAAAATAGAACAAAACATAGTTTTAAAAAAAATTCGATTACTGAAGAAAAAATAAAATATAAATTTTTTCAATTAAAAATCAATTTAGTTTTTTAATATTTCGATGAAAGAATAAAATCAATGTTATTAATAATTGATTTTTAAAAATTTTATACATCAACTGCGTTGAATTTGAATTATTGGCTGAAAAATATCGACTTAAATTGAATTCTCTTATTAATATTATTAATCAATTTAATTAATTTTTCATTAAACTTTTTCAATTTCGGACTATTCTTCTTTTCCTAGATAATGCATATTTTTAATAACTATTTAAGAGCGAGTGATAAAAAATAAATTTCTCTCAATAGCTGTTTTTTTCTAACCAAAGAAAAAAATCTTTAGACCGTTAAATTAAAAGACCCATTATTATGATTTCGATTTTTGCAATGTTCTTTTTTTTAATATAATTTGTGCGTTAGTGAGAAACGTTTTTTTTTTTGCTCCGGGCGTAATCACTTCAGCACTTTTTTTTAATTAATTATTATTTTTGACTATCTCGTACGGCAAGCAAATGTTTTTCTATTACAATTATATTTGTGACGCGATCTGAAGAAAGGGACCTTAGAAGCAAAAAATTACAGGTTATGTTTGCAATTTTTTAAATGAAAATACAAAAAAAGGATCAACTGTCAATATAAATCATTAAAGTTTAAGTCTTCATTAAAACTAAAATATTTAATAAACACTGATTTTAATTCGAAATAAGTAAAAAGAAACTTTCAAACAAGAAAAAAGTAACTCTAACCCAACCTTAAAATGATTTGCTTCTAAGGTCCCTTTCTTCAGATCGCGTCACATTTTTCTTACGATTTTTCATGAAAAAATCTTAATTTTTCAATTCGATGGTTGTCTCACATATTCTGAATTTGATCAGAATTTTAAGAATTTTTTTTACCTATATTTATTTATATATATATATATACGAGTTTCGCTATTTTTTTAAGCAGATCTAGAAGAAAGAGAAAAAGGTGGAAATTAAAAAATATTCTGTTTTAAAAATTAATTTTTTTTTAGATGATAGAAAATTCAAATAAAATAAATTAAAAATTAATATTTTATTATCTTGTTTATTATTTTTACTTGTCAAATCTTTTACTTTTTTTTGTTAAATTGCTATTTTTTCTATACTAAAAAAAAGAAAATCAAACTTTTAAGTATTAAATACATAAATAAAAAATATTGTTATCTAATAATAATAGTAAATAATTTATTATTATTAAAGACTTTTAGTATAATTCGTTAAATAAATAAATAAACAGTGATAAAAATTTTAAAAAAGTATATAAAAAATGAAATGAAAACTCACCACATTCCTTTGGTTTCAGCAGATCCGTTCCAGACCTTAATAAAATATTGTACAAAGAAGACGACGACAATAACAATAAATGTATCTATAAAATTTTTCAACATGTTAATATTATTCTGGTTGTCTCTTAAACCTCTTTGTCTTATTGCAAGTTGTTCGATTAGTCGTTGAATTTGGTTTAGTTTCTCACTGTGCTCCGTTAATCTATCCTCCATTCCCTTCACCATGCCTGCGAGTCTGTAAATCATTATAAATATTCAATTAACATCCAAAACTTTAATGAAAAAAAAACTGATTCAATTTACTCAATTACCAAATTTTATCTAATTGACAACGAAAAAATAAATAAATTTTTTTTTCAAATTTAGAAAGTAATTCATACAGAAAATCTTAATAATAAAAAAAAATAAAACTATTTTTTTAAATTTAAAAAGTAATTCGTACAAAAAAAAGAACAAGAAAAAATAGAGAGAAAAAAATACAAAAAAAAAGAATTAAAAAAATAATAGAAATAATAAATAGAATAATAGAATAGAATAGAAAAATAGAAAAAATAAAAAAAATAGAAAAATAGATAAAAGAAATAAAAAATAGAAAAAAAGCAAAAATTAGCAAAAATACCTTAAAAAACTCCAAATGCTAGAAAATAAATTTCAAAAAATACAAAAGAAACGGAATAATAGAAAAATAAGGAAACCAAAGATAAAAGCTTAGAATAATAAAGGGAAAAGAATGAAAAAGAATAGACAAAATTAACGTGAGAAAGAAAAGGAAAATAACATATTCTTTACCGAATTGCAGATCGTCTCCGTTTGCCAATTGATTGACTCGAATCGGAATGAGCTTCCGCCGATGAACTTCCGGAATCGTGTGCCGTTTCCGTAATAGGAATATTGCTGGAGAGTTGGCGCTTCGACGATTTTAGGACGGAGAGTGATGAACGTGATTCGGCCTGAAGTAAAGGCATCTGAAAAATTAATAATTTTTTTATTGCCTTTTCAATTCCACTTTTTATTTTTTAATCTTCACTTAATGTTCATAAATTTTTTTTTACTGATCATTATTATTTTTTTTTTGTGGTTAAATACATTTTTTTTGAAAATTATTTTATTGTTTATGACAAATTCAGGGCTCGAACCATCAGTAAAAGTACTTAAAAATACGGACTTTACAAACCAAAAATAAAAAATTATGGACCAATTACTGACAAAAATATAACCAGTCTGAGTCAAATAAAAGTGATTGATTTCTTCATGTTTTATAATAATTAAATTTGGCAAATTGATAAAATCATTATTTTATATTATAAGAAAATTATACTTCTTCAATAGTATATTGTGCAACACCTTTTGGTTTTGGTAAAAAAAAGAACAAATACCTACCTATGTATATCGACAAAAAAAACTCAAAATTTTAAGAACTTTGCCCACTAGTGCAGCAAAGTACTGTTTTGCGCCTATTTTACAGGCATGTAAATTATTTTCATCATTTCAATTCAATGATTATTTTTAAGAATTATTAACTAAAATTCTTCTTTAAATCAATTAGTTTTCGAAAAAGTTCTTTGACAATTTTCAAATCCATTTATATACAATATTCAATTTTACGAATTTCAATTATTCGTAAATACTTCAATTAAATATAATTATATTAGAAAATAAAAACTTCAAAAAATTAAAAAAGAAATCAATTTAACTTTTTCAAAAAAATCCATTTAAAAATTCAATTATTTCTAAAAATTCACACTTTATTGCTTTTAAGGGGACACCTAAGTGGAAAAATGACAAAAAAATCGATATTTTTAAATTTGATTTTCTAAAAGTAGACTCTATTAGGAATAGAACAAGACTTTTTAAAACCTTTTCTGAAGAGTAAAAAAAATCTGATTACATGATTCTGAATACCATGAGTTTTTAGTATTTTTTCTTTTTTCGTGTCTTTTGTCAAAATTGTTTTTTTCCAATTTTTTAACTTTCGGTACACTTTTCTCCGAATCTACTAAACCAATTTGTAATTTCTTTTTTTTACTTTATTCAGTAAGGTTCCAAGAATACGAATAAGAAGTTTAACATCATTTTGAGTTGTACAAACGGAGATATGAGTCAATGAATCAGAGAAAATGGGATTTTTATTTTGCTTTGGGTATAAATATTCATAAAAAAGTTTCTATTGAAGATAACGTCGTATTACTTCTTATTCATATACTTGATTATATTTGTAATCGAATAAAAAAGGGCGAACGCAATTGCAATAATAGTTTTCGAGAAAAGTGTACCGAAAGTTGACTCTTTTTGCATTGTTTTTAGGTGACTTAGGTGTCCCCTTAATATTCAATTATTAATCAAAGTTTTAATTCAAATTAATTTTAAAATCAATTTTTAATAGAAAATTCTACTAGAATTCAATTATTTAAATACAAAAATAAATAATTTATTGAATAATTGAATGTTTCTTAAAATTCAATTCTCATAAAGAATTTAATAAAAAAAATTTTAAATAATTGAATTCTTTCGACGAATTGTAATAAAATTTTTTAAAATAATTACATTTTACGAGAAATTTTATTACTTAAAATTAAATTTAATTATTAATTAAGTTATTAATAATTGAATCCCTAAAAATAATTTTATTATTCATCGATTACTCGGACATTCTTCAATTAAATATATATATATTAGAAAATAAGAACTTCAAATAATTTAAAAAATAAAATTAAACTTTTTCAAAAAAATTTATTCTACAATAATTGTTATCGTTAAAAATATAAAAAATTTTAATTTTTAAAGATTTTAATTTGAAACCTTATCAAAATTCAATTATTTCTAAAAATTCACGCTCGAATGCTTTTAGTATCTAAAATTTTATCTAAAATTAATTTTTAAATAAATTTTTATTCATAAATTCTTCAACTAAATCAATGTTCGAAAATAAAAACATCACAAAATTTAAAAAAAATTCAAATTAAACCTCTTCAAAAAAATTAATTTCAAAATTCAATTATTTCTAAAAATTGATGCTATATTGCTTTTAATATTCAATTATTATCTAAAATTTCAAATGAAATTCATTTTTAAATCAATTTGTTATTTGAAATTATTACGATAATTTAATTATTTAAATACTTTTGACGAATTTTAATAAAAATTTTAAGAATAATTACATTTTTCGAGGAATTCGATTAAAATTGTATTAAAGATAATTGAAATTCTGCGATGAATTTTATTATTTATGAAAATAATTGAATTATTGCGATGGTTTTTTTTAATTTTTGAAAATAATTAAATTTTTATTATTTTTTTAAAATAATTGAAATTTTGCCAAAAATTTTATTAAAATTTTTGAAAATAATTAAATTTCGGAGAAGAATTTTATTACTTTTAAAGATAATTGAAATTTTGACGTGAATTTTTAAAAATTGTTGAACATAATTGAATTTCTAAGAAAAATTTTATTACTTTTGAAAATAATTAAATTTCTGCAATAATTTGTAATTTCTTAAAAATTCTCCAAATTGTATCATACAATTTACGAGCTTTTCGTGCTTTCTCAATCAAATTACGGACTTTACGGACCTTTTTTCAAAAAAACTAACTTTTACGGACCTTTAAGGGATTTACGAACCCTAGTTCGAGCCCTGCAACTTGTAGAAAAATATTTCTCAATTAATTCTTTTTTTTTGTTACCTGTGTTTGTGGATCAATGGAGACAATACTACCGGTACGCATAATTGGTGTCTTGTGTCTAGTTTTTGTGCGAATAATATAATCCTGTTCATATTGCACTAAATCATTTCTAGGATCCCAAGGACGAGTATCTGCATTACGATAAACCCATTGTCCCGTAATTATATCCTGTCAAATGACAAAAATTATAAGTGAGTCACATTCTTTCTCAAGTAAAAATAAAAAAAATATCTAAATTAGATGGATAATATAAATAAAAATAAATGGAACTTTGTAAATAAAAAATATAACGACACTCCAAAAATTAAAATTATAATAATGAAATTATAAATTACAAATTCCAAAAGATAAATTAAAAGTTCAAAAATAAAGAAATACAAATTCGAAGTGTTTAAAAATATATAAAAGAATTTTCAACCTGTACAAAATATTTGGGTATCCACTCCTCGCATTTTGCTTTTCTCTCCTTTGCGCGTTCTCTTTGGGCTTCTTCCAATTGTGTTTTAGCTTCTGTCGCTGCCACTTGATCATCATTATTGATGGCGTGTGTGACGGCCAACCAAAGTCTTTCACTTTCCCATGAGCCTTGATTTTCCAAAGGAACAGTAAATTTCTTTAAACGATTCCATCGAACTTCCGGCGTTGGATTAAAAAACAAATTCTCTTGCTGTCAAAAAAAAATTCATTTAGTAAAATTTATTTTATTAAGTTCTCCAGGGTGACCGTTTATTCCATAAAAAAAAATGTACGGTCATGAATTATCAGCTGATAAAAAATTATTAGAATTAGAAAAAAAAATTTAACGTCCTTTTTTATAAAATCATTCGAAAACATCAATAAATTCTGTTTTAAATAAATATTTAATCATTATTATTATTTCGTAGGAATTCAGATTTTCAACAAATTTTTAATTCAAACCTTTTTGAACTTCAGCAACTTGAAAGAATATTTTTATTATAAAACACGAAAAAATCGACAAGTCCGAGTCTTCGACTCGGAGTGATCGATGTCTTCATGTTTCATAATAATTTAAACTTTCATAAAATTTTTTAAAAAATAATTCAATTATTTACAAAAATTTTAATAAAATCCTTCGCAAGAATTCAATTATTTTTAATATAATTTTAAGTAAATTCATCGAAAAATGTTATTAATTCAGAAAATTTTTTTAAAATTCTCCGAAAAAAATCAATTAACAATTATCTATTATTTTTAATAATATTTGCAAAAGTTTCTAGAGAAATGTCAAATCCATTTGTACCAAATTCAATTTTACGTGAAATTTTGATTCTTCAATTAAATATTTAGAAAATAAAAACTTGAAATAATTTAAAAAATAATTAAATTAAACTTTTTCAAAATTCAATTATTTCTAAAAATTCATGCTATAATGCTTTTAATATTCAATTATTATCCAAAATTTTAACTGAAATTCAAATAAATTTTTATTCGAAAATTCTTCGTTGTGTGTTTATGTATTAATGTATGGTTAGAGTGATTCGTTAGATTTGGGTTGGCAGCAACGCTGTGCCATCTTGATTGTATCTGACTTCGTGTCGTAAGAACATATTGTCTGTTTAGCGTCTCTGAGAAAGTAGTATCGTTATTGTGTGTCGTACGTAATAAGAACTGTTAAGCCTTCGTGGTGTTAAGTGTAAATGTAATCCTGAACAATAATTCAGTCTTTCATTAAACTACTTTTATTAAATTACAAATTATCTGTAAATCGATTTCACTCATTTCTATCTTATAACCAAGTTAACAAGAATTTAATTATTATTTATTAAATAATTTATTGAATAACTGAATGTTCTTTAAAATTGAATTCCCTTAAAGAATTTTATCAACAATTTATTAAATAATTGAATTCTTTCGACGAATTTTAATAAAAATTTTAAGAATAATTGCATTTTACGAAAAATTTAATTAAAATAATATTAAAAATAATTGAAATACTGCTGTGAGTCTAGAATTCATGAAAATAATTAAATTCCTAAAAAGAATTTTATTATTAATGAAAACAATTGATTGCCTGTGAAAAATTTTATTATTTATAAAAATACTTCAATTATTGCGAAGAAATTTATAAAAAATTAGTAAATAATTAAATTCTTATGAAATTTGTATTATTTATGAAAATAATTGAATTCTTACGAGAAATTTTATTAACATTATATTAAAAATAACTGAATTTTTGTTAAGAATTTTATTATTTATGAAAACAATTTAAATCTTACGACAAATATTACTACAGGAATTTTATTAATATTTTTAAAAATAATTGATTTTTATTACTATTTACAAAAATAATTGAATTTTTAAGGGGACATTCCAGTTCAAAATGTCAAAAAAATCGATTTTTTTTTGTTTTTATTTTCTGACTTCTTATAGTGTCAAGAATACTCTCCTAAAATATTATTGCAAAATTCGAAGTAAAACAAAAGTTATACATCCTTATTCTTCGCCATGTCAAAGATGTTTTTGTATGCGGATAAGCAATCGAATGATTTAAATGTTTTTTCATTAGCATTTTTTAAAAAAGACAAACAAAAATGTATTTGGTGTTGCTGATCACAAATTAAATATCAAATTTTGAAAATTCAAAATGGCGGATCCAACATAGCGGAAAAGAAATTTTTTTTATTTTAATTTTTTTTGTCCACCATATTGCATCCGTCATTTTTAATTTTAAAAAAATTATGTCATATTCGTAATCAGCGACCCCAAAATCCCCCCGTAACGATTTTCAAGTAACGATTTTTTCTAAAATCCAATGATTTTAAAAAAAGAATGTCCGCCATATTGGATCTGCCATTTTGAATTTTAAAAATCTGATTCAATATTCGTAATTCGCGACCTCGAAAACCCTCGAGTAACGATTTTCAAGCAAATCCGATGATTTTTTAAAAAAAATTTCGAAACTTATGAACAAAAACTTAAAATGCGTTTTTCTCAAAATGTCTTTTTTTGATCTGGTAAGAGTGATATCTCGAGTTCTTCTGAAGCGATTTTAAAAAATCAAACGGCTTTTGATTCAGCGTCATCATGCCTGTAAGTGAAACCTCAAAAACTGGAAAATTTCCAACTCTCTTTATTTTATAAGAGAAATTCTGAATAAAAACACCTTTTTTTTGCATATTTTCGGGAAAAAGTACTCTAAAAAAAGGAGGGGGGGAAGAAAATTCCACTTTTTTGAGGTTCCACACATAAAGAAATATCTAACGAAGAAAATGTCACTTCGTTTTTGGTTTTATCGATTATAGAAAGTTTGAAATCGATCTTACCACCGAAAATGGGCATTTTCGAAAATGGCGTATATCGCCGCCATTTTGAAATAAAAATGAAAAATTTTTTTTTACAAATTCTGAAATAAATTATTTATTACATGTAAAAGAAATTTTTAAAATAAATCTTATAGTTATTTTAATAATATATACTAAAAAAGCCTTCTTTTTGCCTGTTTTAAACTGGAATGTCCCCTTAAAAAGAATTTTACTATTTAAATGAATATAATTAAATACTTGGAAATAATTTTATTAAAAATATAGTGAAAGATGTTTATTGTTTTTTCAAAAATCAATCCACATTTATTTAAAAAGTATTATTAAAAATGTGAAGCTTTTCGTCCATCATCGATGGACCTCTTCAGACAATATATGAAATCTGCAAATTATTTTCTAACATAATTTAACGGCTCACAAAGGTCATTGAAATTCTGCGAAGATTTTTATTATTTATGAAAATAATTGAATTCTTCCCGTGCAGAAAAATGGTGAGGGCCCCCGGCGGGGCCCTCGTGGATTGCCCTCTTGCCATGTGGAATCCGCAGGGGCAATCCACGCGGAGCCCTCGGAGGCGTGACATGCTTTCCCTCGTGGGTGCCCTCGAGGAAAATCCTCATGGATTCCATATGGATTTTCCACGCGGTGCCCTCGTGGATTTCATAAAATGCCCTCAACTTTATTTTCAATTAAATTAATAAATTAATTATTTATTAATAACAAATTAGTCCAATTATTGACAAATAACATTCATATTTAACAATTTTTACTTTTTTAATTAAATCGTGACCAAAAAAAAAAAAAAAATCTGACGCACGCGGGAATTGAGCCTACGACCTACTGACTACCAGACAACACTCTTACCACTATGCTACGGGACCTACTTGAAAATTATTGCTGTAATGTAGGTGACTTGCTGACTTGCTTTTGATGATTCAATAAATTATTTATTAACACTAATACACCATGACAAATAATTAAATAGTTTAATAATAATAATAATAATATCAATAATATAATAATAGACCATAAATATTAATAAATTAATATTTTTATAATTTCAAAAAAAAAGAAAATGTCAAAACATATGTGTTAAAAACGCGTTTTTCATAGTTTAAAATCATTATAAACATTAATTTTTTTATGTAAAAAAAATTTTTTTTTTGGACTTAGAAATTTTTTCTAGTTAATGATGTGGGCAATCCATGAGGGCCCTCGCGTGGGCCCTCATGGATTTGCCCTTAGGTAAGTTTAATATTTTCGAAAAAAGTAACATTAAATATTTGTTAAAAACGTGTTTTTCAGTGTTTAAAATGATAGTAAACAATAATTTTTTGTTGTAAAAAAAATTTTTCGTTTGGACTTAGAAAAATTGTTGAGCAGGGCATTCATAATGGCTAAGAGCAGGGGCCCTGCTGGTGCCCTCGTAAATTTCCATAACTTTGTGATAGGATTTTTGGAAAAATGTCACTTAATGTTTATTTCAGGTGCTTTGAAACGTAATTTAATGCATTCTGAACTAAAGTTTTTCAACAAAAAATTTTTTTTTTTTAAACTTAGATAAATTTTTGAGCAGGGCAACCGTAAGGGCAAAGAACGGGGCCCCTGCTGGTGCCCTCGTGGATTTCTCCTCATGGATCTTCCACGAGGGCCCCCGACGGGGGCCCCGGAGCTGTGGGGCTCGAACGTGGCTTTTTCCACACGGGTTGGAAAAGAATTTTATTAAAATCTTTGAAAATAATTGAATTCCTCCGAAGAATTTTATTATTTATGAAAATAATTGAATTATTGCGAAGAAATTTATAAATACTTTGTAAATAGATGAATTCATGTGAAATTTTTATTGTTTATGAAAATAATTGAATTGAATTCATGCGAAGAATGTTATTGAATTATTGCGAAGAAATTTATAAAAAAATTTGTAAATAATGTAATTCCTCCGAAGAATTTTTATTGTTTATGAAAATAATTGAAATTTTGACAACAATTTTATTAAAATTTTTGAAAACCATTGAATTTTAGAGAAGAATTTTATTATTTTTAAAAATAATTGAAATTATGACGACAATTTTTGTTTACTTTTGAAAATAATTGAATTTCTGCAATCATTTGTAACTTCTCAAAAATTCAATTTTTTTAGTATTTTTAACAATCTATTAAATAATTCAATTCTTTGACGTATTTTAATAGAATTTTTAAATATCTACATTTTTCGAATAATTTGATTAAAAAATTTTTTATTATTTATGAACATAATTGAATCTCTGTAAATAATTTTATTATTTATGAAAATAATTAAATTATTGCAAAAATGATTAAATGTTTTCGTAGAATTTTATTCAATTTTTTTTTTTTAAATAATTGAATTCTTTTAGTAAATTTGATTAAACTAGTAGATATTGAAAATCATTTAATTGAAGAAAATTGTTGAAAATAATTGAAATTTTTCCAAGAATTTTATTAAATTTTTTGAAAATAATTGAACTTTTCAGAACAATTTTATTATTAGAATTATTAGAATTTGAATGATTAAAATTTATCAAAAATCTAAGTTCTTTAAATTTTTGTATTAAATTCATTCAAAATTAAATTATTTTCTACAATTTCAAATTACAACCTTTTGAAGTACATAATAAAATGTTCTATCCATCGGGATTTTGTTAAGCAACATCTTATCAACAATTTAGACGAGTATCAGCTCATTAAAATAATTAGAATTAAAAAAATAGATTGAATAAAAAAATTCAAATTCCCGGTTAAGAAAAAAATTCTCTGTCATGTCCCGGTTTTCCAGGCTTTCAAGTCCAGTGGTGACCCTGGATTCTCAACAATCTCTTGGATGATCATTTTCCCATTTTTATATGATAATAAAAAAAAATGGAAAATGATCGAATAATTTAATAATTATTTATTTATTTAATTACAAAGTGTAGAGAAAAAAAACTTACCCCAGATCGTTTATCGGTAATCATAATTTGTCCATCCCAATAACCACTAATATTGGCGAGAGTCTCCTTACCGAGTCGTATTCTTCCAACGACTTGATTCAATTGATCGGAACCTCCTAAAAATGGCTGTAAATTAAAGAAGAAAGTATTTATTTTGTACTTTTTAATTTTAAAAAGAAAGTAAAGAGAAAAATTGCTTCTACTTCCTCGTGGAGGAAGTATTATTACTTAATTAAATAAATTCTAATTAAAAAAAAATAATTAACATTTATTTATCTATTATTCATCCAATTTTTATAGATATGTTAAAATTTTCTATTAAAACGGTTTTTATTAGAAAAAACAAATATAAAAAAAACATTTTATTTCATTTATAGAAAATTTTAACATTTTTATAAAAAAAATAGAAGGCAAAAAGAAAATAGTGAAGGTAACCTTTAATTTAAATTCTAATTCCGTGTGATAACCGGTTTTTTTCGCAAACAATATTAATTTTTCCTCCAAGTTCCATTGACAATGTACCCATAAGAATTCCCTTGCAATGTGCATAAGGAATCGTCATTGTATAATCTTCTCCTCGCGGTAACATTGTTAAAATTGCAGTTCCGTCCAAAACTGCCGACGTCGAATTACCTGTTAAAATCAAAATTTCAATATAAATAAATTATAAATATTCATAAATATTTATTAACTTTCAGCCTTTCGGTCCAGATAATGAATAACTGGGACAAATTACAATTATTTATTTGAATTATTATAAATAAATAAACAATTAATATGAAAATATTAATACGTAAAATATGCAATGTTAAAAATTATGAATTATTTTCCTTGTCTTAGAAATAAAAGGATAAAAGATAGAATTTACATTTTTGAGAACTGAATTATTAAAATTTTTGAATTTAAAGAAATATTTTTTTTCAGAAATTAAGAAGTAATAATTAAACTTTTTTCTAAAAAAGAATTTATGTAAAAATCGTTTTAAAACTGACCGTAAAATTTCGATTTTGCTATAATTGATGCGCTGATTGTAAATCCATCTTGTCGGTTAGTCACGTAAAAACCAGAAATTGGAGGATGATGTGACAACTAAAATTATAGATTAATTGTAATTAGCATGTGAGTTTTAACTAAAAAAATGAAAAGTAAATTAACAAATTCGAAAAAATGAATTAAGAAATAATATTAATAATTATATATATATATATATATATATATATATATAACTTTGTAACTCAAAAAATATATTTAAATTAAACAAATTCAAAAAGTCTAACATTTCTTAAAACATTAAAAATAAATTAACTAAATAATTAAATATAAATGAGTAAATAAAATACAAAATAAAAAAATAGAGATATAAATAAAGTAAATTTTATAAAAATACAAAAGAGAAAAAAAGAAATGTTTTTAATAAAAATTGGTTTTAAATTGAATTTAAAAAATTAAAAGTGCAAAAATCGAAAATTTCCCTAATGAGACATGATTATTTTGTTTCCTATTTCGATGATATCAATTTTATTAAAAAAAAAATAATTTCCAAATAAAATTAAAAAGTTAAATAAGTGAAAAATTTCAATTACCTGTTCGGCTAAATAAAATGTACGTGAACCATTTGAATGTTGCCAGTAGCAGCGAAATGTTTCGCCAAGAAGTGGATTGTACGGTTTCTTTAGTCCTTGTGGTTTTTTATAAAATCCAGACAAATACCATTTCACCACCAATTTCATTCGAGTGAAAGCATCATCTTCCAAAACTGCTCTATTTTAATCAAAGAAAAAAATTCAATTAGTATTTTCAATAAAAAAATTACTACAATAACAAAAATTAATAGAAAAAAATAGTAATTATCCCTAAATTTTATGATTTCTCCTATATTTTCTCACCGTTTTAATTTAATTATTTATCGTGTAAAAAATTATATACCTTTTTTCTACAAAATACCAAAAATTTTCTATTTCATTAAGAAAATGATTAATTACGGTAATAAGAATTAATATTATTTAAACATGAACATGATAGGAAGTCAATTAATTACCTACTTTGAAATAGAAAATTAATTGTACCGACTGTGAAGATTAATTATCTTTATCTTGAGAATCAATAAATTAAATTATTAATGTAAAATTAAATTAAATTTTTTAAAAATGTATCGATGAATTAAGAAGACAAACGAATTTCATAAAAAGATAAACAAATTCATTTTAAAAAAAACTTGTAAATAATTTATATTGTAAATTATTTATATTTGATTTCTTATTCTTATTCAATTATTGAAACTATTAATATTAATGTCTCGATAATTAGTTTTTAAAAAGTAGCTTTAAGACCGAAAAAAGTAGCTATTGAAAAATTAAATCTTACAACTAAAAAAACTCGTTTTTTCTGATTTAACAAAAATCAGAGAAATTTTATTCTGCATTAATTCAATAATTTTCTAAATTTTAATTTTAAATTCTCCGAAAATACAATTGTATATAAAAAAAATTTTTGAAAGTAAAAAAAACTTCTTCGTAAATATAAAATTTATTTTAATATTAAATCGAAAATTTACAAATGATTGGAAATATAATTTAATCTTTTTAAATTATATTTACGGAAATTTAACTATCTTCAAAACATTTTAATTGCAATTTTTCAAAAGCCAATTTTTTTCATAATTTTCAAATTAAATTACATTCAAAACTTGAATAATTTCTGTTAAATAAATTATTTAAGTACTTATTAATTTTTCTACGGGAATTAAAATATTATACCTAAGTAATTACTGTTTTAAAATCATTTTAAAATTTTTAAAATATATCTAAAAATTACAATTCTATTTCTTCCAAAATTCAATAATATTTTTTGTTGAAATTTATAATTAAAATTATTCAAAACTTTAATAATTTTTTTGAGAAAATAATAAATTAATAATTTTTCTAAATAAAAATTTAAATATTATTGAATTGAGGACTTGGATCCAATAACTCGCCCGACGCTCGGAGGAACGCGCAATTGCCAGTCAGTGAGCAGTGAGCGCCTCTGGCCCACTCACTGCTACCCGACTGGTATTAGCGCGTGTCTTCGAGCGTCGGGCGAGTTATTGGATCCAAGGCCTCAATTAAATAAATATTATTACAGTTTTACAACAATTAAAATTTTTAAAGATGTGCGTTTCTATGGGAGATTTTAGTTTTTTTGGAGTAAGTAAACCAATTGCAATGAAACTTAGGAATTTTAATCTACACATAAAAAGAAATATTTCCACCAAATATTACGTCAAAATATTCAGTAGTTTTTGAGATGTCAAAATTTTGGAAAAATTTTGAAATCGTTATATCTTCTTTCCAACTTAACCAAATCACTTAGTCTTTTTAGAAAAAATTCAGCATAAACATAATATAAAAAAAATTCTCATTTCTTTATGTTGAATTTTTTCCAAAAAGAATTAAGTGATTTGGTTAAGATGGAAAGAAAATATATAACGATTTTAAAATTTTTCCAAAATTTTGACACCTCAAAAGCTACTGAATATTTTGACGTAATATTTGGCGGAAATATTTCTATTTATGTGTAGAATAAAATTCCTAAGTTTCATTGCAATTGGTTTACTTACTCCAAAAAAACTAAAATCTCCCATGTAATTGCACAGATTTTAATTTTATTAAAATTCTTTCAAATAATTAAATTCTTTTAGAAAATTTTATTAAAATAGTAAATATTGAAATTAATTGGATTTTGGAAAAATTTTTGAAAATAATAAAATACTTACTGTGATAAAATATCGGCATGATAATAAGAATCGGCGAGTTTCTCTAAAAACGAACGTGGCTCGAGGATGAACGTTGGAAGAACAACTTTTGACAAATCCATTCCAGGTCGAACTTGTTTCATTAAGAACCAAATTAATGATTTTTGCTCGTCCTGTAATTCAGCAACAACTTCTCCAGCCTAAATTTAAAAGAAATTGGTGATAGAGAATCAGAGATAATTTTTCATAAAATAAATAAAATTTAATAATAAATTTAAAAATAAATTAAAATAAAATATTTTTATATACATTTTTAAAAAAATTTGATATTATAAAATATAATGGATCGAAGAAAATTGAAAATAAATTATTCCTTTTTAGCATCGATTTATTTTTTTAGTCCTTGACCTTCGTTGTCGTTTTAAAGAAGAATGGAAATTTTTTTTTCAATTTCAGATGAAAAAAAAATTTTTTCTTTTCATCGAATTGTTTTGGTTCTTGATCTACGTTTTTAATTATAAACTTACTCGAGAATAACTGCAGTTAATAATTAATTAAGGATTGAAATAATTTAAAAAATGATAATAAATAATACAAAAATTGAAAATTCATAAAAAAATCAATAAAAAAAACAATAAGAAATAATAATTAATACAAAAATTGAAAATTAATAAAAAAATTAATATTAATGAATAAGATAATTATAATTATAATTAGTAATATAGATCTTATTATTAATTTGCCCGGAACATGTAAAGAAGTTCTGTAATTTTGTTATTAATTATAATTATTAAAATTGCAAAAAAATCTATAATTATTCATTGTAATTATTTATTTATTAATTCTTGAAATACAGATATTATTCAAATATTATTAGGCTTTAGACAGAATCATTAACATCAAATGGAAACAAATTCTAGATACAATATTCATTTAAACAGTCGGCAAAATAAATCCATAAATTGTTACATAAAATTTAACAACATCAGCATTTACTAAAAGCTTCAAAAAATGTTTTAAAATGCTGTAGCATTCACCTAAAGCTTCAAACATTATACAGCAATTTAAAGTATTTAAAACAACATCCAGTTGTTCTGGAACCAAAATTCTTGAGACAAAATGTAATGAAAACAATAAACTAAAGCAACATCCAATTTATTATTTTTGAATAAAAATTTTCGAAGCTTCTGGTAAATGCGATAACATTTACCTAATGCTTCAAAAATTTTGGTAAATGCTACAGCATTTAAAAATTTTGCAGTAGCATTTACCTAACACAAATTTTACTTATTACTTTGGAACCAGAAATGATGTCGCAAACAACTTCAAATTATTATGGAACACAAATTTTTGAAGCTTCTATTTTGTTTTCCTTTAGTTTAGTTTCTAAAAGAAAGCAAAGCATTTCCCTAAAACAACATCCAATTATTTCGAAGCTTTAAGTAAATACTTCAGCATTTACCTAAACTCTTGAAGTACGAAGTGAACAAAACATTTAACTAGAACAACAGTAAATTACTTTGAAACAAAGAATTCTATAGTGTTTATAATTAAAACAACATGTAATTATTATTTAGGAACCAGAAATGCTATAGCAAACAACATCTTATTATTTAAGAACAAAAATTTTTAAGAGATTAGGCGAATACTACAGAATTTACCAAACACAACATCTAGTTATTTTGGAACCAAAGCTGCTACAGCATTTAACTAACACAACATCCAATTATTTTGGAACCAAAATTTTTAAAACTTTAAATAATTGCTAGAGCATTTACAGCATTTTTGAAGCTAAAACAACAATTATTTTTTAACCAAAATTTTCGAAGCTTGAGGTAAATACGACAGCATTTACCTCAAGCTTAAGATAATTGAAAATAATTGAATAAAAATAATTGGATGTTGTTAATATTAACTAATATTAATAATCAAAATTATCGTTCTAGCTCCACAAGTATATTTATTTTCGACTCAGAAAAACTTTATCAATCATCTCAATCAACAATTCACCAAGAAATACAACAAACGATAAACCAAATCCAATACCGGTAATGTACATCAATAAACTTTTAAAATGAATAATCTCATTCTGCTGAAATTCCTCCAGATCCACATTTTTAATAACATCCTTCACATAATAAACCGATTTCACTTTCCATCGATTCGAAAGTCCATGTTGTTGTATCAACAAAAGTAAATATTCAAACTTCTCCCTATACGCTGAACCTGGCTCAAGAATAAATACTTGCAAAGTTGTGTAAAAATTATCCGAAATTAAATTCATCACCTCTTTCTCATTTTTTCTATTATACTTCAACAAATATAATTCGGCAATTGTTCGTTTCATAATACAAACTAATTGTCCCTGTTCAATTAAATTCTTCACACACAATTCATGAGATGGAAATATTTTCTGTTTCCTACGAATCATCTTTATTAAATCATAATCCCGTGTTGAATGAATAAAAGTCAGTGTATTCATTTGTGTACCAATTTGAAGATCCGATTTATTTAGATCCATTATATTGGTGATTTTAACTTCACTATCGTCGCTCATAATACTGACATTCGTTAGTAATGCGAAAATTTCCGAGGAGAAGAAAAATCCGACCAAAATCATTGTCATAAAAATAATTCGTTCGGATAAAATTTTCGGCTCATTGACAATTGAATATCCTAATAAAATTTCAATAATTGTTGAAGAATTGAGTTTCGTATCAAATTTGTAGAAGTTTTGAAGAATTCGAATTACTAGGATGATGAGGACCACTAATGGTACTACGTAAAAACCGGTTACTTTCATTGATGTTGAAAGCGAATTTTGGGAATTGGTCAACTTTGGTACTAAAGCAACAAGTTGTTCAAAACCAAATTTTGCTGCTTCGGTTAAGTTCGATAGTTCTTTATTATTGTGGGGCAATTTTGAGCCAAACGTTATTAAGGTACTGACACCAATGTACTGCAATTGTCGGTCGAATAATTTGTACATTAAACCAGTTGTTCTGCTCGTGTTGAATGAAAACAGACCGAAACTATCTTCCCACGTTGGTATTAATACCGGTTCAAAGTTCATTCGTTGGGCAAATATTTTTCCCTTATATGAATCTCTTCCAAATGTTGTAATAGGATGATGTGTTGAATTCCTAATTACGTACGTCAACGGTGGTAGCTGGAATATTCCAATTTTCAATTGATAACGATTCATATTTCGTAATTTGTCAGGAAATAAAACAGATTCTCGACTCAACTTTCCACTCTTGTAGCCGAAAAAAAGGATTCAGTTGATGGATCCTTGTACCGTTTTTCCTAATTTCAATTATGGTGACATCAATAAATTGCTCGCTGTTCCACATTTTTCGGAGAAATTTCTCCTTATCATTCTCAATTGTTTTCGAAAACAGTACAATTAAGCATCTTGGACGTATTTTCCATTCTGCCAATCGGACAATACTCAACATGGTTTCTTCGACTTTTGAAAAATTTTTACCATCATTTACAATTATAAACAATGTCGTATCGCGTGAGGTGTCCAATGAATCGCTATTGAAAAATTCCATAAATTCATCGTCAGTAAATTGGATTGTATTCAATACCAAAGAGGGTAAACTTTGTCGAATGCATTTAAGAAGGGAAAACACATCTTGCTGCCTAACTCTCTCGTTATCATCATCATCTGTAATTGTCACCGTTTGATACAAATCGAAATTAATTGACTTTACGATAGTATCGAATTCCGAAAAATTTACTATTTCGGGACTATAAATACCATTCGGTAAATTTGTGTTTTCACTTTTAGCACAAAGCAAGGGCAATAAGCACAGAATTATTTTCATAACTGACATTTTTAATTCTTCTTGAAACTTGTATTTTGATTTTTGATCTGAAATTTTCAACTTCCAGTGATGATGTGACAGTGGGAATGGAAAACACTTTTTCGATACAGAACTTTCTGTACTTCATAGCCGGTTGTTAACAATTTTGTAGCTTCATGAAACTGCTTATTTTCTACAATAAAATTTCCAAGAAAATGTTCTAAGAAAAAGGTGCAGTTTCAAAGTGTTGTTTATGAACTATAATATTCCTTAGATAATTATTTACTTGGATGATGATTTGTACGACCAAGACATATATTTAGATGATATATACTACTAAGATTTCTATGATTTCTACTTTTCCTGGTTAAAAAACGGAATTTTTCCAGATTTTTAAAACAAAGATTGTTCGAAAACATCAATAACTTCATTTTTAAATAAATATTTAATTAATATTTTTTTTATAGAAATTAAGATATTCAAAAATTTTAAATTCAATAACATAAAGTTCATTGTGAATTTTCGAATTCTTTTATTTACAATTTAATTTTACGAAATTTCGATTATTCTGGCATTCTTCAGTTAAATATATTAGAAATTAAAAACTTGAAATAATTAAAAAAAATTTCATTAAACTTATTGCGAAAAATTAATTCTATAGAATTCTTAATTAAAAGTATGAAGAGTTCAAATTTTCAAAGATTTTAAATTGAAATTCATTTTTAAATTAATATTTATTAGAAAATTCTACGAGAATTCAATTATTTAACTATAAAAATAAATATTTTATTAAACAATTGAATTTTCATAAAGAATTTTATTAACAAATTTTTAAATAATTGAATTATCTTGACAAATTTCAACAAAATCTTTATGAATAATTGCATTTTTTGAAAAATTTAATGAAAATTGTATTAAAAATAATTAAAATTCTGCCAAGAATTTTATTAAAAGTTTTGAAAATAATTGAATTTTGGAAAAAAATTTTATTATTTATAAAGATAATTGAAATTTTGACGATCTTTTTTGTAAATTTTTAAACATAATTGGATTTCTGCGAAGAATTTTATTAAAATTATTTTGAAAAAAATTGAATTGTTACACAAAAAATTGCATTCAAATTTTTGAAAATAAAATTCTTTAAAGAAATTTAATTAAAAATGTATTCAAAATAATACTTAAATTCTAATAAATAAATTGTAGCAAAGGTTATTCAAATGATTAAATTTCTTTGATATATTTTAATAAAATTTTTAAGAATAATAACTTTTTCGAGAAATTCCATTCAAAATATATTAAAAATAATTGAAATTCAGCATTGAGTTTTATTATTTATGAAAATAATTTGCAAATAATTGAATTCCTGTGAAATTTTTATTATTTATGAAAATAATGAAATGTTTGCGTAGAATTTAATTAAAATTTTTTTAACTAATTGAATTCTTTTAGGAATTTTTATTAAAGTAGTAGATATTAAAAATAATTAAATTGAAGAAATTTTATGAAAATAATTAAAATTTTGCCAAGAATTTTATTAAAATTTTTGAAAATAATTGAATTTCTGAGAAGCATTTACTACATATGTAAATACAATAGAACCTCGGTTATCCGAGCTTCGATTGTCCGAGACTCCGGGTTATCCGAGGCACTAAACATGCTCGGATAATGCGGAATAACTCGAATAAAACGGATGCAGCGACTAAGTCTGGAAATAAATTTCCACAGAACGCTATTTATGGTCATTCCATTTAAAATTTCGTCTATTTTTGTCGTTTAATATTATTTTATTAAAATAAAATAATTTTTTTTACCAAAAAAGCCGTTTTATTTACAATTATTACAATTATTATTTTAACACTTTAAACACATAAAAAATAATTAAACTTTTTAAAATTTTCATTAGTTCGTATTATCCGAGTTTTCGGTTATCCGAGGTACCACTTCCCCCCATTACCTCTAGACTAATTACCTCGGATAATCGAGGTTCTCACTGTAAAAACAAAGTCTTCCTTTAAGCCCGAAATTTGTCTTTTTTCAAGGTGTAAATGGAAGTAGACCATGTTGGCTGAATGTCAGTAATGATTAGAAGTTTAAAAAGAATACTCCCCAATTGATACAAGTAAGGTGTTAAATGAACTGAAATTCAACTGTAAGCTAGTAAGAAGGCTAAAATTTAGCCAAACCATCTATCTAAATTTCAGCCTTCTTACAAGCTTACAGTTGAATTTCAGTTTATTTAACACCTTACTTGTATCAATTGGGGAGTCTTCCGTTTACACCTTGAAAAAAGACAAATTTCGAGCTTAAAGGCGGTGTCAAAGTCGATGCGATTTTTCCATTGAAGCTCAATGCAAAAATCCAATCGACTTTGACACCGCCTTAAAGAAAGACTTTGTTTTTACAGTGATATGTTCATATTCTTGAATTTTATTAAAATAAACATATGTCACATTTAATTTCTTATAACAAACAACAATTATTAAAACTATCAGTGTAAATTTCTCTCTTTAAGATAAAGAATTAAATGCTAATGCACATATATATTAGGTGAAATTAGGATTATAAAATGTTTATAAACTTGTTTATAATCGAATTAAAATATTAACATACTAATAAAACTAAACTTTCAGTCTAAGATTCACCAATTATAAATATATAATTTATGGACTTATATATTCTCCTATATAAGAAATCTCTAAACGAAAATCTCTCGAAATATCTCGAAGTATAGTAACGCCTATCCCATTGGTTGCTTTCACTCGTGAGCTATACTGAATTGGCTGAATTCATATTTATTTATATCTTTGTCTTTTAAACACTTGAAATAGAGAGGTTCATTCACTATGCGAACATATACTTACACATTAAAATAAAAGTAGTGTGCGTAAGAGGGCTATATTCCCTTTATCCAAATCTTTTTCATCATCTTCGTCTTTCAAGTACTTAAAAAAATAGTCTCAATCTATTTTGGAAATACGTTCGGGAAAATCGTTATCTTAATTAACGCGATTCCTTTAGATATATTATTGGCGTAATAAAGTGATTTGGCGGCGTCACAGAAAACACATTCAAAATAAAAAATTTTTGCTTGGGTATTTAAAATTTATTTATTATTAATTTTTTATTATCCTACAATTTTTTGTTATAAATAAAATTATATTTATATTATAAAAAAGTTTAATAATAAATAATATATAAATAAATAATATATTAATAAGGGTGTTCAGCGGTCAGGGAAGTCAGGGAATTTTAATCAAAATCAGGATTTTTTTTTTAAATTGCATAAGAAATAGATTTTTTTTATTTTTTAAATTTTCAGCCGACCAGATACTTGAATGAGTGAATCACTCACACCCCTCCTCAAGCGCCGTAAAGTTATACAAAAATGGATCCAACTTCAGTCAACGGAAACTTGTAGCATTAGGCTTATATTTTCCAAATTTTTAAACTGTGAAATTGCCCCAGCTCCTATATTCAAATAAAACGAATTTCCGTAACTATCCCAAAACATAATCTTGAAAAAAACCAATTTTTTAGGTTTGCACAATTATGGAAACAATTATGGAGAAAAAATATTTTGTGCTGTTTTATTAATTTTGAGTGAAAAATTAGTATTAGCATGAAAATAGAAAACAGTATAAAAAACTTTATTTACAAAAGGAAAAATTAATTGAATCGTAAATTTCGAAAAGGGCTCAACTCGGATTTTTTCAAATTTCACTTTTTTGCATTATTAGGGGATAATGGGGTAACCCCGAACACTAAAGCTTTTTGGTTTTCAAGTTTTTTAAAAATAGGAAATAAAAAAACTGAGTCAATATTTTAAAAATAAAAGTTAAGAGAGTGGTCCTAAGTTGTCCGTGGGCCTAAGTTGGACACCCTGCGTTCCTCAGGCAGAGATGGTATACTGGACGAATTTATAATTTTGTGGTGTGATATATCGATAAACCATGATATAATTTATGGACTTAATTATAATCTAAGATTCTTCTACGCATTATGAGGACAATAATATTGTTTACAAAAAAAATTTAATTTTGCTTCCTCATAAAGGAAGCTTTGTATTAGCAAAATTTTGGATTGTCATTTTTTGACATATTTATAAATTTTTTTTTTATTATGCCTAATACTTTAGTACTTTATATATGCACAGGAACTCCCCTATAAATGTTCTAAACAAATAAAAAAAAATTTCGACGTATTTTGACCTCCGAAGTCAAAAAAACGAATTTTAAAAATTTGTCCCGATGTGTGTGTGTGTGTGTGTACTAACATTACATTTGCCTCAATATCTCAGAACGAGAAAGAGCTAAAGACCTCAATTTTTTTTTTAAATTGTAGGTCTCCCTGGGGGACATAAAATGAGAGTATTTTCAGCCCGATTCATGAAGTTTAACTATTTTTTTTTTGCATTTTTCATTTTGTAAAAAAACGTTTTTTGGACATAACTTAAAAAAATGTTAGGACACTTATAAATCTTTTTCTTTAGTTTTGTAAAGTTTTTTCACACGCATCTTTTGAGCCCTAATTGAACATTTTTTGTTCATATTAACCGGAAATATTAAAGTTTTAAAAATCTAAATTTTTGAAAAATAAGACTTTTATAAAAAATTTTTTAAATTATGTAAAAGTATAGCTTTAAAAAATTATTACCAACTTGAAGAGCATTAAAAAACGCTTCGATTGACCTACTTTTTAACCTGATTCGGGCAGAAATTATTAAATTATTGGTATTTGAAAAATTAAAAATTGTGGAAAATATCATTTTTTCAACATTCTTGTTTATTAACTTATGTGTAATTATTAAACTATTATTACCATCTTATAGAATATATAAAAACACATTTTTTGGTCCAAGATTTAATGATTTTTAACCCTCTTATAAAAAGTAATTCTTACATATATTTAAATTATTATTATTTCTATGAGGAAGCAAAGTGTTCATGAAATGAACACCAAAATTATAAAAATGTACAACTTGGCAGCGGTTTTTCTTATTTTTTTGAGATCAGCTACAAGAGATAAATAATTAAAAATTTATAAATCAGTGTGTGCTTTAGTTTCTTTTATTTAATGTTGTAATAAGAGGTTCTGTTGATTTTTTAATTTAATTTTTTTTATTACCGTAATAATTTGAAAGTTGTAAAAATCTACAGAGGTCCAAAGTTGGCCACCTATTATTCTTGTTTGTTTTTATTTGTTTTGTTTCTTTTTAGTGTTTTTCATCACGAGAAAGACCTTGAAAGTGTAACGTAGGAATTAAACAAAGACAAAAAACAATAGAAAAGACATACTACAAAAACGCCAGTCTCTGCAGCCATCCATCAGTGCAAGTAAATAAAACAATGCTTCATTTTCTAAACAAAAATAGTTAAATAATGCTTATTTATTCTCCTAAATGTATCAAATTTGTCAAATTTCTGCGTAACTGAAAAGAATATGCATTTTTTCCTTACGTTCAAGCGAAAAAATGTGGTGGCCAACTTAGGACCGCTATTTCTGAAATGTCAAAAATGCAACTTTTCACTATTTATTGTATTAAGACTACAAAAGCCATTCTATAACGTTTTAAATACCACAAAATTATAAGAAAACGATCGCTGAACACAATTATATACTTGTTGACTTGATTAAATTCCATTTTGTTACTATTTTCGAACTGTAAAATTAAAAAAAAAACGAGTTGAGCCCTTTTCGAAATTCACGATTCAATTATTTAAAAAAGTTTTTTTTGAGAAATTGGATATTGGTTCACAAACATTTGATCTTACAGATTCAACATAAGTACATTTATTCATACATAAATACATATTTACAAATTTTGTAATGGTTCATCCATGTCTCATAGTTAAATAACCAGGACAATTCTACAACTGACTTATGAAGTTGTATCGCGTATCATTCATCTCCAATGAACTTATGTTGAATCTGTAAGGTTAAATGTTTGGAAAAAGATAGGAGAGAGTAGGCTTCATTAAACCAGCATCAACAGTGAACCACTTCAATTTTCTGAGAAATGACTGAGGGAAATTTGTTCTTATTTAATATATTTATAAGTTAGTTTTACTGAAACAAACTATGTCCAAAAATTTCGGGCACGTAGGTTTGTTATTTATAAAGAAAAACTAAAAAAAACTGTTTTTCACGTACAAAACAAAAAATTTTGTGGAAATATAATCAAGTTTTTTTTTTAAATAGGAAGTTTTAAAAATTAATAAGCTTGTGATTTATTTCGCTTAGGGTGTCAACTTCAATATTCGGATGTAATAAAGAATTTTAACTCTTACATAAATTTATTATAAACAATTTTTGTTGTGAATGTCATGTGAATACAGTGAGTGCGGCATCATTGAACCACCCGAAAAAGCAAAGAATTTTCAATTTTAAGAGTTGTAAAGTTGTCTGCTCTACTAATTAGTAAGAAAAATACTGGAAGACATGCTTTTATCACAATTGTCAACGTGATAAACTTAAACTGTCACTTTTGCTACCTAACCTGACATTGAAATATATTAATCTCCTATATTAACAAATAATAACTATTTAACAATAATTTTCTATTTTATTGAGTAAAAAATAAGATTTTTTACAATGTGTAAGTGGAAATATTATTTTTGAAGTAAATTGTAGTATTTTATTAGAGGTGGTTCAATGTAGACACAGATCCTTCTAAATTAGAAAAGTGTAACTTGGTAGAAAAAAATTAAATTTCATTATTTAATCATAATAATTTGTGTTTGTAACGTGTGTATTAACTAAAGGAGTACTTCAGCTTAATTTTGATACAAAAACCTGATCGAAATTTGTAAAATTTAATTAGTTCTTGGACTTTATAAAATACCCGGTTCAATGTAGCCTACCCTCCCCTATCTAATTTAAAAAAAACTTTTTTAAATAATTGATTTTTCATTTTGTAGATAAAGTTTTCTATCCTGTTTTCTATTTTCATGCTAATACTAATTTTACACTTAAAATTTATAAAACAGCAAAAAATATTGTTTCTCCCTAATTGTTTTTCCTCTTTTACAACTAGCAGGTAAGTAGAACCTTCATCTACATTTATAAACTTGAAATATTCATAAACAATAGATATTTGCTTACATATTTTGCGTTCAAACCTGAAAAATTGGTTTTTTTAAGATTATGTTTTTGGATGGTTACGGAAATTCGTTTTATTTGAATATAGGAGCTGGGGCAATTTCACAATTTGAAAATTTGGAAAATATAAGCCTAATTCTACAAGTTTTCGTTGACCGAAGTTGGATCCATTTTTGTATAACTTTACGGCGCTTGAGAAGGGGTGTGCACTTTCGTTTATTGGTTCTCTTTCATTTTTGAAATCATCATCAAAAGGCTTTTCTAATTTGGAAAACTTTGTGAAAATGATTTTAATTTTATCTCATGGGAACGCGGCTTTAGATCGTGGTTTTTCAATAAACAAATAATTAAATTATTTTATCTTTGTTTTTTTTAGATTTTATGTGTGCAATACTTTGTTTACAACAAAAGAAGGTTTATAATGATGATAAATAAAGTGTTTAAGTTCACTATCATAAAATTATGTTAATATTTACCAGCTCACATAATTTTTTTTTGTTAAAAATTTGTTATAAAAAAGGGAAGGGAAAAGTCAAGGGAAAGTCAGGAAATTTTTTTCTTAGTACTTGCAGGACACCCTGAATTAATTATAAAATAAATTTATATATGTATTTTATAAGTAAATAAAATTTATTTTTGAATAAATACCAAGAACCGTTTCGAAATTGCTTCCTCATAGAGGAAGGATTGTATTAGCAAAATTTTTGATTGTGATTTTTTGACATATTTACGAACTTTTTTCATTATACCTAATCTTTTAGTACTTTATGCACGAATGGGCATTGTCCTTATAAATGTTATAAATAAATATAAAAAAATTTTTATGTAATTTTATCTCTGACGTTTAGAAAACGGATTTTAAAAAATTGTCCCGGTGTGTGTGTGTACTAACATTACATTTGCCTCAATATCTCAGAACGAGAAAAAGCTAAAGGCCTCAATTTTTTTTTAAATTGTAGGTCTCCCCGGGGGACATAAAATGAGAGTATTTTCAGCCCGATTCATAAAGTTTAACTATATTTTTTTGCATTTTTCATTTTGTAAAAAAACGTTTTTTGGCCATAACTTAAAAAAAATGTTAGGACACCTATAAATGTTTTTCTTTAGTTTTGTAGAGTTTTTTCAGACGCATCTTTTGAGCCTTCATTGAACATTTTTCGTCTATATTAGCCGGAGATATTAAAGTTTTAAAAATCTAAATTTTTCGAAAATAACACTTTTTTGAAAATTTTGTTGAAAAATATAAAAGTAACTTTAAAAGTATCATTACCAACTTGTAGAGCATTAAAAAACGCTTCGATTGACATATTTTTGAACCTGATTCGGTGAAAAATTACACAGCCACACAAAAAAAAAAAAAAGTTCTGATCTGGGGGTCTCACTATGTAGACTTTATGTTTTTTGGGTCGCTGAATCTGAATCCGAGGTCCATTTAACCTCATCAGATCAGGATTTTGACATAACCTCAAAAAACCAATATGGCGGACACATTTTTGAAAAGTTCATTGGATTCGCTTGAAATTCGTTACTCTGGGGTTTTTGGGGTCGCTGATTACGAATTTGAAGTCAGATTTCAAAAATTCAAAATGGTGGATCCAATATGGCTGACACATACATATTGGAACCGCCATTTTGAATTTTTGAAATCTGACTTCAAATTCGTAATCAGCGACCCCAAAAACCCCAGAGTAACGAATTTCAAGCGAATCCGATGAATTTTTCAAAAACGTGTCCGCCATATTGGATCCGCCATTTTGAATTTTTGAAATCAGACTTCAAATTCGTAATCAGCGACCCCAAAAACCCCCGAGTAACGAATTTGAAGCGAATCCAATGAACTTTTCAAAAATGTGTCCGCCATATTGGTTTTTTGAGGTTATGTCAAAATCCTGATCTGATGGGGTTAAATGGACCTCGGATTCGGATTCAGCGACCCAAAAAACATAAAGTCTACATAGTGAGACCCCCAGATCAGAACTTTTTTTTTTTTTGTGTGGCTGTGTTATCAAATTATTGGTATTTGAAAAATCAAAAATTGTGGAAATTAGGCCTAATTTTTTATGATTTTGTTCGTATTACTTCATGTAATAAATGTTTTTTATAATAAACAAAATATGATCATTTATTTTATATAAATATGTCTATTTTTTATAAATTATGTTTAATTATTTGATTTTTTAATTATGTTTTAAAAATTAATTTTTTATCGTCAAACTCGAAACACTGTTCGAAACACTGTTATTAATAACTCGTCTAGTTATTAATAAAACACGAGTCAAAAGTAAACGGACAAACCGGCGATGCGACGCGCTATTCAGACTTTTCACGTTTGCAAATTGCGTCCCTTGTGACGTCACAATCAACTGTTTCAGCCTCGCCAGACTTACAGTCAGCTGTTAGGGTACCTTATTAGAAGTTAATTTCATCTAACTTTTTATTAATATCATTGGATCTGAAATTAAGTCCGGTGTATTACAAATAAATTACAAACTGAGTTTTATTTAAGTAAGAGTACAACTAACTTTAATTTTCAGTTAGTTTTTATGATTAAATAAAGTTGATAGCTTAAGATAAGTCAAAAATTAAAACTAGCCACCATTAAATTTAAGACTTTGTTTTTACAGTATATACTGTAATTGAATTTCTGCAATCATTTCTAATTGCTTTAAAATTCAATTTGTTTGAGTGTTTTTAACTAAAATTCTTTTATAGATCCATTATTTTTAATAAAACTAGTTAAATTTATATTTCTAATTAAATTCATTTAAAATTGAAATCTTACAAAATTTTAAATCAAAATCTTTTAAAGTTGATCTACTTAAGAAAATTGTAAACGCAATTCTTTTAAAATTGAATTAATTTTGAATATGTATGTGAGAGACAGTAATATGTATATGTGGAGAACACCAATACTCTATTTTAAAAACAACAATACAGTATTGCTGTTTCAGCTATACGTCCTAACCATACGAGTATGACAAAATCGACAATATCATTTTTTTCAGTGTGCTTTTAAGTTTTATGATTTCGAAGGAATTTTTTTGGACAAAATAAGGTATAAATTCTTATCCTTGTTAAAATAGTTGATATTGTCTATTTTATAGTATGTCGTAATTCTTAGAAAAGAAAGGAAAATTAAGTATAAGAACTGTACAGGATGTAACATCTACTTAGATGATTATTTCCTTGGATGATGACAACTGTTATCAAGACATCTACTAAGATGATTATTTCCTTGAATGATGGTTTGCACTACAAAGATTTCTATACTTCACCCAGAGGAGACTTATTGATTCTAAACATCAATAATTCACCGATAAAGACAACAAATGACGAACCAAGTCCAATACTAACGATATAAATCATCAGCATCTTAAAATGAATAATCTCCTTCTTCTCTATTGTTTCCAAGTCCACTATTTTCATCAACCCCTTCTCGTAGTCAACCAATGTCACTTTCCACCGTTCCGTGAGTCCTGATTCCCTTATCAATAGAAAAAAATACTCAAACTTTTGCCTATACGGCGAACCTGGTTCAAGAGCAAATATCTGCATCGTCGAGTAAAAATTATCAGGTATAATATTCATTACCTCCTGATCCTTCCTGTTGTACTGCAATAAATACCAATGGGCAATTGTTTGTTTCATAACACAAGCAACATTCTTCCTCTCAATTAAATCCTTCAAACACAATTCAGGTAATTGGAATACTTTTCTTTTTCTGGCAACCATCTCAATTATCTCTTGATCCTTGGTTGATTGAATCAAATAGAATGTATTTATCTGCATACCAATGAAAAGATTCGATTTATTCAGATCCCTGAAGCTGTTAATTTTAAACTGATCCTCGGTCATAACACTAACACTTGTGAGCCATGCGAAAATTTCCGACGAAAAGAAAAAGGACATCCAAATCATGGTCATGAAGATAATTTTCTCGTGGAACTTTTTCGGCTCTTTGACTATCGATATTCCAAGTAGGATATTAATAATTACGTTGGGATTAAAAATTGTACGATCGAGTTTGAAGAGATGTTGAAGAACTTGATTTATTAGGATGATAATGATTACTAATGGAATTGCGTAGAAGACGGTTGTTTGCATTGATATTGAATGTGAATCGGTTAGTTTTGGTACTAAAGCAACAAGTTGTTCGTAATCAGCTTTTATTAATTCGATAATATAGTCTATTTTCTTTTTGTCGCGATCGTAACTGTCATGAGATGACATGGTACTTACGCTTAGGAGTTGCAATTGTCCATTCTGTAATTTATAGATAAAACCGGTTGATTTGCTTTTGTTATAGGAAAATTTCCTGTAAAAGTTGTCCTTTGATGGAACCATCAGTGGATAAAAATTCATTTGTTCAGAGAATATTTTCAATACGTACGCATCCTTTCCAGATGTTTCAATTGGATGATGAGTGGAATTTCTCTTCACGTATGCCAACGGTGGTAGTTGAAATATTCCAATCTTCAATGGATAACGATTCATATTTCGTAATTTGTCAGGAAATAAAACAGATTCTCGACTCAACTTTCCACTCTTGTAGCCGAAAAATGGATTCAGTTGATGGATCTTTGCACCGTTTCTCCTAATTTCAATTATGGTGACATCGATAAATTGTTCCGCTATCCACATTTTTCGGAGGAATTTCTCATCATCAATCGCCACCGAAAATCTGATAATGAGACATCTTGGGCGAATTTTCGTGCGTGACAAAAGGGCAATTTGCTTCATTGATTTCTCGACTTTTAAGAAATTTTCGTCTACAATAAGAAATAATGTCGTGTCTCGTACACTTAACACTGTTTCAAAGTTGAAAAAATCCTCAATATTCTCATCATGGAAGTGCAAAGTACTCGACTGTATTGTTGGTAACTTTTGCTGAATTTTTTTCACGATAGCAAATTGTCTAGAAGCCCAACCATCAGTAACGTTGTCAGTGAGCAACAAAGTTTGATGAACATCAAAATTAATCGAGTTTACTACGACATCGAATATTTGAAGATCTACTGTCTCATCTCTATAAATGTTTTCATATTTCCGCAAAGTTGTTTTGTCACTTTTAGCAAAAATAAACGGTAGAAAGGAAAAGATGGTTTTGAAAGAAATCAGCATTTTTAATTCTTGGATTGAAGCTGAAGAAGACGAAGAACAAGAATAAAAAGAAGAACTCAAGATGCATGGAAGTCTTTTTACGGAAAATTTTAGCTCAATTCGAATAGTTTTTAAAGAAAAGGTTAAGCGTTCTTTAATAAAAGTAATAACTTGCACTGTAGGTGACGAAATGACAACATGGACTCAAAACCTTATGCGACATGCGAACATGCAATTTGCGCCTTTTTAAATAATTGCACACACCAACTTTTTATTTACAATCAGTGACCTTGTTAAACCTGCTTATTTTCTGCGCATTCTTTTAAAGAATTCTACGAACTGTGTAACTTATTCGATATAATAATAACTTTTTCTGTAACTTAAAAGTTTATGCAAAAACATTAACCTTTTCTATCGGTGGAGGAAATATTAAAATTTCCAAATAATTACTGCTTCTTTCTCGGAATTTTTAAAAATAAAATCTCATATCCATCCGTGAAATCCTAACTTTTTAATGTCGAATAGTAATTACAATTTTTTGGGTTTTAAAATAAAAAAATTGAGTTGAATATATCGACAAATTGCATATACGTAAAATGAACTAAAATTGGTCTTCTCATTAAAACTAATAATGTCTATAAACTTAAATTATTCCTCAAAGACTTCAAAAAATTCTTTAGTTTTCAAAATTACCTTCAGCGAATAACTACAGTAAATTAAAGCTGACCGAGAGCTAAAATCATTTTTTTATATTATAAGAATATTGTTACTGTAACATCTTCAAAATTATTTTCATCATTTCAATTCAATTATTATTTTCTTCAATTTTTAACTAAAATTCTTCTTTAAATCAATTATTTTTAATAATTTTTGAAAAAGTTCTTTGAAAATTTTCAAATCTATTTGTTGCTAGGAACTCACTCGTGCTTAATTACAGAAAATTAAAAAGAGAAATCCAAACGTGAAATTGAATTTAAAGAATTTCTCAATTAACTAAAGGATAATTTTTAAAATTTTAGTTTACATAATTCAGAGAGATTATCAATCCAACTAAAATTGATGATAAAGAATATTTAACTGCTTTTCCCGATTCTTAAAGACTTAAAAAGTTGTAAAAGAAGCCTTAAACAATTTTCTAGAAAAGCCAAAAAGATGAAAGTTTCTACAAGGGGCTTTAATGAAAACAATAGACAAAATTGTCAAGAAAATACCAAAAACAACTAATGGATAATTATCGAATTTTATGAAACGTACATTAATAGCAAGATAAGGTTAGACATTGTTGAAAAATTATATCACAAGTTCATAAAATTAAAGTCGCATTCATTTTTATAAAGCAGCGAACCCAGTCTTCGAAGACTAGAAATAAAATATTTGAGACAAATAATCCCTTTTAAGAGAATATTCTCTTAAGATTTTCATGAAATTCTCAAGAAATAAACGTAAAATTTAAGCAAATTTCCCAGGAATAAATTTTTCAGAGAATTTTCTTGTGGGCATTAATTCCAAAGAAATTCACGAAAATTTATCAGGCATTTTTTTATGTGGTTACTTTTAATTGCTTTAGATTCTTCTAGAAAATTGCAATTGGAACAAGATGGTATGGCACATAAATGCTTATACTACTAAAAATCTCAAAAAATTCTTATACAAAAATTGTTATTAAAAGAAATAAAATAATTACGTGCACAATTTTTAATATGACTTATTGTGCATACGATGACCTTGTCAGCACTGTAAAGCACAGAGAAAATTTTTGATGAAAATTCAAAATTTTATTTTTGAAAACAGACGTCAGATTCGTAATCAGTGACCCTAAAAACCCCCGAATAACAAGTTATAAGCGAATCCATTAGATTTTAAAAAATCTGTCCTCCATGTTGGATCCGCCATTTTGAATTTTGTAAATCTAACCTCAGATTTGTAATCAGCGACCCCAAAAACCCCTGGGTAAGAAGTTTTAAACGAATCCATTATATTTTTAAAAATATGTTCGCCATATTGGATCCGCCATTTTGGATTTTAAAAAACTGTCACTCGGCATTTGATTTAAAAGTATTCATTTTTAACTAAAGTTTAATCTTATAGCTGGTAATTCAAACGCAAACCATTTTTTGGGCATTGACAAAGAATGCATTACAAAATAAAAAAAATTTATTGAATAATAATAATTGAATGTTTTTTAAAATTGAATTCTCATAAAGAATTTTATTAGCAAATCTTTAAATAATTAAATTCTTTCGACGAATCTTGATAAAATTTCTAAGAAAAATTACATTTTTCTAGGAGTTTGATTTAAATTCGTCGAAAGAATTGAATTATTTAAAGATTTGCTAATAAAATTCTTTATGAGAATTCAATTTTAAGAAACATTCAATTATTCAATAAATTATTCAATAAATTCTGCGATGAGTTTTATTATTTATGAAAATAATCGAATTTCTAAATAGAATTTTATTATTTTTGAACATAATTAAATTTCGGCGAAGAATTTTATTACTCTTGAAAATAATTTTGAATTCCTAAAAAGAATTTTATAATTTACGAAAATAATTGAATCTTTGTAAAAAACTTTAATATTCAAGAAAATAATATAATTCTTAAGAAAATAATTTTTAAAAAATTTGTTAATATTTGAATTCCTGTGAAATTTTTATTACTTATGAAAATCATTGAATTGAGGAAAATTTTTTAAAATAATTGAAATTTTGCAATGAGTTTTACTATTTATGAAAATAATTGAATGTATTGCGAAGAAATTTTTAAAAATAAAATTATAATTACGTTGACTAACTTACTCTTGATTATTTTCGAAAAATTTAAATAAAATGAAAGAATTTAATTATTTTTAATAAAATGTAAAAAAATTTCAATTATTTGTTTATAAAAATTCAATTATCTTGAAACAATAGAATTGAAAAATTTCAAAAATCTTATTTTTCAGAATTTTCAAAAAAAATTTGCGAAAATTCAATTTTATTAAAAAAATTTAAAAAGTGTATCTTTTTTTTAAATTAACTAATAAAAATTTAAATACCTATTAATCTTTGCACTAAGAAACATGAATACATTAGAATGTGACTCTTTATATAAAATTCAATTATTTTTCAATTATTAAATCAGAATACTTTGAAAATTCGATTTGTTAAAAAGTTTTTAATGAAATTCTTTAACAAATTAAATTTTTTTGTCAATTGTATTTCACAAAATTTCTATTATTTGGATAATTTTTTGAAAAATTTATTTACATCCTACATTTGAATCAGTGACTGATTTTTTACTATCAAATTAATTATTTTTAACTAATTCAAATTTAGAGAACAGTATTTAAATATCTATAAAAATTTTAATAAAAAGCGATTTTTTAAAAACAAATTAAAATAATAAAACTTTTTTTAATTTGGTGAAAAAATTCCCGGTTTGGTATAAAATTCCCGGCTTATTCCCGGTTAGTAGACACCCTCTGTGAAAGTCTTGAAATTGTCATGATACGTGCTTTCTTTAATAATCGAGTTAATAATTTTGAATCTGCTTTTGAATGTCTTGACATGTTGAATGAACATGACAGTTCAGTATTCACTTTCTTTAGTGTTAGCATATAGTATGCTACACTAAAGAAAGTGAATACTGAACATGCCAATTTCAAGACATTCAAAATTAACAGCAAAACCTACAAAATGCCTTGAACTTGCTCATAAATAATGGAACACCTTCAAGAGCAACTTTGCAAAACAAAAGGAATTAGCACCTTTAACCACCAAGGACAGTGCCCGGTATGGAATTTGAAAAAGAATCACTTACCGATCCAAGAACTTCATTCTCGTTGGCGACATAGGGCGTCTCTTTGATCTGTTCCTCCTCCTCCTCTTTGACCGAACCCTCCGACTCGCTCTCACTGGCGCTGATCTCGACATCGGCGACAACTCCATTCTCCGGTTGGCTGATATCGTCCAGGTCTGTGTGCGAGGTGTATACAGGATCTAGCGTTACTACTTGACGGGTCGCGTACTCTAGGGCATGGACAGAAGGACTGGTCATGCGGCGGATGGGATTAATAGATGGTACAGATAGAGAAAATGGCGATGATGAAGAATTGGCATTATTAGCATTAATATTTAAGCAATCGAAATTAATATCATCGTCGTCGGCTGCTGCTGCTGCTGCATCCGTTTCGTTAAATGTCGCCGAGCGACCAAGTAATTTTTCCCAATAGGAAACCGCATGGCAGAGATGTTGAAACATGGGCGTTGGCGAGGGACAAACACTTTTTGAATCGCGTTGTGCAATAAATGGCGATATTGGCTGAGGACACGATAGCAAGCGACGTTGTGGTGTTGTCGGTGTACGTGGTGCGTAATGATTCAAACAAATTTGAGGAACGTCATCGTCAATGTCATCTGTCTCTTTTTTTCGTGACGTCGTCATTTTTTGATGATCATCAACGTTTCGCATTAATGACAGCAAAAAAAAATTATTCTACCATTAAATGACGATTTTTAACATTTTCGTTATATCTACTGTTTGTCAATTTGTTCCACAGATTTGAATCTACGCCTCGAGAAAAAATAATCTTTTTCAACATCTTTATTCAAAAACTAACTAATTTTCCTTTTAAATCAAATTTCTCGATTTTTCATTGAAAACAACTTTGACATTGCCTTAAGATTGTTCGCAAATGCGAAAAATTTGTAACAAATAAAAAAAACTATTCAAAAATAATACAAATAAAGAAAGATTGACTTCTAAAATTTCCTTATGCTACATTGTATTTCTTAATTGCAAACAAATTGAACTTTAATGCCGCGCTATTATTTTCAAATTAATCAACGATTAAACGACCCAAATAACGAAATATTACAAGGCTCGGACCATTTACGGATCAATTAATTACGGATAACTCGAAGTTATCAATTTCTTCATGTTTTATAATAACTAAAGATGACCGAGCGATAAAATAATTATTTTATATTATAAGAATATTGTACATCTTCAAAATTAATTTCATTTCAATTCAATTATTATTTTCAAGAATTTTTGATTAAAATTCTTCTAAATCAATTATTTTTAATAATTTTCAAAAAAGTTCTTTGACAATTTTCAAATTCATTTGTTTAAAATATTTAATTTTGCGAAATTTTAATTATTTGCAAATTCTTCAATTAAAATATTAGAAAATAAAAACTTCAAATATAAAAAAAAATTCAATTAAACTTTTTCAAAAAAATTAATTTCTAAATTCGATTATTTCTAAAAATTCACGCTATATTGCTTTAAATATTTAATTCTTATCTAAAATTTTAACTGAAATTCATTTTTAAATCAATTTTTATTAGAAAATTCTATCAGAATTCAATTATTTAAAAACAAAAATTAATAATTTATTAAATAATTTAATGTTTCTTAAAATTGAATTCTCATAAAGAATTTTTTCAATACATTTTTAAATAATTGAATTCTTTTGACGAATTTTAATAAAAAATTTTAAGAATAATAATTACATTTTTCGAGAAATTCGATAAAAATTGTATTAAAAATAATTAAAATTCTACGATGAGTTTTATCATTTATGAAAATAATTTAATCCAAAAAAATTTATGAAAAATTTGAAAATAAAATTGAATTCCAATGAAATTTTTATTATTTATAAAAATAATTTGTAATTTCTCGAAAATTAATTTTTTTTAGTGTTTTTAACTAAAATTCTTTTATAAATCCAGGTATTATTAATAATTTTTGAAAAAGTTCTTTGAGAATGTTCAAAAAAAATTAATTCCTTTGCAGAATTGTTAGTTAAAAGTATAAAAAATTAAAATTTTCAAAGATTTTAATAATGAAACCGCTTTTCAATATTCAATTATTTCTAAAAATTCAAGCTATAATATTTTAATATTCAATTACAATCTAAAATTTTAAGTGAAATTAATTTTTAAATCAATTTTTATTAGAAAATCCTACAAGAATTCAATATTATTTAAATAAAAAAAAAATTTATTGAACAATTGAATTCTTTTGACGAATTTTAGTAAAAGTTTTAAGAATATAATTACATTTTTCGAGGAATTCCATTAAAATTGTATTAAAAGTAATTGAAAATTAGCATTGAATTTTATTACTTATGAAAATAGTTGAATTCCTAAAAAGAATTTTATTTACGAAAAAAATTGAATCCCTGTAAAAAATGTATTATTTGTAAAAATAATTGAATTATTTAGAATAAATTTATAAAAAATTTGTAAATAATTGAATTCCCGTGAAATTTTTATTATTTTATGAAAATAATCAAGTATTTGCGTAGAATTATATTATCATTTTTTTAAATAATGTAATTCTTTTGGAAAATTTTGATTAAAATAGTAGATATTGAAAATCATTAATTTGAGGAAAATTTTTGAAAATAATTGAAATTTTGCCAAGAATTTTATTAAAATTTTTGAAAATTGAATTTCGGCGAATAATTTTATTATTTCTAAAAATAATTGAAATTTTAACGAGAATTTTTAGAAAATTTTGAACATAATTGAATTTTTGCAAAGAATTTTATTACTTTTGAAAATAATTGAATTTCTGCAATCATTTGTAATTTCTCTGAAATTTTCCAAATTATATCGTACAATTTACGAACTTTCCTTCCTTTTTCAATGAAATTACGGAATTTAGGGACCTTTTTTCAAAAAAACTTGCTTTTAAGGAACTTTATGGGATTTACGGACCTATAGTTCGAGCCCTGATATATTACTAAAAAAACTGAAATTTCGAAAATTAATACTTTAATTGTATACTTCTATATTTTAAGAAAATCCAAATCCATTTTTTTAAATAAAATAAGATTTCGAAAAAGAAAATATTTTTCGTTTCAAAAATAAAACCTAAATTTGCCAATTTTTAGCGAAATAGAAAAATGAAGAAAAAATCGAAATAAAGAAATAAAGAAAGGAAGAAAAATTTTTCAAAATGTGACAAGGTAGAAAAAAAGTGGAGAAATATTTTTAAAAAAACAATGTTCGTGATAAAAGGAGAAAAATGAGAGGAAAATATTTCGAAGATTTGATACAATTGGAAAAGTATAATAAAGAGATTCATATTGTATTAGTGAAGAAATCGAAAGTTAATTTTTCCAACGTTTTTTTAGTGGGCAAGGAACAGTTGATTAAAATCACATGCAATTTTCTGTGGTATTTAAAAATTAACAGAAGCAAAATTTTGAAAAAATCTCTCTAAAATATGAAAATTTGGAATTTATTTTTTTATTATTCACAGTTTTAATATCAAATTGAGACAAAAAAAGAATCAAAAGTGTTGCAAAGCAACGTATTGATTTGTTTTTTGTCTCAATTTGATATTCTTAAAAAAGCTGTGTTATTATTTTTCAATTATTGATATTTTTTATTTTAAAAAAACTTTACTTTTTAATTAACATTAAAGAAACGAAAAAAAATTTAATATTATTAATATTTTTTAATTAATATATATAAGATGTTATTGTTTTTTGGATTGTAATCAATTTAGTTAGATGTTGATTTGTTTATTATTTTTTAATCCATATTAAAATCATTTTCAAGCACGAAGCTTTTCGTCCATCAACGATGGACCTCATCAGGTGAAATTCGAAAATTCAAAATTCATAGGATCTCTTCTCTCACATGTCGTCATTCATTTATAAAAGTGATATCAACATTGTAAAAAAATATTGTTGTGAATCCTTACAAATGTTCAACTTTTTCCAAAAAAAAAATTAAATTAAAAAGAACATTGTTGCAAAAACAGACACTTGGTGGGAAATAAAAAACCACATGTATAATTTAAATCAAATGTAATTTCAAAAAAATCACTTTTATAAATGAATGACGACATGTGAGAGAAGAGATCCTATGAATTTTGAATTTTCGAATTTCACCTGATGAGGTCCATCGTTGATGGACGAAAAGCTTCGTGCTTGAAAATGATTTTAATATCCGGATTAAAAAATAATAAACAAATCAACATCTAACTAAATTTTTTAATTAATATTAAGAAAAAGTACTTTTTAATTAATATTAATAAACTTTATTTCTTAATAAATATTAAAAAATAGAAGATTGAAAAATAATTTTCGAAGAGAAATTTTTTCAAGGCAAATGAAAAAAAAAGACAAAGAGATATTTTTGTCGAGTGTATGCAAAAAATTGCGCCAAGCTCTTGGAATTTGTGGAAAAAAAAATTACCGTGTTCATTGAAATGTTTCTCGTAATCCGCTTCACTCCATTGAGTCTCGTGGGTGGTTGTCGAATCATGTTGAGGAGAACGAGGAATTGCACTCGTTGAACGGACAATCAAAGATGAACAGCGAAGCGACAATTCAAGAGCGTCAAGCCAGCATTTACCTGCAGCTTGCGATGGAGCTCTGAATATTAAATACGATGTTGGCAAAGGTTGAACGACAGCGCCTGCAAAAAAAGAAACGAAGAGGAAAAATAGAATCGAAAATAAATTGTTTCTCTTTTTCAATTTCTAGAATTTGTATTTTATTTCCTAAACAAACGTTTTTTTATCGAATTTTTTAATTTTTAATTCCAAGTTTTTTATTCTTATTTATCGATTTTTTACTTTCTTATCGCCCTTTTTTGTTCTAATTCTTCTTAAATTAAATTTTTTTATTTCTATTTTCGACTTTTTATTTTCTTATTTCCTGTTAATTTTTTACTTCTTTTTACTTTATTTCCTTTCTATTTTAATTTTTATAAAATTTTTCTCCAGGGTTTCAACAAAAATTTTATTTTCTCTTTCCCTGACTTTTCCCTGATTTCAAGAAAAAATTTTGCGTTTTTTCATGAGCCTAAAGAATATTCCAATTCACTCTAAACATAATTTGATACTCAAAAAAATGTTCTAATACATTTACTTGCGAATTTCTTTAATTATAAAATTATTCGAAAATATCAATAACTTCTTTTTTAAATAAATATTTAATCATTATTTTTCTTTTTTCTATAGGAATTCAGATTTTCAAAAATTTTAAATTCAAACTTTTTGATATTCATAAGAATATTGTTACTATATTCTTCAAAATTATTTTCATCATTTCAATATTCAATTATTATTTTCTAGAATTTTTAACTAAAATTCTTCTATAAATAAAATTTTCAAAAATTTTAATTATAACCTTTTCAAAATTCAATTATTTATAAAAATTAATGCTATATACCTTATGCTTTTAATATTCAATTATTATCTAAAATTTTAACTAAAATTTATTTTTTAAATCAATTTTTCTTACAAAATTCTACGAGAATTCATTAATTTAAAAAATTTAAATACAAAAATTAATAATTTATTGAATAATTGAATTCTTTCGACAAATTTTAATAAAATTTAGATGAAGAATTGCATTTTTCGAGAAATTTAATCAAACTTGTATTAAAAATAAATGAAATTCTGCGATGAGTTTTATTTTTTATGAAAATAATTTAATCCCTGTCGAGAATTTTATTATTTAAATGAAAATAATTAAATTGAATTATTTGCAAGAAATTTATAAGAAATTTGTAAATAATTGATTTTTTCGAAAAAATGTATGCCAATTCTTTTTTAAATAATTGTATTCCTGGGAAATTTTTATTATTTATAAAAATAATTTAATGTTTGTGTAGAATATTATCAAAAATGTTGTTTAAATAATTGAATTCTTTTGGGACATTAAAATAATAAATTCAATAATAATTGGATTTCTGCGAAGAATTTTATTACTTTTGGAAATAATTGAATTCTTGTGAAGTTTTATAAACAAATTTTTAAATAATTGAATTCCTATGAAATTTTTATTATTTATGAAAATAATCAGGGTGGCCACTTGACCGGGAAATGACCGGGAATTGAAAAATTGACCGGGATAACCGGGAAATGACCGGGAAATTTGATACTAAACCGGGAATTTATTTTTAATTTTATTTTTAAACTGACCCAAACAAAATTTTTTTTAAATTTTTACTCGAGAAGTATATTGTACATAAGTAGGTATAGTAGAGAATACATAAATTAACAGACTTTTGTTAGGGATGAAGAGGGGTTACTGAGAAAATAATATACTTATTTAAATTTAAAGAAATCCTTTTATTTTAAGCGGATTTTTCTTTTAATATTTATTCCACACGATTTTTCTCATAATTTCTATTATTTTTCATACGCTTATTTCAGTTTTAAAGAATCAATCATAAAGTTCATTATGAAAATTTTTAGTTCATTTAAAAAATGAGAAATTTGTAAAATAGTAAAAATTTATTATTTTTTTACAATTTTCATATTATTGTCAGTTCGGAAAAATGTCAAAAAAATGTTATCTCTAAATGAGCTCAATATATTGATTAGTTTAAATTTGTAATATGTATAATACAGAATAATTTAAGATAATTTTTTTTGTTTGTTATTAATATTTTTAATATTTTAAACTAAAATATTGTTTTAATGTATTATATAATGACCGGGAAATAAAAAAAAATTGACCGGGAAAACCGGGAAAAAACCGGGGATTCAATTTTCTACAAAAAGTGTCCACCTTGTAATTAAATGTTTGCGCAGAATTTTATCAAAATTTCTTTTAAATAATTGACTTATTTCAGAAAATTTTATTAAAATAGTAGATATTGAAAATCATTGAATTGAGGAAAATTTTTGAAAATAATTAAAATTTTGACAAGAATTTTTTTTAAATTTAAAAATAATTGAATTTCTGCAAAGAATTTTATTTTATTTTGCAAATATTTTAAAGTGCGTTAAAATTTGTAAAATAATATTAAGGTAGTACGCTCGCGACAGTCACTCTCAAAAGTAAATTTTAATAAAATGCTATAGTATGGTGCAGTTACTGTAGCATATTTTTGCTTGGACTGTACTGAATACATAGTCAGCCCTATGTACAGACACACTCACACACAAGTATACTAGTCAGGTTAGAATATTATATTATATTATATCTTTTAACTGAAACGGTTAATATTGTTAAATCTTTTTGTTATAAATTTCTCAAACATTCATTTATAATATATTAGTTTTTTAAAACAATCTATAGAAAATTTTAGAAGTTATTAGAAGAAATGTGCCGTTTACATGCACTTTTCATAGGTTAACCATGTTAAATAACAAACTTTGAACTTAAATATCTTGTTTTAGAAACGGTCAATTTTTTTAATATTTTGCAAATACATAGATCTTGTTATTAACTATTCTGATTTCAAATTTCATGAAATTCTATAGAAAAGTGCGATCACGAGCGTACTACCTTAAAAAATTCAGTAATTTCAACAGAATTGAAATTAAAATTTTTCAAAAAAAATTAGTTTTACAGAACTATTTTTTAAAAGTATGAAAAATTCAGATTTTCCAAATATTTGAATTCTGAAACCTTTTCAAAATTCAATTATTTCTGAAAATTGCAATTATCTAAAATTCTTGTCTAAATCCATTCTTTTTAAACTTTTAAATTTAACTAATTTCAGAAGAATTTGAATTATTAAAATTTTTCTACATAAAAACTAAATTCTTTAAAATTTCTATATATAAATTTATTAAAAAATTCAAATTAAAAAAAAAATGTTTTAAATAAATATTTTTTCCCCGAATTCTCATTCTCTTTTTGGGGATAAATTAATTTTCAGGTAGATAGATATTAATAATCTGGAGATAAAAATAGAGATAAATATTATTACCAACTCTTCGGCGATTTCAATAAAAATTGGAGCATTCAGTGATAGATTAAACTTTTAGTTATTGCTCTCTCTCTCTCTCTCTCTCTCTCATTTTTTTTCTCTCTGATGATTTATAAAAAAAAAGGTTAATTTTACCGATGGCTTCATTCTGGGGTCCTCGTGGTGTCCAAATCGATTGTTCCAATGGGTGAAATAATTTAAAACAAAATCCATCCTTCTTGCTCGGCCTTTCTATCACTTGACACGTATTCAACAATATCGTTCCAACCCAATGACTACTCTGGAAATAAATTAGAAAAAAAATAATTAAAATCAACATTATATAAATGTAAAAAATAATTTTTATACTATTTTATACTATTTCATACTACTTTAACAAATTTACCGTCAACCGGGGCTATTTTGTGCACCGAATAGCTTTTTTTTATTCAAAGATTTATTTAAATTCAGAATTAAGAGAATAAAGAAAATCAACTTTTGATATATGTTGTGGACATCCTTCTGAAGGTTTCCTATAAATTTTGCAAAGAAAAAAATTTTTTTGTCTTAGTTATAGTCATTAAAAGTCGTGAACACAATAACTCCCTGGATGGGGCTATTTTGTGCATCGAACTTTGTTTTTCTATAATGTTGCGTAAACAATTTTTTTAATCGTTTCTGCTTCATGAAATCTTTTATGTATATATTTGAGAGTAAATTAAAAAAAGAATGACCTAGTAAAATTTTTTTTGTAGATATATTATACAAAAAATGTAAAATAAAGCACTAAAATTTTGCTAAAATCTGGATTTACTAAAAATTAACAATCTTTCTTTAAATTGTATATTACGCAGATAGTAAATAAAATTTTTTTCTTTTTTAATATATATTTTATAATAATATACTAATATAATTATAAAATGATCGTTTAAACACTTATAAAAAACTTTAAAACATCATTTCAATAGGAGCTTTTTTAATGGTTTTGAATGATATTTTTAAAAAACTTGAAATAAATATTTTTAAGGTTAAATAGATAACAATTTAATATCTAATATGATTTTCAAGTTATTTTAAGAGAAACGAGAAAATAGTTTTAAAACTAATTTGAAAAACTTATAAATATTAATTAGTGTTCATTTTTTGAGGTTACGTTGTGCACCGGTAGAGCTTTTAATCGTTTTAATGATTTTAATTAACGTATTTACAGTTTTTTGACAGAAAAGTAAGACAAAAATGTATAAAAATGATAAACAGAATCTTCTTTACTTACTAAATAAAATATTTATGAAAAATATTTGATTTTTTTAAGTGCACAAAATAGCCCCATGGAATCCTAGTTTTTCAGTTTTTTCCACTTTTCTCTTAAAATAATGAATAAAAAGTTAGCGCATTACGTATGTATCATCACAACGCAATTGAAAACAAATATCTAATACACTTTATGAGGCACATTAAAACTCTAGAAGATCTGGTATAATTTTTCCGAACTTTTAAAATTTTTTAAACAAATTTTCCGTTTTTAGGAATTTTTTTCTCTTAATTGCCAAAGAATTAAATAATAACATTTAGTGCTCTCTATTGTCATGTAATCAAACTTTCATTTTACAAAATAGCAGATTAAAATAATTCATTTTAAAAATTTTTTTCATTAAAAAACTCGCGTGCACAAAATAGCCCCCGGATGCACAAAATAGCCCCAGTTGACGGTATACTATTTTTCTATTAAATTTTAATAATTTTACAATATTTTGATAATTTTCCACTATTTTATCTTATTTTAATAATAAATTTTCCACTATTTTATTGCTTTTTATACTATTTGCAATTATTAATTATACTATTAGGAAAATTTATACTATTTTAAATTAATGAAGTGTTTTAAATTTAAAGTTAAGTATTTTAAATAAGTTGTTTAAAAACTCCATTCAGAAAAGAGAATTGAAAAATGTTTCCTTTTAATTTTGAAAAGAAATTTAAAAAAATCGTTATTCACTTGTAACTCTAAAAATAAAATGGAATTTACTTTTACTTTTGGACTCTTGTACAAAAGCAGCAATCCAGGTTTGAGAATACACCACAATTTTGTCCAACTTTTTAATGTTCCTCGAATTTTCAGCCAATCGCTCATAACAACAACTGTTGGATCTTTTAATGAACTCAACAGTTCATTTGCCACACGTTTCTTCTCTATTCGATAATTTTTACGTTGTGCCTTGTAGGATTCTTTTCTTGTTAATTTGCACGTCTCCCCCGACTGAAAACAAACATTTTTAATTTATTTATTATTATTATTATATTTTTTTTTATTTCATCTCAGTATTTTTATTATCATTTAGAAAAATTGTTTTCACTGAATTTTAATTTCAAAGAAAATTTCTTTTGAATTTCAACATTAATGAAATTCTAATTTAATGCTTTGAAGATCAAAAAATACAAAAAATTAATCAAACCAAATTGTTTTCAATTAAAAATATTTCTTTCATAATTTTCAGGGTGGCCGCAAGTCAGGGAAAAACTGAAAATCAAGGAAAAGTCAGGGAATTTTGATCGAAAGAATAACCACAAATTAAAAAACTTTGATACATAAATGTCAATTATATTATATATATATATATATATATATATAAATGTCAATAAATATTTTTATTTAGACGTTTTTGTAGCTAATATTACTATAGCTCATTATAATGGTGTCGTCACATTTTTCATAAGTTTGGACGTTCTTGCGGACATAATAAGATTTTGTTAACAAACGATTTTTAATTATCTTATTTTTTCCTTTTATAAATAAAATTGTTACTTAAAAAGCATTATAAACATTTCAATCACTAATGTAGCATATTAAATAATTCAAAAATTTGTTAATCAGGGAAAATCAAAAATTAGTCAGGGAATTTTGAAAATAAAATTTTGCGGCCACCCTAAAAAATTTTGAATCTATATAATAATTGAATACTTATAAAGAAATTTTAAGTTTACCCAAATTCGTCAAAATAATTAAATTTGTTGCGAAAAATTTAATTAAAACCATATTAAAAATATTTCAATTTTCAAATTTTCATAAAGAGTTTTATCAAAATTTTCGAAAATAATTGAAATTCTGCGAAGAATAGTAAATATTCAAAATTTTTTTTAAATCATTAAGTTCTTTCCAAAAAATGTATTACAATTTTTTTTTTAAATAATTCAATTCTTTCGAAAAATTGTATTACAATTTTTTTAAATAATTCAATTCGTTCGAGAAATGTTATAAATTATGAATATAATTGAAATCATGGTAAGAATTTTATTAAAAGTCTATTAACCCCTTGGCTGTCAACGAGATTTCCACTGTTTGGGCCAAAAGTGTGTTGAAAAATTTTCTAATGGATTTTTATGAAACTCGGTACCCTAAGGTATCTGGGGTCGCTGATTACGAATCTGACATCAGTTTTTCGAAATTCAAAATGGCGGATCCAAGATGGCGGAAATTTTTCAAAATTCGTCGAATTTGCTTGAAACTTGTTACTCGAGGGTTTTAAGGGTCGCTGATTACGAATCTAACATTAGTTTTCCAAAATTCAAAATGGCGGATCCAATATGGCGGACAACGAAATAAAAAATTGATCAGATTGGCTTGAAACTGAATACTTGGCAATTTTCAGGATCGCTAATTACGAATCTGAAATCAGTTTTTCAAAATACAAAATATCTGGTTCAATATGGCGGAAATTTTTTTTAAATTTATTGAATTTGTTTTAAACTGGTTAATCTGATATCAGTATGATAATTCTTGGAGAAATCAAATTTTGATAAATACCCTGAAAAAATAATGACAGATTCGTAATCAGCGACCCTAAAAACCCCCGAGTATTTAGTTTAAAGCCATTATAATTAATTTTCTATTTTTTCGTCCGCCATATTGGATCCGACATTTTGAATTTTGGAAAACTAATGTTAGATTCGTAATCAGCGACCCTTAAAACCCCTGAGTAACAAGTTTCAAGCAGATTCGACCAATTTTGAAAAAAATTCCGCCATCTTGGATACGCCATTTTGAATTTCGAAAAACTGATGTCAGATTCGTAATCAGCGACCCCAAAAACCCCCGAGTATTACGTTCCAAGTCAATCTGATCAATTTTTTATTTTGTTGTCCGCCATATTGGATCCGCCATTTTGAATTTTGGAAAACGAATGTCATATTCGTAATCAGCGACCTCAAAAACCCCCGAGTAACCGGTTTCAGGAACATTTAAGAAGTTTTTAATCACCTTTTTTAAGATGCGCATACAGGGTGTCTAGTAATTTAGAAATATAAAATTCCCGGGGTTTTCCCGGTTTTTTCCCGGTTTGTAAATAATTTTCCCGGATAATTGAAAACTAAAATTTTACAGTAAATTTAATCGTAATATTTGTAAAACTTATAATAAGAATTGTATTGTGATTTACTTGACGGTAATTTCATGTTTAAAATCAAAAACAGGTGTCGCATCACTGTAAAAATTTGGCACAAGCTTCCCAGTGGGCAAAAAACCATCATTGTTTTAAAAACGTTCCAAAAATGTTTTTAGAACGTTTCATGTCTGCCAAATAACGTCCCAATAACGTTATATGTTTCTAAAACGTTTTAAAAGCAATGGAACGTTTTTGGAACATTATTTGGCAGACATGAAACGTTCTAAAAACATTTTTGGAACGTTTTTAAAACAATGATGGTTTTTTGCCCACTGGATTGTCACATCGAAAATCATTTCCCATATAAGTTAGGTCTTAATTGGACAATAATAAAACATTGTCTAATATACGAAGAGAATCAATATACAATTCGAAATTGAAAAAAAATTAAGTTAAGCGTTGAAAAAATGTAACTATTTTTTCCAACAACATAATAAAGTACTTCATAAAAAAATTCCCGGATTTAAAAGAAAATTCCCGGGGTTTCCCGGTTTTTCCCGGATTCCTGGTTCGCTAGACACCCTGGCATATATGCGTCATGAACCACTTTTGGCCAGTTTAGTTTTGCGCATATATATGCGTCAGCGACAGTCAACGGGTTAAAAATAAGTGAATTCTTATAAAAAGAAATATTCCAAAATTTTTCAAAATAGTTGAATTTCAGCGAAACAATTTTAGGAAAAGAATTAAATTTTTTCAAAGTATTTAATTAGACTAAACTTTCAATGCTAATTAGAAATTTGAAAAAAAAATTTTAAATTCAGATTTTATAAATTAAAATGTAAAAATGTGGCTATTTCACCCCGTTCTACTCTATATTTTTTTATTATGGATTTTATTGAAATTTTTCAAAAAAATAAATTTTTTTCGAAGAATTTTATTAAAATTCTTTAAAATAATTAAATTCTTGAAAAGAATTTGATTAATTATATTATCAGAATAATTCAATTCTCATAAAGAATTTAATCAAAATTTTTCAAAATAATTGGATTTCAGCGAAAAAATTTTATTATTTAGGAAAAGAATTTTTCAAAGTATTGAATTAAATTTATTTTCTAATTATGAATTATATTTAAATTTTTTAAAATAATTTAATTTCTGAGGAAAAATTTTATTACAGTTGAATCTCGGTTATCCGAGCCTCGATTATCCGAGATTCCGGATTATTATCCGAGGCACTAAACATGCTCGGATAAAACGGATCGAGCGACTAAATTTGGAAAAAAAAATTTATAAAACCACTATTTGTGATCATTGCATTTAAAATTTCATCCATTTTTGTCGTTTAATATTATTCTAACACTTTAAAACACATGAAAAATAATTTAAAATTTTGAAATTTTCATTTGTTTCGTGTTATCCGAGTTTTCGATTATCCGAGGCACCTCTTCCCCACATTACCTCGGATAATCGAGACTCTACTGTAATTATGAAAATCATTGAAATCTTGCTAAGAATTTTATTAAAATTTTCGAAAATAATTGATTTTTTTCGAGTAATTTCATTAAAATTTTATTAAAAATATTTCAATTCTCATAAATAATTTTATCAAAATTGTTCAAAATATGTAAATTTCTCAGGAAAAATTTTATAAATTATGAAAATAATTGAAATTTTGCACAGAAATTTTATTAAAATTTTTAAAAACAATTAATTCTTTTCGAGAAATTTAATTAAAATTGTATTAAAAATATTTCAATTCTCATAAAGAATTTAATAAAAAAATTTCAAAATAATTTGAATTTTTTGACAAGAATTGAATTCTTTTGAGAAATTTGTTTGAAAATAATTTAATGTGGAAATAATCAAATATTATTAATAATTGAATACGAAAATAATTGAATATGGAAATAATAAAATATTTTCAATAATTAAATACGAAAAGAATTGAATATGGAAATAATCATATTATGTTCTCATTAATTGAAATTGAATATGGAAATAATCAAATATTCTCAATAAATGAGTATAAAAATAAAATGTAAAAAAATCAAATAAAAAAGTATTTTAAATTAATGAAAAAAAACATTTTCATTCACCGTGGTGAATAATAATATACTAATAATAATATAATAATAACATTATTTTCCCGACAAAAAGCACTTTCTACCTCTGAATTTTAAGTTGAAAGGAGAAAATATAATTATTTCATTTACCTTCTCGGACGTGTTATCAGGTTTAATGCATTCCCCAGTGGCCGAGAGTCCTGAAAAAGAAGAATCAACGAATTATTTCCCTTTTTGTATAAATTAATTATAGAAAAAAATGAATACGAAGATAAAAAGACAAAAAATTTAATGAATTAAAATTCAATAAAATTTTGCAAATTTTTCTTTTCTAAAACAAAAAAAAGAAAAGAAAGGAAAGAGGGAAAACTTTCTCTATTTATAAGTTAACGCTGCTTAAATGATAACGTAATCCCTTGCTTCTAGGCATTTCTATGACTTCTCACATTAAAGGGATCAACACACTAGATATTTTTCTCATTATACAAGCTAAACGTTGTGAAGTTGTTGACAAGAAAATTAGTTTTTGTGGATGAAACATTGTATTAATAGGATTACAAATTTTTTATAATTAATTAAAAAATTACATTTTTAATAGCAAATTAGAAATGTAATATTCGTTTTTTAAAATTCTTTGAAAATTAATTTTCTATTCTTCAATATTATTCAAAATGTTCGAAAGTATTTTTCTAGGTATTTAAAAATTAAAATAAATATATTTTTATTGTTTCAATAAAAGAAATATTTTTATTATTTCAACAAAATAAAATATTTTTATCATTTGAATAATAAAAATATTTTTATTATTTGAAAATTTAAATGAGAATATTTTCATTATTTGAAAATTTTAATAGAGAATAATATTTTCATTATTTTGAGAAAATTAAAAACGAATATTTTTATTATTTTTGATATTTGAAAATTAAAAAGAATATTCGCCTTTTCTATTCTACATTCCTATTAAATTTCACTATTAATTTTTCAGTTTAATTACCATTTTCATTTTACAATTTAATTGCAAATTGAAATTTTAACTTTAATTTCAAATTTTTATTTCAATTTTTATTTTCGATTTTCATTTCCCCCGCTTTAATCACCGCAATTAAATATAAAATTAAATTTTCTTCTTCAATTTCCTATTTTTATTTCGAAAAGTTGATTCTGACTTTACAATAATTTTCCCATTCTTTTAATTTGAATTTCCTATTTTTTTATTTTACTAACGAGAAATAATTGAAAGTATTTTCTTTTTAATATAACAATTCAATTAAAGTATAATTATTTTTTCTCTCATCTAAATGAGAATTTAAGACTTCGCACTCGTTAATTAATTTTAAAAAAAGTACCAAAAAGAAGTTAGGGTCAATTGGGGGTAAATGTAAACGGAATATCTATTTTTCATGAAAAACATTAGTTTTTTTTGTTAAAAGGTAAAACGGACGGATTTCTTTTGCATGAACTTGTTACTAGAGTTCCCAAAAAAAATTTGATAAGGTACAAAAAAATATTGATGCACCTGAATCGACTAAAACTGACTGTTTACATTTACCCCGAGATTTTGAAATTTTCCTAAAATTCGGGGTTAATGTAAACACCACTGTAGTTAAGCGAGGTTTAAGAAACAAGTTATTTCAAGTATACTACTGTTTTAAGGGATGGAAAAACTGACAAAAAATTCTTCGTAGATGTGTAGTAAATCAACCAGTTGACTGATAATGTATCATATAAAATAAACAATCAACCATTACAAAATTAGTAATGTAAAAACTTGAATAACTTGAACAAATTTTAATAGATTTTCATTCAACTTGGTAAAAAGAAGTTTTTAAGGTCGCTGAATAAGAATCTAAAATCGAATTTTTTAATTTCAAAATGGTGGATCCAATATGGCGGATGAACCTAAAAATAATATTTTTAAAAATTGATCAAATTTGACGAATCTGGCTACTCGGGGGTTTTTGAGGTCGCTGAATACAAATTTAAAGTCAAATTTTAAATTTTCAAAATGGCGGATGAACCTAAAAATATTTTTAAAAATTGATCAAATTTTCAAAAAAAAAATTTTTTTTTTATCAAATTTTTTTTTCAAAGAGGACCTAATTTCCTTTTCTATGTAATTTTACATTGCAAAATTAATGAAATTGTGAAATAGAAGCAAATTTATTCAATTATATTCTTTTAAAATGTAGTTCAAGTTCTGTTTACATTTACCCCGAGTTTTCGAATTCTCGGGGTAAATGTAAACACTTAATTATTTATTAACTAAATTGACGAAAATAAAAAATCAAAGTCAATTTTTGTTAGGGCATAAATAAGGAAGAATTACATATTTTTGTTTGATTTTTAAATTTATTTTTATGCAAATGCGAGACAAAATACTGAAACAGTAAAATTTTGATTTTCAATCTTTTTTGCATTAAAAGATAATTTACACTATGGCATTGCCAATTGTCAAAATAAAATATTGGCAATACTCAGAACATCTTATAGGTGAACTGAGGTAAAAATATTGACGTCGTACTTATTTTTTAATTTGTAAATTTAGCTGAAACATCTACTGTTTACATTTACCCCTTGTTTACATTTACCCCAAATCACCCTTAATTATTTTCCAAATTCATAGTTAGAATTCTTCAAAAATACAATTATTTTCAAGATAATTTTTAAAATACAAAATTTATTTCAATGCAATTTGACAAACATTCCAATTGTTTCAATTTTGTAAAATTATTTTCGGCAAATTAACTACAGTCAACTCTATGAATAGTGCCGCAAAATTGCACAGCGTTTACGACTTTTCTTGGAACTGTAGTACCCCCACTGTTTGTATATTTCTCTCTTAGGGGAAACTCGAAATTCAGAAGCCGTGCTAGAGTCGCTAAAGTGGGGATAGAGCTCGAGCGAGAAAGAGGAGAAGTGGCACTATTGATAGCGGCACTATTGGTAGAGTTGAATGTATCTTCAAAAAATTTCAATATTACAATTTTTTAAAAATCTCTTTTTTCAAAATTTCTAAATTAAATTATTCAAAAATTCAATAATTTTTGTTAAATAAATAAATACATGAAATAAAATAAAATAAATTAATAAAGAAATTTAAATAACTCTTGTTATTATTTTACGGGAATTATATTAAAATTTTCGATAATTTAATTTTAAAAACCTTTTGAAATTTTTGTGTGCATTTGAATTTTCGGAAATATGTAATTGAAAATATTGAATTTTAAAAAATTAGAAGCTAATTTTCATTGATTTTCATTTTTAAATTTTACATTTAAAGATTTTTCATTAACATTTTTGATAATTCAAATATTTTCAAAAAATAAAAAAAAATGAAATTCCTGTCATTTCCCAAATAGTATGCGTAAAATGTAAAAATAGAAAATCAGATGTAAAGGAAAAGGAAAAAAAAGAGAATAACTAAAATTATTAATTTGGAAAAATTATTCACCTGGGGATAGAGGTGGACCTTCGGTGACGTGCATTGTTGCGGCAAGAGATTCGGACGATGGAAGTTTCGACAGCGATGAGGGATGATGAACTTGTACGCTACTTCGTCGATAGTGTCGATCATCTGCTGGTGCTGCACGTTCATTAAAGAATTTTATCTTCCTAAACACAGGAAGTTTTCTGGGATTTGTTTTTAAATTTTTTTCGTACGAGGATTATTATTGCAATTTCTCTATTTTTAATATTATTAAGACTATTAATATTATACTATTAATTATTTTTTAATTATAATATTAATATATTATTAATATTTTTATTATTTTATTATTATGGATCTTGATATTATTATCAATAATATATAATATAAATAAATAAATAATATTAATTAATATTAATATTCATAATATTATCATTAAATATTAATATTAACATTAACATTATTAATATTATTATTATCAAATTAATTATTTAATATTTTTCTTCTAAATTTTTTTTCTATATATAAATAGAGTTAAAAACCCCTCACTCTATATATATAGAAAAAAAGAGCAATAAATTTTCCTCTCTTTCAAAACGAAAAAATTTCAACATTTCCGAAAAAGATAAAGTCATAATATTGTACATATAAAACAGTTTAAGAAAGATTTTACGATTACTATTACAGTTGAAAATTAGCCCATAAAAAGTATATTAAAGTCATTTTATCTTTGCGATTAAATAAACTATTATTTAAGCGAAGTAAAGACAGAAATTTGTCTTCAATTTTTTTTTTGAATTTTTATGACTTTATAATTGTCAAGCGTAAAAATTAAAATAAAACAAAAAAAGGTTTTTGAATTTCAATAACATTTATTATTTCATTAAAATTATTTTCTTAATCTAATTAAAAATTATTTTAATTACACTTAGACATTAAAATTGATAATTAATAATTTATTATTAATTTCTTTTTTACTCTGAATATATAATAAGTTGTAAATTCTAAGAACCAAAATTTTATTTTATTTATTTATATAGGGGAGTGTAAGGTATGGTGGCGGACACTTTCTTTTTTGCGTCTCTCTCTCTCAAAAAACAATATTTTTCAAAATTTCAAAAGCAGACAGTTGCTGACATCTATTAAGCATATTTCTGTCAGAAGCGGCTGTTAAAATTTAAATTCAGTGAAATTTTACAGCTCTTGGCGCAAAAAACTCATTTTTTTTATTTTTGAAAGTTGTAAGGTATGGTGGCGCATTTGGTGTATTTAACTAAAATATTATGTAGATGTTAAAATTATTTATTAAAACTACTAGAAATGATAAAAAATAACAAAAAGAGAAAAAACTGATGATTTTACATTATAGAAAAAAAAGTTTCACTTCAGTTATGGATACAATTTGGACATGTGAAGAAGCTGGAGGCTGTTTTAACGCAACTGGAATAAGAGAAGACCGCAAGTGTCACATATTCAAGAATTGTTGCATTGGAGCACATGAGGCATTAGTACAGAAAAAATGCAAAGACAATTGAAACTCGTGCAAAAAATGATCCGCCACTGTACGTTACAAAAATTGCGCCATCATACCTTACAAGCAATATGATGGTGTTACTTTCATACAGCGCGAATTGAGAAAAATGTAAAATACAAAAAACTGTTGTCCAAGGTCTAAACAATACGTTCCACACATTTACCAGACTCAATTTTCAAAAAATCTTCACTCTGGCACGCTTAACACACATATCCAATAAAACTTTTTTTCTTTTTTTCACTACTTTCTTATTCAAAATCACTTAAAGTACAAAGCACGCGTTTGATCATTAATACTACTGCATATAAAATGTCATCACGATAAAAGACATCGACCATAGTGATAAGGCGCTTCAGATGTGACGTTACATGCCAGATTTGACAAGTCCGCCACCATACCTTACACTCCCCTAAGTAAATAAAACAAATTTCTGCGATATTATACAGTCATTAAATAAAAAAAAAATTATTGAATAAATTAATGAAATTAATTTAAAGAAAATGTGTAATTTTCCATAAATATTTTGAAAGTAAATTTTGTTTACAAAACAAATTAATTTCAGCGAAAAATGTTTGTAAATAAATAATATTTTAGAAAGAAACGAAGAGAAATTAAGTAGAAAAAGAAAATAATTAAATAAAAATATAAAAGAAAAATCTATTATACGTTTTATGGAATTATTTTTTCTGAAAGTTACTACGACTTTAAGGATTACATTCTCATCACATATTTAAAATTTTTGTTTGCTGATAATTGTGAGATTAAGTGAACTTAAATACAAATTTTAGTTCTGGCTGATAGAAAATGTGAAATTATTTTAACTACTAATTATCTTCGCAGAAACATGGTTTGTTATAAAGAAGCTACAATATTTTAAAAATACAAGTCGGGTAACAGTGACAAGCCTTAAGCCGCTCACTGCTACTTGACTGGTATTATCCCTTTCAACCACGCGTTCGTCTCCTTATTGCAGCCAGCCCTTCATTTGTAAATAACAATTATTTGTATAAACTGCTGCTCAAATTGATCAAATCATAAAATATCTTCATGTTTTTATGAACAACTTAATTATTTGCAAAATTTAAAAATAACCCTAGTTTTTAGGTGCTTTACATAAGAAAAATAATAAAAACTACTAAGTATACTTCCTATGAGATTCAATGCAATTTGAGGGGTAGAACATATAAATAATTCAAATTGATTATAAAATTATTTTTAAAAATATGAAATTTTTAAATTTACAATCATGAAAATATTTTTTTCATTTGAAAGAGTGAAATACTTTGTGTAATCAGTGTAACTTTCATTAATTTATTGTAAACGCATTTTTAGTTATTAATTATTTTTTAAAATGTTGTAATATTCTGTTATAATGCAAAAAAAAACAAAAATTTCAAATTTCAAAAAACAGTTAAAAGGTTTTTTTGTTCTATTCCAAAATACAGATTTTTATAAAAGTTTTAAGATTTTAAAAATCAATAAAATTTTTTTAACACAATAGAACTGGTCGGGCCCAAAAACTTAAAAAAAAAAAGTTTTTTTAAAAAAATGTTATAAAGAAAAGTTGTTTGTAAAAAAATTAGTTTTTTGACAGTTATTAAAAAATAACTCAAAGTTTTGGGTTGGGCAAAAAGTTGTCAACAGGAAAGTTGCAGCTGATGCAAAGCCGAGAAAAAAGTCTCTGGTAGCAAAATCGCATATGCAATAATGTCGGAGATAATGGAGTCGGAATATTGAATTTTTGGCAAAAAAAACGCACAAAAAAAAATATATATAGAGAGTGATTTTTCTGGAAATTACGAGTTTTTTGTGTTCAAGTATGTTTTTCAAGTATTTTAGGGTGAGAATATGTCAAAATCAATTGACTGACTTTTATTCCTTTAAAAAAATTCGATTTTTAGTGTTATTTTAGGATTTTTTAGTTTTTTTTGTCCATTTAAGAGACTATAACATAGAAAATTGAGTTTTTATGAAAAAATGTTTGTATTTTCCTAATCGAAAATAATATAAAGTTAAAAATTCTGAAATTTGAAAAAATTGAGTTTTCAAAATTTTGAAACTACCGTAGTTTTTGTAGTTTTCAACGAAAATGGCTGGTTAACGAACTTAGCCTTCATTTCTACACTAACTTTAAGTGTGTTAAATTTAAAAACGATCCGATAAGTTTTTCAAGAGTTATCGCGGGAACAACATATTACCGTCTATAGACGGACAGACAGACAGACACACAGACAGACGCACTCGCCGGACCATGTTTTTTGGACTCAGGGCACCTCAAAACGTAAAGATTTCATAAAATTAGCAAAAGTCAAAATTTGACCAAAACTAATACCTTCTCATGTGATGAGAATGTAATTAATAAGATTAGAAATTATTTAAATAAAAATATTAAGTAATTAAGGAAAAAAAATTAATTGAGGCCTTGGATCCAATAACTCGCCCGACGCTCGGAGGAACGCGCTAATACCAGTCAGTGAGCAGTGAGCGTTTCTGGGCCACTCACTGCCACCCGACTGGTATTAGCGCGTGCCTTCGAGCGTCGGGCGAGTTATTGGATCCAAGGCCTCAATTAAATAAACGTATAAAGTAATTAAAGAAAAGAAATTGAATAATTAAAGAAAAACAATGTAATTTAATTTAAACAAGAAAAGTAAACGTTATTTATTTTATGTAATATCAAAAAGTTTTTTTAAAATTTTACTACACTAACGATTAAAAAGAAACAGTCGCACAAATCCAATGACATCTCATTAGCGATGAAAACGTAGGAATAAAACAAGCCAAGAAAGTAGGAATTAATTATGAAATGGAAATTAATTAAATTGTGAAAAGAGGAGTAATTAAAGTGAGATGATAATTAATTAAAACAGGAGGATAATCAATTAAAATAAGAAAATAATTAATTGAAATAAAAAAAACTAAATAAAATGTGCAAAATTAAATAAAATCGATAATAAAAGGAAATGAAGTAGAAAAAAGTAAAAAACGGAAAGAATATAGAAAATAAAATAAAAAGTACCCGTGTGGAAAAAGCCCCCATCCATCAAGCCCACACGACGTGAGGGCACCCGGCGTAGGCCGACGAGGGCTGATCCATGTGGGCAAATCCATGAGGGCCACGCCGAGGGCCCGCATGGATTGCCCACATCATTGACTTGCAAAAATTTCTAAGTCCAAACCTTAAATAATTTTTTATTACTTCAAAATTAATATTGAATATTATAATATATTATAATATATATATAATATATTATAATATTAATATTGAACTCACATGGGGGCAAATCCTTGAGGGCCCACACGAGGGGCCCGCATGGATCGCCCACATCATTTACCAGCAAAAATTTTTAAGTTCAAACAAAAAAATTTTTTTTACAACAAAAAATTAATGTTTATAATGATTTTAAACAATGAAAAACACGTTTTTAACAAATATTTAATGGTACTTTTAAAAAAATATAAAACTTACATGAGGGCAAATCCTTGAGGGCCCACGCGAGGGGCCCGCATGGATCGCCCACATCATTGACTAGCAAAAATTTCTAAGTCCTAATAAAAAATATTTTTTTACATAACAAAAATTAATGATTATAATGATTTTAAACAATGAAAAACACCTTTCTTGTTATGGTGTATTAGTGTCAACAATGTTTTATTGAATCATCAAAAGCAAGTCAGCAACTCACCTACAATAAATAAATAATTTTCAAGTAGGTTCCGTAGCACAGTGGTAAAGTGTTTGTCTGATAGTCCGTAGGTCGTAGGTTCTATTCCCGAGTGCGTCAGATTTTTTTTTTTGGTCACGATTTAATTAAAAAGAGCAAAAATCGTTAAGTAACAATGTTATTTATTAATAATTGAACTTGTTTATTATTAATAAATAATGAATTTATTAAGTTAATTTTGAAAAATAAAGTCGAGGGCAAACGCGAGGGCCACGCCGGGGGCCGACGAGGGCGCCCTCATCGATCAGCATGTCGTTTCCATGAGGAGTCTCGCCTGGATCACCCACATGGGCCCCTCATGGATGTGGGCGATCCATGCGGGCCCCCGGTGTGGGCCAACACCACTTTTCCACACGGGTAGGTAATAAATTAATTTTGTTTCCCACCTTTTTTAAAAAAATTATCATTTTAAATGTATTCAATACATAATAATAATTTACTATTCCGTGAACAGAAAGTGTCGTCTTTTGTTTTTCTATATAATTAATGTTTTGACAGATATGTTTTAAAGTGTTGTTTCTATTTTTGTGGTTAAAAATTCGGGGCGCATGACTTTCCCCAAATTCTACTTTATACAATTATAATTGTTATTTAATAGAATTTTAAAATTTATAAACACCAATTACTCTTAAGGTGAGTGGCTATAATTTAATGACAACATTATTACAATACTTAATATTTTAATTTTTAAATACAATCGTTAAAAATATAATATTTATTTCTCATAATTTTTATGAATTATTTTTATTTATTTGAAATAATGATGGTTTTATAGGATATTTTTCAAATAACATAAATTTAAATACGCGAAATAATATTTTACATAATTTTAATTTAATGGAAGATTTAATTTTTTATAATCTCTGTTGCATATAATCAACAATAGATTTTCATTAATTCATAGAATATTCTTCGAATTACGTATTCAGTGACATAAAATAAAAACTAAGCAATAATGTTATCATTAAATTTTAGATATCTACCTTTTGAGTAAATAATAATTATAAAGTTTTAAATTCCATGAAATAACAATTATATAGAGTTAAATTTGGGGAGAGTCATACGTCTCTAAATATTGACAATTTAAGGAATTAAAAATTTGTAATAATAATTTTTTTGTGCGCTATATTTAACAAAATTCCCGGTTTTTTCACGACTTTGTCCTAATTATTTCCGGTTTTTTTTCTCAGCAAATTTAAATTTATTTGATTTCAAATATAAATAAATCTACAAATGGCTTCAAAAATTTTTATTAGAGTTTTTATGAATGATAAATAATTCTTTTGGCGAGTTTCTTAAAATTTTTTGAAAATAATGTTTTTTTAATAATTTTAAATGAAAATTTGATTATTTAATTTTATTAAAATGTTATTGATAATAATTGAATTTTTGCAAAGAATTTTACTATTTATGAAAGTAATTGAATACTTCCAAAGAATGTTATTATTTATGAAAATAATTGAATATTTGCGTAGAATTTTATTAAAATTTTTGAAAAAATGAATTGTACAGAACAATTTAATTATTTATAAAATAATTAAAATTTTGATAAGAATTTAAACAAATTTTTAAATATAATTGAATTTCTGCGAAGAATTTTATTACATTTAAAAATAATTGAGTTGTTTTTTAGAATTTTATAGAAATTTATGAAAATAGCTGAATTCTAGTAAAGGATTCTTTTTAAAAATAGTATTCAAAAGAATTTAGTAAATCTAAAGAATTTTGCAACTTATAGAAATAATTAAATTTTTATAAATTTTAATAAAAATTTTAATAAAATTTTTAAGAATAATTACATTTTTCCAGGAATCTGATTAAAATTGTCTTAAAAATAATTGAAATTCTGCAATGAGTTTTACTATTTATGAAAATAATTGAATATATTGTGAAGAAATTTAAAAAAATAAAATTATAATTATGGTGGCTAACTTCCCCTGATTATTTTCAAAAAATTTAAATAAAATTCTTTAAAAGAATTTTAAACATATCGATAATAAAATCGATATGTTGTGCAAAATTAAAAAAAAAGTAATTGAATTCTGTCATGAAATAAAAAAATTTGGAATTTACATAATAATATTAAATTGAACATCATGTTTTGCGCGTTACATTTGTTGCTACAGTAATAAAGGAAATAAAAAATAATAAAGTATATAAGATCCAAAAAAGAATAAATTTCAATATAATGAATAAATAAAATACAAAAGTAGTAAATGAATAAAATATATAAATAATATAAATTTCATAAGAAAATAAAATAAATTGTTAAAAAAGAATAAAATTTGTGTCAAGATAATTTATTCAGCGAATAGTTAAAAAAAAGAAAGAAATAGAACAAAAACATATTTCATTCTTTGAAAATTTGTAAAATGACATTGCAATTTATTATTATTCGCACGCAAACTTTTCATAAAAGTTCAAGTACAAACTATGTTATAATAAATGTAGTTTTAATAATTGCAGGTCAAAGTATAAAATTATTTCTATTATTATAATTATTTTATTATTACTTTTATAATTGTAACAATTACTATTATTACTAATAATAATTTTTACAATAATTGCCAATAGTTAATAATAATAATTTTTGTTATTATTATTATTATTAAAATAAAAATAATAATTATTATTATTATTAAAAATAAAAATTATTATTATTAATTTAATAATAATAATTATTATTAATCACTATTATTACCATAGACAAAATAAATTTTCTTACCACTGCTAAGTGATCGAGTTACATTTGGTGGGGTCATTGTTTTAAATGTTTCCGTCGATGTGCCAACAGAAGATGATGAATGTAAATCCGAATGTGATCGACGATCACCACCAGGAACCATAATTGGTGTCGAATTCATTTTTATTTATTTTTTCTTCCTTTTCTTTTCTTCAAGTCATCGAAAACAGAACAAAAAAATAGAGAAACATAAGTTAATTACTGCTTTTCCATTTTTATAACTTTACATAAAAGTTGCTTTGTCGCAAACTATAATATATAATTTGTACGATATTCTGTAAAAAAAACAAATTTTTTTTCTTTAAAAATTTTATAAACAAAAACACTTGTAGAATAAATTATAAAATTCCATCCAATTATTAATTACTATTGGAAATTTTATTGCGAAAAATTAATAAAAAATTTATAAATAAATTTATAAACAAATAAATTTAATACAATAACTTTTTTTGTAAATAATTTTAATTTATTTAATTATGTAAATTAATATAAATAATTTACTGTTTATTTTATTTAATTAATATGAATAATTCAGTTTATTTTAGTTAATTAAATTTTAATTAGTAAATAAATTTCAGTTGCTTTTTAATTTCATTACTGCGACAATTTTATTAAATTTATACTTTTTAGTAAATTATTTTATTTTTGACTGTCAATTCCTCTTTTTTTTGTAAATTAATTAATTTTTGATTGCCAATTTCTTTTACTATAATTACTTTTTGTTTTGATAACTGAATTATTCATTTACTTTATTTTTAATTGTTTTTTCACTAATAGCATTGTTTGACAATTGTTACAAAAGCTAATGAAAAGAAAATAATTTCCAAACCTCTTTTGACACTCCTTGATGTGTTCATTAAATATTAACTCGAAATCAATAAAAAAAAGGGCAAAGTTAACTCGAAACTTTTGCAGATCGTTATTAATAGACTTTTTTTTTGCAAAGTATAGAAAACAATTATTTACTGCACTGCAGTAAAGTTGTACCTTGTTTTGTTTTTTTTCTTCTTTCCTTTCGTCACTAAACCAGAATTCTCGAGTAATTTTTCGATAAAAAAACAAATCCTTCACAGAACAGAAAATGTCAGGAAAAAACAGGTTTTGTTAATATTTTTTTTGAAAAAAAGAAAGAGAAAAAAAAATATAAAAGCTGAGTCAGAATATGAAAAAAACACTATTTGCGGTTTATATACATAGTTATTTTTTTTTAAATGAAACCGATTCACTTTTTCGAAACAAGTCTTTGAGTTTTTAAAGTTTTCTTTATTCGAAAAAAGGAACGCAATTTGTCGCACTTTGTTTATCGGAAAATTTATTATTACGAATGTGTCAAAAACATGGAAGAAGCATGCTGTAGATTTTTCACTACGTTCTTATTTTCTCTCCACTCGGCTTTTTAACATCGTTCACAATTGTATATTTGTGTCTGTGTATATAGTATATAAAGTAGTCTTCTTGATATAAAGTCTCTCCTCGTTTATACGCATTTTTGTGCGCGAGCGCGATAAACTTGAACACCCCTTTAGTTGGAATTCCAACAACGTTATTCGATTGATCCCACCTGCAATTGTGCGAATAAGAAAAAGCCTATCATTTTTCCCCACATTCTTCACCGTATATATGAAAAAAAAACCGCGGAAATAAAATTACTTACAAGAAAAAAAATTCGTTTCTTTTATTTCACGCCCCCATATCACTATCCTTTAACAATAAACACTATTTAATATTTTACAATACACAAATAAAAAACGAATCTTAACCTCAAATTTATAATATATATATTTAAAAAAACTATATATTATAATTTCAATATGGAATAATCGGAATAATTTATAAAGAAAATAAAATTAATACCTTGATTAATAGATCCAGGAGTTGTTAAAACTTAAGACAGTTTATTTTCCAGTTGATAGAACAAAAAACACGTGTCCTTTTTGTTTATATAAATAATATTGTAACAAATTGAAAACACCAGAGAGAGAGAGAGAGAAAGAGAGAGGTTAGAAAATCACGATTCACGGATGCGGGACATGACTTTACGGTTTTGTCGGAGTACACGAACAACTTTGAAAATTAGATGTTTACTTCTTTATTGTGGGAGGAAATGGGAATTTTATAGAAAATAATGAACACTTGATTGAAAAACTGATGACGTTTTTTTTGAAAAAAAGATGACATATGACGCACACACGAGCAGGTCCTTTGCACTGCTGTGAACTGCTATGAACATGCTGTGAAATGTGAATGCAGCCGATTATCGGTCTCGATAACTGCGAGTTCGAGATAAAATGGTGGACGCGCGAGAATTTAAATTCAGTAAAGAGAGTATATATAAAGTATATAGTAATAAAAATGGTACTACTAGTAATAATAATAATTATAACAACAGTTATGATAATTATTAATAATAAACGATAATTAATGATACTAAATGATAAAAAAATAATAACAAATAATAATAATAAAAACACTAAAGTGAAAAATTGTAAAAAAATAAATGCGAATAGTTGTAAGAAAAATATTTTTAGCAGCGACGATTGGTAGACCTGTTGAAGATAATTTTTGTTATTTTGGCTAGAGTGGAGAGAAAAAAGAAGAACAGATAAATTCAGTGTGTTAAATTTCTGATGTATCACGCCGATGGCTGACAGTTTTTGTCTATACATAAAAGTGATTTCTTTGCAATTTTTACGTTAATAATCATCTAAACTATTAGTTCACAATGGTAAGAGAGTGAATTTTTTATTTTATTTTCATTTTTATAAGGATTTTTCATTTATTTTTTCCACATTGTTAATTAATTATTGCAGTGTCATTTCAGTTTTGTCACACATCCAGAATAAGAATTTTCTATCTCTGTTATTTACACATTTTCCCTTGATTAATAATTTTAAAAAAAGACTGAAAGAGTAATTTAATTTAATTAAAATAATTCCGATTTTTTCTGTATAGATTAAATATATCTATTTAAGATTTAATGTTGGGGTGAATTTTGAGGTTATGTTGTCCAATGTTATGTTGAAAGGTTTTGCGAGGAGAAAATAAATATACGAATTCGAAATAAATATTATAAAAATAATAAGATTAGAAAGAAGGATAACAATATGGAAATAGTAAATAACAATTAGAAAATATAAATTAACAAATATAAATATCAAATTAATATAATAATTTGAATTTCTTTTGGGAATTTACTTATTTTGGTGTTTTAAAAAAGAAATTCTTTTTAAAAAATATATTAGAAGGAGGATATTTTAAAAGAGTTGCGTTTACAATTTTCATAAATTTCAAATTCAAAACTTTATTTATTTATTGGAATTTCTCGAAAAATATAGTCATTATTTTTTAAAATTTTATTAAAATTCATCAAAAAAATTCAATAATTATTTTAAAAAGCCTTCCTATAATTTATTTAGATTAGAATTCAAGTATTATTGTCAATACATTTTTAATTAAATTTCTTGAAAGAATTAAATAAATCATTTTCAAAAATTTTAATGAAATTCTTTTTAACAATTCAATTTTTTTTCAAAATAATTTTAATAAAATTCTTCGTGGAAATTTAATTAATTTCAATATTTTATCAAAATTCAATTATTTTCAATATCTACTATTGCAATAAAATTTCACAAAAGAATTCAATTATTTAAAAAGTAATATTAATAAAATTCGTCTCAAGAAATCAGTTTAAAAAAATTCTCTTCAAAATTTTAATTATCTTTATAAATAATAACATATTTCTTCAAAATTCAATTATTTTTAAAAAATTTCTCAATTCAATCAAATTTTTTGCAGAGATTCAATTTTTTAATACAATTTTAATCTAATTTTTGAAAAAATGAAATTATTCTTAAAAATGTTAATAAAATTCGTCAAAAAATTTTAATTACCTATTTAAAAATTAGTTGATAAAATTCTTTATGAGAGTTCAATTTTAAAAAACATTCAATTCTTCAATAAATTATTTACTTTTCTATTTAAATAATTGAATTCTCGTAAAATTTTCTAATAAAAATTAATTCAAATATGAATTTCAATTAAAAATTTAGATAATAATGGAATATTAAACTCTCTAAATTTGAATTAGTAAAAATATTTTCTCATTTGAATTAGTGACTAACTTTTTGCTTTTGAATTAGCAGATTTTACTAATAAATAATCGTTTCCATTAATTTAATAGTAAAATTTACTAATTCAAAAGCAAAAAAGTCAGTCACTAATTCAAATTTATAGAGAAAGTATTATAGCGTAAATTTTTAGAAATAATTGAATTTTGAAAAGGTTTCAAATTATAATCTTTGAATGTTTGAATTTTTCCTACTTTTAACTGAAAATTGTGTAGATTTAATTTTTTTGGAAATAGTTTAATGAAACTGTTTTGAAATTATTTGAAGTTTTTATTTTCTAATATATATTTGATAAAAAATTTCCGAATAATCGATGAAATTTTGTAAAATTGAATTATAAACAAAAGGATTTTAAAATTTTTACAGTAACAATATTCTTATAATGTAAAATAATAATTTTATCAGTCGGTCATTTTTAATTATTATAAAACATGAAAATATCGATTGTTCCGAGTCAAAAACTTGGAGTGATCGATTTCTTCATGTTTTATGAAAATTTTTTATAAGTTTAATTTAAAAAAGGTTTGAATTTGAAATTTTGAAAATCTTAATTCTTATATAGAAAAATAATAATGATTAAATAGGTATTTGATTAAAAAAGAAGTAATTGGACATTTTTCTGGGTAATAATTTTTAAACTGAATCAGAATATTCTTTAGAGTCAATGAAAAGAGGAAAATTATTTTCAAAAATTTTAATAAAATTCTTGACAAAATTTCAATTATTTTCAAAAATTTTCCTGAATCAATGATTTTTAAAATTTACTAATTTAATAAAATTGCCAAAAAAAATTCAATTGTTTAAAAAAAATTTAATAAAATTCTACGTAAACCTTTAATTATTTTTATAAAATAATAAAAATTTCACAGAAATTCAATTATTTACCATTTTTTTTTAATTTCTACGCAATCATTCAATTATTTTCATAAATAATAAAATTTTTGCTTTATAATAATAAATTTTTTATAAAATTTTAAATAATTGAATTCTAGTTGAATTTTTAAATAAAAATTAATTTAAAAATGGATTTCATTAAAAATTTTTATATTATAATTGAATATTGAAAGCATTAAAGAGTAAATTTTTAGAAAAAATTAAATTTAGAAAAGTTTTCAAATGAAAATTTTTAAAAATCTGAATTTTTTATTAATTCTGTGGAATTAATTTTTTGGAGAAAGTTTAATTGCGGATTTTTTAAAAAAATTATTTAATGTTTTTATTTTCTAATTCATATTTAATATTGAAGAATTTACGAATAATTGAAGTTTTGTAAAATTGAATTGTTAACAAATGAATTTGAAAATTCTCAAAGAACTTTTTCAAAAATTATCAAAAATAATGTATTTTATAGAAGAATTTTAGTTAAAAGCATGAAAGAAAATTTAATTTTGGAAAAGTTCCAATTTATTGCGGAAATTCAATTATTTTCAAGAGTAATAATATTCTTCGCTAAAATTGATTATTGTTCAAAAATAATAAAATTTTTCTTAGAGATTTGTTGATAAAATTCTTTATGAGAATTCAATTTTAAGAAACATTCAAATTGTTGAATAAATTATTTATTGTTGTATTTAAATAATTGAATTCTAGTAGAATTTTTTAATAAAAATTAATTAAAAAATGAATTTTAGTTAAAATTTTAGATAATAATTGAATATTAAAAGCAATATAGCGTGAATCTTTTAGAAATAATGGAATTTTGAAAAGGTTTTAAATTAAAATTTTTGAAAATCTGAATTTTTTATACTTTTAACTAACAATTTTGTAGAATTAATTTTTTTAAAAAAGTTTAATTGAATTTTATTTTTTGAAATTATTTGAAGTTTTTATTTTCTAATTTATATTTAATTAAAGAATTTCCGAATAATCGAAATTTCACGTAAAATTGAATTGTAAACAAATGTATTTGAAAATTCTCAAGAAGAATTTTTTCAAAAATTATTAAGAATAATTGATTTAAAGAAGAATTTTAGTTAAAATTATAGAAAATAATAATAATTGAATCAAAATTATGAAAATAATTTTGAAAAATTTACAGTAACAATATTTTTATAATATGAAATAATGATAATTATAACAAAAATAATATCACTCGATCATCATTAATTATTATAAAACATGAAGAAATCGAAACATGAAAGACTCGGATTTATCGATTTCTTCTTGTTTTATAATAATACTAGCTGCGATACACGTCTTCGACGGGTTATTAGTTATTGTTATTCCTACTTATATATTAATAGCTATGATACCCGTCTTCGACGTGTTTCTTAGTATTTTAAAGTTTTCCATATTGAGTATTGATTAGTATTTAACCAAATACATTTAAACTAATTTTCTTGATGATTATTAATATTAATTAATGAAGAAGAAAACGAAATTTTAAGGAAAGTAAAAAGATAATGTTTAGAATTTTTAAAATCGCCCTAAGTGTGAAAACCATCATGGCTTAATAACGGCCCAGTACTGGCAAAGTTGTCACCTAGTCTTGGCCGATATTATTGGGACGACTCTTGTGGTGTTAATTACGGTTGGACGTCGGCAGACGTTAATGGCCCAATATTGACTGCCATTACTTACCCAGTATTGGCAAAATACAAAAACTAATATAAATTATTACATTTTTTATTAATTAACTAATTAATTTATCATATTTATACGTCTTTTATTTCACTTTGCTACTCTGACGTGAAGTCAAGAAAGCTTAATGGTTTTATAAGCTACACTACAAGTTATTGAATTCCAAAAAGATTTGAATTTAAAATTTTAGAAAATTTTATCTGGAAATCAGGAAAAAACAAAATTAAATTTTCGAATTGACTTTCTTTGTTTACTGAAAAATTATTTTTCACAGTTCCGCAATCAGTACGACAGTGATGTAACAGTATGGAGTCCACAGGGGCGATTGCACCAGGTTGAATATGCAATGGAAGCTGTAAAATTAGGTTCAGCGACTGTTGGCTTAAAAAATAAAACACACGCGGTACTTATTGCTCTTAAGAGAGCATCGTCCGAACTCTCGGCCCATCAAAAGAAAATAATTCCCATTGACAAACACATGGGAATAACAATTGCTGGACTTACTGCTGACGCTAGAATGTTAAGGTTCGTTAATTAATTTATTCATTTTCTTTTGTATTTATAATTTATTTGCTTCTTAGTCTTAAGAAACAAAAGATTTTTTTTTACGTCGACAAATACGATGGTAATTTCAGTATCAGAATTATAATTTGTTGTTGTTAGTATATTAATTAATTTAATTTGAAAACGATTAAAAATTTTGGTAATTATTGCAGCCGATATATGAGGACGGAATGTTTGAATTACAAATATTCACACGACGATTTATTGCCCGTGAGTCGTTTAATTACAGCTCTTGGAAACAAAATGCAAACTTGCACTCAACGTTATGACAGAAGACCTTACGGTGTTGGTCTCCTTGTTGCCGGATACGATGTAAGTTTATTTTCTTTTTCTCAAAATAATTCAATTATGTTCCGAAATTTTTAGAAATTCTCAATTGTCAAAATTTCAATTATCTTTATAAATAGCAACAACTTTTTACGAAAATTCAATTATTTTCATAAATAAATTTGAATTTTAATAAAATTCTTGATAAAATTTTAATTATTTTCAAAAATTATACTCATTTCAATGATTTTCAATATCTAGTATTCTAATAAAATTTTCCAAAAGAATTCAGTTATTTAAAAAAAAATTTATTAAAATTCTACGCAAATAATTTAATTATTTTCACAAATTTAAAAAATTTCACAAAAATTCAATAATTATATACAAATTTTTCATAAATTCTTTGCAATAATAAAATTATTGCCATAAATAATAAAATTCTTCCCAGCAATTCAATGATGTAAACAAATTTTTATTGTGATTTTTTGAAAGAATTCAATTATTTTCATAAATAATAATATTCTTCTCAGGAATTAAAATATTTTTTTTTACAAATTTTAATAAAATTATTCGCAAAAAATCAATTACTTATTTTCATAAATAATAAAATTTCGGTAGAGAAATTGAATTATTTTAAAAAATTCTTAATACAATTTCTATTTAATAGAATTCAATTATTTTCATAAATAATAACAATTAATTTTGAAAATTTTTAATTGTACAATTTTTTGAAAGCATTCAATTATTTTCTGAAATTTTAATAACATTCTTCCAAAAAATTAAATTATTTTTAAAAATTTTTAATACAAATCCTCCGCAGGATTTCAATTATTTTCAATACAATTTCAATAAAATTCTTCACAAGAATCCAATTATTTTAATAAATAAAAAAAATTCTTCCGAGGAATTAAATTATTATTTTAATAAATAATAAATTTCTTCCCAGGAATTCAATTATTTTAACAAATTTTAATGTAATTCTTTGGAAGAATTCAGTTAATTTCATAAACAATTAAATTTCTGAAAAAAAATTTTTTTTAATTTTTAATACGATTTTTCAAAGAAATTCAATTATTTAAAAAAAATTTTAATAAAATTCTCCTCACGACTTTTATTATTTTTTGTCCTACCTGCACGAAAAGTATGTCATTTCGGGCACTTAAGGCGGGCGCAAAGTAACACATTACGCCCGGGAGTGGAGGAAGTGGGCGGAAAAGTATTTTGCGCCCGTTTGTTAATTATTCGATTTTCTTCATTAAAATGCGACATTTTCGACTTTCTTTTTATGTTGACTATAGAACTGCAAACATTTTCAACTTGTTTTATTTTGTCTATAAAAATTTGCAATTTTTTTTTATTTTCTCTAAAAAAATAATGAGATATTTGGTTTTGTTCCCATTTCGTTTATCAAAATTGTCAATTTTAAAAGTTCTTGTTTCAGTTTTGTTCAATTATTAATTACTACGTTCTAAATAAATACTATGTTTCCAGAATATATTGTTTTTTATTTCTATTTTAAAACTTCTATCATTATAGATTTCATTCGATATAATGTTTATATAGAGCTTAATTTTTAACTAATATGAGCGTTTAATCGTGCGTGCCCTCAATGCCATACTTTCCATGCAGTTAGGACAAAAAATTATGTTCGCATCATGGGCGCAAAGGTGATTGCGACGATGGCGAAATGAAGGGACCGAGGGGACATAATTTCGCGCCCGAGGCGAAGCCGAGGAAGCGAAAGTGTCCCCTCGGTCCCTTCATTTCGCTATCGTCGCAATCACCTATTTTGCGCCCTTGTTACGAAAATAACTATTCCATAATTTTTTAATATAATTTAAATTAAATTCCTCGAAATAATTATTTTCGGGAAAATTGAATACATTTTTTCACAGAATTTCAATTATATTCAAAAATTTTAAGAAAACTGCTAAAGAATTCAATTATTTTCATAAATCTGGAAACTTGATTAAAACTGTATTTCAGAAGAATTTCGTTATTTATGAAAATATGTTTTTAAATTCTTGTAAAGAATTTTACTAAAATTTTTGGAAATAATTGAATTTTTAAGAATTTTTTCGATAAATTTTATTAAAGTTAAATTAATTAAAATAAAATTGTTGAAAATAAAAAAGAATAAAATAATTGTAAATTGGAATCGATTTACTAATTTTTGTAAATATTGCCCACTTTTTTTAGGATCAAGGTCCACATATTTATCAAACGTGTCCGTCGGCAAATTATTTTGATTGTAAAGCAATGGCTGTTGGTGCACGTTCTCAAAGTGCTCGCACATATTTGGAAAAGCATCTCAACGAATTTTTAAGCAGCGATCGCGATGAACTCGTGAAGCATGGATTGCGAGCATTGCGCGATACACTGCCTAATGAAGTTGATTTATCCGTTAAGGTATTTTATTTTTATCTCTTTCTATAAATTTTCTTTGTTATAATTTTATTTCAAAAATGTATTTTTATATTCTTTGATTTTCTATTTGCGTCACGAAAATCTCTTTTTATATATTTTTATTTAAAAGTGTCTTTTTATATTCTTTGAGTTTCTCTTTTTATACTTTTGCTTTTTATATTTCTATTCCAAAAACTTAACTTTTACTTTAAAAAGTCAAAAAGTTTTTTTTTAAATTAATTTATTAATTTTATTTTATTAATTAATTGTTTTTTAATTAAAATTTCAGAATGTTTCGATTGCAATTGTCGGTAAAGACACAGAATTCACGATTCTCGACGAGGCGGCGACGTCGGTTTATCTTTCTGAAATTGAAGGCGACGAGAATAGAGGAAGACCAACCGAGCCAGAGGTTGCGGACGATAGTAAACCACCTCAAGATCCACCTGCCGATCAGGGCCCACAGGATCCACGTGTTTCGGTCGCTATGGATACCGAATAAGCGGTTTTATATTTTTAAAAATTTGTCACTTTTTTCATTTAATAATAATAATAATAATAATAATAATGTCTACGTTTTTTTCACAGATTTTCTCTTCTTAAAAAGATAACCCCATTTTTTTCTTGTTATTTAATTTAATTATTTGAATTTCTCTATTTCAGACTTCGCACTCGATAATTAATTTTAAAAAAGTAGCAATAAGTAGCTTTCAAACTAAAAAAAAGTAGCGAAAAAGTAACTATCGCAAAATTAAACTTGACGACCACAGGGCTCGGATTGTGCGACTTTATCGACTTTTTTCGACTTTTCTGAGGAAATATGACTTTTTTCGACTTTTTTGTGAAAAAATGCGACTAATCGACTTTTTCAAATTTTTTTTAGAATTTTATCAGAACTTTTGAAAATAATTAAATTTCCAGGATGAATTTTATTATTTATGAAAATAATTAAAATTTTGACGAGAAATTAAAAAAAAAAAATTAAAAATAATTGAATTTCTAGGATGAATTTTATTATTTATAAAGATAATTTAAATTTTGACAAGAATTTTATTAAAATTTTTGCACATAATTGAATTTCAGAGAAGAATTTTATTACTCTCAAAGATAATTTAAATTTTTAACAGATTTTTTTAAAAATGTTTAAAAGTAATTGAATTATAACAGAAGAATTTTGATATTTATAAACAGAATTGAAATTTTGAGAAGAATTTAAAAAAAATTTTGAAATTAATTTACTTTCTGCCAAGAATTTTCTTACTTCTGAAGATAATTGAATTTTGCAAAGAATTTTGGCAGAACTTTTGAAAATAATTAAATTTCCAGGATGAATTTTATTATTTATGAAGATAATGATAATTTTGACGAGAAATTTAAAGAAAATTTTGAAAATAATTGAATTTCTGCGAAGAATTTTATTAATTTTGAAAATAATTGAATTTATGGAATGAATTTTATTATTTATAAAGATAATTGAAATTTTGACAAGAATTTTATTAAAATTCTTTGCAAATAATTGAATTTTAGAGAAGAATTTTATTATTCACAAAGATAATTAAAATTTTTAACAGATTTTTTTTAAAGTAATTGAACTTTGCAGAAGAATTTTGATATTTATATACATAATTGAATTTTTTTAAAGAATTTTCGTACTTTTGAAGATAATTGAATTTTGCAAAGAATTTTATCAAAACTTTTAAAAATAATTAAATTTTTATGATGAATTTTATTATTTATAAAATTTTGACGAAAAATTAAAAAAAAATGTTGAATATAATTAAATTTCTGCGAAGAATTTTATTACTTTTGAAAATAATTGAGGCCTTGGATCCAATAACTCGCCCGACGCTCTAAGGCACGCGCTAATACCAGTCGGGTAGCAGTGAGTGGCCCAGAGGCGCTCACTACTCACTGACTGGCAGTCGCGCGTTCCTCCGAGCGTCGGGCGAGTTATTGGATCCAAGGCCTCAATTAAATTTCAGAGAAGAATTTTATTAAAATTTTTTTTAAATAATTGAATTTCGGAGAAGAATTTTATTATTTATAAAAATAATTGCCATTTTAAAGAGTTTTTTAAAAAATTGTTAAAAATACCTAATTAAAATTTTACTATTCTCTTATATTTTTTAAATTTTATTCCGAATTGTTTGATATTAATGTATCTGTTGTCGAGAAATGTGATATTTTTTACAATTTTGTGTTTTCTTTTTGTCGTTTTTTTCTAAGACTTCATGCGACTTTTTTTCGACTTTTTCGGAAATTTTATGCGACTTTTCGTGACTTTTGTTGTAAATTTATGCGACTAAAGCGACTTTTTTTGAGTCTTAAAGACGATCCGAGCCCTGTCCGACCAAGAAAACTCGTTTTAGACACTTCACAAAACTGACAAAAATTCCATTCTATATTTTATAAAAAAAATTATAAAAATTTCTAAATAATTGATTTCTTTCGACTAATTTTATGCAAATTCTAATTTAAATAATTGAATTCCTAAGACATTTTTATTATTCATAAAAAGAATTGAATTCTTACGAAGATTTTTATAAAAAATTTTTTAAATAATTGAATTTAGTTTAGAAATTTTATGAAAATAGTAGATATTGAAAATCATTGAATTGCGAAAAGCTTTTAAAAATAATTAAATTTTACAAAGAATTCTATCATAATTTATGAAAATAATTGAATTCTTGCGAACGATTTTTTTAGAATTTCTTTAAATAATTGAATTTCCCAAAAGAAATTTTTTACTTTTAAAAATAATTAATTTCTTGTAATGAATATTGCTATTTATGAAAATAATTGAATTTTGCAAAGAATTTTATTAAAATGCCTCAAAATAATGGAATTTTCGGGAATAATTTTGTTATTTATCAACATAATTAATTTATTTATGTAAATAATTGAATTCTTGGGAAGAATTTTATTAAAATCTAAGAGAATAATTGAATTATTACAAAAAAATTTTATTAAAATTACATTTATAATAATTGATTTCTTTCGAACAATTTTATTAAAATTTTAAAAAATTCTAAAAAGAATTTTATTATTTACGAAAATAATTGAATCTCTGCAAAAAATTTTATTATTTACGAAAAATAATTGAATTATTGTGAATAATATTGTATAAAAATTCTGTTAAATAATTTATTTATTTGAAATTTTTTTAAAAATGCTATTCTAAATTAATTGAATTCCTGTGGGAATTTTATTATTTATGAAAATAATTGAATTTTGGATGAATTTTATCAATTTTTTTTAATAATTGAATTTTTTTTGCGAAATTTTATGAAAATACTAGATATTGAAAATAATTGAATTTCGAATATTTTTTGAAAATAATTGAATCGTTTTAAAGAATTTGATTATAATTTTTGAGAATAGTTTTTTGATTTCTTGCATTCGCAAATTTAAAGTAGTGAAAATTCTAAAAAAAACAGATAGGTACAGTAGGTTCTAGTAGATTAGTGCGAAGCCTGTTATTTATTCACAGTTCTCCGTTTATACGGACAACAAAGTAACATTTACTACTTATTTAATATTTTACTACAAAGAATACGTATTAATAATCTAGTTTTAAATTTAGAAATTGATTTATAGGTGTGAGTAATATTATTTATTCAACTACCTTTTTTTGGTTCTATTTACATATAAATTTGGTATATTCCGTTCTTTTTTCATTTTCTTTTCATGAAAATAGAAGAAATTTATATTTTAAGGAGAGATTTTATTTTCTCCACTTTGCTTCTGTTGTCGTTCCTTTAAAATGTTTGTAAGGAAAAATTCGCCGGCTTTATAAGACGAACGAACCAAAGGCCCACTGGCCGTGTAGAGAAATCCCAATTGATTGCCAACATTTTCCCAAGCTTTAAATTTCTCCGGTGTTACGTATTCAATGACTTTCAAGTGACGCTTTGTCGGTTGCATATATTGTCCAAGTGTCAATGCATCGACACCGGCGTCACGTAAGTCCCTCATTGTTTGCTCAACTTCCTGATCAGTTTCCGATAGGCCCAACATTATTGATGATTTTGTTATTAAATTAGGATTCACCTTTTTCGCACCCTCCAGCACAGCGAGTGATTGTCTGAAAGAAGAAATTTATTTATTCTATTGTATTTTTTTAAATTTTTACTATTATTATTTATTACTGTACTAGCCTTCAATTTTTTCAACTTCTGACAATAATTTCATTTAAAATAACTTAATTCTTAATAAGACCTATCATAAAATTATTACTTAGAAATTATTTAATGAATAATTTATTAATTTTACTTAAATATTTCAAAATTAATTCAATTTTAAGAGCTACATTTATAAATTTTCATAAATAGATGAACTTTAAAGCTTTTGATTTAAAATTTTATAAAATTTCAAGTTTCAATGAATTTAATTGGAACTTGTTAAGAACTTAGACTATTGGAAAATTTTAATAATTCAATTTCTTCTGAAATTAGTTAAATTTTTAATATAATATTTAATTAATTATTAAGAATAATGAATTTATAGAATTATTATTGCAGAAATTCAATTATTTTGAAAAGTAATCAAATTCTTGGAAGAAGTTCAATTATGTTAAAGAATTTTAAAAAAATGCTCGTCAGTATTTAAATTATTTTTAAAAATAATATTTTCAAAAATTTTTCTCTATTCAACGATTTTTAATATCTACTATTTTAAAAAAATTTTCCAAACGAATTCAATAATTAAAAAAAAATGTTATTAACATTCTAGGCAAAAATTTAATTATTTTCATAAATAATAAAAATTTCGCATTAATTCAATTATTTACAAATTTTTTATAAATTTCTTCGCAAAAAATCAATAAAAAATAATAAAATTCTTGGCAAGAATTCAATTACATATTTCCATAAAAATAATAAAATTCTCCTTCAGAATTCAAATATTTTTTACAAATTTTAATAAAAACTTTTCGCAAAAATAAATAAACATAATTTTCATAAATAATAAAATTTCTGTACAGAATTGAATTATTTAAATAAAATTCTAATGCGACTTTTCTAAGAAATTCAATTATTTAATAGAATTTTAATAAAATTCTCCAAAAAAATTTGATTATATTCAATAATTTTTAATCTAATTTTAATTAAGTTTCTCGAAATAATTATTTTCAGAAATATTAAAATACATCTTTTTAGATTACCAATTATATTAAAAATTATTAAAGAAAATCTACAGTAAGAATTCAATTATTTCCATAAATAATAAAATTTTCTGCATGAATTCAATTAGTTTCATAAATATTAAAATTTTCTACAGGAATCCAATTATTTTCATAAATATAATATAATTTTATACAGAAATTCAATTATTTTCAAAAATAATAAAATTTTTCAAAGGAATTCAATTATTTTTCAAAAATTTGAATACAATTCCCGTCAAAATTTCAATTAGCTTTATAATTAATAAAATTCGTCTCCAAAATTCAATTATTTAAAAAAAATTTCGTCAATTCAATAATTAATATTTACTATTTTAATAGAATTGTGTAAAACAATTCAATGATTTAAAAAAAAATTTTGATAAAACACTACGAAAACATTTAATTATTTTCATAAATAATAAAAATTCCACAGGAATTAAATTATTTGCAAATTTTTTATAAATTTCTTTGCAATAATTCAATTATTTTCGTAAATATTAAAACTCGTCGTAGAATTTTAATTATTTTTAATACAATTTTAATCGAATTCCTCGAGAAATTTTATTATTCTTTTATTGAAATTTGACGAAAAAATTAAATTACTTTAAAATTTTTTGATAAAATTATTTAAGAGAATTCAATTTTAAGAAACATTCAATTATTCTGGAAATTATTTATTGTTGTATTTAAATAATTGAATTCTAGTAGAATTTTTTAATAAAAATTAATTAAAAAATGAATTTTTGTTAAAATTTTAGATAATAATTGAATATTAAAAGCAATATAGCGTGAATTTTTTAGAAATAATTGAATTTTGAAAAGGTTTTAAATTAAAATTTTTGAAAATCTGAATTTTTCATACTTTTAACTAACAATTTTGTAGAATTAATTTTTTTAAAAAAGTTTAATTGAATTTTATTTTTTGAAATTATTTGAAGTTTTTATTTTCTAATTTATATTTAATTAAAGAATTTCCGAATAATCGAAATTTCACATAAAATTAAATTGTAAACAAATGTATTTGAAAATTCTCAAGAAGAATTTTTTCAAAAATTATTAAGAATAATTGATTTAAAGAAGAATTTTAGTTTAAAATTATAGAAAATAATTTTGAAAAAGTTACAGTAATAATATTTTTATAATATAAAATAATGATAATTATAACAATAATAATATCACTCGATCATTATTAATTATTATAAAACATGAAGAAATCGAAACATGAAGACTCGGATTTATCGATTTCTTCTTGTTTTATAATAAATATTCTTACAAGTTATTGAATTCCAAAAAGATTTGAATTTAAAATTTTAGAAAATTTTATCTGGAAATCAGGGAAAAACAAAATTAAATTTTTGTGACAACCCTGTATTTTTTGTAATATTTTGAAAGAAAAAGGCGCCTTTTGTGAAAATAGTCAGAAAAATGTCCAAAAAATCATTATTAGCCGAGTCTACAATTAATATTTAATATTATTATATTTACTATTTTTTTTACTACTTGAAATATCAGTTCAATTTCATATTTATTTGCTGTTTTTTTACCTGTATCGTGCACGTCTATCGCGAACAAAGGGCGTGAGTCGCTCAACAGTTTCGATATTGTGAGCAAAAACATCGAGTTTCGAATCAACAACAGTAGTGACACAATCCTGATTCCCTCGGAAATCGGGAACTAAACATTCAACCAAAATGTTGCTCCTGAAAAATAAATGGAAAATAAAATAAGGCGATGAAAATTGTAAATTAATTTTTTTTTTACTCATTGGCAATTAAATATTTACGAATATTTTAAGTTTTAATTTTATTATTCATATTTTATTTTTAAAAGTTTTGAACTGAAATTTACAACGTCAAAACTGACGATTTTCTCAGTAACAATTTGAAAAATCGTCAGATTTGACGTTGTAAACTTTAGTTCAATTGAATTAAAAAGAAGTAAAAAAAAGTGTTTTACTCCCTAAACTAAAATTTCTCCTTCGAGAAATTTTTACTTTTACTATTTTTACTTTTTTTTTAAATAGTTCTCTGACCTCTTTTTAATTTCTCGCACAGTATTTGCGATGTGTTGCGCTCCTCCGTCATCTAAATCTGAAAAGAGACGTTGATTTTAATTTTGTTTTCGAAGGTAAAATTAATATTAATTAATTAATTAATTAAATATTTAATAAATATAAATAGTTTACCATCCCGATCGACGGAAGTAAGAACAACGTAATCGAGGCCCCAATCAGTGATCGCAGTGGCCGTATTTTTAGGTTCATTTGGATCCAACGGTGGCGGAATTTTCGCCGTTTTTATGGAACAAAATCGACAACCTCGAGTGCAAGTGTCGCCCATTAACTGAAAAATAGTAAAATTCTTTTAGAAAATAATTTTTCCATTGTAAATAAATTTCGCTTAATTTTTCGGTTCTTTTTATTATTTTTGTTCTAATTTCGTCTACTATTTTTATCATCATAATATATTTGATCTCGTCTCATTAAAAGAGATAAAATTGAAAAGGTTATCAAAAGTATTGAGAATTAAAATCAGTGACTATGGAAATCATTTTTTTTTTCTCTACAAAAACTATAGTAAAATTTATATTTGTGTTTTCTAAATATTAATTTCTAATTTTAAAAATATATTTCAATTATAATAACCATAATTGTTGCAGTCGCTGTTCCATGACTTCCTCCACCCCAACATTCACCAATATTTGGACATCTCGCCTCCTCGCAAACTGTACTTAATTTCAAATCACGTAATTGCGATTTTATTCGACTGTAATTCTCTCCCATTGGTATCTCTCTCTTTAGCCATGGCGGTAATCTTAATCTTGTATTATCGCCTTTCTCCAATTTCAATTTACCCTCATACTTTATTACTGGTTCGTCTGATAAAAAATTTTCCAATTGCGGTCCATTTGACAGTTTCTCGGAAAAATCCTCCCTCGTTATTTTTGTACAATTTAAACACTGATTCTGAAATTCAAGAAACAGAAAAAATAATACCTTATAATTAACAAGTTGAAACAAATAAAAAAAATTTCTCAAGAAAAAATATATTGTAACTAGTGTGCGAAACATGATATTCAATTTATTATTATTATTATTATTCAAATAAAAAATTTTTTATTTTCAAATATAACTTTCAACTTTTAAATAATTTCAGTTTCAAAAAATTGAAAAATTATTTTATTCAGTTAATAATTAATTATTATTGTTTATTATTTTCAAAAATTTTATTAAAATTCTTCGAAACAATTTAATTATTTTTATGAATATTAAATTTTTCGCAAGAATTTAATTATTTACATTAATTAAAAAATCCTTCTGAGGAATTCAATTGTCAAATTTTTCAATTAAGTACAATTACTATTAACAACATCGATTATATTAAAAAAAATTAAAGATATTTTTGGTAAGAATTCCAGTGTTGTCAAAACCTATAATTATTCTTCGAAAAAATTAAATTCAGTTATTATAAAAAATAAAATTCTTCTCAGGAATTCTTCAGAAAAATTCAATGATTTTTATAAATATAGTAAAATTCTTTGCAAGAAATTCAATTATTTTCATGCAATTTTAACCCAATTTCACGAAACGATTCAATTAATTTTTAAAAAATTTTAATACAATTTTTAAAAGAATTCAATTATTTTCTAAAATTTTAATAAATTCTTGTAAACAATAAATATTAATAAATATTAATAATATTAAAATTTTTGTCAGGAATTCAATTATTTACATAAAAATAATAAAACTCTTCGAAGGAATTCAATTATTTTGATAAAATTCTTCGCAAGAAGTCAAATATTTTCATAAATAATAAAAGTTTTCAAAGAAATTCGATTATTTTTAAATATTTTGATAATATTCTTGACAAAAAGTACATTATTTCTATAAAAATAATAAAATTCTTGTTAAGAATTCAATTATATTCAAATATTTTGATAAAATTCTTCGCAAGAAGTCAAATATTTTCATAAATAATTGTCTTCAAAGAAACTCAATTATTTAAAAATATTTTGATAAAATTCTTGACAAAAAGTCAATTATTTCTATAAAAATAATAAAATTCTTGTTAAGTATTCAATTATTTTCAAATATTTTAATAAAATTCTTCGCAAGAAGTCAAATATTATTTTCATAAATAATAAAAGTCTTCAAATAAATTCAATTATTATTTTTAAATATTTTGTGATTTTAATAAAAGTCTTGACAAAAAGTCAATTATTTCTATAAAAATAATAAAATTCTTATTAAGAATTCAATTATTTTCAAATATTTTGATAGAATTATTCTCAAGAATTCAATTATTATTTTCATAATTAATAAAATTTGTCGAAGGAATTTAATTATTTTTCAAATATTTTGATAAAATTCTTTGCAAGTATTTTAATGATTTTTAATAAATTAATTTTAAAATTGATAACATTTAAAAAGGTAAAAAACAAAAAAGCAAACAACTAGTGAAATTAATTAATATTATTAACAAAATCAAAAACAATAAATTTAATATAAAAAATGCACACAAAAATTTTTAGGTTTGGAAGCAGGTAAAATTTTTTGCGACCAAATTAAAATCAAAATGTTAATTAAGATTATTTACAAATATTTTACAGTATTTAAATAAACTTTCAATTTAAAAATAGTAATTTATTTATGGAGAAAATCAATGAAAATGACATACTCCGGTTTGAAAATTAAAAGCTCCTTGATGTTTGAAGCAGAAAATTCGTGTTGTTCTTAACATTTTTTCTAAAAACAATTTCGCTTAGTAAGAAAAAACACTTAATAACTATTTTATTTACATTATTAGAAACTTAAAAAATAATAAAGTAGGTAAATTATACATGTATTCTTTCCATATAGAATAGAAATGATAGAAATGCGCGTTTTTTGAATGAAAAATGACCTTGGACAAAGGTGACATAACCTCAAAAATTGGCGCCCTCTTTACTCACCGCGCATGCTCAAAAATCATATGTTTTGCGTCATCTTCGTCATACATAAACATGTTTTTGTTGTTGTATATTTCCAACCATTGTAGAGTGTTGAACTAAGCGTGATTCGTTTTCTTTATTAAATATTATAATTTACTTTCCAAGTTTTGATCTCTCTGTCTTTCATGTAACAAAATTTTGCCAAAAACACTTTTTCGAATATGTGATGTCTTCAAACGAAATTTTAGTATCGCTCTGTGTTATTCGAATCGAAGTCAGTGATTACGATTCGGAACAAGACGTTGGTAATTATTAATTATGCAATTTTTGTTTCTAACAATTAATATTTCATGTTCTTTCGTTTCTTTTGTCGAAAATAGTTTTGTTTATAGGTTATGTCAACATTCGTGCTGAATATTCAATCCTTTTGTTTAGTATAATTATTAGAATCCTTTTTTTTTCTTTTTGGTATAGAGAAAAGCTTTTTGTGTCATTTATTTACCTTTTTTAAAGCAATGGCTGTAAGAAAAATGCGAGGATGCCGTGAGCCAAGGGAAATAACAATAGAAAATTATTCAAATTCCGAGGAGGGTCCAGTGCCACTTTTACATCATCAGAATTTAAATAAATCACATTCAACATCGCGTATGAATTCAGAGGAATCATCGATATCGCAAATTTTATCTGAAGGTGCAACATCGTGTAATGTTGCCGATCAAATTAATTTTTTCTCCGGGAATCCATTTGTTGAGGTCACCAAAGGAATTTTGCACTTGTTTAAAGAGGAGTGAGTTTTTTATTATTACTTTCAATGGTATTTTTTACGTATTTATGATTATTAATTAAATTCGAATACTAATTGTTTATGAACATTGAAAACAGTGAATTAACGGACGTACAATGCGCTGCAACACGAAGCAATACAATTTGCATGCTCTCAGTTCCTGCAACAATGACTTGTCACGATGTTTTAACATTCACTGCCGCTTGTCATCAAAATATTCAACATTTTCGAATTTTGCGTGACGATAATCCAGATCAATATATGGCTTTGATCACTTTTAGGAATTCCGTAAGTGCAAAACAAAACAAAAGAATACATTCGGAATTCGGTTTCTAATTTTATTCATTATTTTCGTATTTGTTTATTTTTTCTATTCAACATATGCTGGTCAAATTTTATCCATAGGAATTAAGATTTTCAAAACATTCAAATTCAAACCTTTAAGATGTTCAACAATTTGTAAAAATATTAATACAAAACATGAAGAAATCGATCGATCCTTTCAATTTAATTATAAATTTCTATGATTTTTACCTATAATTCTTCTTTAAATCAATTATATTTCTAATAATTTTTGAAAAAGTTCTTTGAGAATTTTCAAATCCATTTGTTTACAAATCAATTTTACATGAAATTTTGATTATTCTGAAATTCTTTAATTAAATATTATATTAGAAAATATAAACTTAAAATAAAATTTCAATTAAACTTTTTCAAAAAAATTAATTCTTTTACAGAATTGTTAGTTAAAAGTATGAAAAATTCAGATTTTCAAAGATTTTAATTTGAACCTTTTAAAAATCCAATTCTAAAAATTCACGCTGTTATGCTTTTAAATATTCAATTATTCTTGTTTAATAATTTAAAAAATTTTAACAAAATTCTCCTCAAGAATTCAATTATTTACATAAATAATAACATTCTTCGTAAAAATTCAATTATTTTTATAAATAGTAAAATCTTTGCAAAAATTCAATTATTTTTAAAAAAATTTCACTAAAGAATTCAATTTTTTTCTTTATTCCCTATCAAATATTTTTAAAACGAATTCAATTATTTTCTAAAATTTTTATAAATCGTTCGAAACATTTCAATTTTATTTATAAATAGCGATATTCTTTTAAAAATCCAATTACAGTAAAGACTCCATTATCCGGACCCCTATTATCCGGATATTCGATTATCCGGACAAATTTAGAATTAAAAATTTTTTTTTAATATAAAGTTTATAAGGTCTCAAGCCGTTAACTTCTATTTTAAATTTCTCCCCTCCAACAAACACGAAATGTTGCGTTTTAAAGTGTTTTAATTATTTTAAGAAAATGTTTATGTAAATATTTTGAAATATTTCTAACTAAATATTTATTAATGTTGACTTTAAAAGTTTTAGTTTGTTTAAGTCTTATTTTAACACATATGCAAATAAATACATAAAATTATGAATAAAAAATTTGTTTAATTCGTAGTTTACTCGATTATCCGGACAAGTGCCTGCATCCATTAGTCCGGATAATGGAGTCTCTACTGTATATTCAAAATAATTTCACGAAAGAATTCAATTTTTTTCTTAATTGGTTATAAAAAATTTCAAAGGATTCAATTATTTTCTAAAATTTTAATAATCTTCGAAAAAATTCAATTTACTTGTAAATTTTAGCAAAATTCTTTACAAAAATTCAATTATTTTAAAAAAAATTTCACTGCCTTTAAGATTCTCGTGTTACTTACGATATTTTTTATTCCTAATTGTTCCTAATTTGTTCCTAATGCACAAAAGTGGCGATTTCAGATAGCAGACGACAGGGAGTAAAAGTCATTCACTTGTTCGACTTGTATGAAAATGGCGGCCGTTTTCTCCCAAGGGCAAGAAAAATGCATGTAAAGGCCAACGCAGAATAGATCTGTAACCGGAACCGCAATCGTAAGCGTAACCGTAAGAATGAGTTAAAGAAGGATAGGTATATTGTTTATCCTTCTCTAACTCATTCATACGCTTACGGTTACGATTGCGGTTCCGGTTACAGATCTATTCTGCGTTGGCCTTAAAGCGATGCATACCCTCTACATCGATTTCCATTGTTCGAACAATAGAAATCGATGTAGATGGTATGCATCGCTTTAAGAAAAGTGCCAATTGTGGACTCAACCTTAGGCCAACGCAGAATAGATCTGTAACCGGAACCGCAATCGTAACCGTAAGCGTAAGATTATGAGTTAGAGAAGGATAAACGATATACCTATCTTTCTTTAACTCATTCTTACGCTTACGGTTACGATTGCGGTTCCGGTTACAGATCTATTCTGCGTTGGCCTTGACTTTCCTCCCTGTCGTCTGCTATCAGAAAGCGCTATTTTTGTGCATGTGGGATATTTATTTATTTATTATGTTGAAAATAATAATTGAATTTTTATAAAGAATTTTATCAAAAATTTTTTTTGAATAATTGAAATTTTTCTAGAATTTTTTTTATTTATGTAAATTGTTGAATTTTTGTTAAGAATTTTATTAAAATTTTTGAGAATATTAAAAATTCCTTCAAAAAGTTTTATTAAAATTTCTGAAAATAATAAAATTTCTTCTAAAAATTTCATTATAATTATTTTGAAAAAATAAGTGAATTCTGTTTAAATATTTTGTTAAAGTTTTTGAAAATAATTGAATTTCTCGGAAGAATCGTATTAAAATTTTAAAAAATAATTTAATTGTTTCTAGAAATTTTATTATAAATATAATTAAATTCCTGAGAAGAATTTTTGTTATATTTGAATTAATTCATATAGACCTTTTCATCTCGAATAGGAAATGAAGAATGCGCAATCTCAGTCCGCCATGATAGTCGGTCATATTCAAAAATTCACCATGTATTAACATGGGAAATTTGAATATGACCGACCGGAAGTTATTATTATTATTGAGAAAAAATTATTCGAGATGAAAAGGTCTATTGAATTCAATTAATTTTAATTATTTATTTTTAATGTCGACGGTCGGGGTACAATTACCGACCACGCGAATAATAGTATAAAGTCCATAAGCGTCTCATCAGCGGCGTATCGATCGCCCACGTGGTTATTTAATTCATTTCCGGTTCCACTTCTGGTTTCCTTTTTCCTTATTAAGGCGCACTCACAGCTAGTAGGCAGCAATACAAATTTGAATTTACTGTCTCTTTCACTCTAATTGACTTTCTCTCTTACTCCAATTACTGCCTGCGCAGGCAGGCAGAGCTGTGAGTGCTCCATTATACTTTCAGTAAAGAGCGAAGTGCCGAAGTGCGAACATTAATCTGCGTTGTCTTTTGAGTTAAAAAAAACCTTTTTCTTTTAGTGAAAGTGAATAAAGCAATTCTTTTAATTTAATGAAATTATTATAGTATTTTGAATACACAGTGAAATCAATAAAATTCAATTTGCGAACATTTTGCTAAAATTTTGTGCGTGTGTGAAAAGGATATTGAAATTTATGTGTCATAACCATAATGACGCTTAATAGTTTCCTTTCGTTTTTACAAACAGTGAAAATAAACAAAATATTCATAATAAATAGAACGAGAAAAAAATAGAATCAAGTGAAATTTATAGAATAATAATTAATATTTCATTCATTGGCGTCTTTCCTAACTCATTCCTAATCCTCACAAAAAATTCCTCATGATTATAAATAATTATTATTTAATTAAAAATTTCATTCATTGGTGTTTCTCCTAACTTATTCCTATTCCTTACAAAAATATTCCTCATTATTAATAATTTAATATTAATCAAAAATTTTATTCATTGATGTTTTTCCTAACTCATTCCTATTCCTCATATAAAAAATTCCTCATTATTAATAATTGAATATAAATAAAAAATTTTATTCATTGATGTTTTTCCTAACTCATTCCTATTCCTCACAAAATGTTCTCACTCCAAAATATCACATGCAGAGAGTACAAAATTCAACAGGTATAAATTACAGTGTTTATTTACTTTTCTTTTTCTTCTTTTCTTTCTCTATTTTAAAAGTGTACCTACATTCAAAAATTTGAAATTTTTAAAATGAATTTAATTAGGATTTTCAAAAATTTTAATAATTCGATCGCAAAAATTAATAAAATTCAATTATTCATAAAAACTTCAATATTTCTTGAAAGAATTCAATTATTTTTTAAACATTTTAATCGAATTTTTCACAGGATTTCAATTATTTTTAATGAAATTCTTCGCAGGAATTCAATTATTTTCATAAATAAAAAAATTCTTCTGAGGAATTCAATTATTTTCAATAAAATTTCTCGAATGAATTGAATTATTTTTTAAAAATTTTAACACAATTCTTCGCAGGAATTCAATTATTTTTCAAAAATAATAACATTCTTTGGAAGAATTCAATTATTATTATACAAAGTAAAATTCTTTACACGAATTCAATTATTATCAATACAATTTGAATAAAATTCCATTACTTTCAAAATTTCCAAATAAAATTATTAAAGAAATTCTATTATATAAAAAAATTCATGAAAGTTTTAAGATGAATTTAATTAAGATTTTCAAAAATTTTTATATTTCGATCGCAAAAATTCAATTATTTTAATAAATAATAAAATTCATCGGATGAATTTAATTACATATTTTTAATAAAATTTCTAGAAAGAATTTAATTATTTTCTAAAATTTTAATGAAATTCTTGGAAAAAATTGTATTATTTTTAAAATTTAAATAAAACTCTTTTCAAAAATTCAATTATTTTCATAAATAACAAAATTGTTCGGAGGAAATCAATTATTTTCAGTTCAATTTTTATAAAATTCCTTGAATAAATTGAATTATTTTAAATAATATTGTAATAAAATTCAAAGAAGAATTTAATTTCTTTCTAAAAATTTTAATAAAATTCAATAAATAAATGTATATTTCAATTATTAAGAAACGGTATTATTTTAAAAACTTGAAAGAAATTCGTCATAAAATTCAATTACATACTTTATAAATTTTTAACTAAAATTATTGAATTTTCGAAAATTTTAATAAAATTCTGAGGTAAGAATTAAATTATTTTCATATTAATAATAACATTCGTTGGAAGCATTCAGTTATTTTTTTAAAAAAAGCAAAATTCTTTTCAAGAAATTCAATTATTTTCAAATTTTCTATGCAATTTTAATATGATTTTCAAAAAAAGCATTCAATTATTTTCTTAAATAAAGAAATTATTCGGAATAATTTTAATAACATTCTTGGCAAAAATTCAATTATGTACTTTCAATATTATTTCAATATTATTGTTATAAATAAAAAAAAATTCTTCGGGGAAATTAAATTATTTTCAATAAAATTTTAATCAAATTTGAAGTTAAAATTCAATTTTTCATAAAAACATTAATTCTTTCTCTTTCTTAAAAGCGTACCTACATTTAGTAATTTTACTGTGTTCTTCGTGGACATTTAGTTCTACTAATAACAATTTTTCTTTTTATAATTTTTCAGGCGGCTGCGAGTGAATTTTACGAGACATTTAACGGCGCACCGTACAATTCATTGGAACCGGACGTCGTTTGTCACTTGGTGTTTGTCTCAAAAGTCGAAGTCGGAGGCGATGGATTGCCAATTGCCGGACACACGGAATTGCCATCGTGTCCAGTTTGTCTCGAGCGAATGGACGAGAGTGTCGATGGAATTTTAACTGTTCTCTGTAATCACACATTTCACGCGAGCTGCTTAGTTAAATGGGGCGATACGTCGTGTCCAATTTGCCGCTATGCCCAAACACCGGAGCCGTTGGCTGACAGTCATTGCATGGAATGCGGTAAAGTTACAATTTTTTGTAACTCAAGGATTTTCAATATCTTCTATTTTAATGAAATTTCCCAAAAGAAGAATTCAATTATTTAAAAAACTTTTGGATAAAATTCTAGGCAGGCATTCAATTATTTTCATAAACAATAAAAATTTCACTGATTTTTAATTATTCTTTGAAATTTTATTAAAATTCATTGAAAGAATTCAATTGTTTTCATAAATAATAAAATTCCTCAAAGGAATTCAATTATTTTCATAAATAATAAAATTCCTCAAAGGAATTAAATTATTTTTAAAAAAAATTAATACATTTTTCTTCAAAAATTCAATTATCTTTATAAATAATAAAATTCTTCTCCGAAATTCAATAATTTTATTTATTTATTTATTTATTTATTTATTAGAGTATCAACGGGCTTACAAAAAAAAATTTTTCAGAAATTTTAGTAAAATTCTCTGTTAGAATTCAATTATGTTCAAAAATTTTTCTCATTTTAATAATTTTTAATATCTGTATTATTTTAATAAAATTGTGCAAGAGAATTCAATTATTTAATGTAAGATTTGGATAAAATTCTACGAAAGCATTTAATTATTTTCATAAATAATAAAACTCATCAGCGAATTTAAAGAAATTCGTAATTAAATGTATTAGAACATTTTTTTGAGTATCTAATCATTTTTAGAGTGAATCAGAATATTTTTTAAGGTCAGGAAAGAAGTCAAAATTCTGTCTGTAAATCAGAGGAAAATCTGAGAATGACCAAAATTAAAAAAAATTTGTAATCTAACAAGACTTAATTGATTTTTATTACTATTTCCGACTCTCATTTAATATTAATTTATTGTTAAATATGTTAGTAACCATATTTTTGTCCCAAGAAAGCAGAAATAAGTTTAGTAAAAAGTCAGAGAATGACAGGAAAAAAAAGAAATAAGTTTAGTAAAAAGTCAGAGAATGACAGGAAAAATTGCTTGACTAAAAGTGAGGGAATTTTTTTCTCCATCCTTGCTCGACACCCTGAATTAGAAACTCAAACAGTTATAATTAAAGAAGACAATTAAGTTTATAAATAATTAAATTTTGCAGTTCCAGGCACATCGAACGACAGTCTTTGGATTTGTTTGATTTGCGGACACATTGGCTGTTCGCGTTACACAAAAGGTCATGCCTTTGAGCACTATCAGGACACGCATCATTGTTACGCGATGCAATTGGGCAATAATCGTGTCTGGGACTACGTAGCCGACACTTTTGTTCATCGCTTACTTCAGGACAAGGATGGCAAAATGGTCGAGGGTCATGAGCCCTCAAAAGTCGAGGGCGCATCAATGGACGAGAAAGTCGACTCGGTTCAATTGGAATTCACCTATCTTCTCACTTCACAAATGGAAACGCAACGACAATTTTTCGAGGATCGTCTCAATAGATTTGAGCAGAGAACCGTCGCCGAGACCAGTGAATTAAGGGATAAATTGACTCAAGTCATTGAGGAAAATACCGACATGAAGGTTCGTCACAAGCGAAAGAAAATAATTACAAATACAATTCTTCCTCTATGAAGAAGCAATTTATATTAAAATTCGAAGAAAATTTCTTAATTTTCTAGTTTACTTATTACTAGCAAATGCGAAACATGATATTCAATTTATTATTATTACTATGCAAATTATAAAATTTTTTATTTTCAAATTTAAATTTTTGAATAATTTCAATTATTTTCATAAATAATAAATTCTTCGGAAGAATTCAATTATTTTTTTAAATAGTAAAGTCTTTGAAAACATTCAATTATTTTTAATTTTTTCCTTCTCGTTTCCTTCAGATTATTTACAATCTTTTTTTCTGTAAAATTCATTGAAAAATGCCTTAATTTTCAAAACGTTTAATAGATTTCTTAAAAAATATTCAAATATCTTCTTTAATACTTAAGAAATTTCAATTATAATTCCAAAATTCAATTATTCAAAAAATAATTTAAAAAATTCTAAAATTGAGTTAATCTCAAAAATTCAATTATTTCTAAAATTGTATGTAAAATTTATTTAAAAAATTCAATTATTTTCCAAATTTTTAAAAAATTTCTTGTAAAATATTAAATTATATTTTATAAAAATTAGAAAATGATACAATTTGTTTATAAAAATTAAATTATGTCAATTTTTTAATAAAATTCTTGAAAAATTAAATTTCTTTTTAAAGAATTTAAAAACCAATTTTTCAGAATTTTAAATATAATTGAGGCCTTAGATCCAATAACTCGCCCGAGGCCCGACGCTCGGAGATTCGCGCTAATACCAGTCGGGTAGCAGTGAGTGGCCCAGAGGCGCTCACTGCTCACTGACTGGCAGTTGCGCGTTCCTCCGAGCGTCGGGCGAGTTATTGGATCCAAGGCCTCAATTTCTTTAAAGAATTCAACTAATATATTCAAAAATTTTGATTAAATTCTTCGCAAAATTTCAATTTTTTTCATAAATAATAACATTCTGCAAAAGAATTCAATTATTTTCAATACAATTTTAATCAACTTTAATAATAAAATATTTAATTATAATATTTAACAGACACGATTATTTTTAAAATTTGAAAAAATTTTTTTGTTTAATACAATTACAGTGGAACCTCGATTATCCGAACTAACCTAGGCAAGGCCGGGTTCGGATAATAGAGATTTAAATTTTTGTTATATAATTAAAGTAAAAAAATCGACAGTTGAATTATAATATATTTCATTTAATCCATTTTTTAAATATACATAAGTATATATATATACATATATATATATATATATATATATATATATATATATATATATATATATATATATATATATATATATATATATATTAATTCATAATAATATATTAATAAAACATAGAAACCAGAATTTTCGGTTCGGATAATAGAGGGTTCGGATAACAGAGGTTCGAATAATCGAGGTTCCACTGTATTTTAAAAATTTCCAATTAAAATTATTCAAAAACTACATTATTTTGAAGAAAACACAAAGAAATTCTTCAAGAGAATTAAATTATTTACAAAAACTCTAATAAAATTGTTTAAAAGAGTTTAATTTTCTATCAATAATTTTAATAAAGTTTTGATAGTAAAATTATTAATTACAATTATTAACAAAATCGATTATATTTAATAAATTAAAGAAATTTTTTAAAAGAATTCAATTATTGTCAAAAACCATTAATAATATCCAGGGTGACGAGTGAAAACGGTTTTTGAAATTCCCTGAATTTTCCCTGTCCAAAAACAAAATTCCCTTTTTTATAAACCTATACGGGGCATTCTCCGTGAAATTTTCACTCAAAATTTTTTCTTAATTAAAAAAATTTTTTTCGAATTCTATAGGAAAAATAAGTAAATACCTGTTTTTTAATTTTTTTTATTTGATCAAAATTACAGAAGTTGTGATTTTTTTTAAATTTAACATCTTCAGAAGCAGATGAATTTTGAAACACTCTTTTCTCTTTATATAACAAAAGATAAAAAATAACATAATATATGCAAAAAATTTGTTTTTTCTTGAATATTTGAATATTGAATATTTCAAAGTCAGGGAAAAGTCAGGGATTTTTATTTAAGTTACTGAAAAAAATTGAATTTTGGAGAAGTTACAAATAATTGCAGAAATTCAATTATTTTCAAAAGTAATAAAATTCTTCGCAGAAATTCAATTATGATCAAAAATTTAAAAAAATTCTCATAAAAATTCAATTATCTTTAAAAATAATAAAATTCTTCTCCAAATTTAAATTATTTTCAAAAATTTTAATACAATTCTTTGCAAAATTTCAATTATTTTCAAAAAATTTTTCTCAATTCAATGATTTTCAATAACTACAGTTTTAATCAAATTTTTCAAAAGAATTCAATTAATAAAAAAAAAATTTTTGATAAAATTCTAAGCAAACTTTGCAATAATTCTATTATTTTCATAAATAATAACATTTTTTACAAAAATCCAATTATTTTCATGAATAATAAAATTCATCATAGAATTTCAATTATTTTTAATACAATTTTAATTGAATTCCTCGAAAAAATTCAAATTTGTTGATAAAATTGTTTATGATAATTTAGTTTCGAAAAACATTCATTTACTCAATAAATTATTTATTTTTGTATTTAAATAATTGAATTCTTGTAGAATTTTCCAATAAAAATTGATTTGAATTGAATATTAGTTAAAATTTTAGATAATAATTGAATATTAAAAGCATTATAGCATGAATTTTTAAAAATACATAATTGAATTTTTTCGAAGAATTTTAACAAAATTTTTGAAAATAGTTACATTTTTCGAAGAATTTACTTAAAATTGTATTAAAAATAATTGAAATCCTGGGAAGAATTTTATTAATTTATGAAAGTAATTGGATTCTTACAATGAATTTTTTCAAATTTTTTTTTAAATAATTGAAATAATGTAAAGAATCTTTTTTTTGAATTTTTTTTTAAAGAATCTTATTATTTATGAAAATAATTGAATTCCTGCATCGAATTTTATTACATTTTTTTAAATAATTAAATTCTTTTGAGAACTTTGATTAAAAAAGTAGATTGTGAAAATATTTGAATTTCATTATATTCGTGAAATGTAATTGAGGCCTTGGATCCAATAACTCGCCCGACGCTCGAAGGCACGCGCTAATACCAGTCGGGTAGCAGTGAGTGGCCCAGAGGCGCTCACTACTCACTGACTGGCAGTCGCGCGTTCCTCCGAGCGTCGGGCGAGTTATTGGATCCAAGGCCGCAATTAAATTCTTACAAAAAAATTATGAGAATAATTCCATTTTTCTAGGAATTTACTTTAAATTGTATTATAAATAATTGAAATTCTCAGAAAAATTTTATTATTTATGAAAATAATGGAATTCTTACAACGTATTTTATCAATTTTTTTTAATAATTGAATTCATGTGAAAAATTGTATTACTTGTAAAAATAATTGAATTTATGCAACGAATTTTATTTAAATAATTTTATTCTTTTGAAAACTTGTATTAAAAATGTAAATTTTGAAAATTTTTGAATTTCAGCGAAGAATTTCATTATTGCTTCCTCATAAAGGAAGCTTTGTATTAGCAAAATTTTGGATTGTCTTTTTTTGACATATTTATAAATTTTTTTTTATTATGCCTAATACTTTAGTACTTTATATATGCACAGGAACTCCCCGTATAAATGATCTAAATAAATAAAAAAAAAAAATTTCAATGTATTTTGACCTCCGAAGTCCAAAAAACGGATTTTAAAAATTTGTCCCGATGTGTGTGTGTGTGTTTTAACATTACATTTGCCTCAATATCTCAGAACGAGAAAGAGCAAAAGGCCTCAATTTTTTTTAAATTGTGGGTCTCCCCGGGGGACATAAAATGAAAGTATTTTCAGCTCGATTCATAAAGTTTAACTATTTTTTTTTGCATTTTTCATTTTGTAAAAAAACGTTTTTTGGACATAAGTTAAAAAAATGTTAGGACACTTATAAATGTTTTTCTTTAGTTTTGTAGAGTTTTTTCACACGCATCTTTTGAGCCCTAATTGAACATTTTTCGTTCATATTAACCGGAAATATTAAACTTTAAAATATCAAAAAATTTAGAAAATAAGACTTTTTTGAAAATTTTGTTGAAAAATGTAGAAGTTTAGTTTTGTTTTGTATTTAGTTTTGTAGAGTTTTTTAGACGCATCTTTTGAGCCCTAATTGAACATTTTTCGTCCATATTAACCGGAGATATTAAACTTTTAAAAATCTAAAATTTTGAAAAATAAGACTTTTTGGACCAAGTTCATGTTTTATAATAATATTCTTATAAGTTGTTGAATTTTAAAAATGTTTGAATTTGAATGTTTTGAAGAATTTTAATTCCTAATGGAAAAATAATAATTAAATACTTATATTTAAAAATTTAGTTATTAATGTTTGCGAATAATTTTACAATTTAAGAAATTCGTAAGTAAATGTAATAGAATGTTTTTTTGAGTATCTAATAATTTTTAGAGTGAATCAGAATATTCTTTATGGTCAGGGAAAAAGTGAAAATTTTGTCTGGAAATCAGGGAAAAGTCAGGGAAAAATAAAATTAAATATTTGTGGCAACCCTGTTTCTAGTATAATTTTTATTTTGAATAATTTTATTTATAATAATTTATTTAAAAATAAAAAACAATTTCGTTAAAGTACCGTTTTTTGATTTTAGAAAAAAATCACGTCACTGACGAAGGAGAAAGTGCAAATGGAGAAGAAAATACAGGCGACGAGTCAAAAATTGGAGAAAACACAAACCGAACTTGTTGAAGAGAAGGCGTTGAGAAAGTCATTGGAAATGAATCAAACGTCCTGGCAAACGAAGCATAAGCAGCTAAGTGATGAATTAACCGAAGTGAAAAGTAAAAAAGAAGCTGAAGTCGTTGATTTAAAGGAACAATTGCGTGATATTATGTTCTTTTTTGAGGCGCAAAAACAAATTGAAAATTCCGATCATCGCGATGAAATTGCCGAGGGACGTATTATCGTTGGCCCCGAGGCAAATACATCGAAAAATAGTTCACGTCCCTCAAAGAGACACTCGAAACGTTAATTTAATTTTTTTTTTCGTTCTTTTTGAATAGTAGAAAATTAATTTTAATAATAATTTATGTGTGATTTTTTTTTAAAGAAAGAAATGGTATTTTTTATCTTCTTTTTTTGGCATTGAAAATTATTGAAAATTTTTATCTGGAGAATTCAAAAGTGATTAAAATCTTTTTCTTCTCCTAATTGTAAAAAAATGTGTTATAATACATACAGAATCTAGAAAATATAAGTGAGTGTTTTTTTACTTGAAACAAATTTTACCGTATTTTTAATAATTTAATAATTTTACAAAATCTATCCATTTTCATAAAAGATGAGAAGTATTTATGAGAATTATTTTTTAGTCGTATGACTAAATTTCACAATTTGCATTCTTTTGTTTTTTTTAGAGTTAAAATATTGTCAGCATTTGTCTTTATTTTGGAGGCCGGTGTTTTTCTAACCTAACGAAAATTTAATTTTTTAAAATTTTATTTATAATTTGACAAAGGTTTAAATTTATTCTTACAAAACGATTGAAAGAATATTTCTAGTATAAATAGTTCTAATAAAGAGAATTATGGCACGTCACGATAATGAAGAGGAATCGGATGAGGAGAGTGAAGATTCAGAGGATGATGATGACGATGATGAAGATGAGATCACAGAATCCGGAACTAGTGTTTCAAGGAAAAAGTCTAAAATTCTCGGTGTTTCGCTTGATAAATTTTCCTACAAAAGAATCCCTCGTAAATGTTTAAAAACTTCCTTCATTGCAATCAATAGTCTCATTTTTGTGAGTTTTTTTGAAGAAACTTTTGTTATTTCAAATAATATTCGGCGATAATATAATTATTGGTTATTATTTTCAAAAATATTAATAAAATTTTTGGCAAGATTTTAATTATTTTCATAAATAATAATAACATTCTTCGGAAGCATTCAATTATTTTCATAAATATAGTAAAATCAGGGTTGCTACGGTCATGGAAAACCTTGAAAACCTGGAATTGTCAGGGAATTTTTTCTCGGTCAGGGAAAACCTGGAAAACCTGGAAATGTCAGGGAATTTTATAAAATATTTTTTTTCAAAAATCGCGTAAATTTCAATTTTTCATTTTTATTCTCACTTTTAATTTTAAAAAACTCCATTAACTAATTTTTCAAGTTAGATTCAAAAAAATTTATTAATTTAATAACCATATAAATGTTTTATTGTCTCAAATGTTACGCGCGAAACTACGTGATGTTGCATTTATTATTATTATTATTACGCAAATTACAAGATTTTTTAATTTCAAATTTAAATTTTTTAATAATTATAGGTATTTTCAAAAATTTTAATATTTTTCTTCGCAAGAATTCAATTATTTTTATAAACAGTAAAAATCTTTTCAAAAATACAATTACTAAATTCAATTCCAATACAATTGTAATAAAATTTCACGAGAGAATTAATTGTTTTTAATTTTTAAGAATAATCAATAATTTCCTAGAAATTTTAATAAATTAATAACAAAAAATAAAATAAAATTGAATAAAATTCAATTATTAAATGTTTAATTTCAATTATTAAGAAACACGATTATATTAGAAACTTGAAATAAATTGTTAATGAAGTTCAATTATTTTAAAAATTATCAATTAGACAATTATAGAAAATTAATATTATTAAAGAAACTCTATTAAAAAAAAATTAAAACAAATTCTTCAAAAAATTTAATTAGGATTTTCAATCATTTTAATAAAATTCATAAAATTCTTCGCAAAAATTCAATTATTTTCATAAATAGTAAAAATATTTTCCAAAATTCAATTACTTCCAATACAATTGTAATGAAATTTCACCAGAGAATTAATTGTTTTTAATTTTTAAGAATATTTTTCGAAAATATTCCATTATTTTCTGCAATTTTAATAAATCCTTGGAAACAATAAAATTTTTTTCTTAATTCGTTATAAAATTTTTCAAAAAAATTCAATGATTTTCTAATATTTTAATAAATTTTTCGAAACATTTCAATTATTTTTATAAATGTATAGTAAAATTCATCGCAAGAATTAAATTATTTTTTATAAATAGTAACAATTTTGAAAAGTTGAAAAAAATTCTTTGTTTAAATTAATTATTTTTAAAATTTTTACTTAAAATTTAAAAAAAACCACATTTTCAAAAACACTTAAAAAATTCTTCAAAAAAATTTATTAATTTACAAAAACACAAATAAAATTGTTTGAAAGAGTTTAATTTTCTAGGAAAAATTTTAATAAATGTTTACAGTATAATTATTAACTATAGTTATATTAAAAAAATCAACATAATCAATAATTTCCTAGAAATTTTAATAAAATAATAACAAGAAATAAAATAAAATTTAATAAAATTCAATTATTAAACGTTTGATTTCAATTATTAAGAAACACGATTTTAGAAACGATTTTAGAAACTTGAAATAAATTGTTATTGAAGTTCAATTATTTTAAAAATGATCAATTATAGAAATTTAATATTATTAAAGAAACTCTATTTAAAAAAAAAATTAAAATAAATTCTTCAAAAAATTTAATTAGGATTTTCAATCATTTTAATAAAATTCATAAAATTCTTCGCAAGAATTAATTGTTTTTATAAATATTAAAATTCTTCGAAGAAATTGAATTATTCTCAAATTTTTTGATAAAATTCTTTGCAAGAATTCAATGATGTTCAATACATTAATTTTAAAATTGAAAATATTTAAAAAGAAAAAATATTAAAAACAGCAAACAACTAACTAATTTGGTCAGGGAATTTTAAGAAAAATGGTCTGGAAAACCTGGAAAAGTCAGGGAATTTTGAAATGCTGAAACCGTAGCAACCCTGTAAAATTCTTTGCAAGAAATTCAATTATATTCAATGCAATTTTAATAAAGTTTCACGAAAAAATTCAAATTTTAATAAATTCTAGAAAACAATTCTATTATTTTTATAAATAGTAAAATTCTTCTCAAGAATTCAATTATTTTTCACAAATAATAACATTCTTTGGAAGAATTCAATTATTTTTATACAAAGTAATACCTATTCTTTGCCGGAATTCAATTATTTTCAATTTAATTTTAATAAAATTTCACGAAAGAATTCAATTATTTTCTGAAATAAAAAAAATTATTCGGAGGAATCCAATTATTTAAAAAAATTTAAAAGAAATTCTTCATATAATTTAATTACTTTCAAAATTTCCAAATAAAATTATTAAAGAAACTCCATCATTTAAAAAAATTCATGAAAGTTTTAATATGAATTTAATAAGGATTTTCAAAAATTTTAATAAAATTCTCAGTTACAAATAAATTATTTTCACAAATAATAAAATTCTTCGTAGAAGTTTTTAATTATTTTCATAAGTAATAAAATTCTTCGAAGGAATTCAATTATTTTCAAAATTTAAATAAAACTTTTGTCAAAAATTCAATTATTTTCATAGATAATAAAATTCTTTGAAGGAAAACAATTATTTTCAATTCAATTTTAATAAAGATCTTTACATAAATTCAATTATTATCCTAAATAATAAAAATCTTGTCAGAAATTCAATTTTTGTCAAAAACTTTAATAGTATCGGAAGAATTTAATTATTTTCAATATTTCAATAAAATTCCTTGAATGAATTAAATTTTTTTAAACAATTGTAATAAAATTAAAAGAAAAATTTAACTATTTTATAAAAATTTTAATAAAATTCAATAAGTAAATGTTTAATTTCAATTATTAACATATATAATTATTTTAAAAACTTAAAAGAAATTCTTCATAACATTCATTTATTTTCAAAATTTACAATTAAAAATTTTAAATTATTAAAGAAATTCCATTATTTAAAAAAAATTCAAAGAAATTCTTCAAAAGAATTTAATTAGGATTTTTGAAAATTTTAATCAAATTCGCAAGGATTCAATTATTTTCATAAATAATAAAATTCCTCGAAGGTGTTAAGTAATTTAAATTAAATTTATTTGAGACTAAGAGGAAATTGAATATAAAATATTTATCAAATTATTAAGAAAAAAACATTAAATATTTAGGAAAACAATTGTAACAATGTTTTTTGTTTTACGAATCAAGTTAACAGGGATCGCAACTTTTGTACTTTCCGTTTGGATGATGATGGACATGAAATTATTCATTGGGCAAAAAATTTACATGTCAATTCTCCTTATGGTTGCAATTTTTGGCTCTGTCGTTTCATTTTTAGGATTATTTGCCTTCGTGAAGAAACGAAAAGGTATTTTAATGGTCGTAAGTGTCCTTCACACTTTTTTAATAAAATATTTTTCAACTAATTTTCTTCTAAATTTTTAAAAATTAATTATCAATTATTTTTTGAAAAATAATTGTCAATAGTTTTTCTTTTTAATTAAGATTAACTTAATTAATTTTTTTAAATCAAATTAGAATTATTCTCTCCAATTAAATATAAATCAATTATTTTTTTAAATTAAATCAGAATTATTATTATTTTTTTAATTAAATATTTAAATTATTTACCAAAACTTTTAAATATAATTCACAAATACAATCACAAAGAAAATTTATTCTAATTTTCAGTATATTGTGCTCTATGTTATAGCCTTGTGCATGATATTTATATCGGCAATAATGAGTTTCACGTTTTTTGATAATTTGGTGAAAAGAATTCGCGACGATATGAGAAATTCCATTGAAAAATATTCTTATCTCGATTGGGCAACGGAAACTTGGGACAATACACAGCGATACGTAATTTTTTTCACATAATAATTTCATAGAGAAAAAGTTTTTTAAACAAAATTAATTAAATCGAACAAAATTAAAAATAATTTCTTTTCTCGAATAAATTTTCGAAAAATTAAAATAATTTTTTTAAAAATAGAAATTAAAATAAAATAAATAAAAATTTTCAATATAGTTTTATAATTTCGTATTTACTTTTAATATAATAAAAAATGATTTAAAACACAATAGTATTAAGCCTTTTTTTCGAAAAATTTGTTTCTTATTTAAAAGTCAATTATTAATTACCTATTAATTAATTAATTTAAATTCAATTATAAGCGATTTTTCAAAAATTAGCTGCAATGTTGCGGAATAAAGTCCTACAAAGATTGGTTGGAGCAAGAGAAACAAATCCCCCGAAGTTGTTGCGCTGTAAAAATGGAAGAGGTATTTTTAATTTTCCAAAATAAATTAATTAAAAAACATAATTTTTCAACTTTTATAATTTTTTTTAAATTTATTTTTCTTTTTCTTTCAAATTCATTCCAGTGTATAAAAATGACGGAAGAAGTGGCATATCAATCGGGATGTTTGAAGAGCGCTGTTCTTTTAATAAAATCGCACATTAATAAAGTTTCCCTAATGACATTACTTATTTCCAAAACGCTCGTGAGTTGACAAATTAACATTAATTTCCTTTTAATTTTTTTCTCTCTCCTTCCACAAAAAAAGACAAGCAAATAAATATCCTTCTTTTTTGTGCAAGGAAAAGAAAAATCAGAAGAAAAATTTGTCAACAAAATTTATTTTCTTGTTTTTGAAAATTTGATTATTTGAATGAAATAAATAATTTTAAAATTATTAATTTTTTGTAGTTGAAATAATAATGAATACAATAATTATTACAATAATAAAAATAATAAATATTTCTCCTTTTTTTCTTCATTTGCAAAATCATAAAAATACTTTACTTTTCAATTATTTTAATATTTTCTTCACCCTTTATAATAATTATTATTTCATTTCTATTTCGCATTTCATTTCGAAAGAATTAAATAATTATTGAATATTCCTAAAAGTACATTTCAAAGAAATCCCTTTTTATTTTCTATAAAAAATTCGGCACTAATTTATAAAAAAATACTTTTTTTCTCTTGCTAAAATTTAACATTTTTTAAAAATCTACCATTTCAAAGCAAAAAAAAAACTAATTATCTTTTTACCCTCAGATTGGAAGTATCTTCATTGCATTTTGTCTGCGTAGAAAATTGAAAAACTATTCATAAGACGACTCTGATTATTAAAAAAAAAAACAAGGAAAAAAATCAGCACTCGCGTAAAATACTTTTTCTCCTTTTACAAATAATTATTTAACTATAAATATAAAAAATGACAAATTTTCTTTTTTGAGAAAACTTGGAACATTCTTTTCAATTTTCTTTTTTTCGAGAATTACTAATTTCTTGGAAAATTGTAAATTATATTTTTTCTTTTCAATTTTCTTTTTTTCGAGAATTACTAATTCATTTTGGTGAAAATTGTAAATTATATTTTAAAAAGAAATGAAAAGAAAAAAAGGAAAAAAATGTTGGTAAAAATTTGATGAAAATTGTAAATTAAATTATATTTTAAAAAGAAAAAAAAAACTTAAAGTTAAGGATAAAAAAAAAGAAAAAAAAAGTTGGTAAAAATTTGGCGAAAATTGTAAATTAAATTACATTAAAAAAAGGAAAAGAAGAGAAACTTAAAGTTAACGAACAAAAAAAAAAATAAGAAAAAAAAACTTTTCAACACAATATATAAATATATACATCTTAGAAACGACATTATTAAAAAGTAATATCACAATATACAACAACTTTTATTTTTTTCCTCTTTTTCTTTCCTACTGAGATGTGAATGTATTATTTTTCATGGCAATTTTGGCGGCGGCTTGTTTTTTACGAATATTTTTCGTTCTCTTTTTCATTTTATTATTATTCATTTTTGGTTGCCCTTTTTGTATGTTTTGCTTTTTATCAATCTGCGTGATTTCTTTTATCACCTGTTGAGTTTCAGGTAATTCTATTGTGTAGTTACTTTGAATGAAATCATACCACCAATGTTTTGGTTGTGAATTGGAGAAGAATTGAAATTTGTTTTTAGTTTCATCGCGAAGTTCACGTTTTGGTGTCCATGATATTAATGATTTTGCCACTTTGCAAAAGAATTTACGATATTTCGAGAAGCACAATAACGCCGATGCCACGCCTTCGAGATGATCGTCTGAACCTGAAAAGAACAAATTTTTTCAATTAATCCATTTTCTTCTATTTTCTAATAGTATTTTTTACTTATTACCTTCTATTTCTATTTTTTTACTAAATTTTTATTTTTAATTTCCATTTTTTGCTTGTTTTTATTCTCTACTTTTATTTTAAACAAGAGTTCAATTATTTTCAAGAATAATAACATTCTTGGGAAGAATTCAATTATTTTTAAAAATAGTAAACTTCTTTGCTAAAAATCAATTACTTTCAATAAAATTTTTAATGATTCGTTCGAAAGAATTCTATTATTTTTATAAATAATAACAATCTTCGGAAGAATTCAATTATTTTTAAAAATTTTTAATAAAATTTTGCGAAAGAATTCAATTATTAGTTTCTAAAATTTGAATAAATTCTTGGAAAAAATTCAATTATATATATAGTAAAATTTTTCACAAAAATTCATTTATTTTTATAATTATATAATAAAATTCTTCGCAAGAATTCAATTATTTCCAATACAATTTTAATAACATTCTTGGCAAAAATTCAATTATTTTTTTTAAATTTAAATAAAAATCTTACACAGGAATTCAATTACTTTCAAAAATCTTGTTCCAATTTTTTGTCAGGAATTCAATTATTATTATAAACAAATAAAAAAATTCTTCAAAATAATTTAATTATTTTTAAAACAATATGAATAAAATTTCTTGGTGAAATTCAATTATTCATGAAAACTTTAAACAAAATTTCTTGAAAGAATTTAATTATTTTTTAAAAATTTTAATAGAATTCTTTGCAAGATTTCAATTATTTTCAGTACAAATTTTTATAAAATTCTTCGCAAGAATTCAATTATTTTCAATACAATTTTAATAAAATTCTTTGCAGAAATTCAATTATTGTCAAAATTTTTAATCATTTCTTGAAAAAAATTTAATTATTCTTATAAATAGTAAAATTCTTCGGTAGAATTAAATTATTTTCATTAATTAAAAAATCGTTTTCAAGAATTAAATTGTCAAAATTTTCTATTAAAACTATTAAAGAAACTCCATTATTTAAAAAAAATAAAAATTTTTAATAAAATTCGTCAAAAGAAATCAATTATTTTTCTAAGTAATAAAATTCTTCTCAAGAATTCAACTATTTTCAATACAATTTTAATAAAATTCAATAATTAAATTTTTAATCATAATTATTAATAGACACGACTATATTAAAAGGTTAAAGATATTTTTTGAAATAATTCAATTATTAATAATAGATTTAATTTTAATTTTTTACTTGATTTTTGTCAAAAGAATTGGATTTTGTTTACTTTTAATTGTAGTTTTTTCTCTTTTACTTAATAAATAATTATTTTCGCCTCGATTATAATTAATTAATAATTTATTTAAAATAGATTTCGAAGAAATACCTTCATCTGAATCTAGCAAATCGCACAATTGCTCGACAATTTGACTGAGGTGCCCATCATTGTCTTCTTCCGGAAAAGATCGCATAACATTTCCTGTAGAAATAAAATTTTTAAATATTACTTTTGAAATAAGAATAAGAAAAAAATTACGATAAAGTAATAATATTATACATAATAATATAAAAATAATAATTTATATTATTTAATAAACTAATAATATATAATAAAAACATATTTATTTATTTATTAACCCATTAGTAAGTTATTAAAAAATATAATTCCAATAAAATAATTATTTTTTTGCAAATAACAAAAAAAATAAATAACAAAAATAATTCTATTAATTAAATTGTAATTTTATTTATATAGATTGTATTTTTTTATTATTAAAGAAATAATAAAATTTTACCAAGTAAAGTGAACGCGTCATAAGGAGATTTGTGCCTTTTTCCAACAATTAACTGTTTCAAACCGGATTCGCCCTGAATTATCATTTTTTGCGTCCATTTCGGTCCCATACTCTTCGACAGTAAAATAATTGCAGTGTCGATGCTTCTTTCATGTTTTTCTGAAAATAAACAAGAAAAACGTTTAAATTAAAAAAATTAATTTTATAATATCTTAAATTATAAATTATATTTATACATTAAATATTGAATTAAAAATTATATTTTATGATTAAAATACTGAAAAAAAGAATAGATGTTAAATATTTTCAAAATACATACTTTCCAATGCAGACAAACATTCAGTGGCGAGTTGATCGGGAAACATTTCACTCAACGGATAATTATAAAGATCTCTGTTTGTTAGAAGTTTTTTTAATGCCTCATAGCATCCTTTAATTGTATATATAATATATGCCATGCATTTGGGTAAAATTTCTGCAAAAAAAAAAATGTCTTTTCAATTAAACCATTCTTATAAAGTAATAATTAAATTTTATTGTAACATTTAAATTAAAAATATGAAAATAGTGAAAATAATTTTTTTTCTTTTTACCTATATTTGAATCATAATTGGGAAAAACTTCTGACCAGCAGGTGAGAACGACAAAAATTGCAGCATTCGCTTTAAAACGATAACAATATAGTGCATCGATAATAAATAATCTTGCTCTTTCTCTGTCTTTCTTTAATCTTGACATACAAGTGAATATGCGTGACAGTCCTTCGACAACACATTTCTGAAAGTTTTTTTAAAAATTAATTATTAAAACATGTAATAAAATTGATCAATTTTAAATGAGACAATGGAAATCAAAATTGATAATTCAAATAAAGCAAAAGTTAATATTAATAATTTGAATAAAAAATGAAAATTAAAATTAAAAGAAGAAAGAAAATAAGACCCAAAAATAGAGAAGAAAAGAGTTAAATATAAAAGAAAGAAAACAAAAAAAAAATACTAACATCCGGAGCGAAGCCGAGTCTGAAGAGCGAGTAATTAATGCCGTGGAAAATGAATTCAAAAATACTGAGATTTTCGATTTGTTTGCATTTTTCTTCAAGAGCCGAAATTAAAGTGATTATTTTTTGTTGTGTCCTCGTCATCATTGGAGCCGGTGGTGTGTGCGTTGAATCCATTGATTCATTTTCAGTGCATTTTTTTGTCAGAACATTCAAAATACATCTGTGAAAATACAGAAAAAATAAAGTTCAAAGTTTAAAACACAATTTAAAAAACGAAATAATTAATTCGATTTTTTTATTTTTATGTATTTATTATTTTTTTTTAATACTTTTACTTACTCGAGGCTTTATTCAAATTACACTATAAATTATTAATAATTGTAACTTTTTCTATTTTCAAAATTGAGAAAAAGTTTATGATTAATAATTAATTTTTTTTTTCTTGCCTAAAAAAACAACTTATGTTAGAAAAAAATTAAAATATACTCACTTGGCTGTTGTTCTGATGTCATTTAATGTCCAAATTTCTTCTACTACTTGAAAATGTAATTCACTCGTCCAATCTTTATCGTCTACTAATCGATTTATTTGATATAAAATTCTCTTTTCTGCAAAAAAGAAAAATTTTGTCAGTTTTTCATTTTGACAAATTTACAAAAAATAATTTCACTCGTTTTGAAATTAAGTTTATTACTGTGAAAATTAAATATATACCTATAAAATTCAAAAAATTGGTAAATTTTTACTAACTCATATTTATTATTGACTTATTCAAAGAATAAGTTTTGTAGAAATATTTTCGCAAGAAAACATTAGAAATTATATTATGTATTTGTATTGCGACGAATTTTATTTTTAATTTTTGACAATAATTGAATTGTTTCGAAGAATTTCATTAGAATTTGTTTTAATTATTCATTTCTTTAAACTTTTTAAAATTTATAGAATTTGATCAAGAAATTTCATGAAAATTGTATTAAAATTAATTGAATGCTTGCAGCGAATTTTATTTAAATTTTTGAAAAATACATAATTAAACTCTTTCTTTCAATTCCTTTAAGAAATTTTATTAAAACTGAATTGAAAATAATTAAATTTATGCGAAGCACTTCATTATTTATAAAAATAATTTTTAAAAAATTTGTCTAATAGTAAAAAAAAACAAATTCAATTGTTTCGACAATATTTTTAATTCTATTGAGGAATTTAATTAAAATTTTTGCAAAATAATTAAATTCATTTAACGAATTCTATTAAATTATTTGAAAGAAATGTAATTGTTTAGAAGAATTTCATTAAAATATATGAAAATAATTAAATTCTAATAAACATATATGTATTTTTATTAAAATCTTTGAAAACAATATTAAATTAGTCAATTTTATTAAAATTGTATTGAGAATAATTGAATTCTTCCGAAGATTTTTATTATAGATAAAAATAATTGAATTCCTGCTAAGAATTTTATTAAAATATTTATGAATAATTGAATTTTATAACTAAATTTAATTCAAATTATATTCAAAATAATTGAATTAATCCGAATAATTTCTTTATTTAAGAAAATAATTGAATTCTTGCCAAGAATTTTAATAAAAATTTTACTGAAATTAATGGAATTCTTCTAAAGAATTTTAACAAAATTTTTAATTAAATAATTGAATTCTTTCAAGAAATTTTATTAATATTTTTATAAATAATTGAATTTATCAAGAAATTTTATTCAAATTATATTCAAAATAATTGAATTCTTGTCAAGAAATTTAACAAAAATTTAAAAGTAATTAAATTTCTGGGAAGAATTTTATTAAAATTTAAAAAAAAATAATTGAATTTTTACGCTAAATTTTATTAAAATTGTTTTTAAAATAATTGAATTCTTTCGCGAAATTTTATTAAAATTATATTGAAAATAATTGAATTCCTACAAATATTAAAAAAAATAATTGAATTCTTTCAAGAAATTTTAGTAAATTTTTCATGAATAAATTGAATTTATCATGAAATTTTATTAAAATTGTATTGAAAATAATTGAATTCCTCTGAAGAATTTTTTTATTCATAACAATAATTGAATTCTTGACAAAGATTTGAACAAATTCTTTTAAAATACTTAATAATTGAATTCCTGCGAAGGATTTTTATTAAAATTTAAAAAAAATAATTGGATTTTGGCTAAGTTTGTTATTAAAATTGTATTGAAAATAATTGAATTGTTGCGAAGTATTTTATGATTTACGAAAATAATTGAATTTAAGGAAAACAAAATTTCAAAAAAATTTGTCTCACCTAAACTTGTTTGTGATGCTCGACTTTTCTTAGGTATCGATGAAAACGGACGATTCATATGTTGAAACATTGGATTAGTAAATGACAAATTGAGACACTTAAAGTCCCTGTACACTTTCTGATGAATTTTTCCCTCCACCGAAGACACTTGACTATCGTTAGAGAATTTTTCGTCAACATTTTCATTATTACTCTTCGGCATATTATTTAAAGCTGCACTGGCAATTTTCCACGATTCATTCACTTGATCGATTTCAATAAAATCGTCTGTTACAATCATTAAAGTTGATTCACTCTCCGTATCGCTTTCGTCGCTATTTTCCTCATCAATTTCCCCATCAGGCGATAATGGCGATTCCAAATTGTCATTTTGGAAATTTTTCCTCTCCTCTTGTAATCTTTTGTCTTCCATCTCTCCGTCGGATTTCATTTCTTCATCATTCGCAAATTGAGGGGATGAATTTTGATTTTTATTCGGTGAATTCGTTTGTTTTGCTTTCTCCAATTTTCTCGCTTCCAACGAATTTTTCTTTGGTGATTTCGATTCTTTTTGATTTGGAATAAGCGGATTTTTATCTGTTGATTTCGCTTTTAGTAAATTCGCTGAATTCGTCGAGCTTGCTAAATTTGTCGAATTCGTCTCAAGTGAATTTTTCTGCGGCGTTTTTGACGAATTTTTGTTTAGTAAATTCTCTCCGACTGGTTTTGAAAAATTCTCATTTGCTGAATTTTCCTCCATCACTTTTGATACTTTCACCTCCTTCTTCGGTCGTCCTCTTTTTTTTACAATTGGAATTTCGCCTCCTTCTTTTTTCGTCTCCTCAACTTTTGTCGAATTTCTCAACATTCTCGTTTCTTTAATTTCCTGTGAATTTCTCTCCCTTTTATTTCTCGTTCTTGGCGAATTCTCCAAATTTTGATGACTAGATTGCGACGAAACAAATGAATTGCGCGCAGCGCCTGGCGATTTCGATGCGGAACGTAAAGATTTTCTTATTATTGGAATTTGTTGTGGTTCGTCATCATCAATTTTTGGTGTATGAGCAATTCTTCGTTTCTTACTGATCACGGGGGGGAAATTATTTTCCTCATTGCTGGGTATGATATTTGATGATTTGATATTAATTTCCGTTTTTTTTCACGTCCTTCTTGACAATTGCCATCGATGTTGTTGTTGTCGTCATCATCATTTCACTTGAACGTTTCTTTAGGGTTCGCATTTTCGTTAAAAGACTCGTTCTCGTTGTTTTCTGATGATTTACAATATTTACAACGTCAGTGGATTTTCTTTTTCGTCCCCGTCTCTTGGGACTTATTAAAGTGAGACGCATTTCCGTTGAACGATTTCCATGAATTGAATTTCGTGGGATTTTCGCAACGTCCGAATTCGAGAGGAAAATGTCCATTTTTTCGGTTGATTCCAATTCTTTTTGGGTTAATTCCGATTCTTCGATTAATTGCGATTCACTCAATTTCGATTTTACTGGATTTGTTTTCGAAATATTTTTTTTCAAGTCCGAGTCTTTTGAATTCAATTCCGATTCTTTTAATTTCAATTCTTCTTTTGAATTCAATTCCGATTCTTTTACTTTCAATTCTTCTTTTGAATTCAATTTCGATTCTTTTAATTTCAATTCTTCTTTTGAATTGAATTCCAATTCTTCTAGTTTCAATTCTTCTTCTGAATTCAATTCCGATTTCTTTGAATTCAATTCTTTTGCGGATTCTTCTTCGTTTTCGTCGATTTGAGATTCTTCGGGATTGATTTGCGATTTTTCGGTGGAAAGCGTTAGAAACGATGCATTACAATCGAGAATTGACTCGTCGGAGAAGGAAATTTCTCCCAAAACATCAATGGCACTCAATAATTCCTCGGGTAAATTTTCATTGGACGAATTTGAAGAATTTTTCCCCTTAGTTTCATCTTCGAAATTTGTTGATTTAGCTGAATTTTTTAATTCCTTGTCCAAAATTATTTTCACTTCTTTCAAATTTGTCGACTTTTCCTCTGAATATTGGATTTCATTCTGTTCTTTGCATTTTTCATTTACTGTTTCTTCAATTTTTTCTATTTTCTCTTCTAAATTTGTCGAACTCTCCTCTAAAATTTGCACTTTTTTCTCCTTTTCGTCTTCTTTCTTTGAATATTCCATTTTCTCTTCCAAATTCGACTTTTTTGGTGTTTTTTCCAACTTTTGCAATTCCTCCCTATTTTTTAATTCAAGGGACGAATTTTCTAATTTCTCCTCCGAATTTATTGACAAAATTTGCAATTTTTTCTCGTCTTTGTCTAAATTTTCCTTTTCTTCCTCCGATTTCGTCAATTTTTCATTTTCAAATTCAGTTCTAGAATTTTGTATTTCCTCCATCGAATTTGTTTCTCGCTCTAAATTTTCAATTTTCTCCTTCGAACATTTTTTCTCTAAATTTTGCAATATTTCCTCTTTCTCGAATTCTTTTTCTAAATTTTCAATTTTCTCCCCTGAATTTTTTACATTTTCTTTCGAACACTTCGTCGTCGTCGACATCGTCCTGTCTTCCCCATCTTCTTCATTTTCCATTTTATTAACAAAATTCTCCCCATTTTCCTCTTTTTTACAATTTTCATCCTTTTCGAAAATTTCAAATTCTTGTAAAATTTCGAATTCCTTGAAATTTTCGACATTCTTCATTATTAAATTTCCTTCCTGTAAATTGTGAAAACCCTTAAAATTTTCCATGGAACTTTCATTATTTTGCGAATTCTCCAATTCCACAGAACTTTGGAACATTCCGAAACTTTCCGATTGCTGCAAACTTTCGATTTTTGGAAATTCCTCGTAATTTTGTACTTCTTCTTCTTTTAGGGAAATTTCCCCTTTCTCTGAATTTTCAATTTCCATTTTTGTCTCTGGATCATTTTCTCCTATTTTTCGAATTGAATTTAATGGCTGTTCGATTTTATTCTCCAAATAAATTTCATTTACCTCCTTAATTTGTTGAATTTGAACATTTTCTTGAAAATTCGAAATTAAAATTTCAGAGTTCTTGTTGATTTGAATATTTTCCGTTTTTGTGACAGTTTCACAATTTTCAACGAATCGTGGAGAATTTATTTTTCTTTGAACTTTTGGGGAAATTTTCACAGTTCGGGTTCTATTTTTTCTCGGCGTTGATGTTGTAATAGAATTTTCCAATTTTTCATTCAAAATTTGTATTTCCGTTCCATTCGGTTGATTTAATTTCAAATCTTCCGTTTCTTCTTCTTCTTCTTCTTCATCTTTTGGTCTCAAAATTTTCCTCTGCAAGTTCGAATTTCCCGTCGGTAAAATTATTTCGGGAGTTTTTAATTTCTTCGAATTTTTAAATGACGAGGTAATAAAAATCGATTCAATCTCCTGAGAATTGTTTTCTCCTAAATTTTGTTCTTTCATTTCAGAAAATTCTCCAGGAATTCGATTTTCTACACTTTCGGTTGTGTTTGAACTATTGATTAAAGATTCATTTTCCCCGGAGGACGAGAATGTTTCATTATTCCCCTTTTTTCGTTTATTCGACTTTTTAATTGTGGAATTTTCCCTTTTCAATAGTTTCGAATGATCGATTAATTGTGGAATTTTGAAAGTGTCGATTTGCGATGTTGATGCTTCGGAATTTATTGTCGATTCAATCGACCAATTTGTTGTATTTTTCGTTTTTGTTTTTTTCTTTTTTTCCTTCTTCTTTTTTGTTATTGATTTTCGTGTATTTTGGCAGCGTTTTAATTTCTTTTGAGATTTTTTCGGTTCATCTCGATCGAGTAATTTTTTCCACATCTGAAACATGAGATCTTGATTTCCCGAATTTGAGTGACAACATTGAGCTTTCTTCTCCGATTTTTTGTTACTCTTTATAACTCGCTCGAGAGTTTTTAAAGTCTTCGTTAGGATCTTCAAAGTTTCGGAATCCTCCTGTTTCACTTGATTTTCGATATTATTTTCCAGTACAACGGGAACTTCGTTCTTCACTTTTGATTCAATTTTCTTGTCTTCCAGTTTGGCGAAACTCTCCGATGACTTGAATTTATATTGTTTGTCTGAAAAGAAAATTGATTTTTAATTTTATTTTCGATTAAATATTTCGAAAAAGAAAAATTTTAGAATAAAAATTCTCACTTTCTGGCAGAAATGGTTGAATCATTGGCTCGGGAACTTTGAAGGTTTGCACGAGATTATTGAGAGCAATGTCGCATTTTTCACAGAGAAAAGTGGAACTTTTCGTTGTCTTTCTGCTCGTATTTGGAATATTTTTCTTTGTTGGTACCTGCGGAATTTTTGGATCTAGCCGAACGTTTGTTCCTGAAAAAAGAAATTTTAATGTAAAAGAAAATAACTCTAAAAAAGTAGAAACGAATTCAAAAATCTAAATAATTAAAATTTAAAAAGAACAACAACAAATTTTAATTAATTTAAACTCTACAAAAAATATTTATTCTTCTTACCATGTTCAACGACTTTTACTTTATCCGTATTTGTACCTTGATTCTTTTTCGCAGGTCCCTTTTTTAATTTTTTCAATTCTAATTCCAGCGTTTTTACCTTTTCTGAAAAATAAATTTTGAAAAAACTTGAAATATTACAGAAAATTTAAAATTATATTCGAAATATTTGAGAAAATTTAAAGAGAAATTAATTACCCTCGAATTTCAATTCTGTGTCCATTAATTTTCCCGAACTTCTATTTTCAATACTGTCAATTTTACAATTTAATTGTTCAATGAATCTTTGATCGCCAGAAATTTTCGTCTCTAAATCGCCAATTTTTGTAACGTAAGATTCTATTGTTTTTCGCTGTTCAGTATTTTGCTGAAAAATTAAAGGTTTATATTAAAAACTGTTTTATTTTGTTTGAGAGAAAATTTAAAATTATGTTCTCAGGGCTCGAACCAGTGAAAGTATTTTAAAATACGGACTTTACAGGCCAAATGAAAAATTACGGACAAAAAATAATCAAAATTCAATTATTTCTAAAAATTCATGTTATATTACTTTTAATATTCAATTATTATCTAAAATTTTAATTGAAATTACTTTTTAAATTAATTTTTATTACAAAATTCAATTCCCACAAAGCATTTTTTTAAACAAATTTTTAAATAATTTAATTCTTTCGACGATTTTTAATAAAATTTTTAAGAATAATTACATTTTTCGAAAAATTTGATTAAGGTATTAATGAAATTCTTCGAAAGAATTCAATTATTATAAACTAAAATTTTTAAATCAATTTTTATTAGAAAATTCTACTAGAATTCAATTATTTATATACAAAAAACAATTTATTGAATAATTGCATATTTATTAAAATTGAATTCTCATAAAGAATTTTATCAATAAATTTTTAAATAATTGAATTCTTTTGATAAATTTTAATAAAATTTTTATATTTATTTTTCGAAGAATTCGATTAAAATTTTATTAGGAAAATAATTGAATGATTGCGAAGAAATTTATAAAAAATTAAATTCCTGTGAAATTTTTATTATTTTATGAAAATAATTAAAGGTTTGCGTAGAATTTTATTAAATTTTTTTTAAATAATTGAATTCTTTTTGACAATTTTGTTAAAATAGTAAATATTGAAAATCATTGATTAGGGAAAGTTTTTGAAAATAATTAAAATGTTGCCAAGAATTTTATTACAATTTTTGAAAATAAAAATTGAATTTCGGAGAAGAAATTCTAAAGATAATTGAAATTTTGTAATAATAATAATAATAATGTAATTTTGACAAGAATTTTTTTACTTTTGAAAATAATTGAATTTCTCCAATAATTTGTAATTTCTTTAAAATTCTCCAAATTATATCGTACAATTTACGAACTTTTTGTCTTTTCTCAATCAAATTACAGACTTCACGGACCTTTTTTTTTTTTTGAAAAAACGGACTTTTACGGACAAATATTCTCAGTACTTACAAGTTCCTGTTTTATTAATTTGGAAAGAGTCGTGTTGTAATTGTTTTTCATTTCATTTGCTTCGGCGCGAGCTTTTCGCAAAGAAATTGTCAATTGTTCGCATTCCTTCTTCTTGTCATTGTAATACTGAATTAAATCACTGAAAGAAAAAGAATATATAATCAAAAACCACCTTTTTAACTCTCTTATTAATTTAATTAACAAAGAAAATATTTTCCAAATAAAAAACTTACTGCGAACGACACATTTTCTTTTTCAAAAGTTCCAGGGACTTGATTCTCTCAACTTTCTGCAAATCATTCTGAAAAGAGAGAATTTTTATTATCTACTATTAAACAATTATTTTCTTATTCTTATTATTATTATTCTTTTCATCTTATTATAAATAATGAAATACATCATTGAATTTTATCAAAAAATTTTATTAAAACTGTATTGAAAATAATTGAATTCCTAACAAAAATTTTTGAAAATAATTAAACTCCTGCGAAGGATTTTTATTTAAATTTAATCAAAATAATTGAATTTTTGCCAAGAATGTTATTAAAATTGTTTTTTTTCAATTATTGAAAATAATTGAATTCTTGCAAAGAATGTTATTATAATTACAAAAATAAATGAATTCTTGTGAAAAATTTTACTATTTATATAAATAATTGAATTTTTTTCCAAAAATTTATTGAAAATTTAGAAAATTCTAATACAAATGTAAAAAAATAATTGAATCCTTTCGTGAAATTTTATTGAAAATAATTAAATAATGTAAATATGAATTTCTTTAACGTTAAAATGAGCAGAAAAATTGCTTACCATTTTTTATATGAAAAAATCCAAAGTTTTCATTGATTTTAAAAAATTGCAAGATTGCAAAATAATTTTAAGAATTTCTTGAGAAAGCGAGAAAAAATGCAAAACATTCCGAACGTTCTCAAAACGTTTCGAGCGTTTCGAGAAAAAGATGTAAATTTTCAAATTTCATTTAAAGAACATTCTGGTTGAAGTCAATTTTTCAAATAAAGAGAAAATAGAGACGAAACACTTAAAGTATATAATGATCCAAATAGAAAGAATCACCAGTAATTTTAATATTATTTAAACAATTAGTTTATAAAAACGTGCGATGCAATAAACATAACCTAAAAGCCAAATTCAACATCACCGGCAATGTTGTTTTTAATTAAATAACTTACGTTTAGATCAGTTAGTGTTTCCTCCTTTAAACTATCACAATTTATTACCTCCATTTCATCTGTTTTCATTGAAAAACCCAGCGAAATAAATGGTAAAAATATATTTTTTCTTGTACACAATTACATTTTTTTTCCTCCAGACAACCACAGAAAACAAATCGTGTAAAATCGAAAGTGGCGCCAGTGATGAATTGTGGTCATTATGGTAACCACTTTTCAGTAACGTAACAATACATACGATTTTAATTTTTCGCAAAATTTAATTTAATTTTCAAATCCAATTGTTTCTAATTACTTTATTAAGTTCTAAATTTGTTGAGAATAATGATAAAAAAAGTACTTTTTCATTATTTAGTTTATTTTCTTTTTCGAAATGGGGGTAATTTTTTCTCTACATACACCCCTGATTGTTCACATATACATTGCCAAAAATCTCACATATTTCCCATATTTTGTGTATATTTTCTGTTTCTGTGAAAAAAATGTGAAGTATTTTTGGATTATTGTGAAATGGTTTCTTACATAAAACGAATTTTCCAACTTTACCCAATAGGCGAATCTAATGAGAAAATAGTTGATATTTAGAAGGCAATTTTCTTTAAAAAAAAATACCAGAGATATACAAAAACTGATGTCTTTCGACAATTTTGGAAATCCCAGGTAAATGTTTAAATAATTCTTATATATCTGTCTTTAAGTTTTCCATTATACTTAATTTATATAGGATTCAATTGTTCAGTACTTTTAGTTTTATTATTTATACTTTTAATTACCAAACGGGGAAATTTTATGTGACCTACTTTCAATTTAGAAATATTTCAATTTTTTGAGGTTATCTTTGTGTAAACATTACTCAATCGGCAATTCTATTTGTATTAATTATTATTATTATTATTATTATATTTATTATCATTTTTATATTATAATTACAATATATATTATTATTATTATATTATTATATGCTTTTTTTGTTATAATTTGCTGTTTTCTTAATTATTTTGTAATAAAAGATAAATACATGTTTAGGCCTTTTATTACAAAAATAATTATATGTTTACGTTTTTTTACTATATTATAGGTATTATATTTCTATATTATTATTATTATTATTATTTTAATTTTTATCATAATTATTTCACTATTATGTAATTCTTAATCCAAATGAATTCTTTTAGACGAATAATTACAAAAACTTTTGCTTAAAAATAAAATTGAAAACTAGGGAAAAAAATTAATTATTTCTATTACAACTGTGGAATTAAGTAATTAATAATAATTATATTTCCGGTGATGAATTATTGTTTTTCTTCAACGTGTTATCGTTTGCGCTGTGTGACGATTGGCTTTAATTTACGGAAGTGACCCTGAGAACCTTGAAAAGAATTAAGATAGTCGGTCAACAATTTCAGAGGAAGCTATTTAGAAGCTCGTCTTTGCTCGTCTTCGTCTGCTCGCAGAATTTCTTTTTTTTAAAGAGGCGTTCGCTCTTCTCTAAAAATAAAACACCCGTGGCGTTTTCTTCTTTCTTTTTTTCTTTTTTTGCTTTTCGTGATGCTAAATAAAATTCGCCATTAATTTTTATTTTATATAATTTAAATAATGAACGTAGTCATTTTTTAAAAATTTTGAAAATAATTGAATTATAAACAAAGAATTTTTTTCAACTTTTTAAAAGAATCGTGTCTGTTAATTATAAGGAAAAACTTTATTGTTGAATTTTATTAAAATTGTGTTAAAAAGGAATTGAATTTCTGAAAAGAATTTTATTATTCGTGAAAATAATTGAATTCTTGCGAAGAATTTTTTTATTTTAGAAATTAATTGAATTTTTGCGAAAAATTTTATTCAAATTGTATTAAAACTAATTTAATTTCTCCGAATAATTTTTTTTATTTAAGAAAATAATATAATTCTTAAGAAGAATTTTATTCAAATTGTATTAAAATTAATTTAATCCTTCCCAAGAATTTTAACAAAAATTTTGAAAATAATTGAATTCTTGCGAAGAATTTTATTAAAATTGTATAGAAAATAATTGAATTCCTCCCAATAATTTCTTTATTTAAGAAAATAATTGAATTCTTGATAAGAATTTTAACAAAACTTTTGATAATAATAATTGAATTTATGCGAAGAATTTGATTAAAATTGCTTGAAAATAATTAAATTGTTTCCAAGAATTTATTCAAATTTTAGAAAATTATTGAATATTAAAATTGTATTAAAACTAATTGAAATCCTGCCAAGGATTTTTATTAAAATTTTTAAAAAATAATTGAATTTTATGAAAATTGTATTGAAAATATTTCAATTAATCCGAATAATTTCTTTATGTAAGAAAATAATTGAATTCTTGCCAAGAATTTAAACAAAAATTTAACTGAAATTAATGGAATTCTTCTAAAGAATTTTAACAAAATTTTTAAATAAATAATTGAATTCTTTCAAGAAATTTTATTAAATTTTTTATATATAATTGAATTACTGCGAAGAATTTTATTAAAATTGTATTGAAATAAATTGAATTCTTGCGAAGAATTTTAAAAAAAATTTTAGAAATATTAAACAAAAATAACATTTGCAACACTTAAATAATAATTTCAATAAACACTGGTACATTGTATCGAGGTACTTTGTCCAATTTAAGACAAGTGCCAATTGAACTTGTTACAATGTTTTTTTTTCTTTACTAACCGACAAAAAAATTTCCTTTGCTATTTTTGCGGGACGCAAAAAAAGAAAAAATAAATCCACTGTTTTGTATACGTACAATTTCGATTAAATAGAGAAGGATGTTGAACGACGAGTATAAAAAAAAAGAAAATAAAAATAAAAAAAAGAAAACAAAACGAAAACAGAAAAAAATAAAACTAGTGACTGAAAACACCCAATGAATTAAATCTTCGAGATGCAAATGGGTTTAAATTAGATTTGAACTTCTTGTGCTAGCGCCAAGTGTTCATTTTAAAATCCATTGTCATGGCCTGACATCGAACCGTATCGTTCGCAATTTTTATTTTTATTTCAATTTTTTTTACGTGAATTATTTGCTTAATTATTTTTTTTTCTATATTAAACGTGAATTTTTAAAGAGAAACGAAAAGAAAAACAATCGGACGAAAATGGTGGTTTTAGAAATATATTATCGGGCTATTTTTAGCAAGCGAAGTGCACTGTAAGTGTTTTTGTGATTATTTTAAATTTTTTGTTAATTACAATTTTTTTATTTTCTATTTTTCTTTTATTTTAATTTTCCTTGTTTCATAATTTCTACTTTTTTATTTTGATATTATTCCTAAAATTTCGATTTTTACTATAATTTTCGTTATTATTTCCTAATTTCTATTTAAAATAATTTTTTTATTATTGTTTCTAGTTTTTTTATTTTATTTTTATAGTTTATTATTTATATTTATGTTATTATTAATTTTTAACTTTAATTCTTTTAATTTTAGAATTTAATTTAATTCTATTTTTTTCTTACTTTTTTCAGAGAAATTATGAAAGATACACCGTACAACATCATTCCACTTCATCAGAGACCAGAATTAATAAATCAGTGCTGTAAATTATTAAATTCAGAATGGCGTCGAAGTGATAAAGCACGGTATGTTAATTACTTAATTAATTCACATGAAAAAAGAGACAAAATTTTCTATTCACTAAAATTTAATAATAAATTTTCACTTTTAACGTAAATGGAAAATTTTCTCTATATTTCTTTATTCACTTTTTCAATATTAATTTACCTTCTCGTAAAAAAAACTAAGAGGGCATTGAGGAGATAATAACAAATTGAGAAAGTATTTTTTGTAAATATTACTTTAAAAAGAAAAATACTTCTATTTTCTTTTTTACAGACTCATCAGTTTGAGTTCCTCGTGTGATAAATTTCCAACGTCTCTAATTCTTCTCGACAATGACAAAGTCATTGGACATTGTAAAATTTCTTTAATACCCAGCATAGACGACTGCTGTGTTATTGAATCATGTGAGTGATAAATTTTCCCGAAAATAATAACATAATAAGGGTTGCCACAGTTTAGAGAAGTTAGGAAATTCAGGGAAAAGTCAGGGATTTTTACTAAAAGTACTGGAAAAAATTAAATTTTTAGAATTCATAAGAAAATTCTGAACTTTGGTATATTTTTCGTTTACCTCATAAACTATAAAATTACCACGATTTCTAATAAAAAAACCTTCAAATTTTTCTATTTCTGACAATAATTTCTTTTTAAATAACTTAATTCGTGAAGAACTATCATCAAATTATTATACTTATACATTATACGTTTTAAACCAAAAAAATTTTTTATCGTTTTAAACATTTTTAAAGTAATATTTATTGTTAAATAAATAATATGCATTGTCCTAAATAATTTTATAACATTCGTTTATCCATAAGAAATAATTTGCAACTTGATAGATCACTTAATGTTAATTTAAACAAAAGTTATTAACAAAAATGATTGGACGAATATATTCGGCTTTTTACGCAGGAGGGTTAATTTGAAATTTTAGAAAATTTCAATTATCAATTAATTTAATTAAAAATGTTAAAGAACTTAGATTTAAAAGCACTAAAAAAAATTGAATTTTGGAAAAGTTTTTCAAATACTTGCAGAAATTCAATTATTTTTAAAAGTAATAAAATTCTTCGCAAAAATTCATTTATGTTTAACAATTTTTTTTAAATTTCCTCAAAATTTCAATTATTTTTATAAATAATGAAATTCTTCTCCGAAATTCTATCATTATTCGGAGGAATTCAATTATTTTGAGTACAATTTGAATAAAACTTCTTAATAAAATTCAATTATTTTCAAAATTTTAATAAAATTCCTCACAAGAATTACCTAAATTACTTTCATGAATAATAAAATTTTTCTCAGGAATTCAATTATTTTTAACACAATTTTAAAAACATTCAGTAATCAAATTTTTAATGATAACTACATAATTAACAAACACGATTATTTTAAAAATTGAAAAAACATATCTTATTTAAATCAATTATTTTTCAAAATTTTCAATTAATACTATTCAAAAAGCGACATTATTTTCAAAAAACTTATAGGAATTCTTAAAAATAATTTAATTATTAAGAAAAACTGTACGAAACTTTAAGAAAATTGTTTAAAAAAATTTATTTTTCTATTAATAATTTTAATAAAATTGAATAGTAAACTTATTAATTATAATTATTAACAAAAATAAAAGATATATTTTGAAAGAATTCAATTTTTTAAAAATATTTTAATAAAATTTCTTGCATGCATTAAATTATTTTAAAAAATTGTAACAAAATTCTGAGAAGAATTCAATTATTTTTCAGAAATTGTATTTAAGTTCAATAATCAAATGTTTAATTTTAATTATTAACAAACACGATTATTTTAAAAACTTGAAAGAAATTCTTTATAATTTTCAATATTTTCAGTTAAAATTATTAAAGAAACTACATTAATTGAGAAAAAAATTCAAAGAAATTCTTCAAAAGAATTTAATAAGGTTTTTCAAAATTTTTAAAAAAATTTTCGCAATATTTCAATTATTTTTATAAATAATAAAATTTTTTACATGGATTCAACAATTATTTTCATAAATTTCAAGAAACGTTCAATTATTCAATTATTTTGAAAAATTTGGATACAATTCTTTATGAGAATTCAATTTTAGGAAACATTTAGTTATTCAATAAACTATTTATTTTTGAATTTAAATAATTGAATTCTCGTAGAATTTTTTGATAAGAATTCATTAAAAAATGAGTTTCAGTTTGAAATTTTACCTATTTAATAATTGAATATTAAAATTATTATAGCGTGAATTTTTAGAAATAATTGGATTTTGAAAAAATTCAAATTAAAATCTTTGAAAATTTGAATTTTTCGTACTTTTAACTAACAATTCTGTAGAATTTATTTTTTTGAAAATGTTTATTTGAATTTTTTGTTTGAAATTAAGTTTCAAGTTTTTATTTTCTAATATACATTTAATTAAAGAATTTACGATTAATCGAAATTTCGTGTAAAATTTAATTGTAAACAAATGGATTTGAAAATTCTCAAAAAATTTTTTTTTCAAAAATTATTAAAATTAATTGATTTGGAGAAGATTTTTAGTTAAAAATTCTAGAAAATAATAATTGAATTAAAATGATGAAAATAATTTTTAAGCCTTTACATTAACAATATTCTTATAATATAAAATCGATGACTCCGAGTCGAAGACTCGATTTCTTTTTGTTTTATAATAATTTTCTTATGAGTTGTTGAATTTCAAAAAGGTTTGAATTTGAATGTTTTGAAAATCTTAATTCCTATGGAAAAATACTAATGATTAAATATTTATTTAAAAAAGAAGTTTTTGTTGTTTTCGAATAATTTACAATTAAAGAAATTCGTAAGTAAAGAACATTTTTTTGAGTATCTAATCATTTTTGGAGTGAATCAGAATATTCTTTAGGGTAATAAGTCAAAGTTTGGCTGAAAATCAGGGAAAAATAAAATTAAATTTTAGTGGCAACCCTGATAATTATTATTATATTACACAATTACCAAAAAAGCAAAATTCATGAAGTAAACTTTATAAATTTATTTTCGTAAATTATAATTAAAATTTTATTTTAATTTTATTTTTAATTTCATTATTTTCCTATTATTCTATTATTATCCTATTATTTCTTAATTAAAGTATTGATTGGCGCTGTTATTTAATTATATTATTAATATTTTTTTATAATTTATTTATTTACTTATTTATAATTTTTTTGTATTCATTTATTTTTATTTTCTATTTTATTTTTTACAATTTCTATAGCTGTATTATATTAATATTTAATTCTTAATTTAATTGATTTCTTTCTCTTCCTCTTGCCTCCTCAGTTATGATCAGTCGGGAAAATCGTTCACAAGGCCTGGGCTCAATATTATTGCGTGGCGTCGAACAATATGTGGCGAAGAGAGGAATAAAACAAGTTTTATTGACAACACGCGATCAAGAGGGTTTTTATAGAAAAAATGGCTATTCAATAAGCGAACCATTAAATCTTTATACACTAATGGAATATATGAATTCAATTAATGACATTGATAAAGAAAAGGAGATAAATCTCATTAAAAATATTATCATTGAAAATAATAAGAATAATAATAATAACAACGAACGACGTAAGGAGATACAAAAGAATGCATTTTCCGGAGCACCAACTCCACCACCATTGCCAAATTTTATTGAAAAAAAACGACAATACGAATCGCCTTACACTTATATGTGTAAAAAATTGTCATGAAATTTATTTTTATGTTCATAAATAATTAAAATATTCTTTATTTATAAAAAATTACAACCAGATACCTCTATATTGTAAATATTTATATATATATATATATTATAAAAAGAAAGAAGAAAAAACGAAACAAAGATTCGAAAATGTACAAATGAATAAAATATATTATATTATTATTATTGCTCTCTTGTCAATTCTTTAGGAAAACTTTTTCTATATCAATTCCCGTGCAAAAGGTTTAAAAAGTTTCAATTATTTTTACTTTTTTTTAATATTCTGTTAATTAAATTCGCTAAAAATGTAAGTTACTGGAATTTTTCCTCTTCTCTATATTATTTTTTTTAATGCTATTTTTATCAATTTATTTGTAACAATAAAATTTGAAGGACTTTGAAATTTTTATAATTATTCAAATTCTTATCTTCTAATCGATTCTATAAATTTAGAAAATTTGAATAACTATTTTTTATTTTTCTATTATTATTTTCGAAGTCTATAAATTTGATAATTTACTAAAAGAAAATTTTTTTACACCGATGTTAGACCACAGACTCGTTGATAATGCTCGGGATTGTCAAGGCAATCGACGAGAAATTCGGCTAAGTAATATTTTGAAATTGTACGACCTGGTGACTCGTCATGTTTCACAGTGACTATGGAATGTCGTTCCTCTAAAAAAAAAATTCAATAATATTAATCCTTTTCCTTTTTTGCAGTACCAAAAAAAAAAAAATAATAAATTATCATTTTAAGAAATTAATATATTAAAATAGATTAAATTTTCATTTATATTTTACCTGCAATATGCGGTGGAAATACGGAAATCCATTTTAAACCGCTGTCCTTAATTAAATTTTGCATTTTTCGATGATCCTCAGTTATATCTTTAAAGACCGGGGGAACTTTTTCAGGTTCATAAAAAAGAAAGGCTGGAAAAAAAATTATTTTTTCTTTATTTTAGTCTTTTACTGTTTTTTTTTTTATTATTTAATAAATAATTATATCTTTAATTACCCGATAAGCAAACAGAAATAAGTTCAACTTTGTGTTTTTTCATTCCGTTGATGATATTTTTTATTCCTTGAGAAAAAAGTGTTGTGGGTTCTGAAAAGAAAAAAAATCACAGAAATGAGAAAATGAATATGTAATAATAAAGTTTTAAGATTTAGATTTATTCTTTTCCTATTCAGAGATTAGGTTTTGTAGAAATATTTTCGCAAGAAAAATTGAGAAATTATGTAATTTTCCATAATTTTGCGTTAATATTGGATTCTTTTCATTTTTTTCAAAATTTTTTAAAACAACTGAATTTTTGCTAAGGATTTCATTAAAAAATTTTTTAAATAATAATTCAATATTCTTGCGAAGAATTTTATTATAATTTTATTGAAAATAATAATTGAATTCTTGGGAACAATATTGAATTCATCCTGGACTTCCGGTTGAGTATTGTACGTGAGAGGTGCGTGTCGCAAATCAGAGTAGAAAAAATCGAATTATTTAGATGAAAAAGTGAGAATAAGAAGTGTTCAAATGTGCTTTTATGAGGAAGTAGTGTCGATGAAAACAGTGATAAAAACAAAGGTGAAACAAGTTATATAAGTGATAGTGAGGACATAGTAAATAAGAGCTTTGAAGATGGAATTTTGAAACCAAGACACAAATTGTCGAGATCACCTAACAGATGTGAAAACGGAGATATAAGATCAGAAGGGGATTTAACTAGTTGCTCAGAAGAAAACTCAGACTCTGACTCCGCTGAGGATGATACATTTACAACTCCATTAGTACGATCTCTTAGTTATATAAAAATAAAAAGTTTAGAAGTTATGATAAATTCGTGGTGTGATACAACAGAGGAATGGAAAAGAGAGGAAGAAGTAAAGTGGGAAAAAAGAATGGCAGAAATAGAAAAATTGATAAGGAATGAATTAGAAGATAGGAAAACGGAAAATGATAAGTGCATCAACTGTGAAAGAACTAGAATTCAGGAAGCAGAAAACGAAGCTGAATTGGCAGATTTGAAAAAAGAAGTTGAATATTACAAAGAGAAAACGAAGAAATTAGAATATATACTGAAAATGAAAGAAGATTGGATATCTGAACAATTAAAAGGCTACGAAGTAACGGCAAATTAATCAAGTGCGACAGATAATATAAGACATAATGAAGTTATAAAACAGAGATTTGATTCAGACAAAAACCAAAACTATCTTGAAAACCCGACAACAATGATGAAAATCCCGGTACTTGTTAATTCGCTATCAGAAAGATTGGATAACATTGGAGGAGAAGAACCTGTTCAAACTTCAGAGCAAATCAATAAATTGCCAGAAAAATTAAGGTAGTACGCTCGTGATCGCACTTTTCTATAGAATTTCATGAAATTTGAAATCAGAATAGTTAATAACAAGATCTATGTATTTGCAAAATATTAAAAAAATTGACCGTTTCTAAAACAAGATATTTAAGTTCAAAGTTTGTTATTTAACATGGTTAACCTATGAAAAGTGCATGTAAACGGCACATTTCTTCTAATAACTTCTAAAATTTTCTATAGATTGTTTTAAAAAACTAATATATTATAAATGAATGTTTGAGAAATTTATAACAAAAAGATTTAACAATATTAACCGTTTCAGTTAAAAGATATAATATAATATAATATTCTAACCTGACTAGTATACTTGTGTGTGAGTGTGTCTGTACATAGGGCTGACTATGTATTCAGTACAGTCCAAGCAAAAATATGCTACAGTAACTGCACCATACTATAGCATTTTATTAAAATTTACTTTTGAGAGTGACTGTCGCGAGCGTACTACCTTAAGTGCGGAAAAATGGGGGGATGAGAGAAAGATGAGAAGAGTTAAGGGGGAGTGACACCTTTGAGGTGCCTTTTGAACCTGTTTTTCATAAATTTTTTTAAGACACAGGAATAAAGTAAACAAAATTTGGTTTCGAGGACTTTATTTATTAAATTTTTAAGTTTACGAAAATATATTTATACTTAAAAAAAGTTTCAATTTGTTTCCTACAGAGGGCGCCGAAGTTGGTCTCGTTTCTATGCAGGGTAAATCGGTGGGCAATATTCTGGTTAGACCGTTTAATCAAAAACCAAAATTCAAAGTTTTTCTAAATCTGTGATAGATTTAGCTTTCGAGTACGTAGGATATTTTAAAAATATTAATTTTTGTGTATTTGGCAGCTGTTTGATGAAAAAAGTCGATTTTTAGAGCGAAATTTTTTCAAAATAATTATTGCCAAAAAAAATCCGTTACGTACTCGAAAGCATTAGTAAATGACGAACAAAAAAAACTTTGGCCGAAGTCAATCTGATCAAAACTATTCTGGCTAGACTGCCCACTGTTTTAAAAAATGTCATTTCGAGAAAAACGCATTTAAACTTATGTAATGTGAAAACATGAAAAATGAAACGACTGTTAATCTACGATGTCTGCACCATATAAGTGACTTTCTACATTAATATTTCCTTCATTTACATCCCTTAGAGCAATTTGAAGCTGTCTTCAGTATTCTTGAGCTGCTACGATAAAAGAAAAATAGCTAATAGCGCTAAAAAGAATTCAAAGCGCTCTTGGACACCTTTTACAGATTTAGATTTTTTTCACATAAAATAACTTCGAAATTACTTCTCATGATATAATTTCTATTCTACACCTCATAAAGTATCGTTTAAGCAAAAAAAAAATAAAATCAATTTTTTTTCGGGTTAAAGGTGTCACTCCCCCTTAAGAAGAAAAATGTTATTATTGTTGGGCTAACACTAATTACAAATGAGAAAAAACAGGAATTAGAAAACTGGTTTTCTAACGTGCGCTTAAGTTAGAAATAAGAATACGATTAGAAAGGATAGAAGAAGGCTTGAGAGTTAGATTACAAGATTGGTCATCAAAAGTAAGTTTAACGAAGAAAAAATCAACTTTAAAGGATTCAGGATGGGGAGTATGGATAAACAGGGTGGCCACATGTCAGTAAAGTCAGGGAAATATCAGGGAAAAAAATATTTTGTCAGTAAAGTCAGGGAAATGTCAGGAAAAAAATTTTTTGTCAGTAAAGTCAGGGAAATGTCAGGAAAAATTTTTTGTCAGGGCAATTAAAGAAATTAAGACGGTCATGCAATACATTTTTTGTTCTAAACAAAAAAATTTTTGTCAGGGAAATTCGTTGTTATGTCAGTAAAATGTCAGGGAAATTGATAAAGTCAATCTTGCGGCCACCCTGATAAAGGATAATTTAACCCTGCGTCACACACCTAGGGAGGGATTCCCTCTACGGTTTCAGTATTTTTTAAATAACTATTGTTTCCTCATTGCAAAATAAAATCAGTTTCTATACCTTTCGACAATTTACTCCTCAACACATTTCTAAAAAAAACATTTAGTTTAAACATAATTAATATTTAATTATGAAGCTTCAAAGCCAGAAAAAACTCGAAAAAGTGAGGTTATGTTAAATAAAAAAATCAAGTTTTCAAAACATTTTTTGTTCCACTGTTGGTTAATGACAAAATTATATTATAAATATAATTAAAATGAATTGTTTAATGATTTTTTTGCTTATTTGTTAATGTTACATTACTTTTACATGTCAAGTGGAATTTCTTCGAAGATGTGCATTCGTGTAATTAATTATTATTTTTGAGACCGAAAATTAATTTTATTAATTTTATGATTTAGAATAATTTACTGCATATTTGTAAGTTTGTGTTAAAACTAAATTTTTGTTGATTCCTTTGTTTATGTTGTAATGTTGCTTATTTTACAATGTGGTGAGGGATTCCCTCTAAACGTGTGTAAAGTCGTAATTTTTTCTCATGTGTGTGACGGAGGGTTAACAGAAAGGCAAAAGGAAGTTCATGCATGGCTAGAAAGAGAAGCGGATGCTTGGAACCGACAACGAAAAAGAGCGAGAACAGGTTATCAGAAGTTATGGGTGGATGATACATGTCTTGAATGGGATGAACTAGGCGGAGAATTAAAGCTTAAAAAAGTATATCAAGAGGGAAAAAATACATTTCGGAACACAGGCGAGAGTAGAAACAACTGATGAGATTGCTGTGATGCAGTGGAATGCTCAAGGCTTAAAAAACGTGCAAAAAAATAGACATTTGTGGAAAAGCATGGATATTGTAGTGTTTCAGGAAACGTTATTAGAAGAAAAGAGGATGGTTAAAGTCTTAGAGACGCTAGACAACAAATTCGAATGGTGTGGTATGGCAGCAGTAAGGACGCATTCTAAAGGAAGAGCGAGTGGAGGGCAGCTAATCGGAATTAAAAAGAGTCTGGAAGCGAACTGGAAGAAAACAGAATGGGAGTTTGGGCTACAGATATTAGAAATTAACAGGAAACAAAGAGAAGAATCCTATATTTTAATTACCGGATATAATAATAAACTTACAAATATGAAGCTATTTTTAAAAAAATTAGACCAAAAAATGGATGAACTGGAGGATTATCCAGGAAAAATAATTGTTTCAGGAGACTTGAATGCAAAAATAGGAAATGAACAAGGAATAGCAGAATGTGGAATGAAAGAAGACGAAGACGATTTGATACATCCAAGGAATTCAGAAGATAAAGAACTGCGACCAGAAGGAAAGCTTCTTTTGAACTGGTGTGAAATAAGGGCAATGCTTATAATGAACGGAAGGACAGAAAAAGATCTAGAAGGTAAAATAACATGCATTGGACATGGGAAGGGCCTAGGAAGTGTCTTGGACTTAGTTATGATTAAAATGGAAGGTCAGAACGGAATACCAGAATGGTTTAAAGGGTTGAGAGTGGCAACACAAAAAGGATCAGATCATCTTCCTGTGATTTATCATCTAAAATGGAACGAAAATATCAAGAATGAAAAAGGAACTAATAAGAAAGTATTCAGACTAAAAGGGAAAGAGGAAAAGGCTGAAGAATTTCACAAAGAATGGAAAAATTGCTGGAACGAGAAAGAAAAATTGGAAGATCCGGACCCGGAAAGAAGATGGAGAGACATCGTGGAAACAATTAAAGAAGCGGCAGATAAAGTTGGTATGAGGATTGGCTACCGAAAAGAGTTCGAATACGAAAGTTTATGGGACAATGGAGAATATAAGGCTAAAAGAAGAGAGTTGTTTAAATTACTACACAAGTTTAGGAAAAGGAGGGATTGGACTAACAAACAGGCTTATCTGGAATGCAAAAAAGAGTTGTCAGAATTAAGACAAAGATTAATTAAAGAATGGTTAGATGAAAAACAGAAGAAAGTGGCAGAAAGTAAGAATATTACAGAATGGTGGAAGGCCATGAATTGGTATAGAAAAAAAGGAAGGTGGTGAACAACAAAATAGAAAAAGAAACGTGGCTTAATCATTTTAAAAATTTATTGGATGGAGTTGATGAATTAGAGAACAGAGAAATGGACGCAAAAAACTCTCCGAGTACAGATGATTACCATAAAAATAAAACACACGAGGAAAATGGTCATGGAAACTCTAATGGAGAGGAAGACGAGGAAGAGGAAAACGGAGAGGAGGACTTAAACAATCCCATAACACAAGAGGAGATTTTGGATGCCATAAGAAAATTAAAGAAAGGGAAAGCTGCTGGAGAGGATGGTATCACGGTAGAATTTCTATGCGGAATGCCAGAAGAAGGCCTGAAGGAATTCATAAAATTAATTCAAGATTTATGGAAAGAAGAAAAACTGCTATAAAGTTGGAGAATTGCAACTATTTTTACTATTTTCAAAAAAGGTGATGAGAATCTAACGACGAATTACAGAGGCATTTCCTTACTAGATGTAGGATACAAAATCATAGCATCAATAATGTCAAGAAAACTGGGTCACTGGTTGGAAGCAGAGGGAAAATTAACTGAGGCACAATGTGGCTTAAGAAGTAAAAGAGGACCCATGGAACAAGTTTTCGTTTTAAACACAGCAATTGGAAACAGATTAAAACAAAAAAGAGGCAAACTATATACAGCTTTTATTGACTTCAAAAAAGCCTTCGACTTAGTAGACAGAGAAATATTATGGGAGAAAATGGACCGAATGGGGATTAAAGGCAAATTTATAAACGTGCTAAAGGAAGTGTATAGACGAACTAGTAACGAAATTTTAGTAAAAGAAGGGAAGACAGAGAGATTCCTAACCAACAAAGGGGTAAGACAGGGATGTCCTCTTAGCCCTGTCTTATTTAACATTTTTATAAATGACTTTGAACCAGAATTAAGGGAGAAAGGAGATGGAGGCACGGCTTTAAGCTCAAGATCGAATGTAAAAATATTCGCACTGTTGTTTGCTGACGATTTGGTCTTAATGGCAGAAAATGGGAAGAATATAGATAAAATGCTAAAACATTTAGAAAAATGGTCAGATAAAAACAAGATGGAAGTGAACACAGACAAGTCGAAAATAATGATTTTTCGAAATGGAGGAAGGAGAAAAGCCGAAAATTGGAAATACAAAGAGGAAGAAATGGAAGTGGTTGGCGAATTCAAATACCTAGGTTTCTGGTTCTCAACTAGAAATCGATACGGTCTGCATGTTAATAAAGCTGCTGGAAAACTCAGCAACTAATTAATAAAGTATGGGGAGAAACTAGAAGAGCAGCAATTTCAGACTTAAAAAGGAAACTGTATTTCATGGATGCAACGGTAAAAGCAGCAGCAATGTATGGGGTTGAATTGTGGGGCTGGGAAAGAAGGGAAGTCATTGAAAAAATCCAAAGTCGATACGTGAAGACAAGTATGGGATTATCGAAAACTACACCAGATTATATCTGGAAGATGGAAGCGGGAAGAGGAAGTATAGAGATACAGGCAAGAAAAAGAGCATGAGCTTTTATAATTAAACTATTAAAAATGGATGAGAACAGATGGCCGAGAAAGTGTTTAAAGGAAGAAGCAAGGAATATAATTAATGGAAATCCAAAAATTGGGGGAAAGGTCTAGATTTGGCACTGATGAATACAGGCGACGGCGAGTTAATCAAAGGGATTTGGGAAGAAAACTCTATAGAAAGGATGGTTAAAAGATTAACCGAAACAGAGGAAATTGCGAAGGACCAAGATACACAGAAGAATTGGTCAAGGATAAACCTATCCAGTTATAGCAGCTATTTTAAAGAAATTAAAAAAGATAAAGAGATGGAGACATATTGGCAAAAGAAGAAAGTTAAAAATAAATATAAAGAGACTTGGGCGAGATGGAGATGCGGCAATCCGGTAAAAGAAGACAAAAAGAGCTATGTGAACAAAACTTGTAGAGCGTGTAAAAAAGTGAACGAGACATTGGAACATGTAATCGGATGTGATGTGATTATCGAAAGACTAGATAAACAAAATACTGATTGGTCGAGGATATGGAGGAGTGAAAACCGACAAGAAAATTGGAGAAAGGAATTATTAAAAGTGCTAACCAAAGACATAGACATTAAATGGTGTATTTTTTTGTGTAATATAGAAAAAATCTTGAAAGATATATAAAATTACTTTTTTATCTATTGTAGTATAATATGTATTATTAAGATTAAGTATTATGTTGGAATACGGCTGCCAAAGATGTAAAACAAAATTGTAACATCAATGAAATAAAATTCTATTCTATTCTAATTGAATTCATCCTTCATAATTATTCATCATTTTTTACAAGAGTTTTATTAAAAATTTTTTAAAATAATTGAATTCTAAAGAAGAATTTTATTATTTATGAAAATAATTCAATTCTTGCTAAGAATTTTATTAAAATTGTATTGAAAATAATTGAATTACTGCAAGGAATTTTATTATTTATGAAAATAATTGAATTGTTTAAAAGAATTTATTAAAATTTTAAATCATAATTCAATTCTTTCGAAAAATTTTAAAAAATAATAGCAGTATTTCTAGAAATTTGATTAAAATTGTATTAAAAATAATTGTATTACTCCGAAGATTTTTTTATTTATAACAATAATTGAATTCCAGACAAGAATGTTGTTAAAATGGTATTGAAAATAATTGAATTCCTGTAAAGAATTTTCTTATTTATGAAAATAATTCAATTCTTGCGACGAATTCTATTAAAATTGTATTGAAAATAATTTAATTCCTGCAAAGAATTTTACTATATTTATAGTATTAATTCAATCCTAAAGAAAAATTTTATTATTTATGAATATAATTCAATTCTTGCGACGAATTCTATTAAAATTGTATTGAAAATAATTTAATTCCTGCAAAGAATTTTACTATATTTATAGTATTAATTCAATCCTAAAGAAAAATTTTATTATTTATGAATATAATTCAATTCTTGCGACGAATTCTATTAAAATTGTTTTGAAAATAATTGAATTTATGTAAAGAAATTTACTATGTATTTGTAAAAAAAATTGAATTCTTAAAAAGAATTTATTATTTTATGAAAATAATTGAATTTTTGCAACGACTTTTATTAAAATTGCATTGAAAATAATTAAATTGGTTCCAAATCAAATTTAAATTCTTTTGGTGAAATTTAGTTAAAATTATATTCTGAAAATAATTTAATTCTTCTGAAGAATTTTTGTAAAATTAAAAATTTGAATGTTTTTATATATTTTGATATTATATCTTACTTAAATCGTTTCTTGTGCCAAGAACAACGACAACGGCATTTGTTCCTTCAATTGCTTTTGAAACTTGCTCGGAATTTGTTACATCTCCCACATTAATTTCAATTTTTCCCTTAAATTTTTCCGGTACTTTCGTTGCGTCCCTCACAAAAACTCTCACCTTCAGACCTGTAATGAAAAAAAAAGTTTGAAAAATTCATTCATTTTAAAAATTTAATTAATTCTTATATTTCTTTTTGCATGTTATGATAAATTTTTTTCTTTTCATACAAATTTAAATAAATAAATATTATTTTTCTCATTTCTAATAAAAAATGTATTTTTTTTCAATTTTCTTCATTATTGTTTATTTATCATTTCTTTTGTTCAATTTAAGAATTAAATTTTAATTAAAAATATAATTTAAAAAGTATAATTTGTCTAATTTGATAAGGATTTGGAATTTCTTTTTGTTTTTACATTTTAATTCTCTAACTTTTTTATATTTTTAAATTCTTTGACAATATTCATGAGTAAACGAAAAATTGTAAATAGAAGAAATGTTAAATATATTTCAATTTTTCATTATTTCTAAAGTAAATTTAAATTATTTAAAACAAAATACGCTGATAATAATTTATTAAAAATTTTAATAATGTGAATATCAACTCTTTTTCTTATAAATATTAATGAAAAGTTTAAAAATTTAGTAAACAGCTAATTAACATAAATAATACATTATATTCAGTAATTCCTTATTTTGAACTATAATTATTATTATTATTATTATTATTATTATTATTTTATTATTATATTATTTTTTCATTATTATTGTAATTTTATTATTTTTACTATTACATTGTGAATGTATAATTTTTATTATCTCCATTATTTCAATCTAATTAATATAATTTTTTTTCTTGTAAAATTTCCTGTTTATCTAAAAAAAATTTTAACAATATATTTACAATTAAAATTTACACTTAAAATTACAATAAAAATATTAATTTGTAGATAAAATAATAATTATCGATTTAATTATAAATAATATAGAAAATTACATATATTCGAACTTTGATTACTTTTGATGGGAGTAAATATTTTTCAAATTTTGATCGGAAAATAACGTATTACAATAAATAGTGACTTGTTGCTTTCATATATTGACATTGACATAAAATAATAGGCATCATCTGAAGTTAATTTACATAATAGTGAGGCAAAATTTGTTATTTACTTATTTTTGAGTTTATAAAATGAAAATTGTTGAAAAATCTATAAATTATAATATATAAATAATTTTTTTTTTATATATGTACCTTTTTGAACTGCATGTTCCAATGAACATAGACCGGTATTGCCAGTGGCACCAAAAATGACAATTTTCATCATTTTCGTTTTGGAATAAAAAAATTGTTAGAAAAAATTTTCTTTTTCAAAAATGAGAAAATTTTATTATCGTCGAAAAATTGTTATCTCGACGATGTACGTGTATGTTTTATAGAGAAAGTGTGTTATAACAACTATATATTATGTGACAATAAAGATTTGAATTTCCAGTTCCTCCTCCTTTTTGGACAATCGAACACTGACTACGTGACTTTATCCAAGTAAACTTGAAACATTTTATTTTTCTTTCTCGCACACTCCCACTTCAATTCATTTTTTCTCACGAGTCATTGACTCTCGGCTGTTAAATCAGATTTCTATACTGATAAATTTCCATAAGTCTCCTTTGCACTTTTTTTTTGCTTCTATTTACAAATTATTTTTATTATTTGAAATTTTTCTTTTGTTTTTTAAATTTTCAAAATTTTCTTTTCTTTTCTATTGTGTTTTTTTATTTTACGCCTTTTCTTCTTTCGAGTTATTCAGTTATTCGTGAAAATTTTTTGTCCGTTTTTCTTTTCTTCCCTTTTTTAAATTTAATTTTTATAATTTTATAACTGCGAGATCTTGATTTAAAAATAAATAAATATTATAAAATAGACGATTATTAAATTAGATTCATTTTATAATTATTATAAAATAAGGAAATTGATAAAAACAAATTATTCGTATATTTACGAATACGATAGTTAATCAAATAGTAAATTAATCTTTTGATGTTAACCGATTCCCTTCCAAAAGGTATCTTCGTTTTTGTTAAAAGTCAAATATTATAAATATTTTCCGGCTTTAAAATGTTGTACCGAAAATATTCTTCTTTCGGAGAAATTTTATTTACAATTTTTCTCCTTCTCCATTTATGTAAAGTTTTTTTTTAAATTTTCCCGAGTAATTTATACTTTTAATATTAAATAGATATTTATCCTTTTAATATAATAAAAGGAAAAAATTCCCCTCTGTCTCTTTAGGGAATCAAAAAATTTCCCATATACAATCATTGGCTGATGAATCGATAACTTGAAAAAATGGATTCGTTGCTAATGATGTTGACATTTGATCTGCATCATAATTTGTATGACCAACAAATAGTTTTAAAATAATTTTTGCTTTTCTACTCATTGTGACTTGATTTGCAATATTAATTAAATTATTGACATTAAATTTATTCCAGGACGCGTCGAGCTTCTCCAGATTCATCGATGTACGCACTAAATTACACAAATTCTCCTCCTTTAAACGATGACAATTTCGACAGACGAGTATTTTTAGATGAATCATTTTCTCGAAATTCTCACCCGTCACTTTTGTCAGTCCGTTTGCTATTAAATTTTCGAGTCGCGGTTTCGTCGCCAAATGAGCGATTCCCTTTTCTGTGATTTCGAAACAGTCTGTAACAAAAAAAGAGGCAATAAAAGTTTTAGAAAGCGAATGAAAAAATTATTTCGTAGAAATACAAACTATGAAATAATTTTTTTTCTTTTCTTTTTAATAAATTAAATATCAAACGATTTTTAAATTGAAATCACCGTTAAAATTAAAATTTTGAATCATATCAATTAAAAATTCTTAAAAAAGTTAATTATAAAGAGAAAAATTTTTAAGGCAATTTTATATTAAAATTTTTTTGAAATTTTTAATTAAAATCCTTTTGAAAAAAATTACTTTTAAATTTTCGCAAAAGTTCTTTTAGAGAAATTCAATTATTTTCGAAAAATTAAACCAAAATATTTTTAAAAAATTTATTCTTAAAATTTACTTCGCATAATTTTTTAAAATTTTCTTCAGAAAAGAGTAAATTAAATTTTTTTTGAATAATCTTCATATTTATAGACTTATCAATAAAATTTTGGAAAAATGATATATTTTCATAGATTTATAATTAAATTTCTTCAAAAAGTTGATTACAATTTTTTAATATATTTCAAAATATTGTTAAAAAAATCCAATTATTTTCAAACCATTTTTTCTAAGTTTTTATTATTAGGAAACTTTTTAATTCTACGTAATTAAAAAAATTGATTTTCAAATATTTACTTTAATAACTTAATAAAAAAAACCCTGAAGAGTTATTATAAAACCCTGAAGAATTATTATAAAAAATTGAACTTTTGTACTTAAATAATTGAATTCTCGTAGAACTTTCTGGTAAGAATTGATTTAAAAAACAAATTTTAAGCAAAATTTTAGAAATTTTATTATTTGTAAAAATAATTTAATTCTTAAGAAGAATTTTATTATTTATGAAAATAATTTAATTCTAGAGAAAAATTTTTGAAAATAATTGAATTCTTAGACAGAATTTTATTATTTATGACAATACCTAATTAAATTCTTGAGAAAAATTGTATTGAAATTTTTGTAAATATTTGAACTTGTGGAAAGAATATAATATAATAAAAATAATAAATAAAATAATAAATTTTATTAATGAATATAATTTATGTAAATAATTGAATTCTTTAGAAGAATATTATAAAAATTTTTGAAAATAATTTAATTCCTGCAAAGAATTTTATTATTTATGAAAATGATTAAATTCTTGCGAAAAATTTTATTGAAATCTTTCAAAGTAATTGATTTCCTACAAAGAATTTTACTATTTATTAAAATAATTGAATTCTTACGACGAATTTTGTTAAAATTTTTTTTAAATAATTGAACTTCTGTAAAGAATTTTACTTTTTACAAAAATAATTGATTCCCTGCGAAGAATTTTATTATTTATGAAAATAATTAAATTCTTGCCAAAAATGTTATGTACATTTTTGAAAGTATGTAATGGAATTCCTGCCAAGAATTTTTTTATGTATTGAAAAATAATTTAATTCATATACGAAAAAATTTATTAGATATTTATAAAAATAATTGAATTCTTGAGAAGAATTTTATTACTTATGAAAATAATTAAATTTTTCCGAAAAATTTTATTGAAATTTTTAAAAATAATTGAATTCCTGCAAAGAATTTTACTTTTTACAAAAATAATTGAATCTCTGCAAAGAATTTTATTATTTATGAAAATAATTAAATTCTTGTGAGAAATTTTATTAAACTTTTTAAAAATAATTGAATCCTTGCAAAGAATTTTTTTTATTTAGGAAAATAATTGAATTTTTGTAAAAAACTTTATTAAAATTTTTAAAAATAATTGAATTATTAAGAAGAATTTAATTTTTTATGAATATAATTGAATTCTTGGAAAGAATTTTATTAAAATAAAATAAAAATTTTAAATATACTGCTTATATTGATGTATTGAATTTTTTGGCAGTAAAATGCGAGTGTTTTGAGTGCATTGTCAGTAATGTAGCTATTGTGTTGAAAATCGAGCATCCTTAAATTTTCGAAACGAGCAATTTCTTTAACTTCCTCCTTTTTTATGTAATCGAGACCCACGTAGCCACTTAATCTCAAAGCTTGTAAATTTTCATTACGACTGCCAATTGCTCGCAAAAGTTCCACATTTATCGTAGGATACGAATCAATTGTCAGTGCTTTCAGTTTACAAAGTCTGTTGATTACCTAAAAATTTGAAAAATCAGATATGAAAATTTGAAAAAACAAAATATTTTCTTTCAATTTTTTTAATTATATAATAATTCTAAATAATTTACAAAATGAAAATTAAATTTCTCAAATGAAAAGAATTGGGAAAAACTAAAAAAAAATGAAAACTAAAAGAAAAGTTTGTCTTACATTTGAAATTGCAGTCGATGAAGAGTGAATCATTCGCATTAGATGAAGTTCCTCTAAATTTATTGGCAATTTTTTCTAAACACTTGCCAGTGATATTATTGCAACTGAATTTGAAATATTTTAAATTCACCATTTTGGCAAATATTTCACTGAGTTCATCCTCATCCCATATCCATTTTCTTGAGACGAAGCAAAATTTCACAATTTTCGGACAACTCTCCATTAATGCCCGTAGACCCGGTAAATTTACACATGGATCTGATATGAAAATTATTTCAATCTCCGTACAACTGTTGGCGATTATTTTCAAAATATCTCGTGTTGCACCAATAATGTGAACTCTATTTGAGTCCTTGCGTCTAATTGTTCCATCCTGATTAAATCGTTTGCAAATATCAATTTCAATTAAAAATCGTCCGCAACGATTTAGTACTTGTTTCAAAATTTCAGCGTCCACATAAGTGAATCTATCGTTTTCCGGAAAACCCCAGGTGCTTAGTGCGAGATTGAATTTTCGAAATTTTGACCATGACTGGAGACTCAATTCACGCCAACGATGACAAACTGGGGGGAAAAATATTTTACTTTTCATTAACTAAACAATTAAATTTGCCACAAAAATTTAATTTTCTTTTTCCCTGATTTTCAGACAAAATTTTGACTTTTACCCTAAAGAATATTCTGATTCACTCTAAAAATGATTAGATACTCAAAAAAATGTACCTACTATTACATTTATTTACGAATTTCTTTAATTGCAAAATTATTCGAAAACAACAATAACTTCTTTTTTAAATAAACATTTAATGATTATTATTTTTCCGCAGGAATTAAAATTATCAAAACATTCAAATTCAAACCTTTTTGAAATTCAACAACTTATAAGAAAATTATTATAAAACATGAAGAAATCGAACACTCCGAGTCTAAAATTTTAATTATTAAATTTTTCGAAATTTTTAATTAAAAATGTTCGAGTGATAAAATCATTATTCTATATAATATAAGAATATTGTTACTAAAAATTTTTCAAAATTATTTCCATCATTTCAATTCAATTATTATTTTCTAGAATTTTTAACTTAAAATACTTCTCTAAATTAATTATTTTTAATAATTTCTGAAAAAGTTCTTTGAGAATTTTTAAATCGCGTTGGTTAAAATTCAATTTTAAGAAATTTCATGGATTATTCGGAAATTCTTCAATTGTACCTATATTAGAAAATAAAAACTTAAAAAAAAAAAAAAAATCAATTGAACTTTTTCAAAAAAATTAATTCTACAAAATTCTTAGTTATAAATATATGAAAAATTCAGATTTTCAAAGATTTTAATTTGAAACACTTTCAAAATCTACAAATTATTTCTAAATAATTAGAAATTATTTATTTATTATTATTATTTATTATTATTATTATTATTTATTATTTATTTTTATTTATTATTTATTTCTCAGTAATTTAATTATTTACATAAATAATGAAATTCTTCTCAGGAATTTAATTAGTTTCATGAAAAATAGAATTTCTACAAAGAATTTAATTATTTAAAAAAATTTTAATACGATTCTTCACAGAAATTCAATTATTTTCAAAAAACGTTAACAAAATTTTTCAAACGAATTAAATTATTTTCAATAAATAAATTTTAATTATATTTTTGGAAAGAATTTAATTATTTTCAGAAATTTTAATGAAAGTTTTTACCTCAAATTTTTATTATTTTCAAAAATGTTAATACTTAATATTCTTCACAAAAATTAAATTATTTTCGTAAATGAAAAAATTTCTTAGAGAATTTCAATTATTCAATAAAATTTTTAAAATAATGCTTCCAAGAAATAGAATTATTTTCAAAAATTCTGATAAAATTATTTAAATTTTAACTGAAATTCATTTTTAGATAAATTTTTATTAGAAAACACTACGAGAATTCAATTATTTAAATACAAAAGTAAATAATTTATTGAATAATTAAATTCAATTAAAGAATTTTATCCACAAATTTTTAAATATAATTGAATTGTTTCGACGAATTATAATAACATTTTTAAAATTAATAATTGAGTATTGTTTATATGAATTTCATTTAAAAATTTTGAAAATAATTGAATTCCTGAGAAGAATTTTATTATTATTGAAAATAATTGAATTTTTTAAAGGAATTTTATTTATATTTTTAAAAATAATTAAATTTCAATACTATTTATGAAAATAATTTGATTCTTGCGAAGAATTTTATTAAAATTTTTGAAAATAATTTAATTCCTGTGAAGAATTTTATTATTTATAAAAATATGTAATTGAATTTTTAATACAAAAAAAATTCTTTTTGAATCAAATCTAAAATTAGTTGTAAAAAAGATAATGACAAATTTTATATATTTTAAATTACCTCTTTCAATTTTTATTTTATCGACGATTGGAAGATATTGAAAAATATGTAAAAGACAATCATCGTTCAATCTCAAAAAATTAAAAGCCATCGTAAAATAATTGACACCTGAAAAAGGGAAAAGAAAAATATTAATTTGGTATTCATAATTAAACTATTAAATTTCAATAAATAAAATCAATACAATACATTTAATTTATTAATTATTTATTTATAATAAATAATTAAATTATTTGGAACGTGTACCTATATTAAATTATAATTAAATATTTATAAATTAATATTTTGCATAAAAAGGCATTTTTTGTAGCCAGTTTACTGCTAAAATAAATAAACAAAAATAAACAAGGAAATTATTCTATTGTTCGAGGTAAAATAGGACAAAATCGAACAATAAAAATTCAAACTAAAAATTAATAATAATAATTATAAATAAAGTAATAAAATAAATAATAATAATATAATAAATATATAAACAAATACTGTAAGTAAAAATATAAATAATACATTAAAATCGTTAAAATAAGGAAAAAAAGGTACTTTTTTAGGTTATGTTTTCCATTTTGCCATTTTGCAGAATTTTATAGACAAAGTCCAAAACCTAATAATTATTCCAATATTTTACGTAACGGCCAAAAAAATCTTCTCCTAACGTTATTGTTTTTTATAAAACCTTTAATTAAAATTAATAAAATTAAAAGTAAAACTCGTCAAAGATTTCTTTATAAACTTTCTAAATAACGTAAAGTAATTTCATATTTTCGTTGATTTAAACGTATCTTTCAACTTACCGTCCTAATATTCAATACATACTCAAATAATTGATTTTAATTAATAAATAAAAGAATCATTTTAATATCGTAAACTGTAAGTAAAACAAAAATTTATTCCGCAACCGTTAGAGAGAAACGCGCCGCAAACGTTTTTGTTTACAAACATTTTTCTTTTCAAAATTCGCGCTCTCTGTAAAACAAGAAGAAATAAAGGTGTGATCATTATTACATATTTCCTTCATTTAAGCATAAAAAAACTATTTGATTGGTCGAAAATTTCAATGCGAGCGGAATGACCAATCAGATTCAATACAATTATGAATAACGACAATGAGAATGAACCTTGAGTTCGACATTTTTTTTCTACAATCTACAATTTCATTGCGACTGTACAAAGTAAATGTCGTGCTGTTTTTATTTTTCACTTTAATTTATTCCGATTACCTTATAAGGTGCGAAAAAAGAATCTCTTGAGTAAACTGTAAACAGGTATTTAAAATTAGGTTACAAAATTTTTAGTTTAAATCACGTTTAAACGCTAAAAAAGGGGTGTGAGAAAAAAATAATTCATTACCGGTACGTGGCTGTCAATTTACCGTTATAATTTTGGATTTCTTTGATTGAATTTCACTTTTATTTCGTTTTGAGTTTTTCTTGGGACTTAAATATAGTAAATATAACTATTTTCGCTTTTTAAATGCAAATAAAGTTGCATCCAATTCTGCAATACTTTACATAACCTCACTTTTTTGACATTCAAATTTTAGTTATTATTATAATGTTAATTAATTAATAAAATTTACGAGTTACAAATTAGGAACTTATTGTTTTTGCTTAAAAATAAAGTATTGTTTTCTGATTATTAATAAAATCACTCTAATATTTATGTAATAGGATGATTTTTATTAATAATTATTAAGAGTTGAAAAGATAGTTATTTAAATTTCATATTTGAAGGCAATTTTTCACTGCGTGTTAAAACTTTTTGAATTTTACAAATTTAAGTTGAAAATAAACAAAATGGAAGCTGCCGTTCAGCAGAAGCTCGTGGAAGTCGCTCAAAAAGTTGAGGAGCAGTTGGATGCAGAAATTGAGCGTCTCGATAAATTGGACATCGATGACATTGAAAAATTACGTGAAAGAAGATTGAAGGAAATAAAGAAAATTCAACATCAAAAGCAACTTTGGATTTCCATGGTGGGTTTTTCAATTCTTTCGGTATTATTATTATTGCTACTGAACGAGTTCTTATTTTCAAAAATAATAAAATTCTTTAAACATTTCAATTAAGTACTTTCAAAGTACAATTCCAATAAAATTTCTCGAAAGAATTCAATTATTCTTTTTTAATTTTATTAAATAATTCCTTCCAGAAATTCAACTACTTTAAGAAATTTAAATAAAATTCTTCAAAATAATTATCCAATTATTTTCATAAATATAAATTCTTCACAGGAATTCAATTGTTTTCAATGTACAATTTCAATAAAATTTCTCGAAAGCATTCAATTATTATAATTCTTTGCAAGAATTCAATTATATTCAAAAGTAATAAAATTCTTGCCAAGAATTCAATTATTTTCATAAATAATATAATTCTTCCCAAGAATTCAATTATTTTAAAAAATAGTAAGATTTTTTTGAAAAATATCAATTGTTTTCTAAAATTGTAATAAGTCCTTCGAAACACTTCAATTATTTTAATAAATAATTCAATTCAATAAAATTCTTTACTAGAATTAAATTATTTTCATAAATAATAACAACCTTCGGAAGAATTCAATTATTTAAAACTTTTTGCAATAATTCAATTATTTTCTTAAATAATAAAATATTTTACAGGAATTCAATTATTTTCTAATGCAATTTGAATATAATTTCTCGAAAAAATTCAATTATTTTTTAAAAATTTAAATAAAATTCTATATACAAAAATTAAAATGTTTTCAAAAATATGTAATAAAATTTTTCGCAAGAATTGTATTATTTTCTTAAATAATAAAATTCTTTTTAGGAATTTAATTTTTGTTAAAAATAGAAAAATTTTTTGGAGGAATTCAATTAATTTCAAAAATTTTAATAAGATTCTTCTTAAGAATTCAATAATTTTTATAAAAAGTAACATTCTTTGCAGGATTTCAATTATTTTCAAAAATATTAATAGAATTCTTTTTAAGAATACAATAATTTTTATAAATAGTTAAATTATTAGCAGGAAATCAATTATTTAAAAAAATTCAATTATTTTCATAAATATTAAAATTCTCTGCAGGAGTTCAATTATTTTTAAAAATTTCAATAACATTTTTCGCAAGAATTAGAATTTTATTATAATTTTATTGAAAATAATTGAATTCCAGGAAAGAATCATATTACTTTTGAAAATAATTCTTCGCAGGAATTCAATTATATTGAAAAGTAATATGATTCTTTCCTGGGATTCAATTATTATTTTCAATAAAATTATAATAAAATTCTAATTCTATTCTATTTTATAATGAAATTCTACACAAGAATTGAATTAAAAAATTTTTTAATGTAATCCTTAGCAGAAATTCAGAGTGTTTTTAAAAATTTTAAATAAATTTGTTTATTAGAAATTAATTATTTTCATCAGTAATAAATTTCTTCTTAGAAATTTAATTTTTGTTTTCAATAAATTTGAATAAAAATCTCTTATTGAATTCAATTATTTTCAAATTAATTAGAATAAAATTTATTGAAATAATTAAAATTATTTTCTTTTTAAATTTAAATCAAATTCTTCGGAAGGATTCAATTATTTTTTTAAAAACTGTAATAAAATTCTTTAGAAAGAATTTTTGCTTCAATAAAACTTAAATTAGAATCTCATTAATTATAATTTTTTTCCTCTCTAATTTTTTTATTTTCTTTTTAGGGTCATGGAGAATATTCCGAGCTGTTTGATGAGAAGGAATTTTTCGAGGTTTCGAAAAAATCGAAAAACATTGTTTGTCTATTTTACAAGGACGGTTCACCACGTTCAAAAATTGCAGATATGCATTTGAAAATTCTAGCGAAAAAGCACGTGGAGGCACGATTTTGTAAACTCAATGTCGAAAGATGTCCATTCTTGACTGGTAAACTTATATTTTTTATTTAAAAAATTATTTTATTTTTTATTTTCTTTGTATTTTATTTTCTTTATATTTTATTTTATTTATATTTCATTATTTATACATTTTTTATTTTATTTTTTTGCCTCATTTATTTCTTTATTTTGTATATATTTTAATTAATTAATTAACTTTAATCGTAACAATTGAACAATTTATTGAAAAAATTGATTTTTATTTTCTTTTTCTTTTATTATTAAATCAATCTTTAACGCTCGAGTTGTTTACATTAAAATTCTAATAATAAATTGAATTCAAATAAGAGAATAATATTTTCTTTGTAATTTTAATCTTAAAAATTTAACGATTTATTGCATAAAAATTATATTTAATTTTTGTTTTTAGAACGATTGAGAATAAGAATAATTCCAACGATTGCCCTTGTCGTCGATAGTAAGGCAAAAGATTACATTGTCGGTTTCACTGATTTGGGTAATTGCGATGATTTCTCAACTGAAATGATGGAATGGCGAATCGCTCAATCGCGTTGCATTACTTATAGTGGCGATCTAATGCATCCACCAGAGCAGGAGAAAAAGCCATGGTTAAATCAACAACAAAAATCAAAAACAATTCGTGGCAAGGAATCTGACGATTCAGATGATGATGATTAACAAAAATTCTCATTCTTCAAAATTGAATAATTTTCATGCCACACAATTTTTTTTTATCTCCACCACGCTACTCGATGAATTGTTGTCTTTGAAATCTTTAAGATTGTATATTTTTTTTAAAAAAAGAAAAAAAAACATTGCACTATTTATAAATTTACAAATTCGTTGCACGTCGTTAATAGAAGGAATTTATAATAACAAAGTAATTATTTATTTAAATTAAATTTAAAATGTTAATTAATTAAAGTTTCTAAAAGAAATAGACAATTAAATTAGAGGAAAACATTTAATAAACACTTTTAGTTAATATTTTACTTATTTTACTATTTCACTGATTAATTGAATTTCACTCATTTTAATTGAAAGAGATTATTAATTGTTTGGATTCGAAAATAATTTAATTGTCTTTAAAATTAAAGTAAATTAAAAAACAAAATTAGTAAATACCGAAAAATAAATTTCAGTTCGAATTAATCAAAAGTAATTGATAATAACTGAATTTTCTATTTAAATTTAAAAAAAGTTTTAAAGCTTCAAAATAATTCAAAAAGTTCTTTTTTAAAAAAAGTAGAAATTAAAAAAAATGTAATTAACTAATTTGAGAATATTAAAATATTTTCTCTACAATAATTTTACTGTACAATAATTAATTTGACACTGAATTATTTTTCACTGGACTACATAAAAGAATGAAATATACAAATTAATTAATTAACAAAAATAGAACAAGTTATTAAATTAGGATTTTATTTATAAATTAGAAATATAGGCTTTTTACACAATTTTTTAAATAAAGAAATTCTAGTTGTATACAGAATTTTGTTAAATTTAATAAACATCCATCATTTACGATTAGAAATACAAAAATAGATTTTTTTCTATTAGTAAAAAAAGTTTTTTTTAAGTTATAGAAAAAAAATAGAAGAGGAAAAAAAAGATTTTACATTGATACATAAATAATTAGAAGAATATTAACAAATTTTTAGTTCCAATAAAATATATAAAAATATTTTTTCTATAAATTTTCTTTTACAAATAAAAAAGAATTTTTCAAATTCTCATATTTCAGGAATGTCACATCACTCGATTTAGAATTAATTTGTTACTACATTTAATTAGTTTTCCAAAGTGTCAAGAATTTCTGGAAAAAGAAGGAGAAACAAACGATTAAATTTTGTTAATTGAAAAAATTGAGTTAAAAAGAAAGAATTTTTAAATAAATTAAAAGAGAATTTAAATTTTTTAACGACAAAACTAATAGTTTTTATTTAGAAGAACTATTTAGAGAACTATTCTTTAAAAAAAATATAAATTAAATAACAATAAATTAATTAAATATTAATACTAAACTTTAAAGAATGAATATAAATTAAATATATGAAATACTGGAAGGAATTTTGAAAAGTTATCACAATATTGTTTTTTGCTTATAAATGGAAAAACTGACGCACAAAATTAAGTCAAGAAATAGTACATAAATTATTAATCGTACTAGAATTTGTTTTTTGATTGTCAATACTTCGATTCCTCTCGTCCCAGAGTGTGAGACCGTCACAAGCGCAAATTTGCTTTGTATTTTGAAATAATCCCGAGGATCTTGCAATTATTCCACAAACGAGTCTGAAAAATTGAAAAAAAAAATTTATATTGTAAATTAATATTTTTCATTTTTTAAATTTTAATTCAAAATAATTTCAATTATAATTTAACAATTTTTTTTCCTATTTTGAATTATAATTTGAAACAATTTTTTCCTATTAATATTATTATTTGTTTTAAATTATTTAAATCAAGTTTTTTCTCACTTTTTCCCACTATTTCCATCAATTTTTGACATTGGACTGTCGCCCTTTCCAAGATCGTCGGGTTTTTCCGTGATAACAAGAGAACGGCCAATTATTTCTGGGATTTTTAGTAAATTATCGAGAATTCGAAATCTCACGCGTCCAGAGTCATCGGCGACAATGTTTCCCAAATCACCCACGTGCTGTAAAAATAATAGTTATTAATTAAAAAAGAAATTGTGATAAAATTTTCAAATTTACTACAAAGTAATTTGACAAAAAAAATTAATAATAATGTTATTGAATAATATAAATATTAATAATTTAATTTATACAACTATTATTATGGAAATTTCAAACCTTTTTATTTCCAAAAATCAATTTTTGAAAATAATTGAATTTTTTGAAGGAATTTTATTAAAGTCTTTAAAAATAATAAAATTCCAGCAACAAATTTTTATCGAAATTGTTTTCAAATAATTGAATTCTTTCAGAGAAATTTTTTTAAATAATGTAATTTCTACGAAGAATTTTATTTAAAATTCTTAAAAATAATTTAATTCATTCAAGAAACTTTTATTAAAATTTATGATAATTGAATTTCTACGAAAAATTTTATTAAAATTTCTGAAATTAGTTATTATTAACTATAATAATCGTCGTATTCATTCTGTCCAGTCTGCCCACACCTGAAGTTAGTCCTGGTTATTCTTTTGTTTTTTATTCGTTTTGATAGAAAATAGAAATAAAATATAAAATAACGATTTTTTAACAAAATTTATGCTTTTGTTTTTTATATGTTTTGATAGATAATATTACATTTCTTTATTTTGTTTTTATTTTTTTAATTTAATAATATTATTTTTATTTCTCAAATAATTCAAAAATATTTTTATTAATCTAAAATAGTTATTATTATATCAAGGGCGCAAAATAGGTGATTGCGGCGATGGCGAGATGAAGTGTCCCCGAGGTCCCGAAATCTCGCCAAAGTCGTAATCACCTTTGCGCCCATGTTGCGAACATAATTTTTTGTCCTAACTGCATGAAAAGTATGGCATCGAGGGCACGAGCGAAGTGGGCGCAAAAGTACTTTTGCGCCCGCTTGTGTGACGTCAGCGGGCGTAAAAGAACTTTTGCGCCCGCTTCCCCGGCCCCGGGCGAGAATCAGTTACTTTGCGCCCACTTTAAGTGCCCGAAATGACATACTTTTCGTGCAGGTAGGACAAAAAAATTATTAATATTATTATATTATTCATTATTTCCTTTGATTCTAAAAAAATAGCATTTTGTAACAAACATTTTAGAAAATTAACAACTGTAAATCCTGTAAAATATTTTCTTTTTTTTAATATGAAAAACTTTATTACTTAAAAAAATTCTGACTTCTTCCTTGACTCTAAAGAATATTCTGATTCTCTCTAAAATAAAATGATTAGATACTCCAAAAAATGTTCCATTACATTTATTTACGAATTTCTTTAATTCTAAAATTATTTGAAAACATCAATTACTTCTCTTCTAAATAAATTTTAATCATTATTAGTTTTCCACAGGAATAAATTATTTTTAATAATTTTTGAAAAAAGTTCTTTGAGAATTTTAAAATCCATTTGTTTACGAAATTTAAATTATTCAGAAATTCTTCAACTAAATACGAATTAAAAAATAATACTTCAAATAATTTCAGAAAAAAATTCAATTAAACTTTTTTAAAATAATTAATTCTACAGAATTGTTAGTTATAAGTATGAAAAATACAAATTCTTAAAGAATTTGATTTGGAACCATTTTAAAATTTAATTATTTCTTAAAATTCATGCTATAATGCTTTTAACCCTTTCACGCCCATGGGACATATACGTCCCACCTACAAGAACCTCAATATCTTTGAAGAAACTTAATATTTTTGAGTCTAATTTAGTGCGTTCTCTTCAGGAAGAATAGGGCTTTGAAAATAAGTAACCTAGATCATGTTAAAAAATTCCTATTGTTTAAAAAAATTCATAAATTATTGTTAAAAATCATGAATTTTTAAAATATTTTAAAATCGCCTAAAAATTGTTACTGGGGGGTTTTCAGGGTCGCTGATTACGAAGCCGGTGCTAATTTTTCAAAATTCAAAATGGCGGATCTAATATGGCGGACGACAAATGTAAAAATTAAACGGATTGGCATAAAACTTGTTACTCGGGGGTTTTTAGGGTCGCTAATTACGAATATAATATCAGTTTTTTAAAATTGAAAATGGCTGATCCAAGATGGCGGACGATTATTTTTAAACATTTAAATTTCACCTGAAAATTGTTACTCGGGGGTTTTCTGAGTCGCTGATAACGAATTAAGTGTAAATTTTTAAAAATTCAAAATGGCGGATCCTATACGGTGGACGACAAATGTAAAAATTGTTTGGATTAGAGGGAAACTTGTCACTCAAGGGTTTTTATAGTCTCTGATCACGAATTTGTAGTTTATTTTAAAATTGCGATTGTGTATTTATTTATTTCTGTCAGTAAAAAGTAAAGTTTGATTTCATTGTATGCCCTTTCGGGCCTTTACAATCTCCTCAACATCACTATACTTAACTCTTCTAACTCACAAACTCTTACTCCGTGTCCATACTTTTGCGGCTGCAGCCGACTGCAGAAAATCTACTTCCCGCGTACAACCGGTTTATTGACGTCGAGTCATGAATGTACATTTGGATAGCCATCACAAATGCACAAACATAACCTCGGCATCAAACCTCCCGTTTAATATATCTCATCAGTGAAAAACACCGAAACTGTAGCGATTCACAGAGGGTTACCCATCCAAATACTAACCGCACTCAAAGTGGCTTAACCTCTGTGGTGATCGCAAGCAACGGGATTCCACCAACCAAGCTATACCATCGGTTATTTTTATTTCTGTCAGTAGATGGACTTGTTTCTTTCTACTCTCACCTGATTCGTAATCAGCGACCCCGAAAACCCCCGAGTAACAAGTTTCTGGTGAAACTAAACGATTTTAAAAATAACGTCCGCCATATTGGATCCGCCATTTTGAATTTTAGAAATATAACACCGGATTCGTATTCATCGACCCTGAAAACCCCCGAGTAACAAGTTTCTGGTAAAACTAAACGATTTAAAAAAAAATCGTCCGCCATCTTGGATCCGCCATTTAGAATTTTTAAAAAATGATGTCATATTCGTAATCAGCGACCTCAAAAACTCCCGAGTAATAATTTTCAAGCCAATCCGATCAATCTGTAAAAAAGTTGCCCGCCATATTGGATACGCCATTTTGAATTTAAAAAATTTTGTAATTCTGATATCAGATTCGTAATCAGCGACCCCGAAAACTATGAATAACGTTACACTTACGTTTTTTTAACCGTCCAGTTATGCCTGGGTGTGAAAGGGTTAATATTCAATTATTATGTAGAACTTTAACTGAAATTCATTTTTAAATAAATTTTTATTAGATAATTCAATAATTTAAATGCAAAAATAAATAACTTATTGAATAATTAAAATTTCTTAAAATTTAAGTCTGATAAAGAATTTTATCAAAACATTTTTAAATTCATTTTTTGAAGGCACAAATATGAAATTTTATGCAAAGTTAGCAAAGCAGTGATATATTTTGTAAATTTCAATTTTTAACGAAATTTTTAAAAATTTTAAAATTATTTTTTGTGATTAAGTAGTTAAGTTATTAAGTACCAGTTTTTATTGTTAATAGGCATTATTATTAATTATCTATTAATACTAGGAGAAACTACACGCGCGTTTTTTTAGCTGACAACTGTAATAATTTCAAAAGATAACATTTTTGTAATTTTTCATAAATTTTTCGAAGAATTTTTTATTGAAATTTTGTAAAGATAATCGAATTTTTTTTGAGTAGGGTGATGTGGGGTGATGTGAAACATGGGGGATGTGCAACACCGCCGATTTCTGATCTACAGTTCGATATTGAACAGAGTCAAGTATTGCCATTTGTTTGTGTCCTCAGTAGCTTGTTTTTTATATTAAACTCACGAGACAGCTCGCAGCTAGGTTTGCTGTACGTAAGTTGACAAAAATTTCTCGAGAAGGAAATATTTCTCGCGCTTTACATTTCTAGTCGTTTCGTTAAGGGTTTTAATTTATTTTATAGATAAGAATGTGTTTATTGTTGGGTTTTTAAATGTTTTTAAATATCTGTTTATATTTTGTGTTTCCATTGCATTGTATTGCGTACAAATCATTTTTCGCAAAATATCATATTTGGGGTGATGTGCAACACTTTTTTTTGGGGTGGACGTAACTACTTTTTACGTGCCATAACTGCGATTCACATGATGAATAAAAAATTCTTAGTTATTTTCCTTTAATTATATTCCTTATTCAGTTATTAATAAATAAAAAATTAAACAAAAAAATTTTTTTTTTCTTTGGTGAAATCTCCACTTTTTAGAGGTCAACTATACCTTAGTAAATTTATTTTGGTCAGATTTCGATTAGTTTGCATTGAAAAAGCCTAAAATTAATAATTAAAGAGATTTTCATCGATATTTATGCATTACATACCTGAATTTTACTGGTGTTGCACATCACCTTAACTTTTTTGGAAAATGCAAAAACAGACATTTTTGAAAAAGCGAAAAATTTGTAGGAAAAATTTAAAATTCTAAAAATCTAATAATGCAGAAATATTCTATTATAATGCCTCTAAGTCATTCAATTTTGAAATATTTAAAAATTTAATTATTTGACATGTTTTTCGTCCAACGAAAAAAAACGTTGCACATCACCCCACATCACCCTAATGATAATAATTAATAATAATAATAAATTAAATACTTTGTTTGGCAGGCGTGACATTTACTACTTATTTATATTATTTATAAAAAAATTTTAAATACAAATTTCATAAAATTCAATTACCGTCAACTGGGGCTATTTTGTGCATCCGGGGGCTATTTTGTGCACGCGAGTTTTTTAATGAAAAAAATTTTTAAAATGAATTATTTTAATCTGCTATTTTGTAAAATGAAAGTTTGATTACATGACAATAGAGAGCACTAAATGTTATTATTTAATTCTTTGGCAATTAAGAGAAAAAAATTTGTTTAAAAAATTTTAAAAGTTCGGAAAAATTATACCAGATCTTCTAGAGTTTTAATGTGCCTCATAAACTGTGTTAGATATTTGTTTTCAATTGTGTTGTGATGATACATACGTAATGCGCTAACTTTTTATTCATTATTTTAAGAGAAAAGTGGAAAAAACTGAAAAACTAGGATTCCATGGGGCTATTTTGTGCACTTAAAAAATCAAATATTTTTCATAAATATTTTATTTAGTAAGTAAAGAAGATTCTGTTTATCATTTTTATACATTTTTGTCTTACTTTTCTGTCAAAAAACTGTAAATACGTTAATTAAAATCATTAAAACGATTAAAAGCTCTACCGGTGCACAACGTAACCTCAAAAAATGAACACTAATTAATATTTATAAGTTTTTCAAATTAGTTTTAAAACTATTTTCTCGTTTCTCTTAAAATAACTTGAAAATCATATTAGATATTAAATTGTTATCTATTTAACCTTAAAAATATTTATTTCAAGTTTTTTAAAAATATCATTCAAAACCATTAAAAAAGCTCCTATTGAAATGATGTTTTAAAGTTATTTATAAGTGTTTAAACGATCATTTTATAATTATATTAGTATATTATTATAAAATATATATTAAAAAAGAAAAAAATGTTATTTACTATCTGCGTAATATACAATTTAAAGAAAGATTGTTAATTTTTAGTAAATCCAGATTTTAGCAAAATTTTAGTGCTTTATTTTACATTTTTTGTATAATATATCTACAAAAAAAATTTTACTAGGTCATTCTTTTTTTAATTTACTCTCAAATATATACACAAAAGATTTCATGAAGCAGAAACGATTAAAAAAATTGTTTACGCAACATTATAGAAAAACAAAGTTCGATGCACAAAATAGCCCCATCCCGGGAGTTATTGTGTTCACGACTTTCAATGACTATAACTAAGACAAAAAAATTTTTTTCTTTGCAAAATTTATAGGAAACCTTCAGAAGGATGTCCACAACATATATCAAAAGTTGATTTTCTTTATTCTCTTAATTCTGAATTTAAATAAATCTTTGAATAAAAAAAAGCTATTCGGTGCACAAAATAGCCCCGGTTGACGGTATTTTTTTAAATTTTAAATAAAAAATTATTCCAAAATAATTAATAAAAAATAATTTTTTCTCGATAGTTTTTCAAAAATTAAATTATTTAAGAAAATTAATTTTAAATCTGTAAAGTCTAATTATTGTTAAAAACAGGAAGAGTTTGAAATATATAAAATCTTTTCAATGCTCAAGAATAACATTCAGAATTTTCTTATGAATTCTTGAAATTGAATATTATTCCAGCACTTTTGACAAAATTTTCTGACTTTTTCCTGATTTCCCTGAATAAATTTAGAAAAATAGTGATTTTGTGTAGAATTCTTCTGAATAATGGAATTTTTTAATGTTAATGACATGAAAATAATATTAATTAATTTTGACTAGAAAACTATTAGAAACAAAATAACAAATAAATAATTAATTGTAATTAAATGTAATTTATTTTTGATAATTAATAAGTCAAAAATAATGCAATGAACATATTTTTCATTATCGTCTCATTGGCATTCACGCTTTCATTAATTTTCATGTGACATGTAATGTAAAAATTACATTATTGTTATATATATATGTTAAAAGTGAAACAAGAAACTTCACGCTTAGCGCGCGTTATTTGTGCTAGTATTCTAATAAACAAATTTTATCTAATTTTTTTTTAAATAATTGAATTCTTTCGAAGAATGTTACTTAAAACTTTTAAAAATATTAATTCTTTCTGGAAATTTTATTGAAATTGTATTTTGAAAATAATTGAATTCTTGTCAGGAAATTTATTGTTTATGAAAATAATTGAATTCTCGCAGAGTATTTTATTCGAATATATTGAAAATAATTAGATTCTTGTGAAGAATTTTATTAAAATTTTCGAAAATAATTGAATTATTGTGAAGAATTTTATTAAAATTTTCGAAAATAATTGAATTCTTCAGGGTGTCCAGCTACCTTGAAAACCTTAAAAACCTTGAAAAGTATGTACTTGAATTTTTTTGCTCCTTGAAAACCTTGAATTTTATGTACCTTGAAAAATTAAAATTCTTAAAAATGAGATTTATTTCCTTGATGTTTTAAGTTGAATTCTCTTCAATATTTCAATTATTTTTATAAATATCCCTGGTTAAAAAACCGGACAGATTTCGGACTAATCCGAAATTTGTCCGAAACAGTGCGGTTTATGGTCAGGTTTTTGTCACCCGAAATTGATCCGGAAAAATCCGAACTCTATACGGTTTGTGAACAACTAGTAAATCCGGAGTTGGTCGGATAAAGTCCGAAATTAATCAGTTAATTTTAACTAGTAAATCCGGAATTAGTCCGAAACAGTCAAAAATTAGACCGGACAATTTAGTGAATGTTAATAAAAAAAATAATTATTATTACACATATTAATTATCATTACTTTATATGGTACATTCAACATATTTTTCGATATACCTATCGCAATTTTATTTACATTAACTTAAATTTTTAATTAACCTACACCTATCTAACATTATAACGCACTGAAATCGAATACACTAACCACTATACCACGCTCGCATAGGATTTCAAATTCATAATAGAATTTATGAAGTGCCACGAAAAGAATTTACAAAAAACTAACACATTAGTGTTAATTATAATATTAAAAAAAGATAACTAATAATACTAGTAAATTTGTAAAAACAAATTGACTGCAGAAGTAAATATTTTATCTATCATAAGTAAATACCCTGAACAAAAAGTCGGACCGATTTCGGACTAATCCGGAATTTGTCCGCAAGAGTACGGTTTATTGTGGAGTTTTTTCACCCTGAATTAAGTTTGAACTGAATACAGTTTTTTATAACTATTGAATCCGTAATTAGTCCGATTTAGTCCGAAGTTAGTCAGATCATATGCAACTATAGTAAATGCCCAGTAATAAGGGGTGAATTAAAGTGGATTGGCACTTTTATGCCCTTAAATTCCAAACCAATTCCGTTTTTGTCCGCAATCTTAATGAATTTCTTTTCTATTGTTAAATTGATAATTTCTATCCAATTCAATTCTCTGTAACCACGTGACCAGAGTCTGAATTCACTTTAATGCCGTTTAAGGGAATCATTTGTTGTGGAGTTAATGCCTTTTAATTAACATTGAATTCTTTAAAGGGCATTAAAGGGGATTCAAATTCTGGTCACGTGGTTACAGAGAATTGATTTGGATAGAAATTATCAATTTAACAATAGAAAAGGAATTCATTAAGATTGCGGACAAAAACGGAATTGGTTTGGAATTTAAGGGCATAAAAGTGCCAATCCACTTTAATTCACCCCTTATTACTGGGTGCAGAAGTAATCCGATTGGTTCAACCAGTGAATCCGCAGCTATTCTGAAACAGTCTGCTTATGGACAGGTTTTTGTCACTCAGAATTAGCCTGGATAAATCCAAACTCAATACGGTTTTTGTATAACCAGTGAATCCGGAATTAGTCCAATCTAGTCCCAAGTTAGTCTGATAATATGCAACTTGCAAATGTGAAATTAGTCCGATTAAGTCCGGAATTAATCTGGTTATGGTCAGGTTTATGCCATATACGAAAATATATTTATAGTTTAAATTTATCTGAATTTAATACAAATTATTCTTAATATACAAATTCAATAGGTTTTATACCAAAATCTTTGCATACAGATTTTGGATTGTTCCATACTTGTTTCGGATTAAATCTTTCAACTGGATTACTTTCGGATTATTGCGGACTGAATTCGTATTCTTTGCACATTGATTTCGCATTATTCCGTATTTATTTTACATTAATTTTTTAACGGACATAATTTCGGTTTGTTGCGTAATAATTAAAGATTTAATTCATTGACATTCATGATTACTCCAGACTGATTTAGGATTCATCATTTCGCTCGGATTAACGTTAAATTAATGCGGATCATTTTCGGTTATTTTTCGTATAATTATCGTCCTAATCCACAATTATATGTCCGGATTTAATCCAGATCAGTCCGAAATTTTTGCCAGGGATATAATATGAGTCGGGTGTCCGACTATTTCCGGATTCATAGCATACATATTTCGGATTGTTTCGTATTTGTTTTAGAATAGAATTTTACCACACTAATTCCAAATTGAAGCGGACTAATGTCGGATTTCTTGCTTACAGAGTTCGGATTGCTTCGGACATTTTACGGATTAAGTTTTTTAAACTAGATTAAATTCGGATTGTTGCGGACTGATTTCGTATTCTTTACACATTGATTTCGGATAATTCCGTACTTATTTTAGAAGAATTCTTCACCGGTCATAAATTCGGATTGTTGCGGACTAATTACGGACTGAATTCGTAGAAATTTAGGATTACTCCGGGAGTGTTTTCAGATTCAGGTTTTCGTTCGGATTAATATCAGAATAACGCGGATCATTTTCGGACCTTTTTCGTACAATTTTCAGACTAATCCGTAATAATCTGTCCGTATTTAATCCGGAATTAGTCCGAAATTTTTACCAGGGATAAAAATTCTTCGCCGAAATTCAATTATATTCAGAAACTTTAATAAAATTCATTGCAAAATACAATTATTTTCATAAATAACAATATTCACCACAAGAATTCAATTATTTTCAAAATGAATTAAATTTTTCGCAGAAATTCAATTATTTTCAAAAAATTTTAAAAATTGTGGTCAATAATTCAATTATTTTTATAAATAAATAACAATAATCTTCGACAAAGTTCAATTATTTTGAGGAATTTTAATAAAATTCATTGCAAAATTCAATTATTTTCGTTAATAATAGTATTCATCACAAGAATTCAAATCTTTTCAAAAATTTTAATAAAAATCATGGCAAAATTTCAATTATTTTCAAAAAATTTTTACATTTAATTAAATTATTTAAAATAGAATTTGCATAATTTTTAAATTCTTCGCAGTAATTCAATTATTTTCAAAAATTTTTCTTAATTCAATAATTTGTTTATCAATTATTTTAATAGAAATTCTCAAAAGAATTCAATTATTTAAAAACAATTTTAATTGATGTTTCTTAAATCGATGTTCTTTATATTTCTAATATTTTATCAATAAATTGTATTTAAAGTTATTTATGAATAACTGTTGTATGTAGAAATTATAAAATTGTTTATAAGTTCTCTCTAAATTTGAATTAGTAAAAATGTGACTTTTTGAATTAGTGACTGACTTTTTGCTTTTTAATTAGTAAATTTCACTAAACAAATTAGTAGAAATGATTATTTATTACTAAAATCTACTTATTCAAAAGCAAAAAGTCAGTCACTAAATCCAATTAGTAATTATTTTTACTAATTCAAATTTAGACAGTAAGTAAAAATTTATATAAAATCAATTAAAAAATTGAAGTACTGTTAGTATTAATTAATAATTTTATATATCGTTTTACACACTCTTTTCGAAGACTCATCGTCTGGTCCACCGTGCAGTGAATTATGTGGATTAAAATGATCGCCAACACTGGAAAGATAATACAATTTTTTTCATAAATATTTTAATATTAACTATAGCAAAAATTCGCGCGGCTAACTTTTTACTTCATTTTTTAAATAAAATTAGCAATTTTAAAAATAATAGAATTTAAAAATTTTAAATTCAAATTTTTTTTAAAAACACTAAAATAATTCAATTTTTGAAAAATTGCAAATAATTTATTGTAAAAATTCAATTACTTTCAAAAGTAATAAAATACTTCTCATAAAATTTAATTAAGTTTAAAATTAAAGAAAAAATTCTCGTAGAAATCCCAATTATCTTTGTAAATAACAAAAATTATCCCCAAAGTTCAATTATTTTCAAAAATGACAATAAAATTCTTGTCCTAATTTCAATTATTTTCAATATCTACTATTTTAATAAAATTTTCCGAGAAAAATTCAATTATTTAAAAAAAAATTTAATAAAATCGTACCTACACAAAAATTTAATTATTGTCAAAAATAATAAAAATTCCAACAGGAATTCAATTTTTTATAAATTGCTTCGCAATAATTCAATTATTTTCATAAATTTTTAATTATTATAAATTATTATAAATTATTATAAAACATGAAGAAATCGATCAGTCCAAGTTTTCGACTCGGAGCAATCAATATCTTCATATTTTATAGCAAAATACTTTTATACGTTGTTTAATTTCAAAAAGGTTTGAATTTGGAATTTTTGAATGTCTTAATTTCTGTGGAGAAATAATAATAATTAAATATTTATTTAAAAAAGAAATTATTTATGTTTTTGAATAATTTTACAATTAAAGAAATTCGTAAAAATGTAACGGAACATTTTTTTTGAGTAAAATTGTTTTCTTTATTTTCTAAAAATTCAAAAATTTTCATTTTCAATGAAAATTTGTAATTGACAAATAGAATTTATAAACATTTGTATCGTTTATTTAAAAAAAAAACTTTGAATTTTTTTAAAACAATTGTAATTAAAAAATTTAAATAATCTAAATCAGGGTGTCTACAACACCTGGAAAACCTGGAAATGTCAGGGAAATTAAAAATGGCCTGGAAAACCGGGAAATGACAGGGAATTTTTTCATCATGACTTGAAATATTCTTGAACAATATTTTTAATGCCCACAATTAGTTTTACAAATTTTTAGTAAAAAATTAATATTAATAATTAATATTGCCTTTCTAATTTGCAATTCTATTTTGAGAAATAATATGAACCACAGACATAGGTACACATAATCAAATAGAAAAAAATTGACCACTTAAAATTCTGAAAGATCAAAAGAAATGGAGAAATAATGGCATTGGAAAAATTCGTTTCGTAAAATAAGTCAATTTATTTTTAAAATACATCATTTAGGGCTCAAACTAGATCCGTAAATCGCGTAAAGTCCGTAAAAGTCAGGTTTTTTTAAAAAAGGTTCGTAAAGTCCGTAATTTGATTAAAAAAGGGCGAAAAGTTTGTAAATTGTACAATATAATTTGTGGAATTTTAGAGAAATTACAAATGATTGCAGAAATTCAATTATTTTCAAAAGTAATAAAATTCTTCTCAAAAATTCAATTATCTTTATAAATAATAAAATTCTTCTTTAGGAAATTCTATTATTTTTAAAAATTTTAATAAAATTCTTGGCAAAATTTCAATTATTTTCAAAAATATTCCTCATTTTAATGTTTTTCAATATTTACTATTTTAATAAAATTCTTCCAAAAGAATCTAATTACTTAAAAAAATTTTAATTATTTTCATAAAATAATAAACATTTCACAGGAATTATTTTCGTATATAATAAAATTCTTTTTAGGAATTCAATTATTTTCATAAATAATAAAAATGATCAAAGAATTTCAATTATTTTTAAAACAATTTTAATCGAATTCTGCGAAAAATGTAATTATGCTTAAAAGTGTTATGAAAATTCGTCATCAATTTAAAAATTTGTTAGTAAAATTCTTTATGAGAATTCAATTTCAAGAAACATTCAATAATTCAATAAATTATTTATTTTTGTATTTAAATAATTGAGTTCTAATAAAAATTTATTTAAAAATTAATTTCAGTTACAATTTTAGATAATAATTGAATATTAAAAGAAATATAGCGTGAATATTTAGAAATAATTGAATTTTGAAATTAATTTTTTTTAAATATGTTAATTGAATTTTTTTTATATTATTTGAAGTTTTTATTTTCTAATATTTAATTGAAGAATTTATGAATAATTGAAATTTCGTAAAATTGATTTAAAGAAGAGTTTTAGTTAAAAATTGTAGAAAATATTTGAATAAAATATTTGACTCGGACTGGTTATATTTTTGTTCGTAAATGGTACGTAATTTTTCATTTTTGGTCCGTAAAGTACGTATTTTTAAATATTGTGTCACTGGTTCGAGACCTGATAATTTTTTGAAAAATGTTCATTTTATATTCATAATTTATAACGGTGGTGACGTTAACAATGATTTAGAAAAAAAATTTCCTATTCAAACTTTTGTCTAAAACTTTTACAATGTTTCTTAAAATCTGGAAAAAAATTCTAGAAGGCCTGGGAAACCTGGAAATGTGAGGGAAATTTTTTCAGATTAATTGTAGACACCCTGTAAATTATTCCCTTATGAAAATTGAAAATTTTCTACAAAAATATTAAGAAACGGGAATATGTAATGTTTTTTTCCCAATATAAAAGCATGAGTTTGTGAACAATATTGTTATTGAGAAATAAAAATTATGCATAAAATGGGTATTTATTTACTATTTCTTAATCATGATTTTTTAACAAATTTTTTATTTTTTATAAATAAACAAGAGAAAAATTTGCATAATTTAAATCAGTCAAACGAAATTTGTTATAAAAAAGCATATAATAAACAAAAATGGATAAATTTTTCATTTTGTTAATCATCATTTTTTTTTAAATTTTCTAATTTCTAATATTATTTTATTACTAGCTGTCGTACCCGTCTTCGACGGGTTTTAGTTTCTACAAATACATTCAATAATGTGTCAACCAGTCTCGAAAAATGGAAAATAGTGGGGAATTTAATTTGACTGGAAAAATTAATAATTAGCTACCATTAATTATATCATTAGAAAAATATTACTATTTTAAATCAGTGATTGACTTTTTATCATCAAATAATTTATTTTTAATTAATTAAAATGCAAAGAACAATTTTTGTCAATTATTTGTAGAAATTTAATTATTGTATTGTAAGTTAATCCAAAATTTCCACCAGTTTTTAGAGTTATAGTAAAGTCAAATTCGAACTAATTGTATCATAATTGCTAAAATCTAAAATAAGGCCTATAGGTCTTATTTTATTAAATTTTATTGCAGACTGAATTCACAGTTTTTCCCGATTAAATTAAATTCCTGCATATTTCCCGTTTTTTCCAGTTGGGTAGAACCCCTGTTAAAAGTATTAGTGAAAACAAAAACCCATTAAAGAGTATTTTCATAAAATAAGTGAATTTTTTTCCATTTGTAATTTTATTTATTGTTAATACTTATCAAGAAAATTTATATTTGATGAAAAAAGATACACCTGGAAAAATTTGGGCAAAGCTGGGAAAAACCGGATAGTTTGTTAAACAAAAATAATAATAGACACCCTGTTTAACTGTTGCCTTTACAATGCTCAAAACATCCCAAAAAGTTAAATCTAGAATTAAAATAACAAAAATTTTTACTATCTAAGTTTTTTCCCAGTAGCATAATGCAAGTATCGTATCACAGGTATTCTTGAACTCCTGCAGTATCAATTTTATCATAAAAAATCTCCATTTTTAATATTTTCGAAGTTTTTGCAATTGAAACATTTTTGATTAATTGTATAAACAAATAATTCTAAATTCCATTATTTTGACGACAAAAGTTTATCAGAGACCCCAAAAATACTACTGAATTAAGCTTGATAGTAATTGGTCTGTCAATTATAATTTTTCAATTTGTTGATATTAAAAACATTTTTATACTTTCTTCCATCTTATATAGTTATAGGACAGTATTTTTTTAAAATTATGCTAAAATATGACTAAATAACATGTAATATTTAATTACAGAAAGTTTAAAAGATACATTAAAAAATATAAAATTTGGAAATTTTCCATTTTTTTAATTTTTTGAAAAAATTGAATACCTCCCGTTCTAATTAATATGTTTAAAATCTATAAATTTATTGTTTATACCGTAAGTGAGGCTAAATTCGCTCATGTAGGGTAAATTCGCTCAACCGATGTCTATTTTTTAAAATTCGATTAACATACTTTTTAGACAGAAATATTTAAGATTTACAATTGTTTTGGTTAATATAAATGCTAAACTTTAATTTAAAATTTATTTGCAGCAAATTCATTGGTAACTTTCAGTAGAAATTATATTTAAAACACAAGTGAATAATTTTCATATCGAACAAGTAGTATGAAAAAGTAGGGAATAAAGCTTTACTTCAAAATTTTTAAGTTGAATACTACTGAACATTACATTTCCTGTATCTCTAATATGATTTTCATAAAGCACAAAAATTAAAGCAATAAACAGATTCTGCAAAAAATCAATTTAAAAAAAAAATTCAAATTTGTTGTGTAAATTCGCTCAGGAAATAAGTCTACAAAAAAGATGTTTGGGCCTGGATATTTTAAATATGTTAATTATTTTAATTTATAATTCCATTTTTTTAATAATAGTACTCTTATAATTGAAAATTAAACGGTTTAAGCACTAAACTGTCAAACTTAACCTTGTTTTTTATGGTTATGAGTACGTTTGATTGAATGATTGAATCTAATTACTTATTGATAAAACAATATTAAATATTTATTCCAATAACTTTGTATATTGTTCTTAATTTTTTTCTTTATTGATTCTAAAGAATATTTAGTTTCATTTTTGCAGATTATAATATATTTTGCCAGAATAATAATGGTGAGCGAATTTACCCATCATTTAAAGGTAAAGTCGCTCACAAAAAAACGGCTTATAAATAATTTTCTGCAACATATTTTAATTTCTTTATGCAGTAATAGGAAAGATAAAGGGTTAAAGATTATATATTTTCAGTGCCAATGTTTATTTTCATCGATTCCCAAAGTTATTTAAAAAAGAATTGAAAAATTGAGCGAATTTAGCCTCACTTACGGTATATCTTACAAAAGTCATAACTGATTAATTTACAGCAATCTGTCAAAATTGAAAAAAAAATTTCGAATTTTTTGGAAAATTCATAATTTTTTTTCATATTAATATTATTTTTTAATTTGATTTATTGTTATATATCTTTAAAATCATTTATCTTATTAATAAATGAAAAAATTTATGCCAATCTGCAAAAATTGAAAAAAAAATTTTTTTTGAATTTTTTGAAAAATTCATAACTTTTGTTCAGCTCAATAATTTTTTCATCAAATTATTATTATTATTATTATTATTATTAACTATAATAATCGTCGTATTCTGTCCAGTCTGTCCACACTTGAAGTTAGACTATTGTGCATGTTTTTGTTTTTTTGATATATTCTGATAGATAATATTATACGTCATTATTTTTTCACTAATTTTTTAATTTAATAATATTATTTTTATTTCTCAAATAATTCAAAAATATTTTTATTAATTTAAAAAAATTATTAATGTTATTATATTATTCATTATTTCCTTTGTTTCTAAAAAATAAATCCTGCAAAATATTTTCTTTTTTTTAAATGAAAAACTTAATTACTTGACAAAATTTTGACTTCTTCCCTAACCCTAAAGAAAATTCTGATACACTCTAAAAATGATTAGACACTCAAAAAATGTTCTATTACATTTATTTACCAATTTCTGAAATTATTTTAAAAAATCAATAACTTCTTCTCTAAATAAATTTTAATCATTATTATTTTCTCACAGGAATAAATTATTTTTAATAATTTTTGAAAAAAGTTCTTTGAGAATTTTAAAATCCATTTGTTTACAAATCAATTTTACGAAATTTAAATTATAATTAATTCTACAGAATTGTTAGTTATAAGTATGAAAAATACAAATTTTTAAAGAATTTGATTTGAAACCATTTTAAAATTTAATTATTTCTTAAAATTCATGCTAAATATTTATTAGATAATTCAATAATTTAAATGCAAAAATAAATAATTTATTTAAAATTTAAAATTTCTTAAAATTAAAGTCTCATAAAGAATTTTATCAAAACATTTTTAAATCATTGATTTCTTTTAACGATTTTTCATAAAATTTTTAAGAACAATTACATTTTTCGATGAATTTGATTAAAATTATATTAAAAATAATTTAAACTCTGCCATGAGTTTTATTTATGAAAATAATTGAAGGAGGCTTAAAAATGAATTTTGTGCAAAGTTAGTAAAGCATTCAAAATTTTTGCTCACAAATTTTTTTAGTTTTTTTGTTATTTGTAACAGGAATTTGTCGTAAATTACTGAAGTAACATTTTAAAAAACTTTAACTAATTCATTTTTTCACCCCGAGTCAACAACCTGACTCGGGGTGATCGATAATTTCAACTCTATTATTTAATTAATTCATTTTTTGAAGGCACAAGTAAGGCACTTATATAATTTTATGCAAAGTTAGTAAAGCATAGTGATAAATTTTGTAAATTTTAATTTTTAATGAAATTTATTTTTCTTACTAAACGAAAAAGTAGACATAATTTGATATTGCTTCCTCATAAAGGATGCTTTGTATTAGCAAAATTTTGGATTGTCATTTTTTGACATATTTATAAATTTTTTTTTATTATGCCTAATACTTTAGTACTTTATATATGCACAGGAACTCCCCGTATAAATGTTCTAAATAAATAAAAAAAAATTTCGACGTATTTTGAACTCCGAAGTCCAAAAAACGGATTTTAAAAATTTGTCCCGATGTGTGTGTGTGTGTGTGTGTGTACTAACATTACATTTGCCTCAATATCTCAGAACAAGAAAGAGCTAAAGGCCTCAATTTTTTTTTAAATTGTAGGTCTCCCCGGGGGACATAAAATAAGAGTATTTTCAGCCCGATTCATGAAGTTTAACTATTTTTTTTTGCATTTTTCATTTTGTAAAAAAACGTTTTTTGGACGTAACTTAAAAAAATGTTAGGACACTTATAAATGTTTTTCTTTAGTTTTGTAGAGTTCTTTCACACGCATCTTTTGAGCCCTAATTGAATATTTTTCGTTCATATTAACCGGAAATATTAAACTTTAAAAAATCAAAAATTTTAGAAAATAAGACTTTTTTGAAAATTTTGTTGAAAAATGTAGAAGTTTAGTTTTGTTTTGTATTTAGTTTTGTAGAGTTTTTTCAGACGCAAAACCCCAACTGAACATTTTTCGTCCATATTAACCAAAGATATTAAACTTTTAAAAATCTAAAATTTTGAAAAATAAGTCTTTTATAAAAATTTTTTTAAATTATGTAAAAGTAACTTCAAAAAATTATTACCAACTTGAAGAGCATTAAAAACGCTTCGATTGACCTACTTTTTAACCTGATTCGGGCAGAAATTATGAAATTATTGGTATTTGAAAAATCAAGAATTGTGGAAAATATCATTTTTTCAACATTCTTGTTTATTAACTTATGTGTAATTATTAAACTATTATTACCATCTTATAGAATATATAAAAACACATTTTTTGGACCAAGATTTAATGATTTTTAACCCTTTTATAAAAAGTAATTCTTATATTTCAATTATTATTATTTTTATGAGGAAGCAAAGTGTTCATGAAATGAACACCAAAATTATAAAAATGTACAACTTGGCAGCGGTTTTTCTATTTTATAATCACAATTTTCGCACAAAATTTTGTTTTTTTTAAATATTTGAATTCATTTTTGTGATTACACATGTGTAATCCCGTTTTTATTGTTTATAGGCATTATTATTAATTATCTATTGACACTAAGAGAAACTACACGCGCGCTTTAGCGCGCGTTTGTTTAGCTGTTACATATACAATAATTTAAAAAGATAACATTTTTGTAATTTTTTATAAATTTTTCGAACAATTTTTTATTGAAATTTTGAAAAGATAATTGAATTTCTTTTGAGTCATAATAATAATAAATTAAATACTTCGTTTGGCGGGTGTGACAGTTGCTACTTATTTATATTACTTAATAAAAAAATTTTAAATACAAATTTCATAAAATTCAATTATTTCTTTAATTTTTAAATAAAAAATTATTCCAAAATAATTCATAAAAAATAATTTTTTCTCTACAGTTTTTCAATAATCAAATTATTTTAAAAATATAAATTTTAAATCTGTAAAGTCTAATTATTGTTAAAAACAGGAAAAGTTTGAAATAAATAAAATCTTTTCAACACTGAAGAATAACATTCAGAATTTTCTTATGAATTCTTGAAATTGAATATTATTCCAGCACTTTTGACAAAATTCTCTGGCTTTTTTCTAATTTTCCTGAATAAATTTAGAAAAATAGTGATTTTGTGTAGAATTCTTCTGAATAATGGAATTTTTTAATGTTAATGATATGAAAATAATATTATTTAATTTTGACTAGAAAACTAATTAGAAACAAAATAACAAATAAGTAATTAATTGTAATTAAATGTAATTTATTTTTGATAATTAATAAGTCAAAAATACTGTAATAAACATATCTTCCATTATCGTCTCATTGGCAATCACGCTTTTCTATGAACAATAGTCAACCTTAAAATATAACATGCTTAACGAAATAAAAATTTAAGTCTTATTCTCATGTGACATGTAATGTAAAAATTACATTATTGTTATATATGTTAAAAGTGAAATAAGAAACTTCTCGCGCGCTTTAGAGCGCGTTATTTGTGCTAGTATAGCTAATATTTTAAGTTAGACCAAGACCTAAAAGATTGCCAAATTTTACTTCAATCGGTCAAGACGTTTTCAAGTTATACGCGAACAAAATTTTGCGGACATACATACATACAGACAGGAAATTTTCTATTACTACCATTTTTGGATTCTCCGTTGTTCAAATAAATAAATTATGCTTGAAAAAATTAATTTCGTGCAATGTACAGACAAAAGTCTGATTTTATTAATATAGGCTGTTTTCGGCATGGTCATGGATCGCGATCCGGATCACAAAGTAACCAATCACAGCATTTTGATTTGTCAAAACAAAATTTTTTTAAAGAAAAAAAAACAAAAGAATGCACAAAAACTAACTTCAGGTGTGGACAGAATGAAAGAATGAATTATAGGATTATTATAGTTAATTTTTAACAATTGCAATAAAAAAAAAATGTCAATTATTGTAGATAAAGATGGTAAAAAATAGAGAAATTATTACCTATCACAACCTTGAGAAATGTCACCACATTCGTGAATGTGTAATCCGTGAGCACCAGGTGATAAGCCGTCGATTGTGCCATCAATTATGCAACCTTTATCAATTTGTGCGAATCTAATAACACCTTTCGCAATTTCGCCGTAACTGTAGCCGGAATTTCCGGCCAACATCGTAACAGCACTAAACGACTCAGAGCCTAAAAAAAATATTTACATTTTTTCATATTTTTCGAAATTATAAAATAATTTTTTATTTTTTTAAATTCTTTTTTATTTACAAAAATTATATCTTATTCGTAGGTAATTATAAAATATAATATTTACCTCCATAACCTTTAAAAACCGCTTTTTTCCCAGTGCTCTCGATTTTTTTCCTGAATTAAAGAATAGGGAAGATCTGTCTCAACAACAACAGTTCCTCGTTCCAAGGATATATCAACATTTTTAATTCCCTCGACATTTGTCAGTGTACTTTTCACTTTATTTACGCAATTTTGACAAGTCATTTGCACTGCGAATTCAATCTAGAAAAATCCAATGTTCGCACATTTAATTAATTTTGTTTCCAACAATTTTTATCGCCTGAGAGTTTGTAAAAAATTCTATTTTCAAAATTTCTTACCAAAATTGAAGACATTTTGTCAAAATTATGGATAAAATCGAATATCAAAATGTTTTTTTCGCGGTTGCAAACAGTTGCAAAATAACAACAAACAACTGGTATATAAAACTGCTTTACCGACAGTGGAGGAATATCGTTGGTCGGTAAAGTCACATAACCTAAAAATGAAAGTCCTCGGGAGATCATCACAAAATGATTAATTTTGCTATAGTGTTTGACTTTACGGACTTTACATGCTTTACATACTTGACATATTCAGGAAAAAGTGAAAATTGCGTCAATGTGTTGCTATTCACTGTTTTTCAAACGAGATAACAAAGTAACGAGTGCATGGACTGAATAAATACGAGATCATTATATTCCATATCTTCCTTCTTTTTTGCATAGTTATCTGTATAGTTTTTGAGACAGCTTGAAAGATAATTCTTTTTTCATTATTACAGAGGAAAAGTGAAGTGACAATGAGAAAAAAACAAAGTTGATTTTTATTGACAATAATTATGTGCGCGTTGTGAATGGTGTAAGTATTTATTATTAATCTTATTAATTCACCAATATCTACATCAAAGGTTATGTTGGTGTTGGAAATATTTTTGAGAAAAAAAAAAGTGGCTAACTTAAATAGAAGAAGATGAGTTGGTTACGAGGAAGTCCACTTGGGACAAATTTCGGTAAACAACGATCAAGAGATTCACCACCTAAGGATGCTGATCCAACGGCATGTTATGACAGCTTTAAAAAACATTGGCAGCAGAGCTACGAAATTATTTCCAGCACTCAGGTTAGTTTTGTTTTCGTTTATTTTTATAATTTTACCAAATATAAATACCTATTCAATTTTTCTTTTAAATTTCTTTCAAGGTTTTCAACTTTTTTTCTTGAATGTTCCTTATCATACTGTGTTTGTAATTTCGTAACAGTAATTTATACGTATCGTATTCTATTAATATATTGTAATGATAATAGGCTTTTTTGTTTTTATTATTCGAGAAAAAGTTTTAATTTTTAGTCTCCTAGCGTTATTATAGTAAAAATTTCTAGAAATTTCAAATTAAAAAATACTTTATTCATTTTGGCGAAGTATTTAAGAGTTTACACTTAAGGTACACAAAAGAAAAACAAAATAACAATGATGATGATAGTAACAATATAATGTATGATGCATTAAAGAAAACAATCTTTTTGTATATATATATATATATATATATATATTTTTACTGTAGATTCTAACCTCAACATTTAAACATCGATTTAAACTATAATTCCTAATTTTGTAATAATTAACCTAATTTACTAATTTAAATAAAGAGAAAGGAATTTCTTTTTAGTATTTTTCTTTTTCATATAATACATAGGTAAGTATTTTTTTTTCCAATGAATAGAAAATAAATAATCATTAAAAGTATATTAATTATTTAATAACTACAGTGGAACCTCGATTATCCGAACCTCTGTTATCCGAACCCTCTATTATCCGAACCGAAATTCATTTTATCCGAACTTTTTTTTGGCCTCCCGAATCTTTCAAACCAAAATAACAAAATTTATGCTAAAAAAATATTTAAAAAATTCTGAATTATCTGTTTTATTAGTATATTATTATTAATTAATATATATTTACGTATATATACTTATGCATATATTTAAAAAAAAGTATTAAATTAAATATATATATAGTCCAACTATCCAATTTTTTTACCTTAATTATTATGAAAAAAATTAAAATCTCTATTATCCGAACTTTCGATTATCCGAACCTAGCCTTGCCTAGGTTAGTTCGGATAATCGAGGTTTTACTGTATATTATTATTTAAATTATTAATATTATGTTTTTCTTTGTTTTGTTGATTAATTAACTCATTTGAATAAAGAGAAAGGCAATGTCGTTAAATATCGAATTTACAATTATTTTCTTTAATGAATAAAATATGAATAATAATTATAAAGTATATCAATTAATAATTTAAGACTAGATAGTAAATTATTTGTTTTATTCCGTTTCGTTTATTAATTAAATAATTAATTGTTGAAATCCGAAGGAATAGTCGTTAAATATCGAATTTTCAATTTTTTTAATGAATAAATTATAAATAATTAATTAATTAATTAATAAGGAAGCCTGATTAACAGCTAAATAATAAATTATTTATATTTTGTTTTGTAAATTATATTCTTTTATATCTCACTAAGTAATAACACTAAATAACAAATAACGATAATAATAATAATAATAATAATAATAATAAATAAATAAATTTGAAAAACGAGAATAGAACGAAAAATATCAGGAAATTTAGAAAATGTTTATTGACAATTGGTATTAAAAAATAAATTTACATTCAATTTGTTAACAATTGAAATTTAATTTTTTAATATTAAGTTCAGTTTAATTTAATAAGAATTTAAACAATATATAATTAACCAAACTTCAAAAATAAAAATTTAATAAAAAACTTCATTTTTTACGATTTATTTAAAATTTAAAATTTTTATCAACTAAAAATCCGTTTTTTAAAAGGAATAAATAAATAAATTGAATTTTTAAATATAGATATTTTTTTAAAAATTGGAATTTTCTCTCCTTGGAAAAATATTAGAATTGAAATTGCAATAAAATTGTTTTAAAAAAATGAAAACAATTTTTTCTTTCGCTGAGTAACTACGGAAGAAAACAACAATTTATAAAAAAGAAAATATCGTTTGAAAATGAAAGATTTAATTTAAAAATTCAAGAAAAAATTACTTTGTTGCCAAGTAACAGAAGTAAACAAAGTGATAATAAAAAAATATGGTCAGAAAGTTTTTCCAATTACTCACTTTGTTTTTTGAATTTTTATTAAAAAAGAAATTTTAATCCCTTAAAATTTTTATAAAAAATTTTTTTAAAATAATTTCGCTGAGAACATTTTTTTTAACAATTCAAAAATTGATTGCAAATACATTTTGTTTCTTTTAATTCAGGCAAAAAATTAAATTTAATAGTTAATTTAAAAAAATTGTTTATTGAAGAAAAAATTAATTTAGTTAAACAAGAAATTTTCGAAAAAAATTGTTCGTCCGACAAAAAATCAATTTAATTAAAAAATTTGTTAGAAAAAAAATTGTTTCTCTGAATTCAGGCAAAAAATTAAAAAAAATTTTTTTTTTTAATTCGAGCGAAAAATTTAAATAAATACACTACCGTCCACGAGTATTAGGACGATTACATTCGACTCTATGAAAAAACATGCCATCACTTTTTCAATCATATCTCGGAAATTAAAGGAGATACAAAAAAAACTTAAATACGGTAGGAAAGCTGATTAAATTCTGCGTAAAATAAGCCGTCTTTGAAGTCATTTCGTTAATTATTTTTTAAGTTGTAGAGTGAGAAAGAAATAAAAAAAATTATCAATTTTTCTCATTTTTGTCTCTTGACTTCAACTTTTTCAAAAATCTAAAAAAATTTAGATAAAATTTTTCTAGAAACACAGAAATCTTGGTTAGAATTTCAGCTTTAAAATAAGCCTTCGAAAATTAAAAAAAGGTTAATCCGTCTTCGATGTATCATTAAAAATGTGAAGCCGTGTTTCGACCGATTGGTGCAATTGGTGCATTGAAATTCAACTGTGACGACTCGATTCTGGCTTCGCGCGGCAGCGAATGAGAGAGAAAACAGGAACGAATTCATGCGGGGGAACGATGAACTTTTGAGTTTCTTTATATTACTCGTGAAACATCATTATTTATTATTCCCCAGCATAAATTCGTCCCTGTTTTCTCTCATTCGCTGCCGCGCGAAGCCAGAATCGAGTCGTCACAGTTGAATTTCAATGCACCAATCGGTCGAAACACGGCTTCACATTTTTAATGATATATCGAAGACAGATTAACCTTTTTTAATTTTCGAAAGATTATTTTAAAGCTGAAATTCTAACGAAGACTTCTGTGTTTCTAGAAAAATTTTATCTAAATTTTTTTAGATTTTTGAAAAAGTTGAAGTCAAGAGACAAAAATGAGAAAATTTGATCAATTTTTTTTATTTCTTTCTCACTCTACAACTTACAAAATAATTAACGAAATGACTTCAAAGACGGCTTGTTTTACGCAGAATTTAATCAGCTTTCCTACCGTATTTAAGTTTTTTTTTGTATCTCCTTTAATTTCCGAGATATGATTGAAAAAGTGATGGCATGTTTTTTCATAGAGATAAAAAATATTGTTTTTTAAAATTCAAGCAAACAATTTAATTAAAGAATTAATTTTTATAAAAATAGTTCCTCGTACAGAAAATTATTTTAAAAAAATATTAGTTTAAAAATTTTGTTTTTCTGATTTCGGGCAAAATATGTAATCGAAGAAATAATTTTGAAAAAAATTATCCCTCAGACAAAAATTTATAATTTTAGAAAGAAACTGTTTCGAAAGGAAAAAATGTTAAGTATCCTAAAAATAATTTGTTTTTTACCCTTAATTTTCGCTATTAATGAAAAACTAGTTTTCCAAAATAATAAAACAATTAACGAAACGGAAAAACTGCAAAAATTCGATAACATTCTAAAAGCAATTAATTTCAATATTTAGCAAATTATCCTAATTGTCGATGTTTATAGTGAAGAAAATGTATTTTCCCTTGTGAAAAAAATTCAACAAAATTTACCAAATTTTCAATTGGATACAAAATTATTCGCTTCTCGAAAGTGCGTGATAGTAATGAGGAGAAATTTCTCCGTAAAATGTGGATGAAGGAATATTTTCTCGACGTCACTGTAATTCAGATAGTTGCCAATCAAATGAGAATTCATCAATTAAATCCGTTTTTGGCTATAAAAATGTTGCTTACAATCGGAAATCGATTTTATTTCCGGATAAATTGCAAAATATGAATCGTTATCCAATGAAAATTGGTTTATTTCAAATTCCACCGTGGGCATACGTGAAGAGGAATTCGACCCATCATCCAGTGGAAACTACAGGAAGAGATGCGTATTTAAGAGAATTATTTTCCGAAATGATGAAATTTCAACAAATTTTTCCACCATCTCTGCAGGATAATTTTGTAAAGTTTTTAGCCAATAAGGCGAAATCAACAGGTTTGATCTATTAATTGCAACACGGTAAATTAGAGTACATTGGTGTTAGTACAGTGACAATTGGTCTTTATCCTTTTCGTGGAAAGAAAAAGCGTCACAACGTCCTCGAATTAACGAAATTCGAATTCGACCAATTTGTTGCATTAGTTCCAACATTAGAGGATTCATTCACATTTTCAATGGCAACCTTTTTACTTTTTACCATTAATCGTTGGAATTATCCTAATAATTTGGATTTTCGAATATCATTCCAAACATCAACATTCAATTTTCAATATGACGAAAATACTTCAAATTCTATTCGGAATCTCAGTTGCGAATGAACCGCGAATGAAATTTCGAGGAGAATTTCAAAAAAAATTTTAAACATAATTGAATTTCTGCGAAGAATTTTATTACTTTTGAAATAATTGAATTGTTTTTTTTAAGAATTTTATGGAAATTTACGAAAATAATTGAATTCTTGTGAAGAATATTTTTCAAAAATAATATTCAAAAGAATTTAGTAAATCTGAAAAATTTTGCTATTTATGGAAATAATTGAATTGTTTCCACTAATTTTAATCAAATTTTGAAGAATAATTACATTTTTCGAGGAATTTGATTAAAATTGTATTTAAAATAATTGAATTTCTGCAATGAGTTTTATTATTTATGGAAATAATTGAATTATTGCGAGGATTTTATAAAAAAAAGTTTCAAATAATTGATTTTAAAAAAAAATTTAGACAAACTCTATTTTTAATTATTCTATTTATTTATTTCTATTTTTAATTATTGAATTAAGAAAACTTTTTGAAAATAATTGAATTCTTGTGGTGAATATAATTGAATTCTTGTTATTTATGGAAAGAATGGAACTTTTACAGTGAATTTTATTAAAATTCCTGAAATTAATTTAATTTTGTCGAAGAATTTTGCTATTCATTTTTAAAGATATATTAAAATGTTGACAGTTTTTTTAGATTTTTTAAAATAATTGAATTTTTGTGAAGAATTTCATTACTTTTTAAAAACATTGAATTGTTTTTTTTAGAATTTTATGGAAATTTATAATAATAGTTGAATTCTTGTGAAGAATATTTTTTTAAAATAATCAAAAGAATTTAATAAATCTGAAGAATTTTGCTATTTATGGAAATACAGTGGAACCTCGATTATCCGAACCTCTGTTATCCGAACTTTTTTTTGACCTTCCGAATCTTAACATTTATTTTCTCTATTTTTTTATCATTCATATTTTCGCGGGGCATTTTTAGCATCTTTCAAAGCAAAATACAGGCCTCGGATATCTTGAAAAATGCGACTTTTTTCGACTTTTTCTAAAAAAAAATGCGACTTTTTCGACTTTTTCTAAAAATATGCAACTTTTTCAACTTTTTTTCCTGTCTTAAAAAAAATATTTGTGTCAGAATTTCTCAAACGGATCACCTAAAACTAAAAAATTTTCTTTTTGAACGAAAATATTCTTTTTTATACTCTTATATGGTTAAGAAGAATCCCTGAAAATATTAAGCCAACAAATTTTTTTGTAAAAGTTCTTAACAATTGAATTGTTTAATACTGCTAAATTAACAAATTTTTTTCTCGAGTTTCAATTGACGGATTTAAATTTTAAAATATGGGTTTGTTTCGTCTTGAATTGCACTATTCGAATATATACATATTTTGTTTTTTTATTATTTATAATTTTGTATATTATTTGTTTATAAAATGCAAATTAAAGGGGATAAAATTTCTAAGAGATCCCTCTAAACCAATTTTTGAATTTTAAATTGTTTTTCAATTTTTTTACTCAAAGTTAACAATTTGCAATATTTTTTTTTAGAAAAAATCATGTTTATTTATTTATTTTTCATGTAATCAATTTAAATTAGTCTAGCATGACCACCAGACAAATAATAATAATTTATAATACAATTTATTTAAATTGTTGCAAACAATCTTAATTAACAAATAGATAACTTTAATTCTTTTTATTAAAATTTTTTTTGCAGCAAAATTTATGTTTATTTAAATAATCTATGTCGATTTTGGTAAAAAATTATTTTGAATTTAATAATTACCATTGTTGTAACAATCATATGAACAATAATGTAGTTATCAATAATCAAGCACGGAGAAAAATGAGATTGCTATTATATGGATAGCGAATTTTTAGCTATTATTAATAATTAGCTGTTTTAGCAAAAAAAATTAGCTATTTTAGCTAATTATTAGCTGCATTAGCTAACAATAATTGCTATCCATATAATAACAATTAAAGTTATAGCTAAGGTAGCTAAAAATTAGCTGAAATATAGCTAACTATTTTTCTCCATGAGTAGAGCTTTACCTGACTTTAAACTCGTTAAAATAAGAAAAAAAAATTCTATTTTTGCAAAAATAATCCATTTATTTGTTTAAAAAGTAAATAATTTGTTCAAAACAAATGTAATTGTTTGTGCTAATAAATTTTTAAAGTTTTTAAAAGAATGTACATATGATATAAACATTTTTTGTTTAAAAAATGCCTAAAATGTTAACAAATATCAGAGAAACTTGATTATTATTCATAATAATTGTCAATAACAATGATAATTATTAACTTCTTAACCATATTAAGAGTAAAAAAAATATTTTGTTTCAAAAAGAAAATTTTTTAGTTTTAGGTGATCTGTTTGAAAAATTCTGACCCATTATTAATATTTGTTGAAAAATAGTATCTTAAATAAGAAAAGTATTATTCATTTTATTAATTACTGTTATTCTAATATTATTATCATAATAATTTATATAAAATATTAGATAACTTTTTATGTCAAAATTTTGTTATTCAATTGCAATAATAAACCCTCGTAGAGTACATTGTTTTGATATTTGAATTGGAAATATTCGAAATATTAAAATCGACTTTTTCGACTTTTTTCAACTACAAAAGTCGATCCGAAGCCTGAAAATAACGAAATTTATGCCAAAAAAATCTTTAAAAATCATGAATTCTCTGTTTTATTAATTTATTATTATAAATTAATATATATTTACATATACAATATACTTATATATCTTTAAAAAATGTATTAAATTAAATATATATAGTTCAACTGTCCAATTTTTTTACTTTAATTATGAAAATCATTAAAACCTCGATTATCCGAACCCGGCCTTACCTAGGTTAGTTCGGATAATCGAGGTTCCACTGTAATTGAATTCTTAAGAAGAATTTTTTTTACAGTTTCTAGAAATAATTGAATTCTTTCGACGAATTTTAATAAAATTTTTAAGAATAATTACATTTTTCAAGTTTTACTATTTATGAAAATAATTGAATGTAGGGGAGAGTGGGGCAAACCGGACCGGTGGGTAAACCGGACCCCCCTCAATATTTCCGAAATGGCGAAATTGTCAAAAGTTTTGTTTACAAATTTAAAACAACCATGTTTAGTATACCTTATTTTTTCAATCTGACAGTTTTAGCTTGCGTTTGTGCGACGAAGGGAGCAAAAGTTTTTTTTAGTTTTTTTCTACACTTTTACGAATTTTTTCTTAAGGAAATTCTGAGAAAGTCGTGTAATGTTTCCAAATATTAGGTCTTGGGTTTTGACGGTACACACCTCAGGAATATTTACCACCAAAAACTTTGATGAATTTGCAAAGCGTTTCTTTTTGACAAACATTTATTCTCAAAATGGGCCTGTGGGGCAAACCGGCCATAGGATATTTCCATTGAATTAAAGTTTCATAAAAATTATTTTTAAATAAAATGTTTCTTTCATTAAACTATTTACTTACAATGAAAAATAATTGTCTTCCAATGAGAATTGGACCCTTTAATAATGTTTCTCTGATAATGACAAACATTTTTATTTTTTTATTAAAAAAAATATTTATTTAATTAAAATTCAATCCCGTATTATTATTTTCATTACTACAACCATTGTCTACATGATTCTTTATGTTTTTTATTATTGTAGGGGAATGTAAGGTATCGTGGCGTGTAAGGTATGGTGGCGGACTTGTCAAATCTGGCATGTAACGTCACATCTGAAGCGCTTTATCACTATGGTCGATGTCTTTTATCGTGATGACATTTTATATGCCGTAGTATTAATGATCAAACGCGTGTTTTGTACTTTAAGTGATTTTGAATAAAAAAGTAGTGAAAAAAAGAAAAAAAGTTTTATTGGATATGTGTGTTAACAGTGCCAGAGTGAAGATTTTTTGAAAATTGAGTCTGGTAAATGTATGGAACGTATTGTTTAGACCTTGGACAACAGTTTTTTTGTGTTTTACATTTTTCTCAATTCGCACTGTATAAAAGTAACACCATCATATTTTCATCAATAGCTTGTAAGGTATGATGGCGCAATTTTTGTAACGTACAGTGGCGGATCATTTTTTGCACGAGTTTCAATTGTCTTTGCATTTTTTGTGTACTAATGCCTCTTGTGCTCCAACGCAACAATTTTCGAATATGTGACACTTGCGGTCTTCTCTTATTCCAGTTGCGTTAAAACAGCCTCCAGCTTCTTCACATGTCCAAATTGTAACCATAACTGAAGTGAAACTTTTTTTTCTATAATGTAAAATCATCAATTTTTTCTCTTTTTGTTATTTTTCATCATTTCTAGTAGTTTTAATAAATAATTTTAACATCTACATAATAATTTAGTTAAATACACCAAATGCGCCACCATACCTTACAACTTTCAAAAATAAAAAAAATGAGTTTTTTGCGCCAAGAGCTGTAAAATTTCACTGAATTTAAATTTTAACAGCCGCTTCTGACAGAAATATGCTTAATAGATGTCAGCAACTGTCTGCTTTTGAAATTTTGAAAAATATTGTTTTTTGAGAGAGAGAGACGCAAAAAAGAAAGTGTCCGCCACCATACCTTACACTCCCCTAGTTTATGAAAATGCAATATTATAAATAAAAAACCAAACGGTCCGGTTTGCCCATGGGGTGGTCCGGTTAACCCCAGGGGGTGGGGCAAACCGAACCGTTTGCAAAAATTTTTAAAGTTAACACAGCAACTAAACAATAAAAGATAAAGTATAGGTGTCTCTGGGAAAAAGTTGCGCAATTAAATGATCTTTCAAACAAGCCTTCGAAAAATGAAATCGGTTGATTCGTTTAGTCACAAGAGTCAAAAAACCGTTAGGGGGTCCGGTTTGCCCCACTCTCCCCTAATGCGAAGAAATTTTTAAAAATAAAATTATAATTACAGTGACTAAATTCCCTGGATTATTTTGGAAAAAATTAAATAAAATTCTTTAAAGGAAGTAAATTATTTTTAATAGATTGTAAAGAAATGTCAATTATATCAAAAATTTTCTATCATTTGTTTATAAAAATTCAATTATCTTGAAACAACAGAATTAAAAAATTTAAAAAATCTTATTTTTTAAAATTTTCAAAAAAACTTTACAAAAATTTAAATTTATAAAAAATTTTGAAGTGTGTTTCTTTTTTTAAATTAACTAATAAAAATTTTAATTATGTATTAATTTTCGCACCAAGAAACATGAATAGATTAGACTGTGACTCCTTATAAAATTTAATTATTTATCGATTATTAAATTAAAATACTTTGAAAATTCGATTTGTTAAAAGTTTTTAATGAAATTCTTTAATAAATGTTATTATTTTCAGTTGCATTTCACGAAATTTCTATTCATTCGATAATTTTTTTTTTAATTATTTATTTACAAACTATATTTAAATCAGTGACTGATTTTTCACTATCAAATTAATTATTTTTAACTAATTTAAATTTAGAGAACAGTATAAATATCTACAAAAATTGAAATAAAAAGCGATTTTTTGAACACAAATTAAAATAATAAAACTTTTTCTAATTTGGTGAGAAAATTCCTGGTTTGGAATAAAATTTCTGGCATATTCCCAGTTTTTCACGGTCAATATATGTATGTATACGACTTTTTTTTGCCACCGAGGCTACTATTTCCTACTTTTTTTTAAACATAATTTAGTGCGAAGCCTGTAAATTGCAGACAACAGTCTATCATTTTGTTGCCTAGTTACTAAGAAAGCAACAAACATCTAAGGAAATGTACTTTGAAAATTAGTTTTGTTACCAAGTTACGATAGGCTACAAACAGAACGAAGTTTTTCGAATCATAACCGTGGTTTTGTTGACAAAGTTTCAAATTAAATATAACAGGCATTCAAAATTTCTCCCTCAAGAATGTTTCAAGAGAAGAAAAGGAGAGAAAGCTTCATGCTTCTTCTAACATTAGTTTTACTCTTGTCATCCATATTTGCCAGTGGTAAAAACATTTCTTACAACGAAACCCTGTCAGTATTTGACAATATCCTACAATTGATTAACTTCGATGTTTATCAAACATTGCTGATTAGTGACATTGACCACAATCAGAATACACTTCCTTTCCTGAGACACATGCAGCAAAATTTACCATGCCTACAATTGAATTCTACACACTTTAATGACAAAAGTATTGCAGATTTCTTCACTTTTGGAACATTTCTAAATTTACGAGACACGTCATTATTTTTGATGATAAACGAAGAGAAGGATTTCGCCAATATCGAGAAATCAATGATGCAAATTGTCCGCATTACAGGCACGAAAATGCGACCAAGATGTCTAATTATCAACTTTTTGGAAACGATTAATACGGAGAAATTCCTCCGGAAAATGTGGATGAAACTTTTTCTCGATGTCACGATAATTGATGAAAATCAAAATACAATTAGAATTCATCAATTCAATCCTTTCTTCGGCTACAAGAATATGAAATTCAATCGAAAATCGGTATTATTTCCTGATAAATGTCGAAATATGAATCGTTATCCAATGAAAATTGGATTATTTCAATTACCACCGTTGGCGTACGTGAGAAGGAACTCCACCCATCATCCAGTGGAAACCTTAGGAAAGGATGTGTATTTGGGAGAAATATTTGCGGAAAGAATGAATTTTCAATCGATTTTGGTACCAACACTGGAGGATAATTTTGGAAAGTTTTCATTCAATAAGGCGAAATCAACAGGTTTGATGTATCAGGTAATGAACGGATTTTTGCAGTATATTGGTGTTCGTTCATTGACAATTGGCTACATTACACCTTTCGATAAGAAGACAATTTATCCTCCTTGTGAATATGCAAATCTAGAATTCGAACAACTTACCGCATTAGTACCAACATTAGAAGATTCATTTTCATTTTCTATGGGCGCCGCATTTTATTACACAATTCCAATTCTGGTTGGAATTGTCCTTTTAATCTGGATTTTCGAATATCGATGGCATCTTGATGACTCAATTTTCAGCATGACGACAATTATAAAAATCTCCTTTGGCATGTCAATTAATAAGGAACCAGAGAAACTTCGCGGACGTATCATTTTTCTAACAATGGTGTTTGCGTCATTTTTCTTTTCGTCAGAAATTTTTGCCTTGCTGACAAGTGTCAGTGTAAAGAAGAATGATGTGTTTAAAATTAACAGCTTCATGGATCTGAATAAATCGAATCTTGACATTGGCTTACAGATTAATACATTCTTTTTGATTGCGTCTACGAAGGATAAAGAGATCATTAACATGGTTAGCAGGAAGCAGAAAATTTTCCTCTCTCATGAATTGTGTTTGAAAGATTTGATTGAGAGGAAAAATGTTGCTTGTATCATGAAGAAATTAATGGCCGAATGGTATTTGTTAAAGTACAATAGAAATGATCGAGAGGTAATTAATGTAATTCCGGATAATTTTTACTCAACGATGCAAGTACTTGCACTTGAACCTTCTTCACCGTATCGACCAAGATTTGAGGATTTGTTTCTGTTGGTACAGCAATATGGACTTTCAGAACGATGGAAGGTAAAATTGGTCGATTATATCAATAGTGAGATGATAACCGTAGATTTGGAGGCGGCAGATGAAGATAAGAATGCTTATTTAAGAATTTTGATGTTCTACATTTTTAGTTTGGGATTCGGTCTCTCTTGTTTTGTATTTCTCGGTGAATTATTAATAGATAAGATTGGTAAAATTTTCTGCATTGGAAGAATAGTTGTTTAGATTTTCATCAATTAGATGGAAAAAATCGACAATGATTTAGTGGTTGATAAAACTGAAAGAAATATTCATTCTGTTGCTTAGTGACTGAAATAACAACAAATCGATCCAGAGCAATTTTTCAATTTGTTGTTAGTAAAATTGTTAAGTTCACTTTGTTGCTATGTCACAAAGAATGCAACACATCCACAGAATATTACAAAATTGAAAAAAATGATTTCAAAAATTGTACTTTACTAACAAGTTGCTATCAGCAAAGTCATTTCCTGTTTACGAAGTCGGGCAAGATGAACGAAAATTACATGACAACTAAAATTACAATTACTCTGCAAGTAATTTATCTTCTGTCGTGTTGTATAGGGAAAGAACCACCGACTCCTCTGAACAATCAGACAATTTATATATTAAGATCAATAGATTTAGAAAAATTCAAAAATATACTAAAGTCTACAAATTTTGATACTTATCAAACATTACTGATTACCACTTTGAGGATTCATCTCAGGCAAATACATTTTCTGTTTTGAAAATTATTCAGCAAAATTTACCAACATTACAAGTGAATACAGTGCAGTTGAAATAAAAATTTTTTTGTTTCTTTAGTTTTTTTTATTTATGATGTTTTGTTGTTTTTGTTGTTGTTATTTATTATTTTAAAAAATAAAAAACGTCTTTAATAAAAAGAATATACTTTTCATTTTATTTTTTTTGTTTCTTTACTTTTTTCTATTTATGCTGTTTTGTTGCTTTTGTTATTGTCTTTTTTGTTGGTATTATTTGTTTTTTTAATATTTCTAGAATTAAAAACAATTTTAGAATATATAAATGTATAGTTTTTTTCGAGAGAGAAAAATAATTTTCTGTTTTTTTTGTTAATTTAGCCTCCAAAGGGATTTCCAAAGCAGGACGACGTCCTGGGTGTGGTGAATCATGTTGATCAGATGGTGACTCTTCTCTTGTTGGAACTTCGAAATTCCACGGTGCCTAATCACCGGAACACGGCATCGCCTACGCACTCTCCATGCTTAGAGTACTTACTCAGTGAAAATTTACTTGATAAACTCTTCGACTGGAGTTTATACACAGGAAAGTAAGAAATCCTCTTTTTTTTATTAAATTATATTTGTTCCTATACTCATATTCGAAATTATTTCGAAAATAAAATTTAATTTATTAAATAATTGGATTCAATCGAAAACTTTTATTAAAACGTTTAAAATAATTAATTTTTCTTAAAAATTTCATCAAAACGATTGAAAATAATATTAATTATAATATTATAATTTATATTTATATTAATATTTTTAAAAATAATTGAATTCTTTTGAGAAATTTTTTTATAATTGAATTCCTCCGAAGAATTTTATTATTAATGAAAATAATTGAATTCCTTTAAAGAATTTTATTATTTATGAAAATAATTTAATTCCTTCAAGGAATTTTATTATTAATGAAAATAATTTAAGGGGACACCTAAGTCACCTAAAAACAATGCAAAAAGAGTCAACTTTCGGTACACTTTTCTCGAAAACTATTATTCCAATTGCGTTCGCCCTTTTTTTATTCGATTACAAATATAATCAAGTATATGAATAAGAAGTAATATGACGTTATCTTCAATAGAAACTTTTTTATGAATATTTATACCCAAAGCAAAATAAAAATCCCATTTTCTCTGATTCATTGACTCATATCTCCGTTTGTACAACTCAAAATGATGTTAAACTTCTTATTCGTATTCTTGGAACCTTACTGAACAAAGTAAAAAAAAGAAATTACAAATCGGTTTAGTAGATTCGGAGAAAAGTGTACCGAAAGTTAAAAAATTGGAAAAAAACAATTTTGACAGGAGACACGAAAAAAGAAAAAAAATAAAAACTAATGGTATTCAGAATCATGTAATCAGATTTTTTCTACTCTTCAGAGAAGGTTTTAAAAAGTCTTGTTCTATTCCTAATTGAGTCTACTTTTAGAAAATCAAATTTAAAAAAATCGATTTTTTTTCATTTTTCCACTTAGGTGTCCCCTTAATTCTTGCGAAGAATTTTATTAAAATTTTTCAAAATCCTAATTAAATTCTTTTGAAGAAATTTTTTGGTTTTTTTAAAAATAATCTAATTTCTTTAATAATTGTAATTGAAATTTTTGAAAGTAATTGAATTTTATGAAGAATTTCTTTCAAGTTTTTAAAATAATCTTGTTTCTTAATAATTGAAATTAAACACTTATTAATTGAATTTTCTTAAAATTTTTGAAAGGTAATTGAATTCTTTTCACAATTTATTTTATTACAATTTTCTAAAATAATTTAATTCATTTAGCGAATTTTATGAAAATATAGAAAATAATTGTTAGCGCCTTATTGTACGTAATTCATGATAAATCACCGTATGAACGAACGTAAGTTTCGTTTGGTCCGCATAAACCGGACAGTTAGCATCATCACCAAATAATTACTACAGTTTTGCTAATAAATTAAAGTTTCCAACATTCAGAAGTGGGATGAAAGGGAGACTTTATTGTTTATTTTATTACGTGACGCGTACGTTGTTTTCCCTTTTATTAACTTTGATGCGATTGAAACGATTTTTTCTAAATCACCTTGTGCTAATGGCGGACGCTAAACGTGTTTAAACTTGACCGTGCCGCGTGAACTAATACAAAGATAAAAATGTCGAACGAGGAAGGAAGCATTACCGCTCAACAATCGAGGATTTTCAAGAACAAATTCAAAACCCCCATAGATTGGCTAACCAAGAGGATTTTTCTACGCCTTCAAACAGACCATCAACGAATTTATTGCCGCAAAATCGCCTATAATTTGGACGTGGTAGAGGTATATGGGCGCCATCTTTAAGCCGAGCACACGAAAATACCCGAAGACCTGGCGAAGATAACCGAAGTACTGCCATCGGTAACCGATACGAAGATGATTCTTTTCACACACGAGATGGCACTGGAAATTTTTCTCAGCAGAATCTACATGTTCGTCGTGACATCCTCTCCGCTCCCGCTCAAAATCAACCTTCACCGAGACAATACGCCGATACACTCGACGATCCTTTAGCGAATAATCACATGCAAAATCTCATTCTTAATCTAATTGAAGACGGGAGACGCAGAGATCAGTTGATGTTACAAATGTGTGAAAGATTGACGAACGATTCCATTTCTGAAAACACTCGAAATCCTAACCTCAACTACCATATTATGCCAGACTTAAGTGGAAACATTGACAACTATTCTGGTGAAATGGGAACATCAAAAGCTAACGATTGGATTAAATCTCTCGAAAGTATGAAACTTCTTCACTGCTGGCCCGACAATTTCGCGCTGGAGACCGCCAGATCTCATCTGAAAGACGTTGCATTAGACTGGTTTCGATTAAACAACGCTCATCAATATTCTTGGAGTGGGTTTTGTGAAGCATTTCGTAAATCTTTTGTAGTGACAGAACCCTTAACTGTGAAGTGGAAAAAAATGTCTGATCGAGTGCAAGATAAAAATGAAATGTTAACAACTTATTTTTACAACAAAGTAAAATTGTGTAGTGACTTAAAATTATCGTTTTTGTAGATTAAAGAACAAGTTTTAATTGGATTATGGTCTCGTGATCTTTGTTCGTCAATGGCAGCCTGCACTCATTCAGATGTCGAGAATTTATTGCACGACATGTTGGCTAACGAGAGATTAAATGATCAGCGACGAGAAAGAATAAAAGCATCGAAGGAAAATTATAAAGTAATACCCGACAAGAAACCGTATATTGCAACACCTCACAACGTCACCAAAACCGAACCGCAGGACAATAATACATTTTCACGAAATAATCCTGTCAACAATCCAGATAAACGGCCGCCTATTAGAAATGCTGATGGCCAATTGAAGTGCTACAACTGTCAGCTGTTCGGACACATTTCTAGAAATTGCCCTGGACCTTCGAAATCGGAAAAATGCAGTAAATGTAACAAGGAAGGCCATACTCAAAGGCATTGTAACGAAAATGGAAATTCGGTAAACCCCATCGTCAATCAGGTAAACATTGCGAAACAAGACATTTCTATTCATAAATATATAAAAGAGATAACCGTAGATGGAATAAATCTTTCAGCCTTAATCGACCCAGGTGCAGCGGAGTGCACGATAAAAGCCTCAGCAGTTATAAAACACGAATTTAATGTTGTTCAAGAAGACGTTGTATTGAAGAGCTTCGGACCGGAACATTTTACCAACTGTTGTCCTGGATATGTCAAGTGCAATTTGTCGATTGATGGAGTCGTAGTGCCGGAAGTGAGACTTGTAATAGTTCCTGATAATTTTCACTCGTTGGATGTTTTAGAGGGGCGATCTTTCACCGATTCACCCTACGTGGATTATCACAAGGTCGGTGACAGTCTAGTGTTTGTGACAAGTGGAAAATTTAGTTTTGGAAGATAACGTTATTCTCCCACCAAATTCAATAAATTATATTAGTGTTTTGTCTCGAGCAGTCCAATTCAAGTTCCAGTTATGAACTTCAACGCCGAACCAAAATCCATCGCCAAAGGAACAGTAATCGAACGAGCGGAGGTTATTCCTCTACAGGATTTTCACACTCCGAATTCCACCCGAGAACCAATTACGAAGGAAGACATCATTTTCGACTTAGATCAATTCAGGGAAGTAATTGATGACCTTGTAGGTATATTAAACTCTTTTCGCGGCGCTATAGCTAAGAATTTAAGTGAATTGGGTTGTACGAACCTTATCGAAATGGACATTGAAATAAAACCAGGTAGTATCCCTCCCTTTAGAAAACCAATTCCTGCGAGCGACACTGAACGGGTAAAAATGAAAAATATTATTAGTGAGTATAGAAAACTTGGATTTATCCGAGACACAAATTCAAAATATGCAAGTCCGTTGTTTCTGATTAAAAAGAAAAATGGTGAACCTCGTATCATTGCAGATTATCGGCCGGTAAACAAACAAACCGTGAGAATTCATTTTCCCCTTCCAAGCATCGACGATCAGCTGTCAAAAATCGGTGAATGTAATCTGTTTATTGTTATTGATCTTGCTTTAGGTTACATGCAAGTACCCTTATCAGCTGCTGCGAGAGAGAAGACTGCCTTTATAACTCCGGACGAGACAGGCGAGTTCACTCGAATGATGTTCGGTCTCATGAACGCTCCATTTTATTTTTCAAAATTAATATATCGCGTTTTAGGACCATTACGAGATCAGAACGTTTTATTTTACTTAGATGACATTTTATTACTCGGTAATAGTTGGACGGATTTACGTGAAAAATTGATCTCGACCATGAAAGCACTTCTTGATGCCGGACTAACGATTAATTTAAAGAAGTGTCACTTTTTAAAATCATCTGTCACTTATCTCGGTTTTGAAATTTCGTCAGTTGGAATCAAACCCGGTAATGATAAACTTTGAGCAATCGCGGAATTTCCAATACCTCGTGATATTCATAAAGTTCGACATTTTCTTGGTTTAGGTAGCTTTTTCAGACGTTTTATGCCTAGGTTTGCGGTAATTGCATCCCCGTTATACGACTTACTTAAGGCAAATAACAGTTTTAAATGGACCAAGCTTGAAGAAAATTCTTTTCGCGAGTTGATAAAACAATTAACTACCGACCCGATTTTACAGCCGTTTTGCCCCGATCGAGAAACAGAACTCCATACTTATGCGAGTGCACTAGGTCTCGGAGCAATGTTGATGCAACGTTCCAGTGATGGGAAATTGCATCTTGTTTATGCAATCAGCAGACGAACTAGCGATCCGGAGCGAAATTACCACTAGAGCAAACTCGAGCTTAATGTTATTGTTTGGGCAGTCACCCGATTAAGAAATTGGCTGATTAACATCCCATTTAAAATTGTAACCGACTGCAGTGCTTTACTGTATTTAAACACTCATAAAACAAAAAACCCGCAGATTGTAAGATGGTCGTTAGCACTCTCAGAATTCAATTATGAAATAGTTCATCGACCCGGAGTCAAAATGTGTCACGTTGACGCATTAAGTCGCGCACCCGTTGAGCCCCCCGATCTTGAAGAAGAACGTTGCGATAACGTTCTCGGAATCTTTTCCATTGTAACTCCCGACGATGAGATTACACTCTTTCAATACGCCGATGAATTCCTACGAAGTAAACGCGAGATTCTTTTGAAACCAGTTATCGAGAGAACAACTCACGAAAGAAACGAAGTTACAGGTTACGAATTAAAGAATTCTATTCTTTACAAGCGTGAAATTAACAAATTGTTATACGTCGTTCCAAAATCGATCCGAAAAAGTATTGTTATTCGACACCACGATCTTCGAAGTCATGCGGGACTTGACCGCACTGTTTCTAATATTCGAGAACTTTACTTTTTTGCAGGAATGAAATCATATGTTCGACAACACATACGAAGCTGCATTCAGTGCATTATTTGTAAATCGAAAACAGGAAAGCCTGCCGGCGAATTACATACAATAAAACCTGGTGAGAGACCGTTTGCTCTCATTCACGTCGATCACATTGGACCGTTAATAACCGCTACTCACCAAAATAAATTCATTCTCGTCATTACCGATACTCTTACGAAATTTTGAGACGCATGCTTATTCCCGAAATCTTTTTTGACCAAATAGGTATTTGATATAAAACTACTTAACTTAAAATTCACATAATATGCACATTATTTGACATAAATTTCATTGTACACAAAAACCTTTTAACATAAATATCATTTGTCATAGAATTCATTAAGCAGAAATATTCTGTTACATAAAACTCAGATAACTTAATTCTCATTTGACATAAAAATTATGTAACATAAAAATCATTTAACATAAATTTCTTTTGACATAAAATTCATTTAACGTAAATTTTATTTGTTATAAAATTCATTTGACATCAATTTCATTTGGCATAAATGCCATTTAACAAAATTCTCATTTGACATAAATATCATTAGACATAAAATTAGCTTGACATAAATATTTCATTTGACGTGAATATCATTTAACATAATTATTATTAAACGTAAAAATTAAATTAATTAATTTTAATTTAATTAATTAATTAATTAATTTTAATTTTTATTAAATTAAATTTATATAAATTTCATTTAGCATAAATTCCATTTAACATAATTCTCATTTGGCATAAAATTTACTTGACATAAATTTCATTTGGTATAAATCCCATTTAACATAATTTTCATTTGACATAAAGTTCACTTGATATAAATTTCATTTGACGAATAACTCATTACACATAATTCTCATTTGACATAAAATTGAGTTGTCATAGATTTTATTTTACATACAGATCATTTGACATGGAAATATAGGTGCGAATTTCAAAATTGTCGAATCACAATGTTGTTGATAATATCTAATTGGTTACTTTTAAAATTCGCGCCTATATTATTATGTAAAATGTAATTTGTGTAAAATGATTTTTATGTCAAATGAGAATTTTGTTGAATAGAATGACTTTTATGACAAATGAGAATTGTGTTAAATGCCTTTTTTGTCAAATGAACTTTATGTCAAATGAAAATTATGTTAAATGGGATTTATACCAAATGAAATTTATGTCAAGTAAATTTTATGTTAAATGAGAATTATGTTAAATGGAATTTATGCTAAATGAAGTTTATATAAATTTAATTTTACGTTCAATAATAATTATGCTAAATATATTTACGTCAAATGAAATTTATGTCAAGCTAATTTTATGTCTAATGATATTTATGTCAAATGAGAATTTCGTTAAATGACATTTATGCCAAATGAAATTGATGTCAAATGAATTTTATAACAAATAAAATTTACGTTAAATGAATTTTATGTCAAAAGAAATTTATGTTAAATGATTTTTATGTCAATAGAAATTTATGTTACATAATTTTTATGTCAAATGGGAATTAAGATATCTGAGTTTTATGTAACATAATATTTCTGTTTAATGAATTCTATGACAAATGGTTTTTGTGTGCAATGAAATTTATGTCAAATAATGTGCATATTATGTGAATTTTAAGTTAAGTAGTTTTATATCAAATAACTATTTGGTCAAAAAAGATTTCGGGAATAAGCATGCGTCTCCGAAATTTGTAATTTTGACAGCGACCACTAACACTAAAGCTATCAATGTAGTTAAAGCTTTCGAAAATTTTATTCTTGATTTTGGTGCTCCGCGTAAAATAATAAGCGATAGAGGCACTTGTTTCACATCTAAAATCTTTAGTGAATTTTGTGAAAGACACGGTACCGAACATTCGTTAAATTCACCTAGACACCCACAAGCAAATGGTCTTGTAGAGAGAGTCAATCGTACTCTCATTCCAGCGATTCAAGCGTGTGTTTTGAAACCCGACGCAAAAGACTGGGTTATTCAATTAAAGAAAGTCCAACGCGATTTAAATTCGTCCCCGAATAAAGCTACCGGTAAAACTCCGTTCGAATTATTGTACGGCTACATAAATTGCCACGATGAAGGCCTATTACAATTGCTTACTGTAGATCGTTACTCGAATCCACTCGTATTCCAAGACGAAGCAAGAATGAAAATCGACAAAAATCAACAAATGTACAAATTAAGATACGATAAACGTCATACTAAAAATGTAAAATTCGATTCGAATTTTTATTACATAAAAATATTGTCTAATATCATGTTTATTTTATAAACTTTTAACGTGTCTTAATTTTCATGTTTTTAATTAATACGTGATTTATAGAATATTCAACAAATCAATGAAAATATATTGTCAATTTTTTCAATTAAAAATATATTACATCAAATTTCTATTCCCAATATTAAAATAATGTTGTCATTAAATTATGGACACATACCTGCCGAGTAAATAATAACACAGGCACACAAAAAAAAAAAAGTTGTCTGTTCATTGAACCAGACCTACATGTCTTATAGTATTTTGGCCCCCTGAATACGAATATGAAGTCAGAATTGCTCCATCACCCTCTGTTTTTTTTAAATCGAAAAAACTACCCTTAAGTCTAAAATTCAAGAACTAAATTAAAAAAAATGAAATAACCGCGGTTTTCTTCTGAGTAGAAGAATATATTTATGCGTATTCTTCTTTCAACAACTTAGAAATAATGTCAAAATTGCTCCATCACCCCCTGTCCATCACTACCCTTAAATCTAAAATTCAAGAACTAAATTAAAAAAAATGAAATAACCGCGGTTTTCTTCTGAGTAGAAGAATATATTTATGCGTATTCTTCTTTCAACAACTTAGAAATAATGTCAAAATTGCTCTATCACCCCCTGTTTTTTTTAAATCGAAGAAACTACCCTTAAATCAAAAATTCAAGAACTAAATTAAAAAAAATGAAATAACCGGTTTTCTTCGGAGTAGAAGAATATATTTATGCGTATTCTTCTTTCAACAACTTAGAAATAATGTCAAAATTGGTCCATCACCCCCTGTTTTTTTAAATCGGAGAAACTACCCTTAAATCTAAAATTCAAGAACTAAATTTAAAAAAAATGAAATAACATTATTTCTGAGTTGTTGAAAGAAGAAAACGCATAAATATATTTTTCTACTCCGAAGGAAACCGCGGTTATTTCATTTTTTTTAATTTAGTTCTTGAATTTTTGATTTAAGGGTAGTTTCTTCGATTTAAAAAAAAACAGAGGGTGATGGAGCAATTTTGTCATTATTTCTAAGTTGTTGAAAGAAGAAAACGCATAAATATATTCTTCTACTCAGAAGTTAATCGCGGTTATTTATAATTTTTTTAAATTTAGTTCTTGAATTTTTGATTTAAGGGTAGTTTCTTCGATTTAAAAAAAAACAGAGGGTGATGGAGCAATTTTGAAATTATTTCTGAGTTGTTGAAAGAAGAAAACGCATAAATATATTTTTCTACTCCGAAGGAAACCGCGGTTATTTCATTTTTTTTTAATTTAGTTCTTGAATTTTTGATTTAAGGGTAGTTTCTTCGATTTAAAAAAAAACAGAGGGTGATGGAGCAATTTTGAAATTATTTCTGAGTTGTTGAAAGAAGAAAACGCATAAATATATTTTTCTACTCCGAAGGAAACCGCGGTTATTTCATTTTTTTTAATTTAGTTCTTGAATTTTTGATTTAAGGGTAGTTTCTTCGATTTAAAAAAAAACAGAGGGTGATGGAGCAATTTTGAAATTATTTCTGAGTTGTTGAAAGAAGAAAACGCATAAATATATTTTTCTACTCCGAAGGAAACCGCGGTTATTTCATTTTTTTTAATTTAGTTCTTGAATTTTTGATTTAAGGGTAGTTTCTTCGATTTAAAAAAAAACAGAGGGTGATGGAGCAATTCTGACTTCATATTCGTATTCAGGGGGCCAAAATACTATAAGACATGTAGGTCTGGTTCAATGAACAGACAACTTTTTTTTTTTGTGTGCCTGTGTAATTATTAAGTTAAAAATTCAATAAAACAACCGACGTATAGAATTAAAATTTAGGGGATATCATTATAATATTATATTACATCTTGTAATTAACTAATTAATGCAAGTTATAGTTAGTATTTATATTATAGATATTTTGTTTTCCAAAGAAATTATAATTAAAAGTTGTTTAACTTTATCATTTTTCAATTAATTTAATTTTTTGCAGTTATAGTAGTTTCAAAAGATACGGAATTTTTTGTTTAAAAAGCTGAATGAATAATTATTTTTTTAATTTTTGGAATAATTAAAATTTTCGTAATCAAAATTATTTTGAAAATAAAAGTATAAAATATGTAACAATTTTTGCGAGATTCAATTTTCTTCGTACAACATGAAAGTTTAACAGCAGTAATTTTTTTTACAAAATTTATAGGATTCACTTAAAATTCGTTTCTAATGCGTTAAATTTGACATAAAAATTTAGAAATTCAAAATAGAACTTCCATTTGTCTGACTTTCTTCTAATTTATCGGATTCAGTGATTTCTGGGGTGAATTTGATAAAGTTCTAAAATGATTAATTTCTATGTTGAATTCGTTATTTTGAATTTAGAAAATCTGATGTTAATTTAATTCTTTTTTTGTTATGCACGACAAAAAATATTTACCTGGATAAACTACAGATTTCACTTTATTAACGAAATTTTTCAGTGCTTCAATTCTAATACTTTCGCTATTCTAGAGAAACATATCGCTGTTTCAAGTAAAGCTTTTTTCAGTGTGTAATAATTATTATTTCTTTAAAAACTATATTTAAATTAAAATGGCTTTGTATTGTTTAAAATAAGTAATGTAAAAGATAAAATTTGCTCAAAAAATAATTTTTCACCTCCTGCTGATTACCGGCTGTGGCTATTTTTTTTATTAATTATTGTGAATTAAATTAATTTTTATGACCCAGATACTAATTGGAATTGTTCTAGCCATAGTTCAGGTCCAGTAATGTAAATTCTATTTAAATTGAGACCATTAAGTGAAATTATTTGAATTTAAAAAAAAATTTAGAAGTTCGAAGTTGTTAAATTTTTTTTGTAAACTTTAAAGTTTCAAAATAATGTAAAATGAAAATTTAATTCTCTATAATTGTTAACTTTTTCTACCTTTAATTATTTCAATCTTTTTGTTAGGTAATAATAATTATTTCTTTAAACATTTTTTTAAATAAAATGGAGTTTAAATTGTTTAAAATAAGCAGTTCGATACAACATTCCCGCGCGCTTGCGCGCGGATAGTTTGGCTACACTGTAAAAAAAGGGAGTTAAATTTTAACTCCCCCGGGGGGTCTATAAAAGTCGCACCCATTGGGGAGTTAATGCCAGGGGAGTTAAATAAAGAGAGTTAAAATTTAACACCCAAATGCTAACTCCCCATGGAGAAAATAACTCGCGCGGGTGTTGAATGAAGGGAGTTAGAAATTAACTCTCTTTTGGAGTTGATTTTTAACTCGAAAAATTTCACTCCCAACTCCCGAGTCCGTTAACTCCCTAAATTTTTTACAGTGTAGTTATTAGTTAATAATTGTAATTAATAATTTTACTATTAAAACTTTATTAAAATTATTGATAAAAAATTAAACTCATTTAAACAATTTTATTAGATTTAATAATATAATAATAAAATAATGTAGTTTTTCAATAATTTTAATTGAAAATTTGGAAAATAATTGAATTAAACAAAGAATTTTTTTCAAATTTTAAAAGTAATCGCGTCTGTTAAAAATTATAATTAAATATTTCATTATTAAAGTTTATTAAAATTGTATTAAAAATAATTGAATTCCTGGGAATAATTTTATTATTTATAGAAATAATTTAATTCTTGCGAAGAATTTTAATATGTTTAAAAATAATTGAATTGTTTCCAAGAATTTATTAGAAGTTTAGAAAATAATTGAATTCTTTCGAAAAATTTTATTTAAAAAATGGGATAAAATTAAATTGAATCCTTTGAATTCTTTAAAGAAATATTGTATTTAAAATTCTGAAAAATTAGTTTTTAAATTCTATAAAAAGAAATTTAATTTTTCAAGAATTTTATTAAAAAATTGACATAATTAAATTTTTATAAACAAATTGTATCATTTTCTACTTTTTATAGACTATAATATTTTAATATTTTACAAGAAATTTCTTAAAAATTTTGAAAATAATTAAATTTTTGACATTAACTCAATTTTAGAATTGCTTTAATTATTTTTTAAATAATTGAATTTAAGAATTATAATTAAAATTTCTTAAGTTTTATTGAAGATATTTGAATAGGTATTTCTCAAGAAATTTATTATACGTTTTGAAAATTATGAGATTGATTTTTTAGAAATTTTACTGAAAAAAAGATTTTAAATAACCTGAAGGAAACAAAAAGGATTTTTTTTATTATTTAGGGTTATTTTTATTTTTATTTATTTTATTTTATTTCTGTTAATATTTTAAGAATGTTAAATTAATGTTCTCTTTTCTTTCTTTTCCTTTTTGTTTACAGATTTAATAATGCTGTTCGTTTGGAGCAATTGAAATTGTATGAACTTTTGGTCTCTTATAATAGTGCACTCTTAGCGCACGAACCGGTGGCAAGACCATTGTTACGATTATTGGAACAATGCTCCAATGATGTTATGCCTTTTGAAGTCGAAAAGAAGCTCGTGATTTTACTTAATCAACTTTGTGTTGCTCTAATGCAAAATCTTGCACTTCTGGATCTTTTCTTTCATCCAAAAGCAAATGAGAAAAATAAGTGAGAAAATAATACTATTAACGTATATTGTTTTTAAGGAATTCTCTCGTAAAATTATTTTTGTATTCTTTTTGGAAGTAAATTATTTTTCTATTTTGTTTACAAAAATAATTACTGAATTATTTTTCTTACAAAATTTATTTCGTTTTAGTATTTCTTTATAGAAATATTTTTTAATTACTTTTCTTTACAAAAGTATTTTCATTATGTTTTCTTTTTTAGAAAAGTATTTAATTTTGTTTTCTTTACGAAATTAGTTTCATTTTGTTTTCTTTTTTACAATAGTATTTTCGTTTCTGTGCGATTCCATAGAAGATTTTAGTTTTTTCGGAGTAAGTAAACCAATTGCAATGAAACTTAGGAATTTTAATCTACACATAAAAAGAAATATTCCCACCAAATATTACGTCAAAATATTCAGTAGTTTTTGAGATGTCAAAATTTTGGAAAAATTTTGAAATCGTTATATCTTCTTTCCAACTTAACCAAATCACTTAATTCTTTTAGGAAAAAAATCCGGATAAAAAAACGAAAAAATTTTTTATATTATGTTTATAAAAAATTTTTATAAACAAAAAAGTTATTAAATAATAATTGAATAACTTTTGCACGACTAAACGAAATTGCTTGAGACAAACACTGAACAAATCTTCACTGTGGTTTTTTTAAGATTTCGAAAAAAACATGGTACATCACGAAACATTTTTATACAATATTTTAATATTTTTGTTTACTTTTGAGCGTAAACATTAAAAGTTTCTGCTACTTTACGTGCAAATTCAGGTGCGCGCGCTAGGGGGACACTTTTCCCAAAACAAGTTTCCCAACGATTTCTTTTCCCAAAAATCTTTTTTCCCAAAAAAACTTTTCCCAAGAAATATGACTTTCCCAAAACCTTTTCCCAAACAAATAAAAATTGTCTTACAATTTGAGAGTTAAATTTTTCGACTGTAATTAACCCTTTAAGGACCAGTGTTGCTTTCAGGCAACATGAACATTTTTTTATTAACTCGGGCATAAATTTCTTAATTTTCAAAACTGAATATTGAAACAATAATTTTCACATAGTCTGGAAAATTTCGTATCACATACACTGGTCTTTAAGTATAAAAAACTTCAATAACTTTCCCTGAAAAGTTTGCTTAAAAATGAAAAATCGCGATTTTTTAAGAAAAAATTTGGTCCTCAAAGGGTTAAATTATTCAAACTTTTTAGGAAAAGTTTTTTTGGGAAAAAAGATTTTTGGTAAAAGAAATCGTTGGGAAACTTGTTTTGGGAAAAGTGTCCTACAATCGCGCGCGCAGACCTCTCTCTCTGAAACCGGAAATTCGTAGATGATTAGAAAGAGAGGTCTGCGCGCGCATCTGAATTTGCACGTAAAGTAGCAGAAACTTTTAATGTTTACGCTCAAAAGTGAACAAAAATATTAAAATATTGTATAAAAATGTTTCGTGATGTACCATGTTTTTTTCGGAATCTTAAAAAAACCACAGTGAAGATTTGTTTAGTCGTGCAAAAGTTATTCAATTATTATTTAATAACTTTTTTGTTTATAAAAATTTTTTATAAACATAATATAAAAAAATTTTTCGTTTTTTTATACTGAATTTTTTCCAAAAAGAATTAAGTGATTTGGTTAAGATGGAAAGAAGATATAACGATTTCAAAATTTTTCCAAAATTTTGACATCTTAAAAACTACTGAATATTTTGACGTAATATTTGGTGGAAATGTTTCTTTTTATGTGTAGATTAAAATTCCTAAGTTTCATTGCAATTGGTTTACTTACTCCGAAAAAACTAAAATCTCCTATGGAATCGCAATTCTTTTTTTACAAAAGTATTTTTTTAAATTACTTTTCTTTACAAAGTTATTTTCATTATGTTTTCTTGTTTTAAAAAGTTATTTAATTTTGTTTTTTTTTACAAAATTAGTTTTATTTTGTTTTCTTTTTTATAAAATTTATTTTCGTTTTTTTTACCAAAGTATTTTTGTAATTATTTTTATTTTATTTTCTTCTTTACAAAAGTATTTTGTATTTTCAAAATAAAACTATTTTGTATTTTCAGGAGAAAACTGTTTAAACTGTTTGTTATTTTCAAAAGAATACTTTTTGAATTTTTAAAAGTAAATTTGTTGAATTTTCTCAAAACAAAAAAGAAATTAATTTTGTAGTGCAATAAAGGAAAAAGTAATTTTTTATTCCTTTGAAAATTTGCAACAAAGGGAATTAATAATTAATATTTTTTGTAGGTTTCTTATATTTACACTTTTAATACCGCATATTCATCGTGAAGGAGGAGTTGGCCAACAAGCGAGAGATGCGATGCTACTTTGTATGTCATTATCGAGAAAAAATGATGAAGTTGGCAGTTACATTGCCGATACGTCCACTGGAGTTTGTTCAGTAGGTTTTTTGTTAATTTTTTTCTTTCATGATTAAATGAATTCTTGAAGAAACGAATTTCGTTAATATTTTTTCGCTAAATATTCTGAAAATGATTTTCGACTACTTTAAATAATGTTTTTTAATAGTTAAAAAATATTTATAATATTTCTAAATAGTTTTTATTGTTTTTAAACTGTAAATTTCTTTTTAATAGATTTAAATAGTTTTTAACAGTTAGAAAACATTTTTTATAGTTTTAAATAGTTTTAATTAGTAAAAAAAATATTTTTTATAGCTTTAAATAGTTAAAAACATTTATCAAAACTATTGAAAATAATTGAATTTCATTTAATATTTTTAAAAATAATTGAATTCTTTCGAGAAATTTTATTAAAATTTTATTATTAATGAAAATAATTTAATTTTATGAAGAATTTCTTTCATGTTTTTAAAATAATCTTGTTTCTTAATCTATAATTTTCAACTACTTTAAATATTTTTTTTTAATAGTTAAAAAATATTTTTAATATTTCTAAATAGTTTTTATTGTTTTTAAACTGTAAATTTTTTTAACAGATTTAAATAGTTTTGAACAGTTAGAAAACATTTTTTATAGTTCAAATAGTTTTAATTAGTAAAAAAAATATTTTTTATATTTTTAAATTTAAATAGTTAAAAAACATTTTTTATAGTTGTAAATAGTTGAAAAATTTTTTTTCTATAGTTTTAAACTGTTTTTAACTATTGAAAACTACTAAAAATTTTTAGTAGTTAAAAGTTTAAAAAAATAAAAAAACATTCAAAAAAAGTTTTTTTAACTGTTAAAATTTTTTTTAAATTTTTTACTTAATGAAGAAATATTTTAAGTAAAATTAAATAGTTAACAACAGTTAAAAAAAACCTTTTTAATAGTTTTAAATATTTTTAAACAGTAAAAAAGTATTTTGTAGTTTTAAATAGATAAAAATATTTTTTATAGTTGAAAATAGTTAAAAACAGTTGAAAAACATTTTCTATAGTTTTAAACAGTTAAAAAATATTTTTACTATTAAGTGGTAAAACAAATTAAAAGAAACTATTTTTAACAGTTTTAAAGAGTTAAATAATATTCTTTATGGTTTTAAATAGTTTTGAACAGTTGAAAAATATTTTTAAACTATTTTAAAATCATTTTAAAATATTTGAAAATAGTTTTTGAAAAATTTTGAAATAGTTTTTGTATTTTGAAATTGTTTCTGAAAAATATCTTTTGTAAACCAAAATATTTCCACAAATTGAATAGTAATTTTTGTTTCGATTCAGGTGTTGGCGATGGTGATAAATGCCCTTTATTCAGACTTGCCGAAAAAATTGGACATCGAAACAGATGATTGGCATCGTTTGACACCCGACGATATCAACGATATGCCAGCTCTCACGCAATTAATAAATTATCTCGAATTCTGTAATGCAGTGGCACAAGTTGCCCACCCATTAGTGCAAAAACAAGTTCTCGACTTTTTGTACAATGGATTTTTAGTTCCGGTTATGGGATATGCTCTTTTACAGGTAAAAAATTTGTTAAATTAATTCTCTTTTCTAATTTCTTTTCTGAGTTATTGTCGAATATTATCATCCTACATATTTTTAATTTTTTTTAAGAGTGCATTGCAATTTACCCTTTTCTTTGCTAATTAGATCCATTTTGAGGAAATCCAAATTTTTAGCTTAAAATCATTATTTCCTTATTTTTCTAATCAAAACTATTTTCATTATTTATAAGTGTTGCGAGCTTCATTGGCGATTTTTCAATAATTTTTGAGTTTTTGTTTCTTTTCAAAATAAATTCGATGCTGATAATATTTAATTTAATTCAAAATTTCCATTTCAATTCTGTTGAAATTATAGTTGAATTTTTTAATATACAGTGCCGCTCAAAAGGATTTGCCCACCCTACGGCATGCAAGGGCATTACAAAAAGTTTTGTATCTTCAATAATAATAAAGATAAAATCTTAATCAAATAATTATTTTAAAGCATAAGTATTTGACTTGAAACTATGACAAAAAGAAATTTAAAAAAAAAAAAAAAATTTATTGTTTAATTGCTGGAAATAAAAAAAAAATTTTTCACTTTTTTTGAAAAATTTCAAATTGATACAATTTTTGAAGAAATCATCACATTTAAAATCTAGAAATGTTATTAAAAAGCATTTTTTGTCACCTTTTAAACGATTTTTTAAAAACTGCTCTACGATAATTTTTAAGAAAGATATGATCATTTGTTTATAAAAATAGCCTATTTTTTCAATTGTTGGTAACTTGAGAACAATTGATTTTTGAAAAAAATTGTTAAGGAAGAAAATGTGCCTTTTTGTGCGTAGATTTAGAAAAAAAAAATATTTAACCATTAAAAAAAAATTATTTTTTTTCATTTTTTCCTTCTGTATATATTTTTAAGACGAATAACATACTTATCAATACATATCGATAAAATCGAATACAACATAAATCATCACTGTTAAAAAGAACAGTTAATAATTACACTTTTCAAATATTTAAATAACATTAATTATAAAACATTTATTTGATTATAAACAATTAAATCAGTATTGTTAATAATTTTACTTTTCAACATTTTGAGAGTAATTATTAACTGTTCTTTTTAACAGTGATGGTTTATGTTGTATTCGATTTTATCGATATGTATTGATAAGTATGTTATTCATCTTAAAAATATATACAGAAGGAAAAAATGTAAAAAAAAAATTTTTTTTAATGCTTAAATATTTTTTTTTTAATTCTACGCACAAAAAGGCACATTTTTTTCCTTAACAATTTTTTTCAAAAATCAATTGTTCTCAAGTTACCAACAATTAAAAAAATAGGCTATTTTTATAAACAAATGATCATATCTTTCTTAAAAATTATCGTAGAGCAATTTTTAAAAAAATCGTTTAGAAGGTGACAAAAAATGCTTTCAAATGAAATTTCTAGATTTTAAATGTGATGATTTCTTCAAAAATTGTATCAATTTAAAATTTTTCAAAAAAAGTGAAATTTTTTTTTATTTCCAGCAATTAAACAATAAAAAATTTTTTTTTTAATTTCTTTTTGGCATAGTTTCAAGTCAAATACTTAAGCTTTAAAATAAATATTTGACTAAGATTTTATCTTTATTATTATTGAAGATACAAAACTTTTTGTAATGCCCTTGCATGCCGTAGGGTGGGCAAATCCTTTTGAGAGGCACTGTATGTTATTGAATTATCTTTAAGGTTTCAACACAATTTCTTTCGAGTTTAATTAATTCAAACATTATTTTACAAATTCTTTTTGTATTAACTAGAATAGTGTTCATTTCAACTATTTTTTAACTTTTAAATAGAATAGTAATTTGTAAAAATATTCCCTTGTAATTCCAATATTCAAAAAAATGTAATAAATTATCGTAGACTTAAAAAAAATTGAAAAATTTACCTTTAAATTGTCATTTTTGAAGTTTAGCATTTTTTTATCATGGGAATTTTTTTCTGTGTTTTTTGAAGTTAATAACAATTTTTTTATTTGGTGAGATTTGTTTTTTTTTGCATTTTTGGTGATGGTTTAAAAGTGTAATAATTAAAAATTAAATTTTTTAAATAGTTTTCTTTTATTTTTTATTAATAAATATAATCGAAAAAATGAGTAAAATTTAAAAAATTACATAAAATAAGAGGTTGAGGTAAATTTTTATTTAAATGTTTGTGGTTGTCGGTGGCTCTGAGGTGATTATCCATCTTGCTTTGTAGGATTCTCTTCACTTGACTATAGATCAGCTTGATGCACCGCAAAACAGGGTTCGTACCAAGTCAAATACACCTATTCATTAAAACATTATAATCAATTTAAAAAAAAATAATTGCACGAGCTTCAATTTATTAGCTTTTATTAAATTACATAATTCTCTATTTTGTTATTTTATTTACAGGTTCTTTTGTTTCTAAATTCCGCCTTTTTTAGAAAGTACTTACAGGAAATTTTAATAACTAATTTCTCTTTAATAATTTAATAAAGTAAAATTAATATAATTAATATAATTAATAATAATTAACAAAGGCAAATTTAATTTCATTCTTTCATTATAATTAATATATTTTCGTATAATTATAATAATTGTAGATAAACTAATAATTTTGAATTGAATATATTAATAATTATTGTTTATAATAATTTTTTGCCATTTTGAAACTTAATTTGTAAAATAAATATCATTTTAAGTGGTAATAGTATTAAACTAATAATAATAGTAATATTAATAGCAATTATCAGTACTTAAAAATATTTATTTGCTATTTATTAATTATTCGTTAACTTTAGAATATAAATTTTCTATTTATTGTATTGAAAAAAGCATGCTAACGATTTTGAATAAAATAAATGATAGGAGAAAATGGGCAAAATGAAATTCAAAATTGAAAGTTAAATTTTATTTCCTGTAATTTACAGTCTTCGGTGGAGGATCTTCTTGCAGCGACTGCATATTTCGATTTATTTCTACGCTCAGTTACCGAACCCGGATTGTTACGTTCATTCGTTCGATTTTTATTGGAAGACAATTTTGACGATTGCCGTATTCTTGACAGCTTAATCCAAAGAATATCGTCTAAGTCTCGGGTGAGTTTGCTCTCATCATTTTTTAACATTTTTTTCTATAATAAAAAAATCGTAAATTGTATTTTATAAAAAATTAATTACTTTCAAAATTTTCAATTAAAATTATAAAAAAAACTTCATTAATTTAAAAAAATTCAAAGAAATTCTTCAAAAAAATTTAATTAGCATTTTCAAAAATTAAGAAATTTTAATTGAAAATGAAATAGAAATATTTTGAATTTTTAGAAAATAAAGGGAAAAAATTACTCACAAAAATGTTCTGTTACATTTATTTACGAATTTCTTTAATTGTAAAATTATTCGAAAAAAACAATAACTTCTTCTTTAAATAATTACTTAATTATTATTATTTTTTCATGGAAATTAAGATTTTCAAAAATTTCAAATTATTTTTTTATATTTATAAGAATACTGTTACTGTAACTTCTTCTAAATTATTTTCATAATTTCAATTTAATTATTATTTTATAGAATTTATAACTAAAATTTTTTTTAAATCAATTATTTTTAATAATTTTTGAAGAAGTTCTTAGAATAGAGAATTTTCAAATCCATATGTTACAATTCAATTTTATGAAATTTTGATTATTCGGAAATTCTTCAACTAAATATACAAGTAGAAAATAAAAACTTGAAATAATTTTTTAAAAATTCTATTGAACTTTTTCAAAAAAAAAAAATAAATTCTACAGAATTATTATTTAAAAGTATGAAAAATTCAAATTTTCAAAGATTTTAAATTAAAACCTTGTTAAATTTCAATTATTTCTAAAAATTCAAGCTATAATCCTTTTAATATTCAATTATTATCTAAAATTTTAACTTAAATTCATTTATAAATCAATTTTTATTAGAAAATTCTACAAGAATTAAATTATTTAAATACAAAAATAAATAATTTATTGAATAATTGAATGTTTCTCAAAATTATAATTGTCATAAAGAATTTTGCCAACAAGCAAATTTGTAAATAATTGAATTCTTTTGACGCATTCTAATAAAATTTTTAAGAATAATTACATTTTTCAAGGAATTTGATTGAAATTGCATTAAAAATAATTGAAATTCTGCGATGAGTTTTATTATTTATGAAAATAATTGAATTGTTGTGAGGAAATTTATAAAAAAATTTGTACATAAATGATTGATTTCCTTTGAAATTTTTATTATTTATAAAAATGACTAAATGTTTGCGTAGAATATTATTATAATTTCTTTAACAAAATTGAATTCTATTGGAAAATTTTATTAAAACAGTAAATATTGAAAATCATTGAATTGAGTTTTATTATTTATAAAATTTTCAAAGATTTTAATTTGAAACCTTATTAAAATTCAATTATTTCTAAAAGTTCACGCTATAATACTTTTAATATCTATTTATTATCTAAAGTTTTAACTAAAATTCATTTTTAAATAAATTTGTATCAGTAAATTTTACGAGAATTCAATTATTTAGATACAAAAATAAATAATTTATTGAATAATTGAATGTTTCTTTAAATTATAATTGTCATAAAGAATTTTCTCAACAAATTTTTAAATAATTAGATTCTTTTGGCTAATTTTAATAAATTTTTTCGACGAATTCCATTAATATAATTAATTTTTTGAAAATTTGTTGATAACGATTTTTTATGGGAATTGAATTTTAAGAAACGTTCAATTATTCAATAAATTATTTATTTGCATTTTTACATTTAAATTTGTATTTAAATAATTGAATTCTAGTAGAATTTTCTAATAAAAATTGATTTTCATTTAATAAAAATGAATTTCAGTTAAAATTTTAGATAATAATTGAATATTAAATGCAATAGAGCGTGAATTTTGAAAAAATAATTGAATTTAGTAATTAGTTTTTTTGAAAAAGTTTAATTGAGTTTTTTTAATATTATTTTTAGTTTCTATTTTCTAATATTTATTTAATTAAAGAATTTACGAATAATTGAAATTTCGTAAAATTGAATATTGCGTAAAGAAATGAATTTGAAAATTGTCAAAGAACTTTTTAAAAAATTATTAAAAATAATCGATATAAAGAAGAATTTTAGATAAAAATTCTTAAAAATAATAATTAAATTGATAATGATTGTAATTATTATTAATTATTATAAAACATGAAGAAATCAATGACTTTGAGTCGGAGACTCAGAGTTATCGATTTCTTCATGTTTTATAGTTATGAAAAATTGAATTTCTAGTTTTAAGTAAAATATTCTCTTATTTGATTCGGCCTGATTCTATTTTTGTCAGTTGGTCCGTAAATGGTCCGTAATTTTTAATTTTTGGTCCGTAAATTTAAATACTTTCACTGCTTCGAGCCCTGCGTTCGTCCCTTTATTGCAGCCAGCCCTTAAATTCTATTATTTTTAAAATTGCTAATTTTACTTATAAAAGTAGTTAAAAAGTTAGCCGCGCTAATTTTAATAAAATTCTCAGCAAGAATTCAATTATTTTCATAAATAATACATTTTTTTAAGGAATTCAATTATTTTCATAAATAATACATTTTTTTTAAGGAATTCAATTATTTTCAGATGTTTTAATAAAATTCTTTACAAGAATTCAATGATTTACAAAAATAAATAATTTGTTTTTCTAAAACAAAACCTGACTTGGATTGATTGATAAATTCTTTTCCACTCAATATATGCATCTTCTAATTTGTTTTTCTATTTTTCAGCTCTGTATAGTGACACTCGCACTTTTTGAGACGCTAATAAATTTGAATTGCGAAGACGTGATGCTGGAATTATGTCTCGCTGCATTAACACCATGCAGTCATGTAATGCTGTCACAACGACGAAGGTTACGCGATGTCGATCCATTTGCACGCGCTGCCGATAAATTTCTCTCACTCGCGCCAAAATGTTGTCAACCATTTGCCATTGTTTCAACGCCGCCAAATTCCTTGCCACCAGTGCCTTCATCAGTTAGAAGAAAAAATTCCCAACAAACAATAAATGATAATGTCAATAAATCATTACCACCAATAACAACAACAACAACAACAAGTAATTACAGTTCACGTACAACTGAAAGTCTCTATGGGAATTATCATGCATATCTTTGTGATGCGCGACAAAAAATTACCTCTTGCCAAATTGCCTGCACAAATTGGACGAGTCTCTACGATGGAGAATCACCGCCACATGACAGTAGTAATACGAGTAGTGTCACGACACTTGCCGACGATAATGTCAATAGTAATAGTAGTCATAATAATAATAATAATAATATTATTGTTAATAATGATGCATGTTTAATGGATGTGGAAAGTAGGACGGAAATTAGTGAGGATGTCACTGATAATTCTCAGATGCAAAATATTCTCGATAATATTCAATCACTATTGGAGGTGAGTGGCGATAGTGAGGGGAATTTTTTAGAGTCGACGAAAATTATCTCCAGGGAAAATCAAGAGAAATTGGATGCCGATATCGCTGAATTATTGAGTGAGGAAATTACCGGCGTCACTATTGAGGAGAACTTAGATAAAAAAGGTATTGCAAAAATTAAAAAAAAATTATTTAACAAATTTTTAAAAATTCTCGTCAAAATTCTTCTCCAAAATTCAATTATTTTTAAACATTTTAATACTCTTGACAAAATTCAATTACATATTTTAAAAAATTTTCCTCAACTAAATGATTTCCAATATCTACTAATTTAATAAAAATTTTCAAAAGAATTCAATTATTTAAAAAACAAGTTGTAAATCCAGATGTTCATTACATGAACATTTTGCTTCCTCTTTACGATCAGCAAAAAAAATTTGCTTCCTCGTGAAGGAAGCATTAACGATAAATATATTTCATTTTTAAATCATTTTTAATACAATTTAACATTTATAAAATAAAGTTCATTTGTCTTAATAGAAAGAATAAAATTTTCTTATACAGTAATATGAATCTAAATAAACAAAAAAATTTTTAGTTAAAAAGTGAATTTTTCAACTTTAATTGTAATTAATTCTATAATTTTCAATAGAATATATACTTTATATACATCAATCGATTCGTCTTGATGCAAAGAATAATAATTTTTGATTTATTTTTTAATAAATAATAACATTCTATTGTACAGCAACATGATTTTTAAGAAAAAATGAATTTTTATTAAAAGTGCAAATTTTTTGTCTATAATTGGTTTTAATTCTATAAATTTAAGTAAAACATATACTTTATATATACCAATCGATCCGTCTTGGTGTAATGAATAAGATTTTAGAAATAAATGAGTAAGATTTTCTTACACAGCAACATAATTTTTCGGAAAGAACTCATTTTTTTGATAAAAATGCGATTTTTTCAGCTTTAATTGTGATTAACTCTATAAATTCTCATACAATTTATACTTCTTATATACCAATCGATTCGTCTTGATGAAAAGAATAAGATTTTATTATATATTAACTTCAATAAACAACTTCAAAAAATTTTTTAGAAAAAAGTCAAAAAAAAAATTTTTTTTGAGAATTTTTTAAAGTCTATCAATCCATTTCGAGATATTTTTATGATAAATATACCTGGTAAATTTTAGCCAAATTCGTTAAAACCTCTTCGAGTTATCGTGTTCACAAAAATCGGGATCCACACACACACAGACACACACACACAGACATACACACATACATACATACATACATCCGGACAATTGTTCAGGGTCTTATATAACATAGTCCCATATAGAAGAAAATTTGTTAAAAGGATTTTTAAAAATTTTGTAAATTAAACGACTACAAAGCTTCCTCACGAGGAAGCAAAAATAGAAAAAATTCTACGCAAACATTCAATTATTTTCAAAAGTAATAAAATTCTTCGCAGAAATTCAATTATTGTTTACAGAAATTAAAATTATTATTAAAAGTTTACAGAGATTCAATTATTTTCATAAATAATAAAATTCTTTTTAGGAAATCAATTATTTTTAAAAATTTTAATAAAATTCTTATCAAAATTTCAATTATATTTATAAATAATAAAATACTTCTAAAGAATTTAATTATTTTCAATAAAGTTTTATTATAATTTCTAGAAAGAATTCAATTATTCTGAATATTTTAATATAATTCTTTCCAAAAGATCAATTATTTTTAAAAAATTTGATAAAATTTTGTTTATTTGAATTTAATTATTTTTTAAAATTTTAATGAAATTCTTAGAAACAATTCAATTATTTTCAAAGCTTAAATAAAACTCACATAAAAAATTCAAGTATTTTCATAAATAATAAAATTTTGATAAAAAATTCTTTAGGAGAATTCCATTTTAAGAAACATTCAATTATTCAATAAACTATTTATTTTTGTATTTAAATAATTGAACTCTCGTTAAATTTTCGATAAAAACAGTAAAAAATTGATTTTTCGAGAAGTTACAAATGAATACAGGAATTTAATAATTTTTAAAAGTAATTAAATTCTTATAAATAATTCGATTATGTTCAAAAATTTCTAAAAATTCTAGTAAAAATTCTAATTATCTTTATAAATAATAAAATTCTTCTTCAAAATTAAATTATTTAAAAAAAATAAGATTCTTTTTAAAAATCCAATTATTTTAATAAATAATAGAACTCATCGCAGAATTTCAATTATTTTTAATCTAAGTTTAATCGAATTCCTCGGAGAATGTAATTATTCGTAGAATTTTTTTTATAAAAATCGATTTATAAATGAATTTTTGTTACAATTTTAGATAGGTAATACTTGAATATTAAAAGCATTATAAACTAAATTTTTAGAAATAATAGAATTTTGAAAAGGTTTCAAATTAAAATCTTTGAAAATTTGAATTTTTAATATTTTTAACTAACAATCCTGTAGAATTAATTTTTTTGAAAAAGTTAATTGAATTTCTTTTTTAAATTACTTGAAGTTTTTATTTAATATATATTTAACCCTCCGTCACACACATGGAAAAAAATTACAACTTTACACACGTTTAGAGGGAATCCCTCACCACATTGTAAAATAAGCAACATTACAACATAAACAAAGGAATCAACAAAAATTTAGTTTTAACACAAACTTACAAATATGTAGTAAATTATTCTAAATTATAAAATTAATAAAATTAATTTTCGGTCTCAAAAATAAAAATTAATTATACGAATGCACATCTTCGAAGGAATTCCACTTGACATGTACAAATAATGTAACATTAACAAATAAGCAAAAAAATCATTAAACAATTCATTTTAATTATATTTATAATATAATTTTGTCATTAACCAACATAGGTGTGTGACGGAGGGTTAATTGAAGAATTTACAAATATTCGAAATTTCACGAAAAATTGAATTGTAAATAAATGGATTTGAAAATTCTCAAGAAGAACTTTTTCAAAAATTATTAAAAATATTGATTTATATAGAAGAATTTTAGTTAAAAATTTTAGAAAATAATTAGAGCTGTGCAAAATTCGATTCGAATCGAGTTTAGTTTCAGGGAAAAGTGAAAATTTTGTCTGTAAATCAGGGAAAAACAAGATTAAATTTTTGTGGCAACCCTGTTTAATAATTAAACTATTTATTGATTATTTAATGATGAAATTCTTTTTTCCAACAGGTTCAGACAGCGGAATTGACGAGTCAAATACGGCGATGAATTCCCTGTTATCGATTGGCGAGAGCAGTGGATATGAGAGTTTTGCTTTTAAAGGATCAGCGGAATCGACGCCTGACAATGAATCAAATGAAGATCGTATTAGTGAGCACGAAGAGACAATAATTGAAACGTGTAGCGAGGCGAGTGTACAAATTCATGGTCTCAGGGAGTCTTATGAAACGATATCGTCGAGTAGAGAAACATTGAATAAGGAGCATTCATTTCGTCGAACAATTATTAATGGTCAACCGAGTGTGGGCATTTTTCTTGATGTTCTACTGAGAAAATTGGAATGCATGATGTCGAATAATGTCTATGTTAATTTACATCTCACGGGACTTATCAGTAGGCTCGCTATTTATCCCCAACCATTGCTCCAATCGTTTCTTCTCAATCATTCGCTGGTTTTTCAGCCCAGTATACGATCACTTTTTCAGGTTTGATTTTTTAATATATATACTAATAAATAGTTTATTTATAACTAGCAAACGATACGCGCGGAATGCGGTATTCCATTTATTATCATTTTGTAAATTAACCAATTGAAGCGTTTTGTGCAGAAACAGCATAAGTCCATAATTCGAAATTGTTCAGGAATCAATAAAAACTGTTTTTCTCGTAAATGTTAAGATTTTTTTTAATTCGGCTTTTTGCATTATATTCTACTAACCTATAAGTTAAAAAATCCAATATGATTAATTAATTATCTACTTAATATAAAAAATTAAAATATAAATTAACATTTGGACTTATGCTGTTTCTGCACAAAATGAAATGAAAAACACAGAAAATTTATTAAATCCAGTGAAATATCAAAGTTTTATGAAATATTTAATAAAATTTATTTAAAATATTAAATTTGGATGATTTTTAGTAACATTCTATAAATAATAAAATTGTTTTAAGAATAAATTTAACCAATTTTCAATATTTTCTAATTTTTAAATTATTCAGTCACCACTGTCACTTTTTGCTTCCCATGAGTGTTTTTATTTATAATATAAACTGTTTAATATATGTAAATTATTAAAATTCGTCAAGAATATCACAAATAAATATAAAACTTATCATGGACTTGTGCTGTTTCTGCACAAAATAATAATTTAATTATTTTTTTAAGGGTTTAGAGTTTAGTCACTTATGTAATATTTTACCAGATTGAAAAGCTTCATTTAAAGATAAATTTCCAATAAAAAAGTGATTTTCGAAAAAAATGGACTTATGCGGTTTCTGCACAAAACGCTTCAATTTTATAATTTCAAGAATAAACATCAATTTATCTTTTTGCATGATTACAGATTTAAAATTTGAAGAATTCACTTATTAAGTACATAATATTAAATATTCTTGTTTTTCAAGTCAAACATTCAATTATTTTCATAAATTGTAACAATTCCACTGGAATTCAATTATTTAAAAAAGAATTGGCATAAATTGTTTCGAAAAAAACGAGTTATTTAAAATTCTTTTATAAAATTCTACAAAGAAATTCAATTATTTTCAACACAATTTTAATTAAATTTCTTGAAAAAAAATCAATTATATTTAAGGGGGATTCCACGGGTAAATTACACAGTTGTACGTGACAAGTTACCGATTTGTCTCAAAGTTTTTAGGCGTATTCTACCTTCAAAAATAGTGATCTAGCCAAAATTTTAAGTGCCTATCTCATATAAAGATCACTCACAATCATCAATTTCATGAAAAGTGACATTTTTCAAAACTAAGATTAAAAAATCCATTTTTGCTTGAAAAAATGTCAATTTTGGTCTAAAAAAATCGGAAAAGTACTAGTCGATGGGAAATTTTCCAAAGAATCCAATGCCGTTGGAATTTTTGAGATATTTCAAAACGCATGCGCAGTAGATTAAAAAAACTACTTTTTAAAAAAAAATTTATAACTCAAAAACACCTTTTTCGATTTGGCTCAAATTTTCAGAAAATATAGTTGAAAAGCCATACTTTAAAATGATTATTCCGGAATTCTGGGTATTTTGAGTTTTTAGCCATATTTTTGCAAAATAGTGAGATAATTCCATTTTTTTCAATGTTTCCTTACGGTTTTTCCCATTTTGTGCTTATACGCAGCTATATAGAAAAAATTTGAGCCCAAATTCACAATCCTTGGAAAATTTCCAATCAATTATATATATTTAAACTTATTTTTATTTATTTTAGACAAATTTTAACAGCAAAAACAAATACAAGATATAATTAAGAGTATTAAAAAGTTGCGTATGGCGATTAGGGTAGCCCAAAAAAATTTTTGAGTGGAAAAAAGCAAGAAACCCCTGCAATTTGTTCCAATGCCAATAAAAGTAAAAACGTATATTTTTATAAACACAAGATCCGACAAAAAACGTTGAAAAATTGATATTATACCACAAAAACACGTTAAATTATAAATTTCCAAAAAATGGGTAACTTTGGGGCCGGGCTCTAGAAGGTAGGGATGGTAAAAATTGAAAGTTATATAAGTCAAATTACTTGGCGGAAAGCGCTCTATAAATCCCAATAGCTTAATGTTAACTTTTTTGAAACCCTCGCAAATGATTATGATTTTTCGAAAATTGAAATTTTTCACATGCATTCTACATGGGAAAATTGAAATGCTCTGTGGTTAATATCAATATTTTTAAAATAAAAAATACGTATTTATTTTTATTGTCATTGGAAAAAATTGCAGGGGTTTCTTGCTTTTTTCCAATCAAAAAATTTTTTTTGGCTACCCTAATCGTCATGCGCAACTTTTTAATACTCTTAATTATATCTTGTATTTGTTTTTGCTGTTAAAATTTGTCTAAAATAAATAAAAATAAGTTTAAATATATATAATTGATTGGAAATTTTCCAAGGATTGTGAATTTAGGCTCAAATTGTTTCTATATAGCTGCGTATAAGCACAAAATGGGAAAAACCGTAAGGAAACATTGAAAAAAATCGAATTATCTCACTATTTTGCAAAAATATGGCTAAAAACTCAAAATACCCAGAATTCCGGAATAATCATTTTAAAGTATGGCTTTTTAACTATATTTTCTGAAAATTTAAGCCAAATCGAAAAAGGTGTTTTTGAGTTATAATTTTTTTTTAACCCTCACAGGCTCGAGTTCGATTTTTGAAATGCGCGCACAAGGTGGGTCCGAGGGACCCGGATGTTTCAATGCAATAAAAAATAAAATTTAATAGCAAAGTGCTTCATATTTTCCATATTTAATACAATTTTAATTATATAATTGCATAAAAAATTTTAAATATTAAAAAGTAATCAAGATATAACTAAAATTTGTTTAATAAATTTAATGAGTCATTTTGAATAAATCGAACTACATACTTATTAAGCAAGATTTTTTTAATGTGTATTTTTTGTTCTATTAAATTTACCGATGTATTAAACATATGTTATCACTTATTATGGCAGTTGTTGATAAAAATACCATAAATAAATCCAATATTGCATAAAAATTGCAAATTTAAAAATTTTTTTTCATAGCCCGGGTCCCTCGGACCCGGCTTGGGCCCTTACGTATGTTCGACTTAAAAGGTAATTTTTCCAGAATATTTTATAAATAAAGAATTGTTTATATTGATGAAAAATGTGTGTTTTTACGTCCCCAAGCCTAATGTGAAGTTGATTTTCCAATAATATTTTTTTAACCGAAAGTAGATCCGGAAGTAGGCCCGTGAGGGTTAAAAAGTAGTTTTTTTTAATCTACTGCGCATGCGTTTTGAAATATCTCAAAAATTCCAACGGCATTGGATTCTTTGGAAAATTTCCCATCGACTAGTACTTTTCCGATTTTTTTAGACCAAAATTGACATTTTTTCAAGCAAAAATGGATTTTTTAATCTTATCACTGCAAAAATAAGTATCTTAATTTAAGATGTTTTGGTAGTCATTTCTAAGATGTTTTGGTAGACACTTTTTAGTTACTTGAAACATCTTAATTTAAGATGTTAAAAGTATCTTCCGTTTTTAATAACTTACACTTATGGCGCATCTTACGATTCTCAAGTAACTTATCGCTAAACATCTTATTGCAACAGAAACATCTTAATTTAAGATACTTTAACGAACTTACAAAAGTATCTTACTTTTCTAAGATGGAAGAAATATCTTCATCACTGCTAAACATATAAAGCATCTTAAATATCAGTAAGATGCTTTAGAAAACATCTTATTTTAAGATGTAAGATACCATTTTTCCATCTTACATCTTATTTTAAGATATCAAAAAAGACACCTATTTTTGCAGTGTAGTTTTGAAAAATGGCACTTTTCATGAAATTGATGATTGTGAGTGATCTTTATGAGATAGGCCCTTAAAATTTTGGCTAGATCACTATTTTTGAAGGTAGAATACGCCTAAAAACTTTGAGACAAATCGGTAACTTGTCACGTACAACTGTGTAATTTACCCGTGGAATCCCCCTTAAGATAAATTTAATGAAATTTCTGTGATAAATTCAATTATTTTTAAAAATTGTAATAAAATTTTTCTAAATAATTCAAATTGTTCTCAAAAGTTTTTAATAAAATTCTTTGTAAATTTTAATTATTTACAAAATTTTCAATTAAAATTACTTTAAAAAATTACATTATTTTTACGAAATTTAATGCAATTCTGCAGAAAAAAATGTAATTATTTACAAAAAATCTAATAAAAATGTTTAAAAGAATTTAATTTTCTATGAATAATTTTAATATATCCAAAAAATTTATTATTTCTGAAAATAATTGAATTTTTGCAAAATTTTAAATAATAAGTGAATTTTTGAGAAGAATTTTATGAAGATTGTTTTTAAAATAATTGAATATCTGAGACAAATTTACTATTTATTGATATAATTGAATTCTTACGAAGAATGTAAAAATAATTTAATTTTCCCTGGAATTCAATTAAAATTGTATTTAAAATAAGTTAAATTTCCGAAAAAATCAATTAAAATTGTATTGAAAATATGTGAAATCCTGCTAAGAATTTTATTATTTATATAAAAATAATTGAATTCTTTTACGAAAATCGCATTTATAACTTCTTTTTTTTGTTGTATAATTCAAAAGAAAATTTAAATTTAAAGGAGTAAACGAAAGAGAAAGTAATTTTGTTATTTATTTTTCTTAATTCGGATATAATTTGTCTTTTTATTTGTTTTTTGCAGGTGTTGGCGTCGTTGAAACAGAAAATCGATCAATTTTTATCGAAGCACGAGGAAGTTGATTTACTTATTGAACAGGCGAGGAATTTTCTCATTGGCCGTGAGGACAAACTTGTGAATGCGAGAAAAAATGCTTTAGAAGCTGCCGCTCGATCTTCAACGACGGAAACGAAGACCACGACAAATAGTGAACCATTCTCGAGAGGTAGTGAACAAAAGAGAGGAAAGATTTTAATTTTCAAGTCTATAATTTCAATCGAAAATTATTCTTTTCTTTCTATTTTTAATTTATATTTTAAATTTTTAGGCGAACTAAAGAGACGGAGTTTAACTTCATCACTGACGCAAATGTTCAGAAGATCGAGTGGAAGTTCTCCATTTTCCAGTTTAACGAGTCCGCCCTCAAGTATTTCAGAAAATCATCTTGAAATTGTTCCCGATGGTTCTGGATATCGGTAATTAATTTATTCTCGATACTAATTGAGAGAAATATAAAATATAACTAAGTGAATTATAAAATAAAAAAAGCTTAGAACGGTAATTAATTTATATTAACGATAAAAAAAAGAAAAATATGTCAAAAATATCTCAAATTTGAAATGATTTTTTAAAGGTACTACACGAAAACTTCGTGGGAATCGCCAAGTGAAATAACGCCCGTGCAAAATGTCATTCTTTGTGCAGTTGTTTTGGACGAGTGGCTCAAGGAACTCGCGGCAATAACACAAGAACACGCAATCGTCTCCCTCGTAAGTTCGGAATTGAAAATTTAATATTATTTTCAATTTCTATCTTCCAAGAAAAGAAAAGAAAAAAACAATTATATCACTGTTTGCAAGAAACAAAAACCGAAAATACGCGAGAATGCAAAAAATTTAATTTTGCAAAAAAAAATTACCATTAAAAATAGAGACGAAAAAAAAAGAAAAACGTTCGTTTTTTCGTTAATATTTTTATCTTGATTTGTGATAAGGGCCAAAATGTGCTCGACCAAAAGTATTCACACCAATTTTACGTGCAATGATACTGATTTTATTCGAGAAAAACAAAAAGAGAAATTCTCATCATATCGCAAAGTAATTTGTTTAAATCTAAACCCTCTAATTTTTTTTATTATTGTTATTATCGTAGAATTTTATTTTACTTTTACGACATTCAGAAATCTCAAATTATTTATCGCACTTGGGTTTTTTAATGCTTCCAAGCTTTGCGATGTGGGGAGAATTTTCTTTTTCACCGGCATTTTTTTTCTTTTCAATCGAATTTCTCTTCTTTAAAGAAAATATTTCAATTTTCCTTTTAAATATTTAAAAGTTTCTCGTAGGTGCAAAAAAAAATAAATATTTAAAAGTTTCTTTTGGGTGCAAAATTACAAAAAATAACTACTTTTTATAATTAACAAAATTCAGTTTAAATTTTACTTCATAATTCAAATAAAATTAGGTGTAATTTTTTGTTTTGTTATTAACAAACTTAATAAAATTCTTTTTGTAGGTACAAAAATTTATTTGACTAATAAATAAACTAAGAAATTAATATTTAAGTGAATATAGAAAAACTTTTATAATAATAAAAAAATTTCTTTGCTAAAAGAGCACAAGAATTTGCAATTATTTCATATTTAAATAAAATAAATAATAATTGATAGTGTAGAGAAACTTTTAAATAAATATTTTCGCGCAGTGAATAAAAGAAAATTTTTGAAATTCTTGGAAATTTGCGATATTGCGAAATGATAATCGGACAAAAAAATTTTTTCATTCGCATTAATTTAAATAAATGCAAAAAAAATTTGTAAAAAAGAAAAAAGAGACTGAAATTGGACGATTTTTTTTCTTTCTTTTTGATAAAAAGTCGGACCAAAGATTTGAAACTGTCAATTTAAATTTTAATGTAAGAAAATTGTGTTTTAGTTAATTAATTATAAATAATAATTTTTATTATAATTATTTATTATAATAATTAATAATTATTTCATTAATTAAAATTAATTGTGCTTTTTTTAATTCAAGTTTTTCTTCTCAACAGAAAAATTTTCATTTCATTTTTTTAACTAATTTTCATGATAATTGCTTTCATTCTAATTGTTTAAATATTTTACTCGTAGAATTTTCTATTTGAAAAATATTTTATTTGTATGAAAATATTTTTAAAATATATTTTCTTGTATTCTTTATTTTTAAAAACTTTTTTTTATATTGGAACAAATTTTTCTCTAAAATAGCGCAAGCTTTTTGTTTTTTTTTTAATTTCCGAACAAAAATAATTCTGAACAAAATTATAATTTTTAGAGTTTTTATATTTATTTTAAATTTTATTTAAATTATTTTACGCTTCTTAAGGTAGGAAATTTACAAAAAATTACAATTTCAGTTTTTTCTGTAAATTAAGTTGATATTATTTGCGATATTTTTTATTTAAATTAATTAGGTTTTCTTTTAAAATAAAAAAGGAAAAAAAATTCGGAATTTAACTATTTTCTATTATTTTAATTAAATTATTTTTCATGATTTTTATTGAAATTACTTATTTAAAAAAAAGGTTTGGAGAAGGATTTATATTTAAAAGTTTCTTACTTTTTTTTATCGCAGGCGAAATATTTTCATTTTAACGCACACAAGCATTTTTTAAAGAATAATTATGATTTCTACTGTGTCTATGTTTTTTAGTTTTTTAATTAAATATTTTTTTTGCGAGTGACTAAATATATTTATATCAAAATGATCCATCCAAAATATTTTATTCTATCGAGAAAAAATAAACCGAGCCAATAAAAAAAATATAATATATAAATATATATAGACACACAGGAAAAATCTGTGTGTAATTTTTTTTTTGTGAAATATAACAGTGTTGGTGTACATTGCGCGTATTAATAATATTTAGAAACTAGAAATTATATTATTATATATGTTATATCAAAGAGGTTTTAATAAAATGCAAAGAGCAACGATTACAGAGTTAATAGAAAATTTTTAATTTTTTATTATTAAAAATAATTTTTCCTTTTATTTAGAGAGACTAAATCGTAAAGTTGATATCTTTTTCATGCTATAAAAAATTGTTTTATTTCAATTCTCAATTCAATTCTTTAATTTCAATTATTTTTTTAAATATTGTGAACTATTTTTTTAAAAAATTTATTGACAAATTTGAATTGGAGTGAATCGATTAAAACGGTTATGAGTTATGTTGGTTATATGTTGAATACTAATCGTAAAGTCCAACGCACAATAGGTTTGAGAAAGTCGTTCGCGAACGAGACGCATGAGATAGACAAGGACACAAATATATATCTGTCCTTTTCTAACTCATGCTTTGCGTTCGCGAACGACAAGAAGACTAGAAACAGGAGATTCAACTTCGGTAGTGGGGGTACAGGACAAATACGTATGATTGTGGTTTTCGGCAATAGGCCGAGAAACTGAATACCCTAAGAGGCGCGGTAGCCTTCTGCGCACCCAACACTATTACAAGTTTCTATAATTCCATGTGTGTCTGCTTCTAGAACGTCGAACAATGACAAGCTCCAAAACAGAGTGGTTTTATATATTATAAATTTTTTGTTGCAATTCCTATACACAAGGTATGTAATATTTAAGACACTTTAAAAGTATAATAGTTTAAACGTAAAATAATTCTTTAAATATATTTAATCAAATGTTGCCTGTGTTGTATGTAGAAAATGAGAAGAGGAATGAAGGAAGCAGAATGAACATAACCTTTAAATGTAAGGGAAAAGTTTATGAAAATGGAAAATGTGCATTTATAAAATTCCAAAAAATTGCAAACGAGAAAAGTTTATCATTCCGCTGACCAGGAATTAGTAAAAAAAAGGAAAAACTGAAGAAAATCTATCAACAATTAATCGAAGTATGGAAAAATATTCAGAACCTCTCTACAGTCTTCTGGAACAAAAAATGGATAGTTTTAAACTGCCAAATAAAAAATGGATGTTGGCAATAGAAAAAGGTAAACATATACAATTCCTGAGAATTGAAAACGATTTAAATAATTATTTATCAGTAATTTTAGAAACAAACTTGAATATTAAAATAATTTATAATAGAAAATTAGTTAATTGGATGACATTTGATAAACCTCAAACGCAAATTGTCATTGAAAATATTTTAGAAATAATAAATAATAGTTTTACTTCTAATTTAATGTTTTGCTTAGATGCTGAGTAAATATAAAATTACATAAAATATTGTTATAATATAGGTAGTGTGGGGATTTTCATGATGCAAACGTTTAATTTAAATTTTTCTCTGCTCTGGTATGAATATTAGTAAATGTTGAATTACCTCGTAATATTTTTAAACTTTTTAGCGAATTTTATTACAAAATATAAAAATTTACTCTTACTCGGCGAAATGAAAGATATTGGAATTGAAATGTCATACTGTACATTAGGTAGAATTATGAAATTTTTACAAAAAGTTTTCTAAAAGTTAGGAGCACTATAATTTTGTTAAAATCAAGGACCATCATGAAAGTCTAGTTTTGTCTTCGTATCAGATTAAATACAAAAGTAAATTAACAAAATAAATTTTAAATCGACACGAATCTAAATTCATTTTGTTAATTCACTTTCGCGTTGATCCGAAACTGCATTAAAAATATGAATATTTTAATTTAATTTTTTTAAATTAAATTAAATAATAAATATTTTTAAATTTAATTTTCCTTTCAGTATCGGTCCCTGTTTAAAATTTAATTTGTACATTTGAAAGTGTTGTAATTGTATATATTCATTTTTTATACTTTAAATTCAAAAGTTTTATTTATTTATATACATTGATCAATTATTTTTTTATATTGAATGATTTATTTCTGTAAAATTTGACTTATAATAGTCAGGAACTTTTTACTTTTTCTACAATTATTTAATGGAATTAGGGTTTATTTACATCTATTTGCATAATATTTTGATTATATTTAAAAATGACCATCCTCATAAATAATTGTCAATACAAGGCGATTTGTCCCTTCTTTTGAATAAAATCAAACTGTTTAATATTAGTAGTCGATACATTATTTTACCAAATTATCATGTAAAAATCGCTTCACATTGACAAATGTTAAAGAGAGGGCTAAATTAATTAATTCTTTATACTCAACTGTTTTATTAAATTGAAAATTTATAATAGTCATACTTTTGATTATAAATGAAATTGTGTATGAGAAGTTGAAATTTGAACAATTTCTGTATGAATTCTATAAGCTACAATTATTTAATCGAATCATGGCTTATTTATGTGTATGTATTGTTTAATTTGTATAGAAATAAAGTTTTACAAATCAACTGAATAAAAGTAATTTATTTTTATGACCTTACAATATTTAAATTTTATAAACAAAACAATAAATATATATTTTTTGTTTGATATAAATATAGTAGATTTTGCACTACCCATGCGAATCTATTTAATGTAACAAAACGATAAATATATTGTTTATAAAATGCACATGTTTTATATTTTGAAAATACATATCACTTTAATTTTCTTTTTAATATTTAATATTTTAATATTTAATTTCTCATATGTTTAAAAAACTGTATTATAATAATGTAATCACATTTCAGAAATTTAACAATACTAATCACAACACATAACACAATTTAATTTAAAATGTCAAAACCGATGTCAACAAAAACACACGACTTGACACACGACAAGAACATGGAAACTCACATATACAAGACTGTAAGCATGTGTTGGGTATGCGCAGAAGGCTACCGCGCCTCTTAGGGTATTCAGTTTCTCGGCCTATTGCCGGAAACCAAATTATCACGTACCCCCACTACCGGAGTTGGACCTCCTGTTTCTAGTCTTCTTGGCGAACGACTTTCGCGAATCTATTGTGCTTAGGCCTTAAGTGTGGAAACCAGAGCTTTGATGGGAAGTGACGCGTCACTTTAGGTTTTCTACGTAAAATACTTCAAACGAGGTACTTTACGTAATAAACTGTAAAATACTGTAAATTACACGTTCAATATGGCGGACTTATTATTATTTTTAATTTGACCGTTTGACGTCCTATTTTTTTTTATGTTTTTAACGTTTTTAAATAACACTGTAATTATTTAAGATTTAAAAACCTTTTATTACAAAAAAGTGTTTTATTACACAATGTCTAAGGCAAGAAGAAACGATATTTTTGAGAAAAACCGGCTTTCTTCAACTCCATTGAAATTACCTGGTTCAAATGAAATCGTTTCACATTTTGTTGTCAACAATGTTGCAGAGACATAAAATTAAACAAAATCACGAATCACCTTACATTAAGGAAGAATCTGATGTACAGTTAAAATAAAAGTTATTCCAATGTCATAATTTCGTAATTTAAAATAAGAAGACAAATTTTTCAGATCTCAATAAGAAACATTTGTTAAATTTTAGGTTATGTTACTTAAATCGTTTATTATTGACAAAAAATTATATTATATCCGATTGTTTGTCGGATTCTTCCTTAATTTGCAAGAAAATATTAAAGAATGTTGGGTATAATGATATATAATGATGCCTGCCACCTTTGCTCATCGGTTTATTTAAATTTTAAATAATTAGTTTGACAGTTTGGAGGTTATGTTCCAGTAATTTACCTCGCTCGTGTCAAAAACTAGTGAAGTAATTTACCTTGTATTTTACCGTAAAAAACCACGTAATTTACCTGAGGTATTTTACGCGCCCAACCCAGTGAGCCTGGCACTTTTCGTGCATATTTCTCTGAGATTTTTAAAGCGCTTTCTACACAGATAGAGAGTCGTAGTACAAATTTATGTAAGATCGACAGTTGAAAACAAAAATAATTCAAAAAAATAAAAAATATGAAAACAAAAAGAAAAACAAACGAAAAATTACAAAATGAAAGGAGGAAAAAAAACCAACACAAAAAACAAAAAAAAAAACTTCCAAAAAACAAAGTGTATTCAATTCCGCATTAAAGCGCCAACGTGAGCCCCAGGCTACTCAGTTTACCCAGGGGGAAGATTGGCAAAATCTACACAATTGCTGAAAAAGAAAAAAATCAACAAAAATTGTAGCGAACAAAAAGAGAGGAAAAAGAGATTAAAATGCCTCACCTATATAATACAAAAATTGTATTTTTCTTTTTTTTTCTCTCAAAAAAATTTCCCGCTAAAACTTTTCCCCCACTCTGTCAGGGATACCAATATAGAGATGATTAAAAAATTGGACAAACTTATTAACCTAGAGTCTAGACGAGTGTTCCGAGCTTAATGCAGTTCTGACAGTTCTCTCTGAAAAAATAAATTTTTTATACATATATTAAAAAGAAAAAATTTAGCAACTATTCATTATAATCGATATAAAATAAATTTTATTCTCCAGTTTGGTTCGTGTATTAAATCTATTAAATTATAAAAATCTAAAAAAATCCGTTAAATTTATCCTGTTGAATCGTGTCAAAAAATTCTTTAATGTCATTGGTCGGCTTGTTGGCTACACTTTTGAAAACAGAGTATCCATATAAGAAAATTTACTGTCAGTTGTTGATGTTGACCATGTACATATAGATTAGTTTTTTTAAAGAAAAAATAAATTTAAAGAGAAAAGAATTCTTTGTTGTTTTTGTTGACTATTTAAACACACTGTAACAATTATTTACGTGAGTGTTTTGATTAATTGTTTATTCGTTAATTTGTTTTCTTTTGTGTGGAGCGTCAATTTATATTTACTAAATTTCTAACCTCAAAAAGAAAAAATATAAAGAATAAGGCGAAAAATGGCCGGTAAACCAACGGCAAAAAAGGCGCCTAAGAAAAAAGGTGCAAATGGATATAAATTACCTGATCCAATTCCAAATGGAGAAATTGTAACTGATTTAATGAAAAACAAATGGATTATTAGCAGTTCAATTGGAGTTGGTGGTTTTGGCGAAATTTACTCAGGTAGAGAGAAAAAAGTTTAAATAAGTAGTTTTTTACAGAAAAAAAAGTAAAAAACAGTTGAATTCTTTTTTTTTTTTGAAAATTTCAATAAATTTTATTTTTCTTTTTACTTTACAGCTGCACCTTATTCTGGCAAAACACCAAAAGATTATCCAAATGTCATTAAAATTGTACGTACGATTTTTTTACGTTGTTTTGTTAATTATTAGTTAAGTTTACTATTTATTTAATTAATTTACTTTGTTTTATTTAATTATTATTTAGTTCATTATTTTTTAAAATAACACACGTTTCCTTAGCTACTTTTATTTATTATTTTAGGAGTTTTTTCTTATTTACAATTTACTAAATAAAAAGAATAAATTGTATTTTTTGTAAAATAGCAACTAAAAATAAATAGTAATAGAAATTTTTTTCAGGAACCACATGGAAATGGACCTTTATTCGTGGAAATGCATTTTTACATGAGAAATGCTAAATCAGATGATAGTACGTAAAATTTTTGTCACAATTATAAAATTTAATAAATTTAGGACTTTAATTAAGTACATATCTATTAAATGAACTTCAATTCAATATATTAATTATTCAATTTATTTTAAATGTTTCTTTTTTTTGAAGAGATAAATATTGAAAAAGAATTTTAATTTTCAGTTGAATCATGGAGAAAGAAAAAGAAACTCTCCTTCATTGGAATGCCACGTTTTCTTGGTTCTGGAAGTCATGAATGTAACAATACAAAATATCGTTTTGTCGTTATGGAACGTTACAGTACTGATTTATGGAAATTGTTTTTGGAAAATAATCGAGTTTTTCCAGAGAATACTGTTTATCAAGTTGGCCTGCAGATTGTAAATATTTTATATTTTCTTATTCTCTTTTATACTTAAAAAAACGTTAAATTTGAAATTTTAGAAAATTTCAATTTTCATTGAATTTAATTAGAAATTTTAATGAACTTAGATAATTGAAAAATTTTAATTATTCAAATTCTTCTGAAATTACTTAAATTTTTTTAATATGTATTTAATTCTAATTATTAAAAATAATTGATTTATAGGATCATTTTAGTAAAAAAACACTAAAAAAAATTGAATTTTGGAAAAGTCACAAATAATTGCAGAAATTCAATTATTTTCAAAAGTAATAAAATTCTTCGCAGAAATTCAATTAAGTTCAAACATTTTTAAAAATTCTCTCAAAAATTTCACAAATTTTTATAAATAATAAAATTTATCTCCAAAATTCAATTATTTTCGAAAATTTTAATAAAATTCTTAACAAAATTTCAATTATTTTTAAGAATTTTTCTCAATTCAATGATTTTTAACATCTACTATCTTAATAAAGTTTTCCAAAAGAATTCAGTTCTTTAAAAAAAATTTTGATAAAATTCTACGGAACAATTTTATTATTTTCGTATAAATAATAGGTACAAATTTCACATGAATTCAACTATTTACAAAGTATTTATGAATTTCTTTGTAATAATTCAATTATTTTGATAAGTAATATAGTTTTTTACAGAGATTCAATTATTTTTATGAAAATAAAAATACTCATCATAGGATTTCAATTCTTTTAAAGGTCCCTGAAGTTGCCATCGATGCTCAGCATCGAAAAATATTTTTTGTACGAAACCGAAAAAAATCACTCAATTTTTTCCGAGGTTTAAGTTTAAAGAAGTATTCTTAAAAAGTTTTTAACTTCCTAGGGGTCGTCCATATACCACGTGGACAGTTTTTCAAAGATTTTTTACCCCCCTCCCCCCTTGTGGACACAAAAATACATGGGATCGTGGACATTTTCAAACTTTTTTTAACCCCCCCCCTCCCCCAAAAGTGTCCACGTGGTATATGGACGACCCCCTAGGTGAATGAAAGAAGTGAAGTAAGTTAAAATTTTATAACTAAAAATAAGAAAAAATAGTTTTCGATGCTGAGCATCGATGCCAACTTCAGGAACCTTCTTTTAATACAATTTTAATCGAATTCTTCGAAAAATGAATTATTTAATAAATTGTTGATGAAATTCTTCACGGTTATTTAATTTTAAGAAACATTCAATTATTCAATGAATTATTTATTTTTGTATTTAAATAATTGAATTCTAGTAGAATTTTTTGATAAAAATTTATTTAAAAATGAAATTCAGTTAAAAATTTTAGATAATAATTAAATATTAAGAGTATTATATCGTCAATTTTTAGAAATAATTGAATTTTAAAAAGGTTTCAAATTAAACTACAGTAGAACCTCGGTTATCCGAGCCTCGATTATCCGAGATTCCGGATTATCTGAGGCACTAAACATGCTCGGATAATGCGGAATAACTCGGATAAAACGGATCGAGCGACTAAATTTGGAAAAAAAATTTTTACAAAACCACTATTTGCGATCATTGCATTTAAAATTTCGTCCATTTTTGTCGTTTAATATTATTCTAACACTTTAAACACATAAAAAATAATTTTAAATTTTGAAATTTTCATTTGTTCCGTGTTATCCGAGTTTTCGATTATCCGAGGCACCTCTTCCCCACATTACCTCGTATAATCGAGGTTCTACTGTATTTGAAAATTTTATAAATAATAAAATTCTTCTTGGAGATTCAATTATTTTCAGTAAAGTTTTATTAAAATTTCTAGAATGAATTAAATTATTTTAAACAATTTTAGTATAATTCTTTCCAGAAAATCAATTATTTTTAAAACATTTGAAAAATTTTGTTTAATTGAATTTAATTATTTTCAATACATTTTTAACCCTTTAACGACGAGATGTGCTACTTTTCAACATGAATTTCAATCTCTTACAATTAGTAGAAAAAAGCCATAAAAGTTTTTAAAAGTCCATACCCTACTATTTTTGGGGTCGCTCTTTTGAATGGTGTGGTCAAAATTTTCAAAAAATGATATTTAACCCTTCTTTTTTCAAAAATACTAAAAAAATGTCAAGTTTTTTTAATGTAATTTTTTTCAAGAGAATTTTTTTCTCTGTCATAACGCTTTTCAAATACAACAAAAAGTATCAGAAACGTGTTCCCGATATTTGTACTTGAAAAATATTCATTTATAATTTTTATTTTTTTCGATTTTGAATTTAAAATGGCGCTTGAAGAACAAAATTTTTTCCTTATTTTACGTAAGATGACAAACTTTTTCAAAATTGCTCAAATCTAATTGAAATTTGATACTCGAGGGTTTTCGGGGTCGCTGATTACGAATCTGATATCAGATTTTTAAAATTCAAAATGGCGGATCCAATATGGCGTATGACTTTTTAAAAAATTGATCGGATTCGCTTGAAACTCGTTACTTCGGGGTTTTCGGGGTCGCTGGTTACGAATCCAATATTAGTTTTTCAAAATTCAAAATGGTGGATCTAATATGGCGGACGAAGTAAAAAAATTGTTCAGATTTCCTTGAAACTTGTTACTCGGGGGTTTTTGGGGTCGCTGATTACGAATCTGATAACAGATTTTCAAAATTCAAAATGTCTTATCCAATATGGCGGATGACTTTTTAAAAAATTGATCGGATTCGCTTGAAACTCGTTACTCGGGAGTTTTCGGAGTCGCTGGTTACGAATCCGATGTTAGTTTTTCAAAATTCAAAATGGCGGAGCTAATGTGGCGGACGAAATAAAAAAATTGTTCGGATTTGCTTGAATTCAAAATGGCGAAATTATTATACTCTATTTGCTCTTACTCTATCAGTAACAACTAATCTATATTTCACAATATTGGACAGGGAAAGTTAAAAGTGATCTACGGTACGAAAAAATCGATGTTAGTTTTTCAAAATTCAAAACGGCGGATCGAATATGGCGGACGAAGTTAAAAAATTAGTCGGATTCGCTTGAATTTTGTTATACTTGTGGGTTTTTGGGTCCGCTGATTGCGAATCCGATGTTCGTTTTTTAAAATTCAAAATGCTTGGTATAAAATAGCTATAAGAATTGGTAAGGACAAACCATTAATACAAATAAATACTAATTTACATAGAAATCCAGAAATTCATCTGTTTTGTAATTATCGACCCCAAGATACCCTAAGTATAAATTTATATATAAATCCAAATATTTTTTTAAACCTCGTCCGCCATATCGAATCCGCCATTTTGAATTTTGAAAAACTAACATCGGATTCGTAACCAGCGACCCCAAAAACCCACGAGTAACGAGTTTATATCAGGTTTGAGAAATTTTGAAAAATTAGTCCGCCATTTTGAATCCGCCATATTGGATTTGTGGAATCTAATGTCAGATTCGTCATTAGGGGCCCCAAAAACCCCAGAGTAACAAATTTCAAGCAAATTCGATCAATTTTTAAAAAAGTCATCTATCAGATTAGATCCGCCATTTTGAATTTTGAAATTCTGATATCAAATTCGCAATCAGCGACCCTAAAAACCCCCGAGCAACAAGTTTCAAGGAAATCTGAACAATTTTTTTATTTCGTCTGCCATATTAGATCTGCCATTTTAAATTTTGGAAAACTAACATCGGATTCGTAACCAGCGACCCTGAAAACCCCCGAGTAACGAGTTTCAATCGAATCCGATCAATTTTTAAAAAGTCATCCGCCATATTGGATCCGCCATTTTGAATTTTTAAAAACTAACATCAGAATCGTAATCAGCGACCCCAAAAACCCCCGAGTAACAAATTTCAATCAGATTTGGGCAATTTTGAAAAAGTTTGTCATCTTACGTAAAATAAGGGAAAAATTTTGTCCTTCAAGCGCCATTTTAAATTCAAAATCGAAAAAAATAAAAATTATAAATGAATATTTTTCAAGTACAAATATCGGGAACACGTTTCTGATACTTTTTGTTGTATTTGAAAAGCGTTATGACAGAGAAAAAAATTCTTTTGAAAAAAATTACATTAAAAAAACTTGACATTTTTTAGTATTTTTGAAAAAAGAAGGGTTAAACATCATTTTTTGAAAATTTTGACCACACCATTCAAAAGAGCGACCCCAAAAATAGTAGGGTATGGACTTTTAAAAACTTTTATGGCTTTTTTCTACTAATTGTAAGAGATTGAAATTCATGTTGAAAAGTAGCACATCTCGTCGTTAAAGGGTTAATTAAATTTGTGGTAAGGATTTAATTATTTTTTTAAATTTTAATGAAATTCTTAGAAACAATTAAATTATTTTCAAAATTTTAATGAAATTATTGAAAATAATTAAATTATTTTCAAAATTTAAATAAAACTCTTATCAAAAATTCAATTATTTTCATAAATAATCAAATTCTTCGGAGCAGTTTAATTGTTTTCATATAAATAGTAAAATTCTTCGGAGGAGTTTAATTATTTTCAATAAAATTTTATTCAAATTTCTAGAAAGAGTTAAATAATTTTAAAAAATTTAGATAAAATTCTTTATGAGAATTCAATTTTAAGAAACATTCAATTATTTAATAAACTATTTATTTTTGTATTTAAATAATTGAATTCTCGTAGAATTTTCTGATAAAAATTGATTTAAAAATTAATTTGAGTTAAAATTTTAGTTAATAATAATTGAATATTAAAAGCATTATAGCGCGAATTTTTAGAAATAATTGGATTTTGAAAAGGTTGAAATTAAAATCTTTGAAAGTTTGAATTTTTCTTACTTTTAACTAACAATTCTGTAGAATTAATTTTTGTGAAAAAGTTTAATTGTATTATTTTGAAATTTTTATTTTCTATTATATATTTAATTGGAGAATTTCCGAATAATCTAAATTTCGTGTAAAATTTTTTTGTAAACAAATGGATTTGAAAATTCTCAAAGAAGTTTTTCAAAAAATTATTAAAAATAATTGATTTGAAGAAGAATTGAAGGGCTACATAAAATAAGGGGAGGAACGCGAGGCTTGGAATGGATACTACCAGTCGGGTAGCAGTGACAAGCCTTGAGCTGCTCGCTGCTACCTTTTTCTTTTTCTTTCTTTTTTCTTCTTCTTGTTTTGTAATAATATTGTTACAAGTTGTTGAATTTCAAAAAGGTTTGAATTTTAATATTTTGAAAATCTTAATTTCTTTGGAAAAATAGTAATGAATAATGATTAAATATTTATTTAAAAAAGAAGTTATTGATGTTTTTGAATAATTTTACAATTAAAGAAATTCGTAAATAAATGTAACAGAACAATTTTTTTGAGTATCTAATAATTTTTAGAGTGAATCAGAATATTCTTTAGAGTCAGGGAAAAAGTGAAAATATTGTCTGGAAATCAGGGAAAAACAAAAATTAATTTTTTTGTCAATCCTGTTTATTTTCTTTTGTTAAATAACAACAGCTGGATTTTTTTATAATTTCTCTTTTTTCAGATTGATGTTTTAGAGTATATTCATAGTCGAACGTACGTTCACGCTGACATTAAGGGAGGAAATTTGTTACTTAATCGAGGAAATGAAAATCAAGTGTATCTTGTTGATTTTGGCTTGGCGTCGCATTATACGACAAAACCGGAGTACAAATTAGATCCTAAAAAAGCACACAATGGAACTATTGAGTACACGAGCCGTGATGCTCACATGGGAGGTTGGTTTTCAATTTTTTGCCTTTCTTTTTAATTAAATTTGATAATTTATTGTTACATTTTTATTATTCTTCTTTATAGTTTCTACTTATTTATATTATTATCATTATTTAAATTAATTAACTTCTTTCACCTTTGATATTTATATTTTAGTTAAGATTTATAATAATTAAAATAAATTTCCTACTATTATTTTAGTGCCGACAATGCGAGGCGACATAGAAATTCTCGCTTATAATTTAATTCAATGGATCTGCGGCGCTTTGCCATGGGAGAAAAATTTAAGCGATCCTTCAGCAGTGCAAAAGCAAAAAGAGGCCGCCTTCAGTGATACAAATAAATTTCTCAAACAATGTTTCGCCGATTCAATAATTCCCGCGGCAATCACACAATTTGTTTCACTCCTGGCAAAAATGAAATTCAATGACACGCCCGATTATGAGAAATTTAAGCAAACACTAATTCAAGGTCTCAAGTCTCTCGGTAAAACGCCAGGCGATAAATTAGTGTTTTCCGGCGGTAAAAAATCAACAACAGCTGGAAAAATTGCATCGGTTATTGAAACAAAAACTCCAGTTGAGAAGAAAGTTGCGTCAAAAGTGCAGTCACGTTTACCAAAGAAAATTACAACTAAGGAAACGGGAAATATTCTTTCGGCAGTACCGAAAAAAATTGCAGCACTCAAGAGACTGAGCTCGGAGGCAAATTCATTGAATGACTCAATGATTATGAATAATTCGTGCATTAGCGGCGATGATGTGGTGAAAAAAGTTTTGGCTAATCTCGATCCAGGCGAGGAATATGAGGTACAAATAAAGAGGAAGAAGCGAGTTGTTGATAAGAGCGAGACGCCGGAAAAAAAGGCGGCAACACGTGATGCTGGATCGTCAGGGAAGCGAGTTATGAGGGAGAGGAAAAAGAATACTCGTAAACAATTGGACTCTGACTCTGAACCCGAGGTGAATAAAGAAAAATCTTTTTGATTTCTAACTTTTTAAATGTTTTCAATATTCAAAATTAATCCTATTGAAAATTACTGAATTTTTTGCAAAGAATTTTATCAAAATCTTTGAAAATAATAAATTGAATTTCTTCTAAGAATTTATTAATAATTAATAATAATTTTCAATTTTAAAATTAATGTATTAAAAATCATCTAATTTTTGCAAAGAATTTTATCAAAAAATTTAATAATATTGAAAAAATAATTAAATTTTATGAACAATTTCTTTCAAGTTTTTAAAATAATCGTGTCTGTTAATAATTGAAATTAAACATTTAATTATTAAATTTTATTAAAAGTTTAGAAACTAATTGAATTCTTTTGAAATATTTTATAACGAATTAAGAAAAAAATTGAATTCTTTCGTGAAATTTTATGAAAATAATTGAATTTTTGCGGAGAATTTTACTATTTGTTTAAATATAATTGAATCGTTTCAAAGAATTTATTAAAATTTTAGGAAATAATTGAATTCTACTGAAATTTTATTATTTAGCAAAATAATTGAATTCTCGCAAAGAATTTTCTTAAAATTTTTGAAAATTCTAATTAAATTCTTTTTGAAGAATTTCTTTGGATTTTTTTTAAATAATGGAGTTTCTTTAATAATTTTAATTAAAAATTTTTAAAATAATTAAATTTTATCAACAATTTCTTTCAAGTTTTTAAAATAATGGTGATTATTATTAATTGTAATTAAACATTTAATTATTAAATTTTATTAAAATTTTAGAAACTAATTGAATTCTTTTGAAATATTTTATAACGAATTCAGAAAAAAATTAAATTCTTTCGTAAAATTTTATGAAAATAATTCAATTTGTGCATAGAATTTTACTAATTATAAATATAATTAAATTGTGTCGAAGAATTTACTAAAATTTTAGAAAATAATTTAATATTTCAAAAAATATTAATATAAAATTTTTTTTAAAAAATTGAATATTTTTATGAAATTTTATTAAAAATAATTGAATTTTTGCAAAGATTTTACTATTTAAAGAAATTTATAAATATATAATTTTTTTCAAAATAATTCAATTTTTTCGAGAAATATTATTAAAAATTTTTTTTAAATTTGAATGCTACCATGAAATTTTATTAAAATTGTATTAAAAATAATTGAATTTTTGCAAAGAATTTTACTATTTATAAATATAATTGAATTGTTTCGAAGAATTTATTAAAATTTTAGGAAATAATTGAATTCTGTTGAAAGTTTTATATCGAATTAAGAAAAAAATTTAAATTCTTTCGTGAAATTGTTTTGAATAATTATAATTGAATTTTAGCTAAGAATTTTACTCTTTATAAATATACTTGAATTATTTCAAGGTATTTATTAAAATTTTAGTAAATAATTAAATTTTTTTGAAAATGATTTAATTTTTGCAAGGATTTAACTATTTAAAAAACTAATTGAATTTTGACAAGTGATTTATTAAAATTTAAAAAAATAATTGTTTTCATTCGTGAAATTTTATATCAATTTTGTTTAAAAATAATTGAATTTTTTTAAGGTTTGAATCTGAAATTATTAAAAAAAATTCATTTTTGAAAATATAAAATTTTGTAATTTGCTTAATAATTTTATGTAATTTATGAAAATAATAGAATTTTTGTATTTAATTTTAGATTATCACTGTTGGTACGAGATCGAGACCACGAGGAAAATTGACATCGAGAGCAAAGAAAAATTCAAGTCTCAATTCCGAGAAGGATATGTTCGATGATGAATGATCAACAATGATTCTCAGATAATGTGAAAAGAAAAAAAAATCAAGAAGAGGCTGATTTTTTCGAGAAAGTACAAAAAAAAAGTTTTCATTTTTTAGAAAAGAAAAAAATGACAGTATAAAGTTTTAGGGAAAAACTTTGTTTTGATCATTGCAATTATTTGAGGTAATCAGTATTTTTTTTCTTCATTCTACTTTTTTCCATCCCTCTCCCACTTTATAATAATGTGGCCTTTTAAACAAGTGGAATTATTTCCCTCACACATTCCACAATGTTTATTATGACTTTTTGAAATAAAAAACAAAAATTTCCACTTACACGAAATTTTGTTCTTTTTTTAAAATTTAACATTAAAAAATAAAAACATTAAAATTTAAAACACATTAAAATGAATGTGGAAGTATGTGAAAAATTTTCCTAGTAGATAAATAATTGAGCACCTGGATCGTAGAAGGGCACGTAAATTTTTCTCGGCCGAAATCGAAGTCCCCTAGACACTTAAAATTCAATTTCTGAATTTTAATATTTTAAATACACATCCTTATAGAAAATTTCATTGCGCATCTTTTTTTCTTATGAAATTTTTTTGTATCTATTACCGTTTTCGAAATAGTTGAGAAAAATTGATTTTTTGAAAACTGCAAATTTAATGACATTTTTTACTTCAACTCGCGATAATTCAGATGATTTTAAATATTTTTCAATGTACCAAAAAAGAAAATACGTCTAAAGATATTTTACGAATGATGAAAAAGGAAAAAAGTTATTTTCTTTATAAACAAAATTGTTATTAATTTTTCTCTTTATTAATGTAAAAATCACGAACTACAATCTTCACGGCTCTCGTTTAACGGGCGAATTTTAAGTAACAAAGAACTTTCAGTGAGAAAGTTGTTTATTATGGACCAAAGAAGTTTTCTGGAAAATAACAGGGTTAATAATTTATTAGTGTTGAAATGGTGAATGTTTAAAGTTGATACTGTCCGAATGTGTAGCACGCGTCACTCGCCACAGGTGCTTGGGAGGGCTTGAGAGTGTCGTTTCATAGGTTATGGCTATCGCGCGTGCCACACGTTCGGACTGTATCAACTTTAAACATTCACCATTTCAACACTAATTAATTATTAACCCTGTGATTTTGCAGAAAACTTCTTTGGTCCATAATGAACAACTTTCTCACTGAAAGTTCTTTGTTACTTAAAATTCGCCCGTTAAACGAGAGCCCAGAAGATTGTATTTTATGTTTTTTACATTAATAAAGAAAAAAATTAATAACAATTTTGTTTATAAAGAAAATAACGTTTTTTCTTTTTTGTCATTCGTAGAATATCTTTAGACGTATTTTCTTTTTGAGTACATTAAAATATATTTAAAATTATCTGAATTATCGCGAGTTGAAGTGAAAAATGTCATTAAATTTACAGTTTTCGAAAAAACAGTTTTTCTCAAATATTTCGAAAACGGTAATAGATAGAAAAAAATTTCATAAGAAAAAAATATGCGCAATGAAATTTTCTATAAAGATGTGTATTTAAAATGTCTAAATTCAGAAGTTGAATTTTGAGTGTCCAGGGGATTTCGATTTCGGCGAAGAAAAATTTACGTGCCCTTCTACGATTCAGGTGCTCAATTGCTTTTTTTATTAGTGAATAAAATTGTTATTTAGAGGGGGAAAAAAATTCCATCTCAATGATGATGAATTATATTTTTTCAATAAATTAAATATTTTTAATCAAATTGAATTTTTTTATTAAATTTTTTCTGTTTTTTTTATTTTTTATAATAATAGAATAATAATAAGAATTTTCCACTAAATTATTTATCGAAAATGAAAAGGAATTTTTCCAGTTGAGTTCAAAATTCTTTTTTTTGAGAAAAAATTCTCTCTAGGTCTTAAAGAAAATATTTTGTTGAACTTTTTTTGTTTATTTTGAAAATAGGGTGAATTATAGAGAAGACAATTTTCAATTTAATATTTACAAAAAACTTTATTTTCTTTAAACAATGTAAACTTTACATAAATTTCTACACGTTGTGAATTAAAATATCTTTTTCTCTCTTTGAAAATAGAGGGGGGAAAATTATTTTTTTACCTTTTGAATTTGTGGAGCACTAATTTTCACTTTACCGGGAATGTTTCTCGCGATTGATTCGTCTTTCACTGATTTTATTAAATCCTTCTCGCGTGATGTTATTAGTTTGTCCTTCAAAAATACAGCGACAGCAGTTTTCGCCGCCTTTCCCCTTTTTCCCGTGCCTGGCGTTAATTTCACTTTAAATCTGCGAAGAAAAGAATAAAATTTAATCATTTTTTTTTCTAAAGTTGGTAATAAATTAATTTATTAATAATTATTATCTTTAGTATTAATCATTAATTTTTTTAAAACACCGGATTTTACTTACATTTACGTTTTTTTATTTTTAAAGAATTTTGACAAAATTTTTGAAAATTAAATTCTTTTAAGGAATTTTATTAAAATTTTTAAAAATAATTTAAATCAATCAAGAAATTTTATTGAAATTCTATTGAAAATAATTGAATTTCTCTGAAAACTTTATTATTTATTAAAAAATTGAATTTTGTGGATGATTTTAATGAAAATTGTTGAAAATTATTGAATTGTTTCAAAAAATTTTATTAAAAGCTTGAAAATAATTAAATTTTTTTAATTGAATTTTTTTTAAATTCAATTGAAAATTTGATTTCCTCCGAAAAATTTTATTATTTAAGAAAATAATAGAATTTTTGACAAAAGTTCTACTTAAATTTTGAAAATAATTGAATTTCTCCGAATAATTTTTTTATTTAAGAAAATAATTAAATTCTTGATAAGAATTATTAATTATTAACTATAATAATCGTCGTATTCATTCATTCATTCTGTCCAGTCTGTCCACACCTGAAGTTAGTCATGGTTATTCTTTTGTTTTTTATTCGTTTTGATAAAAAATAGAAATAAAATATGAAATAACGATTTTTTAACAAAATTCATGCTTTTGTTTTTTTATATGTTTTGATAGATAATATTACATTTCTTTATTTTGTTATTATTCTTTTAATTTAATAATATTATTTTTATTTCTTAAATAATTCAAAAATATTTTTATTAATCTAAAAAAATTATTAATTATTATATTATTCATTATTTCCTTTGTTTCTAAAAAATTAGCATTTTGTAACAAACAGTTTAGAAAATTAACAAATGTGAAACCTGTGAAATGTTTTCTTTTTTTTTAATATGAAAAACTTTATTGCTTGACAAAATTTTGACTTCTTCCTTGACTCTAAAGAATATTCTGATTAAATTAGATACTCTAAAAAATGTTCCATTAAATTTATTTACGAATTTCCTTAATTCTAAAATTATTTGAAAACATCAATAACTTCTTTTCTAAATAAATTTTAATCATTATTATTTTCCCACAGGAATAAATTATTTTTAATAATTTTTGAAAAAGTTCTTTGAGAATTTTAAAATCCATTTGTTTACGAAATTTAAATTATTAAGAAATTCTTCAACTAAATACGAATTAAAAAATAAATACTTCAAATAATTTCAGAAAAAAATTCAATTAAACTTTTTTAAAATAATTAATTCTACAGAATTGTTAGTTGTAAGTATGAAAAATACAAATTTTTAAAGAATTTGATTTGGAACCATTTTAAAATTTAATTATTTCTTAAAATTCATGCTATAATGCTTTTAATATTCAATTATTATGTAGAAATTTAACTGAAATTCATTTTTAAATAAATTTTTATTAGATAATTCAATAATTTAAATGCAAAAATAAATAATTTATTGAATAATTAAAATTTCTTAAAATTTAAGTCTAATAAAGAATTTTATCAAAACATTTTTAAATTCATTTTTTGAAGGAACAAATATGAAATTTTATGCAAAGTTAGCAAAGCAGTGATATATTTTCTAAATTTCAATTTTTAACGAAATTTTTTTTAATTTTTGAATTATTTTTGTGATTAAGTAGTTAAGTGATTAAGTACCAGTTTTTATTGTTAATAGGCATTATTATTCATAAATTTTTCGAAGAATTTTTTATTGAAATTTTGTAAAGATAATCGAATTTCTTTTGAGTAATGATAATAATAAATTAAATACTTTGTTTGGCGGGCGTGACATTTACTACTTATTTATATTATTTATAAAAAAATTTCATAAAATTCAATTATTTTTTTAATTTTTAAATAAAAAATTATTCCAAAATAAAAAAAAAATAATTTTTTCTCGATAGTTTTACAAAAATTAAATTATTTAAGAAAATCAATTTTAAATCTGTAAAGTCTAATAATTGTTAAAAACAGGAAGAGTTTGAAATATATAAAATCTTCTCAATGCTCAAGAATAACATTCAGAATTTTCTTATGAATTCTTGAAATTGAATATTATTCCAGCACTTTTGACAAAATTTTCTGACTTTTTCCTTATTTCCCTGAATAAATTTAGAAAAATAGTGATTTTGTGTAGAATTCTTCTGAATAATTGAATTTTTGAATGTTAATGACATGAAAATAATATTAATTAATTTTGACTAGAAAACTATTAGAAACAAAATAACAAATAAATAATTAATTGTAATTAAATGTAATTTATTTTTGATAATTAATAAGTCAAAAATAATGTAATGAACATATTTTTCATTATCGTCTCATTGGCATTCACGCTTTCATTAATTTTCATGTGACATGTAATGTAAAAATTACATTATTGTTATATATATATAATTATGTTAAAAGTGAAACAAGAAACTTCACGCGCGCTTTAGCGCGCGTTATTTGTGCTAGTACATTATAATAATCGTAAGTTTCCTTTCCGTTAGCAAATTATCTGCATTCATTTGTTTGTTTTGAAAATTAAATTTTGTGGGTTAAGTATTGGCATTTTTTATATTTTTTAATGTCAAACTTTTAATGTGTTTTGATGTGTTTCAATGGTTATGTTTTATATTATTATGTGTTTAATTCAATATTTAACTTTTCAACTATAATTCATTCTGAAGGTAAATACTTTTTTATAATTTAATTAAAGGTATATAATTTAATGTTAACATTATTTCAATATTATTAAAAAAAGTTATTTGATATAACATTCAATTGAATTTTATTTTCATAAATTGCTTAATTACAGAATATTTAGTTTTTTAACTTTTTAATAATTTTTTAACTTGCAAAACTCTAAATACTGTAATTATTAAAAATATAATATTTATTTTTCATAATTTTTGACAGATGTAAGTATTATTATAAATAATTACTATATTATTAAAGACTACAACATTAATTTAAATTATCAAAGTATATTTTACAAAATAGTAATTTAATACAATTTTTATTTCTTATAATTTTTATTATATAAAAATATTGTTTAATATAATGTTAATTTTATAAACTTTTAACATTTTTTTGTGTTTTAAATTAATACATGATTCATAGAATATTCAACTAATCAATGCAAATATATTGTCAATTTTTTCAATTAAAAATATATTACATCAAATATCTTTTTTCTATATTTAAATAATGTTAACAGTAAATTATGGACACATACCTGCCGAGTAAATGATAATTATAAAGTTAAAAATTCAATTAAACAACCAATGTATAGAATTAAAATTTTGGGGCTATGGTACGCCTAAAATTTACCAGGCATTTTTTTTCGTTGTTTCTAAAAACGAATTTAGAATTTTTTTTAATTTGATGCTTGATTATATTATATTACATCTTGTAATAACTAATGCAAGTTATAATTAGTATTTTTACTACAGATTTTTTGTTTTCCAAAGAAATTAGAATTAAAAGTTGTTTAACTTTATCATTTTCAATTAATTTAATATTTTGCAGTTATGTTAGATTCGAAAGATACGGAATTCTTTGTTTAAAAAGCTAAATGAATAATTATTTTTTTAATTTTTAGAATAATTAAAAGTTTCGTTATCAAAATTATTTTTAATTTTTAAATTATTTTGAAAATAAAAGTATCAAATATGTAACAATTTTTGCGATATTCAATTTTCTTCGTACAACAAGAAAGTTTAACAGCAGTAATAGCATTTTAACAAAATTTATCGGATTCACTTGTAATTCGTTTCTAATGCGTTAAATTTGACATTAAATTTTAGAAATTCAAAATAGAACTTCCTTTTCAGGATTCCTACAGAAATCCGAATTTAAAATTCCATACCTTTTCGATGATTTCCAGGTCAAATTTTTACGAAATTCCAGTAGAATTTTAAATCTAATTTCAATATTTTTGGGCTCTTTAAAAACACTTTACTTATTTAATAGTCTCCACCCTTTGGTAAGAATTCTAAAATTATCAAAATTTATTAAAAATTCGAAAAACCGATTTTTTTAAAATTCAACAGTTTTTCTTCTCTTTGATAGTATTTAGCTTCATTATTTTTGTGCTCTTGGAAAATACTTTACTTATTAAATAGTCTCGACTCGTTGGTAAAAAATCTAAAATTATCGAAAATTATCAAAAATTAAAAAATCCGAATTTCTTAAAATTCAACAGTTTTTCTTCTCTTTTTTGGGATTTAGCTTCATTATTTTTGTGCTCTTGGAAAATACTTTACTTATTAAAAAGTCTCGACTCTTTGGTAAAAATCTAAAATTATCAAAAATTCAAAAATACGAATTTCTTAAAATTCAATATTTTTTCCTCTCTTTTATGGGATTTAGCTTAATTATTATTTGAATTTCTATTCAAGAGAAAAAATGGAAAACTGAAAAATTTAGAAACTTTTAAAAATGTCAGGCCTTTCCCATGATTTCCCTGATTTCCAGAAGCCTTTTAAAAATTCCATACCATTTCCATGATTTCTATGATTTCCAGATTCTATAGGAACCCTGCTTTTGTCTGACTTTCTTCTAAATTATCGAATCCAGTGATTTCTGGGGTGAATTTGGTTAAGTTTTAAAATGATTAATTTCTATTTAAATTCGTTTTTTTTTAATTTAGAAAATCTTATGTTAATTTAATTCTTTTTTCGTTATGCACGGCAAAAAGTATTTAGCTGGATAAACTACAGATTTCACTTTAGTAGCGAAATTTTTCAGTGCTTCAATTAATACTTTCGTTATTCTAGAGAAACTTATCGCTACTTCAAGTAAAACTTTTTTCAGTGTGTAATAATTATTATTTCTTAAAAAAGTATTTAAATTAAAATGGGTTTATAAAATAAGCAATGCAAAAGATGACCCAGATACTAATTGGAATTGCTCTATCCATAGTTTAAGTCTAGTAATGTAAATTCTATTTAAATTGAGACCATTGAGTGAAATTATTTGAATTTTAATTAGTTAAATCTCTTTGTTAGGTAATAATAATTATTTCTTTAAAATTTTTTAAATTGTTTAAAATAAGCAGTTCCATACAACATTCCCGCGCGCGCTTGCGCGCGGATAGTGTAGCTAGTTTTAATAAAATTTTAAAAAATAATTGAATTTCTGCGAAGAATTTTATTATTTATGTAAATATAATTGAATTCCTCGAAAGAATTTTATCACTTATGAAAATAATTGAATTCCCGACAAATTAATCTTATGAATTATCAATTATTTCATTAATAATAATTGTTATTATTAATAATTAAAAATGGTATTAAACTGAAGGGGTCGTTCATAAACTACGTCACACTCCTAGGGGTGTCGAGCTATGTGTGACGAAGTGTGAAAAAAATTTTTTTTTATGTAAAAAATGTGACAAAGGGGGGAGGGGGGGGGGTAAAAATCAGCCCGAAAAAGCGTGACGTAGTTTGTGAATGACCCCAACAATTAATTAAGAATAGAAAATTTCTTTTTAATTGAGTTTAAAAAATTAATAAGCCGATAAAATTAATTACTTTTATTCTGTTATTAATTTGTTTTTGATTATTTAAATAAGTTACGCGAATTAAAGTAAAATATAGAATGGTTAATATTAAAGAAATTGAAATGATTTAGGGATTTTTTTAGTATTGATGAATAAAATTACTTACTTGTAATTAGTTAAAGTATTATAAGGTGCAATTATTGGTACAGCAAAAAGTAATTCATCTTCTTCGACTGGTTTTCCGGTTAATTGATCCAACATATCGATTTCCGGAGCCGGTCCCAAATCTTCCTCTTCAATATTATTTTCGCCAATTTCGACATTTTGCTCGATTGGTTTTCTTTTTGGCGGAACATTTTTTTTCTTTTGTTGCTTTGGTCCCGAGGGATCTTTCTGGCGATTTTTCCTTTTATCTTCCTTCGCTGCTCCCGCCGACTTGAATTATCAAACATTTCAATGTCATTTTTATTTAATTACAAAAAAACAAAAATTATATAAGGGAAAATTTGTATTCAAATTATTTATTTATTTATAAATATTATGAAGTAATATTAATATATTTTATTAATATATTAAGCGTAATTAAAAAATATTAAAAATTTAATTTAGATAAAAAGTAAAGTTAGAAAAAAAATTAAGTGAAATGAAAATAAAAAGTTTGTATAAAAGAAAAAAGTTATTTTTTAAATACTAAATGTAAATTTTGATTAGAACTTTATTTGATGAGAGAAAAATACCTGCAAGGCTGCCATTAATAGTCGACGGTCTTCTTCGTCTTGATCCTTGTACTTTTCTTTAATTTTCTTCAATTTCCCTTTTTGCCCTCGCTTCAATGCTTGTGGTTTTGGTTTTTCCTTTTCCTCCTCGTTTTCCGCCTTTTGTTGTGATCTATTCTGCGAATTTACCTTCTCCTTCTTTTGCGTGATTTTTTCAAGTTTCTCCTCTTCCTTTACTTCTTTGTTTTCTTGATTCGTCAAGGGTTTCGCGTTATCGACTCGCAGATGCATTCTTAAAGGAAGAAAAAGAAACAAACGAAACAATATATTATTTTAGTAAATAATCAAAAAAACGCCTTTTTTAATAAAAAAAAAAATTTTTTCATTACTTGCTTCCGGAGAGATCGATTTTAATCTGTGTATCTGGAAAAAGTGACTTGTTTTCTTCATCGTCACTGCTTTCGTCATTTTTTTCCTCTACTTTTTCTTCTTGAGTGTTTTCCAGTTCATTTAGTTCCTGAATTGGATTCAATTTCTCCTGCTCTAAATTATCTGAATTGTACAAATATTTATTAATGTTTTACCGCTCATTATGCTTCAAATATTAAAAAATATTGATGAAAGGAAAAAGATTTCTTGTATAAATTATCCAATTAATAATATTCATAGAAAGGGAATAATTTCTAATGAGGTATTTTGTAAATAAATATTTTTGGTACCTTCTTCGTCTTCTCCTTCTCCTTCTCCCTCTTCGATTTCGATTTCTTTTTCCGTTTCAACGAAACTTTCATCATTCTCGTCGTCTAATGTTCGAACTCTTCTTTCGCCTTTATGACGTTCTATTGAACTTTCCTCGAGACGGAACATAAATCCCAAGCCCATGACCAATTGACAGGGGGGGAGGTAATTTTTTTTGCCACGAATCATGAACGAACCGGTCGTTAAATATTCTCCAGTTGGCGCAGTTTTTGATACTTGATCATTGTTTACCCACCAAGCACCAGCGACCACTTTCGCCTCCCATGCAATACTGAAAACAGTTTTTTTCATTTAATTAACATTTAATAACTTATTTACCTATAATAATAATTACAGGGTTGTCACAGATTAGGAAAGTAAGGGAAAAGTCAGGAACTTTTAATAATAGTAATAGAGAAAATTAAATTTTTAGAATTCAAAAGAAAATTCCGAATTTGGGAACTATGAAATTACTACGAATTCTAATGAAAAAACCTTCAATTTTTTCTATTTCTAACAATAATTTCTTTTTAAATAACTTAATTCTTGAACACCTATCATAAAATTATTACTTATAAATTATCTAATGAATAATATTTTACTTCAATATTTCAAAATTAATTAAATTTTAAAACAGTTAAATTTACAACTTTCATAAATAGATTAACTTGTTACAAAAAGTATAAATTTAAAATTTTATAAAATATCAATTTTCAATTAACTTAATTAGAAATTTTAATGAAATTTTTTTTTCTTGACAAATTTTAATAATTTAAATTCTTCTTAAATTAGAATTAAGTTTTTTAATATATTTTAATTTAATTATTAAAAATAAATGATTTATAGAATAATTTTAGTTAAAAACGCTAAAAAAATTGAATTTTGGAGAAGTTACATATGATTGCAGAAATTAAATCATTTTCAAAAATTTTAATAAAATTGTTGGCTAAATTTCAATTATATTATTAAAAAATTTTCCTCAATTCAATGATTTTCGATATCTACTTACTATTTTAATAAAATTTTCCAAAATAATTCAATTATTTAACAATAATTATAATAAACTTCTACGCAAACATTATAATTATTTTCATAAAATAATAAAAATTTCACAGGAATTCAATTATTTACAAATTTTTTTTAAATTTCTGCGCATTAATTCAATTATTTTCATAAATAATAAAATTCTTCGGAGGAATTTAATTATTTTCAAAAAAATTTTATTTCAATTTCTAAAAAGAGTATAATTATTATGAAAATTTTTTATACGATTCTTACTAGAAATTTAATTGTTTCTAAAAATTTTGTTTATTACAATTTTATTATTTTCAATACATTTTTAATGCAATTTCATGAAAGAATTTATTATTTTTTAACAATTTTAATTGAATTCTTCGACAAAATTCTATTATTTTCAAAATTTAAAAAATTCTATTATTTTTTTTATAAATACTAAGATTTTTCAAAGGAAATCAATTATTTTCAATAGAATTTTAATAAAATTCTTTGCAAAAATTCAATTCATTTCATAAATAATAAAATTTTTTTCAGGAATCCAATTATTTTCATTAATATTAAAATTTTTTAATGGAATTCAATTATTTTCAAATTTTAAATAAAACTTTTGTCAAAAATTCTATTATTTTCATAAATAATATTCTTCGGAGGAATTCTATTATTTTCGTAAATAATAAAATTTTTTACAGGTTTCTATTATTTGCAAAAATTTTAATAAAATCCATCGTAAGAATTCAATTATTTTCATAAATAATAAAACTCATCGCAGAATTTCAATTATTTTTAATAAAATTTTAATCGAATTCCTCGAAAAATGTAATTATTTTTAACAATGTTATTAAAATTCGTCGAAAGAATTAAATTATTTTTAATTTTGTTGATTAAAATTTTGTATGAGAATTCAATTTTGAGAGACGTTTAATTATTCAATAAATTATTTATTTTTGTATTTAAATAATTTAATTCTTGTGGAATTTTCTATTAAAAATTGATTTAAAAATGATTTTTAGTTAATATTTTAGAATTTTTTTGAAAAAGTTTAATTGAATTTTTTAAAAATTATTTCAAATTTTTATTTTCTAATATATATGTTATAGTTAAAGTCCGAAATTCAGGTAATGTGCACATTAACTAGTTAATCTGCGGATTACCTGATCAAAAACATGAATTATTATTGCTTCAGAGTAAAATTACTTTATTGAATAACAAGTGTACAATATTAGAACTTTTTTAAAAATAAACTTATTACTTATATATTAAATAATTAATATTAATTATTATTATATAATTATATTAATTATAATTAATATAATAATTAATATCATTATTCAAATTGTTATTCAATTTTATTACTTTTTTTAAAAATAAACTTATTACTTATATTATTGCAAGATAAAGACTGATGGCATTTGGAGTTACAAAAATTAAAAAAAAATTATATAATAATTATTAATATAATTATTATTAATTATACTATTTTAACATAATAAATTATTTATTTAATTAATTTAAAATTAAAAAAATATATGTATATATAATAATTATTTTTTAAATTAATTATTTAAAAAATATCAGGCAGAGAAATATTTACTTTTGGCCTCTAAAAACCAATGTGCCTATTTTTTACTTGTAAAGTTTGCATATTATTTTTAAACATATTGCAGTAAGTTCGTACATAAAAACTAAACATTTTTCTCTTTGGAACCCCATCTCTATAAATAATTGTTTCTGAGATATTCCATTTGTAACAACTGCACACTGTAACAACCGCACCTAGTCTCCCCTACTTACTTTGTCTCTTTCTAAATTGATAGACAGAGTCTCGAATTTCACGAAATCGAGATCTTTTTGCACTTTAACGGTTTGATTCTCGTTAATGTTAGCATTACCTAGTTAATGTCCGAATTTCTCACTTTAACTGTGAATCTTAGGGAATCCGCAGATTAACTAGTTAATCTCTACATTAACGGATTTCGGACTTTAACTATAACATATATATTTAATTGAATAATTTCCGAATAATCAAAATTCTACATAAAATTGAATTGTGAACAATTAAAATTGAAAACTCAAAGACTTTTTCAAAAATTCTTAAAAATAATTGGTTTAAAGAAGAATTTTAGTTGGGGGATCAGAATATTCTTTAGAATCGGGGAAAAGTCAAAATTTTGTCTGGAAGTCAGGGAGAAACAAAATTAAAGTTTTGTATCAACCCTGAAATTCTAAAAAGAAAAGAAAGTAGCTTTTAGTGTCAAAAATCTAAGAACAGTATCCAAATAGTATCAAATCGTAAAAAAAAAGTAGCAAATAGTAGATTTTAGTTAATGAGTGCTAAGCCTGAAATAATGAAAAATATTAATTTTGCGCAATTATTTGATTAAAAGGATGGAATTTTTTATTACCTGTAAGTCACAGCCATTGTTCCGGCTTCAGCGAGAGTTTTCGGTGGCACTGGAGCTCCGCTTGGATTTTTAATTACCACTGAACTCGCGCCGGTTAAATCAGCATGAACATAAATGTCGCCAGCGCGTAAATAACGTTTTACAATTAATTCATTTTGCTGTTGATCTCTTCCGCCAATCACTGTAATAGCAAAAGTAATTTTTAATTTCATTTATTAAAATTTTCTCCAAATTTCACGTGTGAAACGTTCCTCGAAAAATTTTTTATTTTCTTCGATGCAATTGAATTTGTATTTTTAAAGTAATTGTTTTGAAGAATTTTTTTTATTTATGAATATAATTCAATTATTTTTATAATGTTGAATCTGATATTATTTAAAAATTAAAATTGATATTTGATTAATTAAATGAATTAAATTAAAATACCTAAATAATTTTCCGACGATATGAACCAATAGAATTTCTCGAACCAATAAACTTTACGTAATTTATTGATACTGTGAATTGTTTGAACCTCCTTTAATGTTTGCATTGTTTTTCTCTCCGCCGATTTCAATGCCTTGCCCTGTGATTCAATTGTTTTTTGCTGCTTTTTAGCGGCATGACGCTTTAAATCGTAATATTTCGTTGCATTTGAAAATGCGCTGTGCGCCAAATTAATATCAACAATCATTGATTTTAATTCGGGTTCATTATCATCATCATCACCATCATCATCGCCATCGTCATTATTATCCTCGTGATATGGATCCGTTAACAATAATGATATATGATTAGTTTCTAATTTCAATTGTTTTATATGTTGTGCAATTGGATCATTTCGATCCTGCGCTTCCTTTACCAATGCCTCAATATCCGGCCATGAAAATTGATGCGCCAATAAACTTTGTACAGCGACAATTGCAGCGTCCACTAATTCTTGATTTCTGCAAATATTCATTTTTTATTACTAAAACTAATTTATTATTAATACAAATATTTAAAAACTGAATAAGTCAAAATAAAAAAATTGCAAAAAGTAATAAAAATAAAGTCAATTTTGGTAAAAATAAAATATTAAACTCTATTTTCTATATATTAATAATCGTTGTAATCCGGTAATCTGTTCGCAGTTTGAAGTTAGTTGCTGTTTTCTATTTTGTTTCCTAACTTTCTAAATGTTTAAAACTTTTAAATTAATGTAGGTACTGAAAATCATTTAATTCTTGTAAAGTATTTATAAAAAAAATTTGAAAATAATTGAATTCATTTCAAGAATTTTATCAACATATTTTTCAATAATTGAATTCTTTCGGGAAAATGTAATTAAAATTGTATTGATAATAATTTAATTCTTGGCAAAATTTTTATTAAAATTATTTAAAATAATTTTATTGTTTTGCAGAATTTATTTCAATTTTCTTGGAAATAAAGCAGTTTTTTAAAAATAACTTTTACTGAAAATTTTGAAAATAATTTAATTTTAAGAAGAATTTTTTAAATAATCGTATTTATTAATAATTGTAATTAACGATTTTCCTATTAAATTATATAATAAAATTATGTATTTTAAAAAATAATTTAATCTGTTAGAGAAATTTTATTAAAATTGTCTTGAATATAATTGGATTTTTTTCTAGAAATTTAAATTGTATTGAAAAAAATTGAATTTCTCCGAAACATTTTATTATTTATAAAAATAATTAAATTCTTGCGACGAATTTTACAATTTATAAAAAGAATTGAATTGTTTCAAAGAATTTTATCTGAATTTTCGAAAATTGTTGAATTTTTTTGAAGGAATTTTATTACAAATTTTGAAAATAATGATTTCTTTAAAAAGAATTTCATCAAAATTATTGAAAATAATTGAATTTAATTAATATTATATAAAATAATTGTATTCTTTCGAGAAATTTTATTAAAATTGTAGTGAAAATAATTTATTAAAATTAAGTATAATTAACTATAATATTTTGAATGTTCTTTCATTCTTTCATTCTTTCATTCATTCACTATTTTTGTCTCTTACATTCTGAAGTTGTCTTTTGTTAATATTTTTGTTTTTTGTTAACTTTAGATAGATTGCTATATTATATTATTATGTTATAATTATTTTTATTTTATAATCAATTCAAAATTGTAATGACAAATATATAGAAATCATTAGATTTTTTTCACTTCTTTTCATTAAAAGACTAAAATTTGGTTAAATATTATGTTTTGTCAAATTGAAATTATGCAGATTTTTGTTCTTTACTTCTAAACAAAATTAGAAAATTGTTAAACAACTGTGATTAAGAAATAGAAAATTTATTTATTTTGCATTATTTTTCTTTATAAATCACAATTTTTTTTAACAAAATTATTATTTTATATTATAAGAATATTGTAACTTAACTTCATCAAAATTATTTTCATCATTTTAATTCAATTATTACTTTCTAGAACTTTAAATTATTTTTTTATGAAAATAATTATTGGGATTTTTACGAGAATTTTTTCAAATTTTGAACATAGTTAAATTTTATAAGAAGAATTTTATTTTTTATTTGGAATAATTGAATTTCTGCAATAATTTGTAATTTCTCCAAAATTGAATTTTTTTTTTAGTGTTTTCAACAAAAATTTTAATTAGAAAATTTTTAAATTCTATTATTTTTAAAATTGCTAATTTTATTTTAAAAAAGGCAGTAAGAAGTTAGCTAGTTTGTTGCTAGTTTAAAATTAAAATAATAAACAAGAATATTTAATATTATGTACTTAATAAGTGCATTCTTTAAATTTTAAATCTGTAATCATTAAAAAATTGATATTTATTCTTGAAAATATAAAATTGATTAATTTATAAAATAATAAGAAATGGAATACCGCGTTCCGCGTATCATTTGCTGGCAAATGGAATAAAAAGAAAAAATTCTAAAATTGGTAGAATTAATCACCTGGCAATTAATTCGGCTTTTTGTTTATCCACATCCTGTACTTTCGTCAACGATATTAATCGTTGATTATGATCCTTACGTACATTATCCAATTTCTTGAGTGCCTCACGCTCTTGTTGTAAAACTTTTAATTCCAATTTCTGTCCCTCCATCGATGAGAAATATTCATCGACAGCAAGATCAAATGTATCGAATTCCTTGTAAATTTGATTTTTAATTTGTTCAAATAGCAATGGATGAAATTCAACGTTTGCATAGATAGATTCTTCCTTGCCATCGGTATTTATTTTCGATTCCTTTTTCTGTACAATATAACCTTTTGAATTTGTTTTCATTGCATTTTCAAGTATTAATTTTCCCTCATCGAGTGCCACGTGTAATTTTTCGAAATCACTTTCAATGTGAAAATTTTGTCCAATCTTGCAATTTGATTGAAAACCAGCTCTCAAGAGAATATGATCAATTAATGAGGCGCCAAATTCAAGGAGAAGATTGAGTATTTTTTTCAATTGTTCACCTTGTTTTGCACTCTCGATACGTTTTTTTATTTCTTGAATTGATGGCATTATTTCCTTGTGCGCACGATCGAGGGGATATTTTTCACGTACGGCAAATCTGTAAATTGACAATGAAATAAAATTTTAATTATTAAAATTTTTTGGAAAAAAAATAATTGGATTCTTATCAAGAATTTAATTACAATTCTTGAAAGTAATTGAATTCTTTTTTTTTTGCAAAGAATATTGTTAAAATTTTTGAACGTAATTTAATTGTTTCGAATTTAATTACTTGAAGATATTATTGTAATTATTTTTTTTACTTTAATAATAATAATAATAATAATAATATAAGAAAAATTAACTGATATTAATTAGTTATTATTATTAATTTGTCACCTAATTTTGTCGCCCTCAGTGTGAGGTCTCAGGACATTTAAAATAGTCATCTCGTAATCGGTGAGAATAATATTACCGCGATCGTACAATTCCAAAATAATATGATAAGCAGCTTCTCCGCTTCCAAATTGAAAATCGACTATTCGATCGGAGCCAATTTGCTTTAAACTTTCTAATCGTTTATTTTTCAAATGTTTTCTCATCTGGAAATAAATAAGACGAGAGATTAATTTTAGAAGACATTTTTTTCTATTAAAGAGAAAATTGATATTATTTTGATTTTATTTTTATTTATTATTATTGTTTTTAGAATTATCAAAATTAACTGAAATGAAAATGGGGGAAAAAACGACGAATATATACCTTCATTGAAAAACCAGATGGAGCGACATTTTTTGGCCATTCAAAAGCTGTCGTGTGAAATCTATTTCCAGATTCAATTAATAGTACACGTTTTTCTTCGTTTCTTTGTAAACGTATTAAATATGTACGATTATCAATGTCGTAAACTTGATTTACTCGCATACCAATTAATCTGAAAATAATATTTTTTTTAATATTTTAAAACAACGGTTCTGTTTGAAGCAATTTTTTTCCCTGATTTCCAGACAAAATTACTTTACTTTTATAATTCAACTTTTGCATTAACATCACAAAGGCCGTAGCAGTATAAGCATGTAAAAAGTGCCCCCTCTTGGATTGGGTCCATATTTAGGGAATAATTTTGACCTATTATGAGACTTATTTTCACCAAGTTTCAACTCGAAAAAAAATTTTGTTTTTGCGTTATACAATTTTTTTGAAAAATTCAAAAAAATTCAAAAATTTTTTTCCCTCCAAAATGGTTGAACCGATTTTCATGAAAAATTTTTTTTTGTACAATACAATATGAACAGTTAATAAAAAAAAATTTTTGACCAAATTCTAACAAAGAAAGTCAGTAAAAAGTCAGTAAAAAAAAATTTTTTTAAATTTTTTTTTAAAAAACATTTTTTTTTAAATTTTTTTTTAAAAAACATTTTTTTTTATTGAAATTTTTTTTGCACAACCGCCATATTTTTTCTATACAATAATAGTCATTTCAAGAGTAACATACATTTTTTGCAAGATGATTGAAAGGGTACTTCATACTTTAAAAAATAAAAAACCGATTTTTGGCCCCTAAATAGTACAGTTTCCTATATAAACGAGGAGCCAACATTTTTTTAAATTAAATAAAATTTTTAAAAAAGTTAATAATATATTCCTGTTTATTGTAAATATTGATTTTTTAGTATGTACAAGGTTTATTAAAAAAGTAAATGGACGTACACTACCGTCGGGAATTACCGGTACGGCTGTACTCGCACGGCCCAAAAACATGTCAATCACCGAGAAAACGATTTATTTGATTCAAAAAAATTTTGTTTAAATCAAACTTAAAATATCTTTGCTATACAGTCAAACAAATTTCAGTTTAATTCAAACATATTTTTTGGTTCATTTATAGAAATAATATATTCAATTCAAACAAAATTTATGGTTATTTTAAATTATTTCTAATCAACATTTAAGTTTGGATCAAACATAACATTTTTAAACATATTCTTTGTTTAAACCAAAACAGAAAATATATTTGAATTAAACACAATTATTCAAATAAATATTATTTTTGAATCAAAACAGTAGATATTTTCTATATATATTGGGATCTCACGAACCAATTAAGATTTTTAAACTCTTTTGGTCTTAAGTTAAAGATAAAACTTAAACCTATGTAAATTTCAAATTTTTTCTACAATTATTAAAAAATATGCCAAAGTTGAAAAAACTTCAAAAAAAATTTTTTTTAAAAAATTTTTTTGAAAAGTTGACTAAAAAATCAATATTTACAATAAACAGGCATATATTATTAACTTTTTTAGAAATTTAATTTAAGTATTAATTAATTTTTAATTTAATTTTCAAAAATGTTGGCCCCTCGTTTATATAGGAAACTACTATTTAGGGGCCAAAATTGGTTTTTTATTTTTTAAAGTATGAAGTACCATTTCAATCATCTTGCAAAAAATATATATTACTCTTGAAATGACTATTATTTTATAGAAAAAAATGGCGGTTGTGCAAAAAAAATTTCAATAAAAAAAAATGTTTTTTAAAAAAAAATTTAAAAAAATTTTTTTTTACTGACTTTTTACTGACTTTCTTTGTTAGAATTTGGTCAAAAATTTTTTTTTATTAACTGTTCATATTGTATTGTACAAAAAAAAATTTTTCATGAAAATCGGTTCAACCATTTTGGAGGGAAAAAAATTTTTGAATTTTTTTGAATTTTTCAAAAAAATTGTATAACGCAAAAACAAAATTTTTTTTCGAGTTGAAACTTGGTGAAAATAAGTCTCATAATAGGTCAAAAATATTCCCTAAATATAGACCCAATCCAAGAGGGGGCACTTTTTACATGCTTATATTGCTACGGCCTTTTTAAATCAAAACTTTATTTTTCCATTAAAAAACTAATATTTTTCCATTACAATCATTTTATTTTCTAATCGAAATCCTATATTTTTTTCTTTTAATAGAAATTTTATTTTTGCCTTAAAATTGTAAATTTTTTAATTAACATTCAATTTTCAGATTAAAAACCTAATTTTTCAAAATAAAAATTCAATTTTTGCAATAAAATTTTAACTTTCTAAATTAAAATCTTATTTCCCTATTAAAATCTCAAATTTTTAAATCAAAATCCTACTTTTCAATTGAAATCCTATTTTTTAAAAATAAAAACTCCATTTTCCTCTTAGAATTGTAAATTTTTTAATTAAAATCATAATTTTTTTATTAATTCTTCAATTAAATATATATATATATTTATATTTATATTTTTCAAATAAATTAATTCTACAAAATTGTTAGTTATAAGTATGAAAAATTCAGATTTTCAAACATTTTAATTTAAAACCTTTTTAAAATTCAATAATTTCTAGAAATTCATGCTTTTAATATTCAATTATTATTTAAAAGTTTAACAAAATTATAAATAATTTAATTTTTTTGACGAATTTTAATTACATTTTTCGAGGAATTCGATTAAAATTGTATTAAACATAATTGAAATAATTGAGGCCTTGGATCCAATAACTCGCTCGACGCTCGGAGGAACGCGCAACTGCCAGTCAGTGAGCAGTGAGCGCCTCTGGGCCACTCACTGCTACCCGACTGATATTAGCGCGTGCCTTCGAGCGTCGGGCGAGTTATTGGATCCAAGGCCTCAATTGAAATTCTGCGATGAGTTTTATTATTTACGTATATAATTGAATTGTAGCTATGGATTTTATTAAAATTTTTAAAAATAATTGAATTTATTCGATAAAAAGTATTATTTATAAAAATAATTTAATTCTAGCGATGGATATTATTAAAATTTTTGTAAATAATAATTGAATCCCTGTAAAAAATTTTATTTATGAAAATGATTGAATTTCTCCAAAGAATTAAAATTCTTTAAAATAATTGAATTCTTTGGCTAGATTTTATTAATATTTTTGAAAAAATAATTGAATTTGTTCGAAGAATTTTATTATTTATAAAAATAATTAAATTCATGGCACAAATTTTTATTGAAATTCAAATTAAAATAATTTATTTCCTCCGAAGAATTTTATTATTTAGGTATGAAAATAATAGAATTTTTGACAAGTTTTATTTTTTATGAAAATAATTAAATTACTCCGAAGAATTTTATTATTTTTGAAAATAATTGAATATTATTTTGACGAAATTTCAAAAAAAATTTTGACCATAATTGAATTTCTGAAATATATTTAAGAAATATTTAAAATTACAATAAACTGAATTATTGAATTATAAGTAATTATTACATCAAAATTACGAAAATTACTAATACTTTTTTTAAATTATACAAAAAATAGTTTTGGCATAACCTAAAATTAAATAATTTTCAAAAGAAAAAAATAGTTGCGCATTAAAACATGTAATATTTAATTTTTTTTAAAAATATTTTTTTACTTCTTTTGTTAAAATTGACTAAAATTAATTGCAATATGTTATTTTTTTGAACGTAAATAAATATTATTTGAATTATTGTTATTTGATGCAAAGGAAGTTGTAAATATTTATATTATGAAAAGAAAAACTTACGGTTGCAATCCTGTGATGGTGCTCACAAGATCATAAGTATTAAATCTTGTCTTCATTTTTAATCCTTTTGTTTATTTCTCCTTTTTGTTAAATTAATTATTAAATATTATATATATACTTTTTTCTTCAAATGTCGCGACACGATCGGGTGACACTTTCATTTCGTGTGGAAGAGGTTAGGTTTTAAAAATATTTTTCTTATCATTTCTACTGATATTATTTTTTAAACATTATTATATTCACAAGGAAGGAAAAACTTACTTTTTTCCTATTTTTTTAATCTTTTATTAATAGGGTAATTAATTCTAACCGTAAGTTAAAATTTTGAATTTTTGTAACAAAATACACTTGTATTTACATACGGTTTTTTTTTAATATAAATAAAAAAAATGAAACAGCTGTTAAGATTCCGAAATACCTAATTGTCGCAGAGTTTAATTAATAACTGATTTCGACACGAAAATTTAACAACAAAACAATATGATAATAATAATATTATTATTATTATTATTATTATTATACCTATAAGAATTGTCGACTGGGATTTGTAAATTTAAAGTTGAGTCAGGAGTGTAACTATTACTACTGTCACCCGTTTCCACTTTAAGGCATTGAAAAAATAAATACGATTAATAATTTTCTTTCTTTTTTGAATATTTTATTTTTTTAATGGTTCAAAATATACAATTTTGTTGTTTTTTTACAATAGGACAATAGTTTTAATATTCATTGTTAATAGAAAATATTAAAGAACTTCCAAAAAATTTCCGATAGCAGCGTGATGAAGAGTTAAATTTTCTTCTTTTATTGGTCAAGAGAATTTGTTTTCCATTTAAAAGCCTTTCGTTTGCTTTTGTTTAGCTTGGATATTTGGATTTCTTCTATTTCTCTTGAATTTTCCATTTTCAACAATGATGTGGTTATTTTTTTTAGATTTAATTACACTCACTGTATTTTTATTATTCCTGGAAAAAGGAGAAAAAAGTGTTATATTGAATTATACATTAGTTTCTTTTATTTTTTAATTCAGGGTAAAAAATAAATTCATTTTACTACAAGTTGCTTTTTAAGCATACTTCGTTATTAATTTAGTATTGTGATTTTTCATGTATTTTAGGTTATGTTAGTATGAATTTTTCAGAAATTTCCTTTTAAGATATTATTTATGTTTTATTCGTGTATTATTGAAGAGAACATTTAATAACAAAATTTTCATTTTTTCATATATACAACAATAAATTAACGGAAAAATTTCTATAATTCTTTCTTAGATTTTTGATTTTACTCAATGGCCTATTGGCCGCTGTTTACACTTTCTTTTGATGAAGAGTTTTGTTAATAAAATTGCGTATTCTTTTGCGAATGTGTGAGAAATGCGATTATTGTTCTTAGTGCTAGAATAGTAATAAATAATATTTGTTATTTACCTGGTGCACTTAAAAATTGATTAACTTTTCTTTAGCTCCACGTTTTTCTCTCAATCAGAAATCAGTAGTGTCTGTTCGTTAAAGTATAGATTTCGCTTTTATCGACTTTAAAAAATTAAGGCGATGCATGAGATAGAGGACACAAATATACGCTCCACGAGAAAAGGGACCTTATGACAAGAGTAAATAAGGTCCCTTTTCTCGTGGAGCGTCACATATATCTATCCTTTTCTAACTCATGCATCATGCTTCACGTTCGAGAAAATATTGTGTATTAGCCTTTAATTCCTACAAAAAAACCTTTAATATTATTGATTATTAAATAAAATTACACAAGTGACGCTCCACGAGAAAAGGGACCTTATGACTTACAGACGAATTTTGCAGGAGAGGCATTTAAAAATTTATGATTTTAAGGGAAAAATACAATTTTTATTCAAAAGAATAAGATTTTGATTTAAAAAGAAAATAATTTTTATGGAAAAATATAGGATTTTGATTTAAAATTTTTGGATTTTAATAAAGAAATAGGCAGAGAGGAAATAGGATTTTAATAATAAAGAATTAGTATTATAATGTGAAAAATTGAATTTTGAATTTAAAAAATTAGGATTCGAAAAATAGAATTTTGATTAAAAAATTCATGATTTTAAGGGAAAAATAGGATTTTTATTTAAAATTATTGGATTTTTAAGGAAAAAATAAAGTTTTGATTAAAAAAAAGGGATTTTAATGAAAGTATAGGATTTTGATTTAAAATTTTGGGATTTTTATACAAAGAATTAGGATTGTAATGTAAAAATTGAATTTTGATTTTAAATAATTTTAGGATTTTAAAGGAAAAATAAAGTTTTGATTTAAAAAAAGGATTCCAATGGAAAAACAGGTTTTCTATATTTAAAATTTTTGATTTTAATAAAGAAATAGGATTTTTATACAAAAGATTAGTATTGTAATGTAAAAATTGAATTTTGATTTTAAAAAATTAGGATTTTAAAGGAAAAATAGAATTTTAATTTAAAAATTTAGGATTTTAATGGAAAATAGGATATTTTATTTAAAATTTTTGGATTTTAATAAAGAAATGAGTTTTTTATATAAAAAGTTCGGATAGTAAATAAAAAAAAATTGAATTTTGATTTTAAAAAATTATGATTTTAATCGAAAAATTGAATATTTATTAAAAAATTTAAGATTTTAAGGAAAAATTACTATTTTTATTCAAAAGAATATGATATAGATTTAAAAAGAAAATAAAATTTTGATTAAAAAAACAATTCAATGGAAAAATAGGATTTTGATATATTTTTGGATTTTAATAGAGAAATAGAATTTTAATATAAAAAATTAGGATTGTAATTCAAAAATTGAATTTTGATTAACAAATTTATGATTTTAATGGAAAAATAGGACTTTCATTAAAAAATTAAATAATTTTAATAAAAAGAAAATTTGTTCTCTTAAAATTTAAATAAAAAAAAAACGTTCAATAGGTTGAAATTAAAATTAAAAAGCAGATATTTTACTACTTCATCTAAATTTGAATTTAAACTCAATACTTATTTGTTTTCTAAATAAAAATAAGACTAAAAATAAATATTGATAAAAATTTGTTTGGCATAAAAATAATTAAGAATGAATTTTGTATTCTTTTTTTTATATTTTATTGAATAATGTAAAGAAAAATTTGCAGGTAAATTTTGAAATTAACGATACGATTTTTGGTATCGTGCTCTTGCACCGGGACCACCGAATTTCTTCGGCTCGCAACGTCTCGGATCGGCGACGAGCAGTGTTCGATCGTATTGGATCAAAATATCCTTAACTTCCTTTTTACTTGCTTCATCGACATCTGTAAATACAAAGAAATAGTTAGTGATTGGAAAACATTCTTTTAAATGAAATACAAAATTACTCTCTAATAATTATTTTCATCAAAAATTAATTTAAAAAAGGGAACTAAAAATGAACTGGAAACGAATTAAATACGAAATAAAAAACGTAAATTTATTTTTGAAAATTATTGAATAATTATAATTATAAAATCTAATAATTATGTTCATAAAATAATTATTATGGTGATAATTATAATTATTCGTTAAAAATAATTTTTTAAAAATTTGTTTTACTTTATTAAATTTTATTTCTTCAATTCTGTTTTTCTTGTGATAATTAAAATCATTTTCGATCTAATACTTTTTAAAAAACTTGCTTTACTTTAATTTCTTGAATTCTGTTTTTCTGGTGATAATTAAAACTATTCGATCTAATAATTGAAAAAAAATTTCCTTTTACTCCAATTTCTTTAATTCTTTAATTTAAAATTTGATTTTTAAGTTTAGTTTTGTTTTTCTTTTTCTTTTTGAGTTTTTTACATTAAGTATCAATTATACTTAAAGAAGAAAATTTCATAAGAAAAATTCTAAACTAGAAATTAAATTTATAGAAAATTTTACTAACACTTTTGATAGTAAGAGACGAGAGCTTTTGAAATTGCTTGACGAATAGCGTAGATTTGTGCGACATGTCCTCCGCCATTAACACGTACTCTGATATCAACACCTGCAAATTTTTCCTGTAAAAAAAGGAGACAAAATTTTTTTATTAACACTTGCAATTTTTTCCCCTTTTTAATAAATTTTTTTAATTTTACAAATTATTCAGAATCCATTTTCTATTCACAGAAAATCATGTTCGGAATAAAAAATTCATCATATATAAGAAAATTTTCTCTTTTAGTTAAACAAATTAAATCGAAAGTGAATTAATCCTTTAAATAAACGAGTCATTATATAAATAAATTGAATTTTTAATTAACGAAACTAAATTCAAATTTAATAGAATTTTTTTTTCTTTTAAAAAGTCTTTTTTATTTTAAAAAAAACTAAGAAATAATTGCTTTAATCAGAAATTATTACTAAATTTTGAAATTCGCTTTATAAAAAAGTCGAAAATGGTTTAAAATGGAAATTCGGCTTAAATAAAAATTAAAGGTAAAAATTGGGCTAAATGAAAAGTGAATTAACCTTTTAAATAAATAAATAAATTGAATTTTTAATTAGCAAAACTAAATTAAAATTTACAGGGTTGCCACGCTTCTGCTCTTTTCAAATTCCCTGACTTTTCCAGGTTTTCCATGTTAAAAAACGGAATTTTTCCAGGTTTTTAAAACGAAAATTATTTAATAACACCAATAACTTCATTTTTAAATAAATATTTAATCATTATTTTGTTTTATAGAAATTAAGATATTTAAAAATTTGAAATTCAATAACATATGATATAAGAAAATTATTAGAAAACATGAAGAAAGCGACTCGGAGTGATCGCTTTCTTCATGTTTTAAAATAATTACAACTTGCTACTTTGTTACTGTAACTTCTTTAAAAGTTATTTTCATCATCACAATTATTAATTTCTAGAATTTTCAACTAAAATTCTTCTTTTTAAGTCAATTTTTTTAAAAATAATTTTTGAAAAAGTTCTTTGTGAATTTTCAAATTTTTTTGTTTACAATTTAATTGTATGAAATTTTGATTATTCTGACATATTTCAATTAAATATATTAGAAATTAAAAACTTCAAATAATTAAAAAAAAATCTATTAAACTTTTTGAGAAAAATTTATTCTACAGAATTCTTAATTAAAAGTATGAAAAGTGCAAATTTTCAAAGATTTTAATTTGAAATTCATTTTTAAATTAATATTTATTAGAAAATTCTACGAGAATTCAATTTTTTAACTACAAAAATAAATATTTTATTAAACAATTGAATGTTTCTTAAAATTGAATTTTCATAAAGAATTTTATTAACAAATTTTGAAATAATTGAATTCTCATGACAAATTTTAATAAAATTTTTAAAAATAATTTCATCTTTCGAAAAAATTTGATGAAAATTGTATTAAAAGTCCTTGAAATTTTGACAAGAATTTTATTATTTATAAGGATAATTGAAATTTTAATGACAATTTTTGTAAATTTTTAAACATAAAAATTGGATTTCTGCGAAGAATTTTATTAAAATTATTTTGAAAAAAATTAAATTGTTACACAAAGAATTACATTAAAAAAATTTTTTTAAAATAATTTAATTCTTTAAAGAAATTTAATTAAAAATAATTATATTGAAAATGATACTCAAATTCTAATAAATAAATATTGTAGCAAAGGTTTTTAAAATAATTGAATATCTTTGATTAATTTTAATAAAATATTTAAGAATAATTACATTTTTTCGAGCAGTATAAATTCAAAATCATGGAATTCAGGAAAGTTTTTGAAAATAATTAAAATTTTGCCAAGAATTTTATTAAAATAATTTATTGAATTTCTGCAATCATTTGTAATTGCTTCAAAATTCAATTTGTTTTAGTGTTTTTAACTAAAATTCTTCTATAAATCCATTATTTTTAATAAATCTAGTTAAATATATAATATTAAAAAATGTAACTAACTTCAGAAGAATTTTAGTTTAAAATTTTTTTTTAAGGGCATTTGAACCATTATGACGTCACAATTTTAAAACTCATGCTTTGCACACATTGTGACGTCATAATGGTTCAAATGCCCTTAATCTAAGTTTTTTTATATTTCTAATTAAATTCATTTAAAATTGAAATTTTACAAAATTTTAAATCATAATTTTTTAAATTTCATCTACTTATGAAAATTGACAAACGCAATTCTTTTAAAATTGAATTAATTTTGAAATATTTAAGTGAAATTAGATTTCAAGAATAATCACAATAACTTTAGAAAACAACAATTTTACAGGATTTCGATCAAAATTCCCTGACTTTTCCAGTTTTTTTCAAGGTTTATAAAATTCCCTGATATTTCCATGAATTTTAGGTTGCGTGGCAACCCTGATTTAATAGAATTTTTTTTCTTTAAAAAAAGTCTTTCTTATTAAAAAAAAAAAAATAAATAATTTGCTCTAAAAAAAATGTCGAAAATGGTTTAAAATGGAAATTCGGCTTAAATAAAAATTAAAGGTAAAAATTGTGCGAAAGGGAAATTAGAAATAGATATTTTCTTTTTAAACCGTTAATGGGGTTAAATAAAAAAGAGAAAATTAATGAAGAAGATTAGGAAAATAAATTAAAGAATAATTACCTTGCCCAAAAGCAAAATGGGCTCCTGGAGTTTATATTGAAGAACACGGGGTTCTACCAATTCCAATGGTCGTCCATTTACCCGGACGAGACCGCGTCCCCGTTTACAATATGCCACTGCGGTTGCACTTTTCTAGAAAAACATTTCATAAATTCCAAAATTCATCCAATTCCCAAACATTTTCTATATATAATAATCCTCTGAGCGAAGTTTATAGCGAAAAATTGGAACAAACTTTCGTTTCTTTCGTCAAAACACGTCAATTATTTTGTATTTGGAAAATTGATGGTTAAGTTTCAAAAAGAGCAAAAAAAAAAAAGAAAGTCGCCAAAAAATGGAAAAATAACAATTTCGAACGGTTTTTTATTACAAAAATCGAATATAAATCAATGACACATTGCGTATTGTGGAAAAAATTCAAGCACGCGACAACGTAACCTCAAAAAATGATATTTACTCACTTTGCGTCCGAAGACCTGCACCGAGTGGATAGGTTCCTTTTGTTTCTGAAATAAGACACAATTAGTTTTTAAATACTGCACTTTTTTTTATTAAAAACTAATTCGCGAAACACTAAAAAACTATTTTAATTTACCTTCTGTACTTTCTCCATTTTATTCAACACACGTGCCAAACAAGAAAGAAAAGGAAGTAGTTGACTCGTGATGGCGTTACTCGTTTCCGCTCACGAAAAAATGCCCGCGAATTTTCAAATTTCTATTCTAAAAGAAAAGTGAGAGCTTTCTCGTATTTCAAATATTTTTTCTCAATCGATAAATTTTTCTTCTTCCAGGGTGTCTACTAACCGGGAAAACCGGGAAAACCGGGAATTAGCCGGGAAAAAAATAAAAACCGGGAATAACCGGGAAAACCGGGAAATATTCGGGAATTGAAATTTATTCGTAATAATTCAATAAATTTTTAGAAAATTTTTTTTTGACATTTGAAAGTAAAGACAGCAAAATATTTTGTAAAAAAGTTAATTGTGTTGATTTACATTTCGGTAAGCTATTTTTTATAAATTCAAGTATTAGAAAACATACTGTGTTATAAATCTATCAAGTTTTAATAATAGTATTTAAAAGTTCAAGCCAAATAGTGGGATTCATAGTCACATGTATCTAAGTATCTTATTTGAATTTGAGGTTACGAATTAAATTTCAACTAGCAAATAAATTCTTTATACAAAATTTATTCAAAAAAAGCTTTTAGTAATTAACTTGTTATTTTTATACCATAATTGAAACGATGGATTCTTTAAAAAATAATGTTTTTATTGAACTTGTTATTTACATAGCCCGGTAAGAAGCGTTCAATCCGTTTAATAGTGATAAACTGTTTAATTTTCTGCAGGTACATATATGTATTCATTTTTGTAAATTTTTATTGTCTTAAATCTAATTCAAAACATTTTATGAAAATTTTACTTGAATTGAGTTTTTTCGATATTTGGTGGTTTTTGGTTAGAAAATTTGTGTGATATTGCGAAAAATAAAACTGATTAAAAACGAGTATTTTTTAATCGATTTTCCTGAATTAATTTAAAATATTTTATATATCAAATCATTGGATTATTTTTATTTTAAAATGCCCAAATTAAAATTAATTGAAAATGTACCTAAATTTTTTTTTTAATTAATCAAGTTTTAAAATAAAAGTTTTTAAGGTTATTTTACCTTGACACTTGTTACATTCCTTGATTTGATAAATATTTTTTAATACTTTTTTTTATTTTTTAATGTTGTTTCGAATCCAATAAGAGCTCTACTTTAATAAACTTTAACATTTACTTTCGTTTATATTATAAACTTATTACTTACCATAATATACTGTCAAATAGATTTCACAAAGACTCTACTGTTTATATGTTATAAGAGGTAGCATATTGAAAAACATTGCAATTATTTAATCGTTTAATTAAAAGTATTTTCATGGTTGTGAACTTTTTAAATAAATTTACTTTTAAATTTTTTAAATTTTATGAATATATACCTACATGCATTAATTTATAACATTAAACTACAAAGGTAGGTTGCTAAAATAGACTAGAATTTGTTATTCATGCTTTAAAAAAAAGAAAATTTGATATTTTCAACCGGGAAAAACCGGGAAAAAACCGGGAAATGACCGGGAATTTGTCAAGCAAAATTTAGTAGACACCCTGTAATTAAATAAAATACGAAAATACTTTTAAACTGAATAAAATTCGAAAATCGAAACAAGAGAATTTTTGATCAATTAAACATTCGTAAGATTCGCGCCTTATCATAACCTCAAAATGTACGCAAATACAAATATGTTAACTTTCAGACTTTCAGAAGAAGAAGAAGAAGTTTAGAACGTTTATAAATTTGTTTTAAAAGAAATTTGTTTTAAAATCGTAAAATTAAAGGAAAAATTTGAATATTACTTTTTTATTTAAAAAAAAACGCGCATGAGCACTAGCGACAAGTAGAAAAATTATTTCTGTCAGTCGTGTTGTCGAAGTCAAAGAATGTGGATTGCTTCGATGAATTTCTTATGATAACGTGCGATATTAATACATATATTAAGAGTAGAGATTGTTAAATATTATATCGATGTCAAACGTGAAAATAAAGACAACGCCTCGAATAAATTTGACTGAGAGTTTACGTCATAATCCGCGTGAGGAAAAATTCATGATTGTCTGATGTAAGAAATTTTTTTCTCGTATTTTTATTTTTTTTTTTCGAAACATTTTTCGAAAATTTTTCTCGTCTCCCTGCTGTGCGCTCTTTTCTTTCTTTCTCTCTCATATGTATAATAAATATTTATGTACATAAAAAATATAGAAAAAGAGGCAAAGTGCCTATGAAAATATGTATTAGTTATATCGTAATGTGTGGTGAATATAGTGAAAAAAAGTGTGAGTGTGTGATTTTTTTTAAATGAAATTGCAATTGACAAAATGAGTAAACAAAACGGATCATGTTGGTGGTGTTTGAAGGCAGTCAAATGGATTCCAGTTATCTTTATTTTAACAACCGTTGGCTGGTCTTACTACGCTTATATAGTTCAATTCTGCTTTTGTAAGTATCTTCTAATATAATCTATTTTTATTCTCGTGAAACTAAATATATATTTTTCAAATATGTCTTGTAAAAAAAAAGTCGTCTCCCCACCTCGAGAAATTCACCCTTAAATTTTGGAGGTTATGTCACTTTTCCGATCTTGTATTAATTTTTGTTATAAAAATCGTAATATTGACCGGTATTTATCCGTTTATTCGATTGCTTCTCATAATCTCATAATCATAGTATTATATATGATAATTAAATAATAATTTATTATTGAAATTAATCATTTTTTCCTTTCTATTAATTTACAAATCAATTTTTTTATTGATTTTTTTGTCTTTAAAACATTTTTGTTTGTTTGTTTGTTTGCTTTTTTGTATAGTTAGAAAGTTTAGAAAATTGAGAAAAATTAATAGAATGAAATTTGCTCGGAAATATTTCTTTTTAAGAACAGTTGTGTGGCGATTTTTATCTATTTCAGGGTCGTGAGTGAAAAGTTATTACATATCACTTTTTTCTCTCTTTTTTTTTCTTTTTCCTTTTTTTCCAGGGTCTGTATGATAGTTTTTGCTAATTTTAAAACACGAGATTTGGGTTTATTTATCGAGTGATAAAAATACAATAAAATTTGTTATTTTATGTTACATGTTGAATTTTATTTATTTGTTTATGAAGCGATACCTAGTGGCTTTTTGATTTTGCTGTTTTCTTTGGGTTTATTTTCACTTTCTTTTTTTTCTTTTATTATTATTATCATCGAGCCGTTTGAACTGTTTTGAGTGAAAACAGAGTTCCTTATAAACCGTAAAAAATTGTTTCCTGTTTTCGAATTGAAATTTCCAATAAATCGATAGAATTTTATTTACGAGTTTTAAAGGAATGAAAGAGAAATTTGGGTTTTTTGTTTTGACAGCGGTTAATAAATTATATGTAGTAAATTTTAGTACCGTTTTTTCAGTAAATTTATATTTTAAACTAATTTTTTATAATTCAATATTAAAATCATTTTAATAAAAGACAATAAATTGAAAAAAAATGAAAAAGAATTTAAAAAAAGAAGAAAATGAAGAAATAAATAAACAAATAAATGCTTAAATAATATTTGTAAACGATTCGAAAAATTAATAATGAAAATTTTATTTTAGAAATATTTTGTTAATTAATTTTAAGATATTTTTAAAGTAATTTTATGATATTTTTAAGTAATTTAAAAAAATATTCTATCAGATAATTTATTTTTTGGAAATTAACAATTTTCTGGTTTTTTCTTTCTTTTCTCAGATACTCTTGAGAGTGCAGTGCAAAGAGGTACGAAAATTGAGTTTATTTTTATTTCAAATTCTACAGAACTTGAATTTTAAGGAAAGAGGAGAAATAATTTATTTAATAATTTATAAATTTCTGATTTTTTTAAAATGCAGTTTTCTACCTGATTTTCTTCCACGCGCTGTTTGCGATGTTTACCTGGTCGTATTGTCAAACTGTCTTCACAGAATTAACTCCAATTCCTGATAAGGTACTGCGATAATTAATTAATTGATTAATTATTTAATATACTTACTCTAACAACATAATTAATGTAGTTAATTATTATTGTTTATTATTGTTTATTATTTATTTTCATAAATAAAATAAAATTCTTTGGAAGAAATCAATTATTTTTCTATAAATAGTAAAATTCTTTGCAGAAATTCAATTATTTTCAATTTCAATTTTTCTGTCATTATTTTTCAATTTTTTTTTTCAATTTTAATTTTTCAGTAATTCTTTTTCAATTTTATTTTCATTTTCAATTTTTCAGTAATTATTTTTTAATTTAATTTTTCTATTTATTTTTCTATTTAATAAAAATTTTCTAAAGAATTCAATTATTTTCTATAATAAATTCTTTAAGACAATTCAATTATTTTCAATAGAATTTTAATAAAATTCAATAATTTATTTTTTAATTACAATTATTATTATTAACAAGCAAGATTTACTTTAAAAAGTTGAAAGAAATTGTTCAAAAGAATATATTTATAAAAACTCTAATAAAATTGTTTAAAAGAATTTAATTTTCTTTCAATAAATTTAATTAAATTTACATTAGGAAAATTATTAATTATAATTATTAACAAAATTGATTGTTTAAAAAAAAATTAAAGAAATTTCTTTTGAAGGAATTCAATATTTTAATAAAATTCATTAAATGAATTAAATTAAAAAAAAATTATTGTAAAATTCTGAGACTAATTAAATTGAAAGAAAGAAACTCTTCATAAAAGTCAATTACTTTAAAAGTTTTCAATTAAAAACTAAAATTATTATTAAAGAAACTCCATTATTTTAAAAAAATTGAAAGAAATTCTTTAAAAGAATGTAATTAGGATTTTCAAAAATTTCAATAAAATTCTTCGCAAGAATTCAATTATTTTCATAAATAATAAAATTTTTCTCAGGAATTCAATTATTTTTAACACAATTTGAAGAAAATTCAATAATAAAATTTTTAATTATAATTAATTAACAAACACGATTATTTTAAAAAGTTGAGAAAAATTCTTCCTAAAATTCAATTACTCTTAAAATTTTCAATTAAAATTATTAAAAAAAAACCACTTTATTTTCAAAGAACTTGAAGAAATTCTTCAGAAGAATATTTAAGTATTTACGAAAAATATAATAAGATTGTTTTAAAGAATTTAATTTTCTGTCAATAATTTTAATAAAAGTTAATAGACAAATTATTAATTACAACTAATAACAAAATCGATTATATTAAAAAAATTAAAGAAATTCTTTTAAAGAATTCAATTATTGGCTTAAAACCTTTTAGTAGTATCTATTCTTCGAAAGAATTCAATTATTATTTTCAATATTTTAATTACATTTCTTGTATGAATTAAATTATGTTAAAAAATTGTAATAAAGTTCTGAGAAGAATTCAATTATTTACAAAAATTTTAATAAAATTCAATAACTAAGTGTTTAATTACAATTATTAACAAATACGATTATTTTTAAAATTTGAAAGGAAAATAATTTTATTTAGGATTTTTGAAAATTTTAATAGAATATTCATTAAGAATTCAATTATTTTCATAAATACATAATCAAATTCTTCGAAGAAATTTAATTACTTTTTAAAATATTTTTATAAAATTCTTCGATATAATTCAATTATTTTCAAATTTTTTGATAAAATTCTTTTTCAAGAATTCAATTATTTTCAATACATTAATTTCAAAATTGAAAACTTTTGCTAAGAAAAATTATTATTAACGTTGTGAAATTAATTTTTATACCAGAAAATATTAATTTTTCTTTTTTTTCAAATACAGTTTAAAATACCGGCAGTCGAAATGGAGAAACTTTTAACAGCTGAAACGGAGGATATTATAAGGCAAATTTTGGATCGTTTAGCACAGGATCTTCCGATAACGAATCGAACCGTTAAAGGGGGTAAAAAAAGAGAAAAAGAAAATGAAAAGAATTTTTTTTCTTTTTTTGATAAATTATGTATTTTATTTTAATTTTTATTGTTTTTTCTTTTTTTAATTTTTTAGTTGTGCGCTATTGCGAGCAGTGTTATGTTGTAAAGCCAGATAGAGCGCATCATTGCAGCGTTTGCGGGACGTGCGTTTTGAAAATGGATCATCATTGTCCCTGGGTGAATAATTGCGTTGGCTTCCATAATTATAAATTCTTCATGTTATTCTTAGCTTACGCATTTTTATATTGCACATTTATTACTGCCACGACACTGGAGTATTTTGTGCGCTTTTGGAAGGTAATTTCTCTCATTTTATGTATTTATTATTATCGATAACTAGCATTTTCAAACAAAAATTTTAATTAGATTTCTTTAAAAGAGTCATTTTTCAGAATTTCGAAACTAAATTTTTCAAATTTCATTAATTTTTATAAATAAATACCATTATTTTAATTTTATTTTATTTTTCAAATAATTTAAGTACAACTTACGGATTTAGATATGTTTTTGAAAAATTGTTTTCGTTTTTCTTCTTTGAGAGTAAATTATATAAAATTGAAAAGCAACTTATTTGTTTACTGATATTCAATTCTTTTTTTATTTGCAGAATGATTTACACGAAACGGTCAAGTTTCATGTTCTTTTCTTGTTTTTTATTGCAATAATGTTTGCAGTAAGTCTCAATTCACTTTTCTTCTACCATTGCTACCTCATTTTACGAAACAGATCGACACTAGGTAATTATAAATTTTTAACCTATTTTTCCCCCGTTTTTATATTTCATAATATTGTTTGTCTAATTTTTAACCTTTTAACCTCTTTCTTTTTTTATTTTTAACACTTTTGCCTTTTTCTATTTTTTACTTATTTAGTTTTTAAACTTTTTCCTCCCTTTTTTTCTATATTCTTTATGTTTATTTATTTTTAACACTTTTCCCTTTTTTATTTTTTAGTTATTTAGTTTTTAACATTTTCCCTTTTTTTATATTATTATTTATTTACTTATTTATTTCAAAAGTAGTTTTTAAAAAATTTTATATCGAAAAAGCATAAGAAAATAAATTATAATTCTTGTTATTTTATAATAAACATTAATTTCTGTTTTTCTTTTTTGAAGAAAGTAATTTTTATTGAAAAATTTTATCCTATCGAAAAAGAATTTCCTTCATTTGAACTTGGTTCAGAAATTGGGAATTATTATTTTTAATTTATTTGTTTATTTTTTTAATAAATATGACCGTTTACTTGTAAATAGAGAAAAATAATTTTTTATTTTTTTTCTATTATTAATTATTCATTTTCATTTGTCTTTTTTTTCAATAAGAAACTCGACCAAACGATTTAGGTTTATTATTTATTTATTTTACTATTTATCATTTTGTTAATTAATATTTTATTTTCAGAGGCTTACAGACCGCCAATGTTCCGCAGTGGACAAGATAAAAACGCTTATAGCCTTGGAAAGTATAATAATTTTCAAGAAGTATTTGGAGACAATACACGTCTCTGGTTCCTACCAATTTTCACTAGGTGAGCATTTTTTTCGTTTGTTTTTTTTTAAACTTTTTTTCTTTCTTTTTTTTCTTGAATTATATATAATAGTATATATTTCGCAAGAAGAATTTTTTTTTATCCCTGAAAGATTCCAATATTTCTCTAAGAGAGTTTTTAAGTAATTATTGACGCATAAAAGTATCGCAAACGATCTAGAAAATATTTTATTCTGTAAAAATTTCATTCATAGTTTTATTATTTATTTTCTTTTTTTTTTATTAATAAATTATTAAAATTACGAACTATCGATAAGAAAAGAAAGAATAATTGATTGAAAACCTTTTGATATTTTACTGGTTAAAATTTCGAGGTAAATTTTATAAAGTTTATTATGAAGTTAATATTTAAATTGTCAAATATTTAAAAAATTATAATTATTTTTTATTGGTAAATTTAATTATTGAGTTTCATTTTTTAATTAAATTGTTAAATTTAATTATTAAGTTTCGTTTTTCAATTTAATTGTTAAATTTAATTATTAAGTTTAGTTTTTCAATTTAATTGTTAATTTTAACTTTTGAATTTCATTTTTGAATTTAATTTCTAAATGTTAAGTTTAAAGAAAGATAAAATTTATTCTTTAGTTTCCGATTGACACACGATTTTTGAACGGTTCGTTATTTTTTTTTTTTGTCTCAGAAACAAATTGGTTCTCGTTTGGATAAAGCGGATATATAAATATCAATGTGTTTCTAATTTTAATTCGAGTCCTTGAATCGTTTAGTTTTTTCTTCTCAAACAATATAAATATCAATCGTATATTGGAATATTGTAATTCTCAACGTTTTGAAAACAATGGCTCGCGCGACCTCCTTTTCAAATAAGTACAACTTAGTTTTGTTTGAAAATTTAATTATTTATAGAATAGTAAAATCTGTTAATATAGAGAATTTATTGGAAAATTTCACAGTGACGAGCCAATTGCACAATACCGATTATTGAAATTTGTATTTGTTTTATTAATTTTTTCGTTTTTTTTCGTTAATAATAATAATTAAATAGTCGATTGGTTGTTTGCTGAATAAATCAGTAATTTATTTACTTATTAATTTATTTAATCTACTTAATAATCAATTTACTTAATCTGCTTAATAATTATTTATCAAAATTAATTATTTCGCAATTGATTATTCTAATTATTCACTAAACAGTGAATAATTATTTAAACAATAAATTAATTCTTAGGGAATTAATCAGTAACTAAGTAATTAATTACTTACTAAATAATTATTCTTCAAACAATTAATTACTAATTAATTCACTTAACAGTGAATATTTATTGAGTCAATAATTGTAATGTTTAGTGATCATTTATGTCGTAATTAATTCTTTAGTGAATTATTATTAAGTAAATAATTAATTATTTAGTAATTAATTGTTTAGAGATTAATCATTTGGAAATTAATTGTTTAGAAAATTATTATTTAGTAAATAATTAATTGTTAAGTGATTAATTATTTGGTAATTAATTGTTTAGTGAATAATTGTTTAGTAAGTAATTAATTACTTAATGATTAATTACTTAGTTATTAATAACTTAGTTACAAATTAATTTCCTAAGAATTAATCTATTGTTTAATAATTAATCACTAATTACTTAGTCGATTCGATAATGATAAAAAATTGAAAATTGAGTGCAATTGATTACGTTTCGTTGGAGTAAAAATTTTAAATTCGTAAATAGACACGGGATATTTTTTTACTCTTTCTCTTTCTCTATACCCACTTTCTCCCTCTCTCTTTCTCTTTCTCTTATATTCTCTCCCTAGATAGTCGATTTTTGCTTTGCAAATATTTAGAATAAGAAATTTTTAATTCTTGAGTATTAAAAGTTTAGTGAATCTTTTTTTAGCAAATTTGGAATCGATAGTCGACTGGAAGTTTTGATTATATTGTGAAAAAAATTTTTGTTTCTTGCAAAAGGACCAACAATAAAAGAAGAGTAAAACAAAACAAAAAGAAAAAAAAACCAGCAACATTTTTCGATAAAAAAGGGTCATTTTTTGTTTCTTTGAAAATGATTATTAATGTCTCAATGTTTATGATCATAAATGTTTCGCTTCTACAGCACTAGCATTTTATCGCTGGTCATTTGCACAGCATTTTTCATTTTCATTTTTTCTTTATTGAATTTTCATTTATTTATTTATGTATTTTGTCTTTGATTCTATCTTTTTTCTTCTTTTTCATTATTTTTATTTTTATTTATATTTTTAATTTATTATTATTTCTTGTTTTTCTGTATTTTTGAATTTATTCTTTAATTTGTTATTTTCTTTATTTATGTATTTATTTATTTATAGTGAAACTTAATTTATTTTGTCAAAATAGTTTCTTTTTTTATTTTTCTTTTTGTGTTTTTATTTATTTTTTTCTATTTTTAATTTATAATTTTTTAGTTTCAACAGTTTTTAATCTATTCTGGTTTACCTTTGTTTAAAATTTGATATTTTATTTATTAATTGTGATATTTAATTTATTTCTGAAAAAAATAATTCTTTCTTTCGTTTCTTAAACTTTTCTTTCTTTTTTTTGTTCTGTTTATTGTCAAAAAAGTTTCTTTCAACTTTTTTCTGTTTAAAAGAATTTCTTCCTTTTTTTTGGGTGTTTTTATTCGTGAAAAATGTTCAATATTGATCTTCCGCAGTTATTATTATTGTCGATTTCAAAATAATTGTGCATAAATGTATATTTAAAGGAGAAAAATTGTTTTGAGTGCTTGACGATTTATTTCTAGAATTTTTATATATATATATATATATATATATATATATATATATATATATATATATATATATATATATATATATATATTTGCATCTTTAGCATTTTTCTGTAGACGTGACACTTTTTTTTAGTGTGGGGATTTCTTGTTTTATTTATTTATTTTGTTTAATTTTTCTTGTGTTTCAACTTCATTGAAATAATTTTAAAAATAAAACTTTATACTTTTTGAAAATATTTAGTAATTCAGTAAACGTTTGAACTATAAAAGTAAGAGATAATTCTAAAATTATTCTCTAAATGAATAAAAATATCTAATAATTTTTTTCTTTATCAAGAATTTTATTTTTATTTTTATCGGATAATTTATTCTTTTTATTTTTTTTTAATGGAATAACTTTTTTTGTTTCTTTTCTAAAAATAATGACTTATTTTTGTATAGAATAATTTTTTTTATTTTGTATTTACAATTTTAGTTTATTAAATAATGAAAATAAAAATATTTTTCTCTTATGGAATATTTCTTCTTCTTTTCTAATAGAATTTTTTTTACAATTTCAGTATAGTAAATAAATAAATAAATAAATAAAATCAAGTAAATATAAATAATAGGGAAAATAATAAGTATTAAAAATATTGTAATTTTGAAGTTGAAACGCATGTACAATTTTTTTTTGTTTATTTTATTATTTATTTTTTTTCTGAAAAAAAAATTGGAACGGAATTTATATTTTTTTTCGCGAAAAGAAATTGAAATGGAATTTATATTTTTTTTCGCAAAAAAAAGTTGGAACGGAATTTATATTTTTTGTTCTCAAAAAAGAAAGTGGGAAGGAATTTATTTTTTATTCAAAACGAGAATTGTAGTGCAATGAAATTGTAGAGAGCACGTTTTTAAAATAGGGTTTTTTTTTGGAACAAATGTGTTTTAGTCTTGGCAATGGAGTCAACTATCCACTTCGCCTACAAGACGATGGTGCCCCGAATTCATACAACTCGATGGGCAACACTCAAAACAGGTCAGAAATCCTTAGAGATAGAGAAATACCATAATTCGGATTTTTTTCTATTTATTTTTCCACTGAAAAGAAAAATTATTAAATAAAAAGGGTAAAAAAAAGTTTAGTGTCACAATTGATACTTATCTTTTTTGTTTTTTATTTTTCAAGTATTTTTTTCTAAAATACAATAGAAATAAATTGGCAAATTTATTTTCCAAGTTATCTTAAAATTTAAATAGTTTTAAGCTTTCATAGTAAGTTTGAAAATTTATTTGAAAATTTATTTTCAAATTATTATTCAATTTATTTTCAAAAATTATTTTTTATATTAAAATTTATTGTTTCAAGTGAAATGTTATTTTCAAAAAAATTCTAATTTTTATTTTTCTAATTTTTTTTTCAAGTAATGTTTTGAATCTGCATAATGAAGACTTAATTATTTTCGAGATGAATTTTGATTATTCTCAAGAAAAAAGAGATTTCCAATTGTTTTGAACAAAAATTTTTGTCATTTTTATTTAGAATACTTGAAAATTGAATTATTAAAATTTATTAAAAATTAGAATTATTTCTGAAAATGCATATTTTTTCCAGAATGATAATGGTTTTAAAGGAAATAATTAGAAAAACAAATTATTAAATTATTTTCGATAAACAGAGAAATATTTTCAGAAAAATAATTAATTTTTTTTAGATGAGAAAACATTTTTTTTGAAAGGGAATTTTTTATTTGAAAATAATGATTTTTACAAAATTTGCTTTGTACTCGTGAATTTGAATAAATAACTTAAAAATTATTATTACTATTAGCAAATAATTATTATTACAATAATAATAATTATTTGAAAATCATTATTACTACAAAAACTATTATTTGAAAATAATTATTATTATTGCACAATAATAATTTAATTAATTTTAAATATTAAATTAAAATTATTATTTTAAATAATTATTATTAGAAATTATTTCTTATTTTTAAAAGTAATTGTTAATTAGATAATAAATGTTATTTAAAAATATGTATTGTTAGAAAAATATTTCTTATACAAAAAAAGTATTTTTTTATTTGTGAAAAATGATTTTTGGTCTCGAAAATATACTATTGTCTAGATTAAAAAACAAAAAAAAAAGAATCAAGAGAATTTGAAATTTTGTGATTGTATTTCTAAAAAGTGATTTTGTACGTACATAGATTTATTGTTTGCATGTGCATGTCATTCATCCTGATGTGTTTGGCTTGTTTTTAGAAAAAAAAATTCAGATGTTTTTTTAGTACCTCTTGTAAAAATAGATTTTTTTTTGAAAATTTTTCCGTATTTCTAGGAGGTAGAAAAAAACAGTCTGGAGAATGCTTTTCTATACTTTATGTGTATAATTCAAATCTTATCATAATTCTTATTTTACAGCTCATTAAAATTTTTTTATTGTCATTTATATATGTGCTTCTAGTTTTCTAATCATAGAATTGAGCGCAAAGCTGGTTTTTTTTTTAATACTAAAACTTTAGTTTCTCGCTTTTTTTTTGTTGTTAAAAAACCATTTTTTTAAATTGAATTTTTTTTTAATAATTTCGCATTATTTTACTATGAAAGAAATATTTACTATTGATAAATATTTCTATAATGTTTCTTTTTCTGATCAAATTATTTATTATAGTTATTTTTAATACAAAAAGAGAATTTTCTATTTTTTATTACGAATAAAAATAATTATTTCTGAATAAATAAACAGATAAATAAATAATATTTTAATTAACAATAATTATTATTAATAATTATAAATAATTACATTATTATTAATATTATTATAATAATTATTGTTACTATTATTATAATTATAAAATACTCATTATTAATAATCGTTTATTTGATAATAATAATAATTATTATTATAATAATCGAAATTGATTAATTTATTATTAGGTAATAAATAATTATTGAGAATAATTTATTTGACAATAATAATATAAATTAATTAATTTTATTATTGGTAAATAATTATTATTGATAATGTATTTGAGAATAATAGAAATTTCTTAATTTATTATTATTAATAATAAATAATTACTATTGATTATAATAATTTATTTAATAATAATAGTAAATATGAATGAATTTATTATTATGAATAATTATTAAACAATTGTTAAACTGTTATTTAATAATAAATTAGGTATTTAAATTGTTGGTTTAAAAAATTGCAACTAAATTTTAGTGAATTAATTTTTTTCTTTACTTCAATAAAAACAAAATTGCATTTCTTAGGAATAATAATTGAAATTACAATTAAGAAATAAAAAAAAAGAAAAAGGTAAAAATTTGTTGAGGAAATTAGGAAGGTTTCTTATATTATAGGATATTTTCGGGGAAAAGGGAAAAGAAAATTATTGTCGAGAGGCGATATAATGTTTTTGAACTGAGCTTGAAAGTAGAATAAATTGACGTTGAGATCTTTTTTTCATTTTTGTTGATATATTATAGATAGATATTAATAAGTTGTATAATATGTGATGCGCTCCCAAGAAAGGTACCTATAAGAAGCAAACGAATTATAGGTTATGTTCGAGTTAGATTTATCTTGATTAAAAGTTAATTTTTAATTATTTGAATTTGAAACCAATATTCATTGAATATTTTGAATATAGTGAAGACTTGAAGACCAACAATTTTTAATTAATAATTGATTCTCTTTCTGTATTTTTACTTACAAAATTTAAAACATAACCTCAAATTTTTTCCGTCTAATGGAGCGTTCAGACCTCTGCAGCCTGTCTGTCTGCCTGCAGGTTGCCATGGTGACGTACAAGAGTAAGAGAGTAAGGAAATTCAAATTTATTACACCTTCTCCCTTACTCTTATTGCTTCTGGCTGCGCAGCCAGACAGCCTGCAGAGGTCTGAATGCTCCTTTAGGTATATACCTTTCTTGGGAGCGCGTCACATATTCTAGAATTTCAAAAATCATGTAGACGCTCATCGTTCCTATATTTGAAAATCATGTGGATGCATGATCTCTTCTTTTATACTCGATCCAAGACTCATCTCTTTCTCTCTCTCTCTCTCATTCTTGCGTAAAAAAATTCTTTTTAAATATAGTAATTTATTGCAATCCCGGAGGTATTGTGCATCTGGTTCTTACGATTTTTTTTATTTTTATGTATTAATATTGTATTTTATTATTATGATCAGTGACGTAACTATTTTCTCCATTTATATTATTAATTAATTTTATATTTCAATTATTATATCATTTTTATCAATTATATTTTTATAATTACAATTTTTATTATTATTTATATATATACTAGATTATTATCAGTTTTTTCTCCCTTTCTTTTTCACTCGGAAACAATATTTAAATGTCGAGTTTTTATTATTAGAGTAAATAATTGATTTTTTTTATCAACGAGAGATTTTTATTTATAGTTTTTTACATTTTCATAATCTATTTCTGAACTCGTGTAAATGTATTCTTTCCTTTATTTTGTAGAGAATTTATTTTTTTAGTTTTTTTAATTCCAAATAATTTTTTTCTTTCAATTTTTGGAGAAATTTTGATATAGTTATAGGTTTAAAAATTTGAAAAAGTTGCACAAAAAAGAATATTTGTAATTAAGTAATTAAGTACTTAATTAGTTATGTAATTTAATTTTTTTTTAATATTGTTTAATTTATTAAATGCTTAATTAACTAACTAATTATATGAATTATATTAAAAATTATTATTTAGTTAGTTATTATTTTTGATTAGTTAATTAATTAGTCAATTAAGTATTCAGTCACATAAGTAAATAATTAATTAATTATTTGAGTAATTAATTCTTAATTAAAACCGTAGAAAAAAATTATTTACCCCAGGGCTCGAACCAGTGAAAGTATTTAAAAATACGGATTTTAGGTACGGACCAAAAATGAAAAATTATGGATTAAACTAACTAAAATTCTTCTTTAAATCAACTATTTTGGGGCGGTATCAATTGGCCAAAATTCAACTGTATACAGGAAAACTGCACACATTCAAGTGCACATGGGAAAACTGTATACAAGAAAATTAAAAAAATAAAATCATTAAATTAAATTTAAAAATTGTACAAATTTAAACTGCATACCGGTAAACTGACCACAGGAAAACTGCACAATATTAAAAATTGCAAATTTTAATAAAAAAATGAAATTAATTTAAACTTTATACAGTTAAACTGACCTCAGGAAAACTGCACAAAAGCTTATTTTTAATAAATTTAATAGAAAATAAGCTTTTGTGCAGTTTTCCTGAGGTCAGTTTAACTGTATACAGTTTAAATTAATTTCATTTTTTTATTAAAATTTGCAATTTTTAATATTGTGCAGTTTTCCTGTGGTCAGTTTACCGGTATGCAGTTTAAATTTGTACAATTTTTAAATTTAATTTAATGATTTTATTTTTTTAATTTGCTTGTATACAGTTTTCCTTTTAATAATTTTCCAAAAAGATCTTTAACAATTTTCAAATCCATTTGTTTACAATATTCAATTTTACGAAATTTCAATTATTAGTAAATTCTTTAATTAAATATATTTATTAGAAAATAAAAACTTCAAATAATACAAAAGTATAATTCAATTAAGGCCTTGGATCCAATAACTCGCCCGACGCTCGAAGGCACGCGCTAATACCAGTCGGGTAGCAGTGAGTGGCCCAGAGGCGCTCACTGCTCACTGACTACTGGCAGTTGCGCGTTCCTCCGAGCGTCGGGCGAGTTATTGGATCCAAGGCCTCAATTAAACTTTTTCAAAAAAATTAATTTCAAAATTCAATTACTTCTAAAAATTCGCGCTATAATGCTTTTAATATTCAATTATTATCTAAAATTGGAACTGAAATTCATTTTTAAATCAATTTTTATTAAAAAATTTTACTAGAATTCAATTATTTAAATATAAAAATAAATAATTTTTTGAATTTTTGAATGTTTCTTAAATTTCAATTCTCATTCGATTAAAATTATATTAAAAATAATTGAAATTCTGCAATGAGTTTTATTATTTATGAAAATAATTGAATTCCTAAGAAGAATTTTATTTTTTTTGAAAATAATTTGCTTGCGAATAATAAATAAATGTAAATAAATTATACGATATAATTTGGAGAATTTTAGAGAAATTACAAATGATTGCAGAAATTCAAATATTTTTAAAAGTAATAAAATTCTTCGCAAAAATTCAATTATGTTCAAAAATTTTTTTAAATTCTCGTCAAAATTTCAATTATCTTTAGAAATATTAAAATTCTTCTCAGAAATTCAATTATTTTCAAAAAATCTAAAAAACATTGTCAACATTTCAATTATTATATTTATAAATAAATAGCAAAATTCAATTATTTTCAAAAGTTTTATTAAAATTCATTACAAAATTTCAATTATTTTCTAAAATTTTAATAAAATCCATTGCAAAATTTCAATTATTTTTAAAATTAATAAAATTCTTCGCAGAAATTCAATTATGTTTAAAAATTTTTTTAAATTCTCGTCAAAATTTCAATTATCTTTAGAAATATTAAAATTCTTCCCCGAAATTCAATTATTTTCAAAAAATCTAAAAAAATGGTCAACATCTGAATTATCTTTATAAATAAATAGCAAAATTCTTCGACAAAATTCAATTATTTTCAAAAAATTTAATAAAATCCATTGAAAAATTTCAATTATTTTCAAAAAATAATAAAAATTTCACAAGAATTTCATTAATAACAAATTTTTTTTATAAATTTCTTCGCAATCATTCAACTATTTTCTTAAATAATAAAATTTTTATGGGGATTCAATTATTTTCGTAAATAATAAAATTCTTTTTAGGAATTAAATTATTTTCAATAGAATTTTAATTGAATTCCTCGAAGAAATTCTTAAAAATTTTATTTTAATTATTATTATTATTATAATTATTAATTATTAAAATCTTAGATTATAATAATTGAATTCTTTCGAAGAATTTTATTAAAATTTTTAAAAGTAATTGAATTCCTGTTAATTTTTTACAAGAATTCAATTATTTTTGAAAATTTTAATATAATTCTTCGCAAGAATCCAATTATTTTTATAAATAATAAAATTCAATGCAGAATTTCAATTATTTTTAATACAATTTTAATCGAATTTCTTGAAAAATGTCATTATTCTTAAAAATTTTATTAAAATTCGTTGATAGAATTCAATTATTTGAAAATTTGTTGATAACGATTCTTCATGGGAATTGAATTTTAAGAAACGTTCAATTATTCAATAAATAATTTATTTGCATTTTTACATTTAAATTTGTATTTAAATAATTGAATTCTAGTAAAATTTTCTAATTAAAATTGATTTTCATTTAATAAAAATGAATTTCAGTTAAAATTTTAGATAATAATTGAATATTAAATGCAATAGAGGGTGAATTTTAAAAAATAATTGAATTTTGTAATTAATTTGTTTAAAAAAGTTTAATTGAGTTTTTTTAATATTATTTTTAATTTCTATTTTCTAATATTTATTTAATTACAGAATTTACGAATAATTGAAATTTCGTAAAATTGAATATTGTAAAGAAATGAATTTGAAAATTGTCAAAGAAAACTTTTCGAAATTTTTTCGAAAATTATTAAAAATAATCGATATAAAGAAGAATTTTAAATAAAAATTCTTAAAAATAATAATTGAATTGATAATGATTTTAATTATTATTAATTATTATAAAACATTAAGAAATAGATGACTTCGAGTCGAAGACTCGGAGTTATCGATTTCTTCATGTTTTATAGTTATAAAAAATTGAATTTCTAGTTTTAAGTAAAACATTATCTTATTTGATTCAGCCTGGTTCTATTTTTGTTAGTTGGTCCGTAAATGGTCTGTAATTTTTAATTTTTGGTCCGTAAAGTCCGTATTTTTAAATACTTTCACTGCTTCGAGCCCTGTATTATAAAATTTCTCTTAGTGAAAAAAGTAGAATAAAATTTCTTTTTCTAAAACAATAGAGTAAAATAAAATTTTTTTAACGAAAAAAGAGAATAAAATATATTTGTTTTAGTGAAAAAAAAAGAAAGTAAATTTCTTTTTGTTAAAAAAAGGAGAGTAGAATAAAATTTCTTTTTGCAAAAAGAAAGTGAGTAAAATAAATTTTTTTTTTTTAAATAGAGAGTATAATAAATTTGCTTTTAGTAAAAAGAGTAAAAGAAATAAAAAGAAAAAAGTAGAAGAATAAAAAGAGTAAAATAAAAAATTTCTTTTAGTAAATAAAAAGAGTACAAATAAGTAACAAATTTTTTTAGTAAAAAAAAAATAGTTACGTCACTGAATTTTCTTTCCTTTTTTTTGTATATATTTATTTTTGTTTAAAAGAAAATTGCAATCGAATAGTATTGGGGTGTATAAATGGGGTTTTGCAGCTTTGGCGATGGGATTTCCTTCCCCGAGAGGCTCGCCGATGAAGACACCCACACGCTTCTCGGCGTGGAGGTTCAACGGTGGGGAGAGGAGACCGAACTCGACTCTCCACCTCTCTCCTCCAGGTCTCGTGAAGGTATTTTGTAGTCAGAACCTCGTTACCAAGTTACCTTTCACGAAAAAAAAAAAATACTTTCCCCTCCTTGACTCTTTGTAAAATAATAATGTAAAATTTTTTTATTTCAATTTTTTAATAATTAAATTTTTTATTTAATTATTTTGTTTATAATATTTACAATTAATTACAATTTACAATTATTGTTCATTGTTTTAGAAAACAAAAAGAATTAGCACTGAAATGTTTTGCAAAGTATAATTGGAAAATTTTTTTTTATGGAAAAAAGTTTTTTTCATTAAAAAAGCAGTTTTTATTTTTCCTTTTTTTATTAAAAAAAAACTTTTTTTTAATTGACAAAACCATTTTTCAATTTTTTAAATTAAAAACAGATTTTTTTTACTTGAAAAATACCTTTTTTCAATTTTATTTCTTTTTATTTTCTCCAAGACTTGTTTTTATTTTTATTTTTTTGTTTTTTCAGAATTGTCAATTTCTAGTCAATTAATAGGTAACATTTTTATTGTAATTTTATTCCTCTCCTCCTTCTCCTCCTCTTATTGTGTATTATAATTCTTGCGTAATTTAGTTTTATTGACTTTGTATATTTTTTTTGTTTTTTTTTATACTTATAATTGAGAAACTGAGTTGTGAAAATGCGGAGATAACGGGTATTAATTTTTTGTTCTTTCCTTTTTTAATTATAATATAAACTATTTTGTAATAGGAAAACTAAGATTTAATGATATACGAATTTCGAGAATAATTTTTCGCAATAATTATTTTCCAGGAGAAAAATTGAAAACAAAAGTAGGAGAAAATAGATAATTTTCGTTCTGGAAATTTAATTCTTTGAAAATTAGAATATAAGGAATATTTTTTAATTACTATAATTAGAGAGAGAAAATTCGTACCTAATCAGAAAAATTGTAGAAAAAGAAATTGGGATGAAAAAAATTTTTTTTGTAGAAAATTACAAAAATTTGTTTCCTGACTGAATTTTTTTTTATAAATAATTTTTTTAATTAATTATTATAAGTAATTTTTATAATTAATTTTTTTATTTTTTTTGTTAATTAATTAAAGTACAATTTTTTGCATTTACTTTTAGAGAATGAAAATATGACTGAAGTTTCATTATAGTGAAAGTTGGACTAATTTTTCTCATTATTCTAGTAAAAAATTTGTTATTTAATAAATATAGTTTATAATATAAAAAGCACGTTTTGAAAATTATTTTTTGCACTGAATTTTTGCTTTTTATATTCCAGTAGTTTTTTTTTCTCTTCTTTGGTTTGAAAAAAACATTTTTTCTAGACAATACAGAAATTTTTTTTTTAGAATAGAATTTTACTTTTTTAATTTGTAGAAAATTTTCGAAAATAAATGTAATTTTTAATTCTTTCATTATCATTATTATTATTGTTAGTCATCTCAAAAAAAAATTGTGACGAATAAAAATTCTTCGAATAATGAAAAATTAATGGTTTTTACTCTAAACGAAAAAAAATCCTAGTTTTGTAAATTTGCAATTAAAAAAAGCAAAAAAGGTATAAAAAGACAAAAAGCAAAAAAAGTAGAAAAAAAATTTTAAAAACAGAAAGAAAAAATTAAATTAAGAGACGAAATAATGTGAAAGTTTAATTGTAAGGTGTAACTAAAGGAAAATAAAATAAAACTGTAAATAAAAAAAACTACAAAGTGAAAAATAAAATATAATTTTGTTCAATTAAATAAAATAAATTCATCATTTTTTTCTAGATTTTGATTTTTCTCGTTTCTTTTTGCAAGTAAATTAAAGTTAAAAGAAAATTTGTTTAGAATATAAAACGTAATTTTTTAATTACTTACTTAAAAATATTTAAATGAATAATATTTGATTTTAAATAAATACAGTTTTTTAAATTTAATTTTAATACAATTATTCATCCTTTTTTCAAATTATAAAAAAAAGCTGAGATTTTGAGAAAAAAATAAATTTTTCTTTTTATTAAAATTTAAAAATAATTTAATACGGAAAAATTTTAATTTATTACTAAAACTTTTTTTTTAATTAGAAAAAAAAACCGAAATTTTGAGAGAGAACAAATTTTTTTCTCTTTATTAAAAATAATTTAATACCTACAAAAATTATTTATTACTGAAACTTTTAAATAATTTTTTCCTTTTTTAAATTAAAAAAACAGCTGAAATTTTGAAACAAAAAATTAAACTTTTTACTTTATTAAAAACAAAAAGGCCAGTTTGTGTCGATAATAAATTGACAGAAAAAAGAATTTGAAATGATTGAAGTGCAGTAACCGCTTTGTGGCAAAATATGCAGCATTTTTTTTTTAACGACTAATCGGCAATAAAATTATTGCAAAAAGAATTTTTATCCAATTAGCAAAAAAAAATACATGTCATTCTTAGGTCTGCTTTAGAGGAAATGAGTATGGTACAGGAAGCTACTATATTGGCTCTTGGTGCTGGGTAATAATTTTACAAAATATTTATGGTTTTAATTTAAAAAAAAAATAATATCGCTTTGAAAACAGTTTTAATGCTTAACAAAAAATTGCTAATCTTATACAAATTTTGAGATGTCTACCAAAAGAAAATTTTTTTTGGAGACTTATAAATATTTTTCTTTATATAGTTATTAGTATATCGCATATTTTTATTTTTGTATCTATTTTTTATTTTTTATCTCTGACACTTTTAGCTAATTTTTTTTCGTTCATAAATAAACAATTGTTTTTTTTCTGTAATTTCGCATTTTTTTGCAATCTATTTTTTAATTTGGATTTTGGAGAAAAATATATAGAAAATATTGCACAAGAATTATTTATTTACTTATTGTAATATATATATATATATATGTATAATATTTGAGTCTAATAATTTCTTTATTTTTTTAAATTAAAATTTATTATTTAAATAAATCATTTTTTACTTTATTTATTAATTTTTTAATTAATTAATTTATTTATTACCTATACAATTTTATATATTAATTTCAAGAAATATATATATATATATATATATATATATATATATATATATATAGGTATTTTGGGAGACATTTGGTGTTTGGACTAACTTTTTATATAATATAGAAAAAAGTAGAATTAAAAATGGTTGAAAGCATGATTGTTTTGTAATTTATTTTTTGTTTTTCCATTTAATTATTTTTTTGTTTCTAATACTTAGTAATAATATAACTTAATAATTAATTTTTATTACTTAGTAATGAAATAATTATTTAAGTGAATAATGAATTAAGTTAACTATTTAAGTATATAATTAATTAAGTTAATTAATTAAATAATTAAAAGTTGATTATTTAAGTAATTATTTAATTTATTAATAGTTAATTTGGGTGTAAATAACTTTCTCTACGGAATTAATTATCTCTTTTTTTAAATAAAAAGTAGTTTTTTTGAATTAATTTCTAGCAAAGTGTTAGTTTTTTTTATTTTGTATAAAACATAATAATAATAATAATAATAATAGTTTTAATATTAAAACCAAAATGAAACAAAATTGTTTTTGAATATTTATATTTAGTGGAAAAATCTAATTTTACTTTGAATAATTTTTTTAGCACTGCTGTCTTAGGACCTTCAGTTGAAGTAAGTCAGCGTCTTGTGGATCCTGCCGATGTCGTCTGAGTGTCGAGATTTCAATAATTAAAATTCGATCGGAGATTGTTTTTTCTAAAAAATCTCCTCTCTGCACAAATCGTAAAAAAAATATTTCAATGCCTTTTGTCGAAATGAAAAAAAAGAAGAGGCAAATTATCATTATCAGAGTTGTGACGTTTTATTTTTCTATCAATTAACGTTGTTTTCAGTGATAAACAATATTAATTGAGAGGAAGAGAGAAAAAAAAAGAAACGAGTGAAATTATAGAAATTATAAATAGGGTCAGTTGGGGTAAATGTAAACGGAATATCTATTTTTCACGAAAAACATTCGTTTTTTTTGTTAAAAGGTAAAACGGACGGATTTCTTTTGCATGAACAAAAAAATATTGCTGCACCTGAATCGCCTAAAACTGACTGTTTACATTTACCCCGAGATTTTGAAATTTTCCTAAAATTCGGGGTAAATGTAAACACCACTGTAGTTAAGCGAGGTTTAAGAAACAAGTTATTTCAAGTATACTACTGTTTTAAGGGATGGAAAAACTGACAAAAAATTCTTCGTAGATGTGTAGTAAATCAACCAGTTGACTGATAATGTATCATATAAAATAAACAATCAACCATTACAAAATTAGTAATGTAAAAACTTGAATAACTTGAACAAATTTTAATAGATTTTTATTCAACTTGGTAAAAAGAAGTTTTTTTTTATTTTGCTGAATAAGAATCTAAAATCGAATTTTTAAATTTCAAAATGGTGAATCCAATATGGCGGTCAAACATAAAATATTGTTAAAAATTGATTGAATTTGCTTGAATCTGGCTACTCGGGGGTTTTTGAGGTCGCTGAATACGAATTTGAAGTCAAATTTTAAATTTTCAAAATGGCGGATGAACCTAAAAATATTTTTAAAAATTGATCAAATTTTCAAAAAAAATTTTTTTTTTATCAAATTTTTTTTTCAAAGAGGACTTAATTTCCTTTTCTATGTAATTTTACATTGCCAAATTAATGAAATTGTAAAATAGAAGCAAATTTATTCAATTATTTTCTTTTAAAATGTAGTTCAAGTTCTGTTTACATTTACCCCGAGTTTTCGAATTCTCGGGGTAAATGTAAACACTTAATTATTTATTAACTAAATTGACGAAAATAAAAAATCAAAGTCAATTTTTGTTAGGGCATTAATAAGGAAGAATTACATATTTTTGTTTGATTTTTAAATTTATTTTTATGCAAATGCGAGACAAAATACTGAAACAGTAAAATTTTGATTTTCAATCTTTTTTGCATTAAAAAATAACTTACACTATGGCATTGCCAATTGTCAAAATAAAATATTGGCAATACTCAGAACATCTTGTAGATGAACTGAGGTAAAAATATTGACGTCGTACTTATTTTTAAATTTGTAAATTTAGCTGAAACATCTACTGTTTACATTTACCCCAAATGACCCTAATAGATTTTTAATTAGGATATCTAATTCATGATATTATTGTGGAAGATTTCTTTTTCTTTCGATTGAGAGAGAAATTGTTCTCCCTCGACTCGATTAATTTTTTTTTTTTTTTTGTTAAATAATTAATAATTGCGGGAGTCTTATTTTTTATTCTGCTCTGTTTGTTTATTGTTGACGAAATTTATTTTTTAAGCCCGAAATATTATTAACATTAATAATAATTATTTTAAAATTGAAGAAAAAGAAAAATATTTAATATTGAAAATAATAAAAATATTAAATTGAATATTAAAATAATAAAAATTGAAATATTGGTTTCCAGTCATATGGAATTTTTTAGAAGGAATTTCAAATTTTTCTGCGCGAATTCGATAATAAAATGAAGAAAAATTAAAACTGAAATGTAAAAAAATATTGAAAATTGAGATATTAAAAAATATATAGCTATAAATTAAGAATATTAACAATAAAATTAAACTAAATAAATTAGACAAGAATTATGAAAATTTACAAAAAGAATTATTTTTGTAAAAGTTGTGCACAAAAAAACGACATACAAATTATGTAAATAATTAATTATTTGAGTAATTAATAAGTTAATAATTTTATTGGGAAATTAATATCCTTAATTAATTTTGTAGAAAAATTATTTTGAAAATATTGAATAATAATATTGAAAAATATTAAATATTGAAATACAAAATTTTTTAAAATATTTCAAAAATTATCAATTTTGAAAAAAATATTCCGTATTAAACATTTAGTATAGCTTTAAAAAATTATTTTTTGTTTTTTAAATAACCTATATGTTTTTATAATAATATAGATCTATGGGTTGATCTTGATCTTGATATTTTTTTGTTTCCTTTTCTTTTTTTGCTAACGACAATAAAAATTTTCGAAAATTAATTTGCAAGACTCCCGCATTGATGAAAATAGAATTCTAGTTAGGAAAATTGGATAAAGGTCAATAATTCCTTTCGATCTTTGACAATATGGAGATAAGAGAATAAAAGGGTAGTATATTTTATAAAAAAGAAAAAAAAACTTTCCGGATAGAGTGAAAGTGAAATTCAATTTTGCTATTTTAGAGAGAAAAAAAATTATGTTTGCTCGATCGTAAAAATAAGAGGCGAGAGACGTTTTGTTTTTTCTACAATTAAAAAATAGTTTTCTTTTTTTTTTAACTATATTGTATTATTAATTAAAATCGAGTCTCCATTTGCATGAGATTCAAGACTTTTGTAATTTATTAGGGAATTTTCCTTCACGAATTCGACAAAAAAAAAAAAAAAAAATTCTTTACGAATTCGGCAAAAAATTTCTACCCACGAATTTCGGTAGAGAAACTTTTGAAATTGAATTCAATTTGACTGGAAAATTTAATTGTACCTAATTCAAGGAAAAAAATAATTGTGAATTTGAAAATTTCTTTTTCCAAAAAATTTACTTTTCGTGCGACAATTTCTAATTTTAGTGAATTAATTTTTCTGTAACTAAATATTTTTATTTTCTGATAATATAATATGAAAAAAAGGGAAAAAATTAAATTAACCAGTCGAATTATATTTCAATGGCTTTTCGCTCTTTTTTTACGCCTAATTTTTGTATAATTTAAAATTAATTTTTAAAAGCATTTGCAAAAATATTTTTCAATATATCTTTTCACTATACTATTCTAGTAACATAGCACACATTGTACAGAAAAAAAAAAACTATTTTTTCTATTTTTGTTTTCTTTTTCCTTCTATATACATAATTATAGCAATCGATCAAATTTGTAAATAGAGAAATTAACTCGATAACTGAATTTAAAAATATTAAGCTTCTATTTTAAGTCTAGGTTTAATACAATATTGTATTTTAGTGGAAGAAGAAGAAATTGTTGGTAATGTAAGATGATGAAAATAACAGAAAAAGTAGTAGAAAAAAATTTAGAAATTTGTAAAAATGGAGACAAACTTACTTTTGCATTTTCTGTCATTTTCACGCATCTTGCGATGACGTTAATTCATTATAGACTTTTAATCAGTATTTGTAATATAAAATCTAATTTGACAATTTTTTTTTTCATGTGCAATTATTGCAAATACGTCAAAGAAAAATTTAATTGACAATTAAATTTATTTGTAATTACAACGATTTTAATATGTTAATTGACTTAAAGGATAATTTTTTGTCAAATTGACAATTTTCTGAGTTCTGATGGTAATAAAAAAAAATTATTAATATTCTATTTACTATTTTGATTCAATAATAAAATATGTAAATTATTATTTTTGACAGCGACTTAATTAGAATAATTAGTTAACAATTATATTGAATGATAATTTATATATTTTATTGATAGCAATTGTTATTGATTATTATTTGACGGTCATTATTATTTGATAGTAATTATAATTCGATATTAATTATCACTTGATAGTAGTAACTATTTTTAAATTCATAATTTTATTTTTTCCATTATTCGGTTATTGAAGAAAAAGGAATAAATCAGAATTCATTCCTGAAAATAATTAAAGAAAACAATCCGTTTTAGTAATAAAATCATCTCTTTATTATTTTTTATTATTAAAAAGAAATCCTTAAGTTAATTAATATAAAAGAAAGAATGTCCACACTAAATAGAAATATTGTTTTATAAAAAAACTCTTCACTTGGAAGTATTTTAATTAAAGTGCATAAATTAAAAAAAACATCTATTTCACAATTTTTTTTCTTCATAACATTTTGAAATATGTTTTTGCTTTTTTTCTATATAAGACAAATTTATATTTAAAATTTGTTTCTTATTTAAAATTATTTTTCTTTCTATAAATATCACACGAGAAATCACTTTTTTTTACAAATAAAAGGAAAATAATATATATTATGTACAGTTATATTTTTTCTTTTCTTTAAAAAGAAAATCCAAATCGTCTGATCCATTTGATTCCCTCAAATGTACTTGACTTTGGTTTATATTCTAGACCAACATAATCCTCGTATCCCTCTTGTTCCAATAGGGAAAATATATATTTGTAATCAATTTCGCCCGGTGTGTCTGGTTCATTTCTGTCGGGCACTTGTGCAATTTGTACGTGTCCTGGAAAAATAACGAAAAAATTGATTAATTTTAATTTAAAAATTTGAAATTAAATCTTATTTTATAGTAAATATTTTTTTCTTAATTTTCTGAATGTGAATTTTAATACTCACCAAACGTAGGGAAGGTATTCACGTATTGAGTACGTGAGATTTCCGCAAATGTGTTGCAAATGAAAAATGTCCAACATTAATCGTAGATTTGGACTGTCGATTTTTTTAATAAATGACAAACCTGGAAAATTATTTTTTTTAAAGATAAATTTAATATTTACTCACTTCCACTAATTCTATATTTATTTTAATTTCAGTGACTAAATATACATAAATATAGTTAATTTTCAATTATTTTCTTTTCTATAAAAAATTATTAATATATGAAAAAAATATATAAAAAATTAATGATGGTATTTAAAAAATAATTTTTGTATTTAAAAATAATTTTTATATTGAAACTGTTAAAATTGTTCACTACCTTTATCGAAACTGTTCATGTAATAATTTGGTACAGTTTGAGAATTAATAGGTTCTATTAAACCAATAATATTTTCCTCCTCGAATCTTTTAACAGCGTACCTAAGATTATTTTCGTAAGCCTCGTCATTTCCTTTTGTTAATACTTCCACTTTACCCGACATTACATGAATCCTGTAAATTTAAAATGCGGAAAATTTAATTTACATATATTAAAGAAAATGTAATTTAAACACACCCCTCCTCAAGCGCCGTAAAGTTATACAAAAAAGGATCCAACTTCAGTCAACGGAAACTTGTAGCATTAGGCTTATATTTTTCAAATTTTCAAACTGTGAAATTGCCCCAGCTCCTATATTCAAATAAAACGAATTTCCGTAACTATCCCAAAACATAATCTGGAAAAAACCAATTTTTTAGGTTTGGACAATTATATGAAAAAATATTTTGTGCTGTTTTATTAATTTTGAGTGGAAAATTAGTATTAGCATGAAAATAGAAAACAGTTTAAAAAACTTTATTTACAAAAGGAAAAATCAATTGAATCGTAAATTTCGAAAAGGGCTCAACTCGGATTTTTTCAAATTTCACTTTTTTGCATTATTAGGGGATAATGGGGTAACCCCGAACACTAAAGCTTTTTGGTTTTCAAGTTTTTTAAAAATAGGAAATAAAAAACTGAGTCAATATTTTAAAAATAAAAGTTAAGAGAGTGGTCCTAAGTTGTCCGTGGGCCTAAGTTGGACACCCTGCGATGGTATACTGGACGAATTTATAATTTTGTGGTGTGATATATCGATAAACCATGATATAATTTATGGACTTAATTATAATCTAAGATTCTTCTACGCATTATGAGGACAATATATTGTTTACAAAAAAAATTTAATTTTTCTTATTTTTTTGAGATCAGCTACAAGAGATAAATAATTAAAAATTTATAAATCAGTGTGTGCTTTAGTTTCTTTTATTTAATGTTGTAATAAGAGGTTCTGTTGATTTTTTAATTTAATTTTTTTTATTAGCGTAATAATTTGAAACTTGTAAAAATCTACAGAGGTCCAAAGTTGGCCACCTATTATTTTTGTTTGTTTTTATTTATGTTTTGTTTCTTTTTAGTGTTTTTCATCACGAGAAAGACCGTGAAAGTGTAACGTAGGAATTAAACAAAGACAAAAAACAATAGAAAATACAAACTACAAAAACGCCAGTCTCTGCAGCCATCCATCAGTGCAAGTAAATAAAATAATGCTTCATTTTCTAAACAAAAATAGTTAAATAATGCTTATTTATTCTCCTAAATGTATCAAATTTGTCAAATTTCTGCGTAACTGAAAAGAATATGCATTTTTTCCTTACGTTCAAGCGAAAAAATGTGGTGGCCAACTTAGGACCGCTATTTCTGAAATGTCAAAAATGCAACTTTTCACTATTTATTGTATTAAGACTACAAAAGCCATTCTATAACGTTTTAAATACCACAAAATTATAAGAAAACGATCGCTGAACACAATTATATACTTGTTGACTTGATTAAATTCCATTTTGTTACTATTTTCGAACTGTAAAATTAAAAAAAAAAACGAGTTGAGCCCTTTTCGAAATTCACGATTCAATTATTTAAAAAAGTTTTTTTTGAGAAATTGGATATTGGTTCACAAACATTTGATCTTACAGATTCAACATAAGTACATTTATTCATACATAAATACATATTTACAAATTTTGTAATGGTTCATCCATGTCTCATAGTTAAATAACCAGGACAATTCTACAACTGACTTATGAAGTTGTATCGCGTATCATTCATCTCCAATGAACTTATGTTGAATCTGTAAGGTTAAATGTTTGGAAAAAGATAGGAGAGAGTAGGCTTCATTAAACCAGCATCAACAGTGAACCACTTCAATTTTCTGAGAAATGACTGAGGGAAATTTGTTCTTATTTAATATATAAGTTAGTTTTACTGAAACAAACTATGTCCAAAAATTTCGGGCACGTAGGTTTATTATTTATAAAGAAAAACTAAAAAAACTGTTTTTCACGTACAAAACAAAAAATTTTGTGGAAATATAATCAAGTTTTTTTTTAAATAGGAAGTTTTAAAAATTAATAAGCTTGTGATTTATTTCGCTTAGGGTGTCAACTTCAATATTCGGATGTAATAAAGAATTTTAACTCTTACATAAATTTATTATAAACAATTTTTGTTGTGAATGTCATGTGAATACAGTGAGTGCGGCATCATTGAACCACCCGAAAAAGCAAAGAATTTTCAATTTTAAGAGTTGTAAAGTTGTCTGCTCTACTAATTAGTAAGAAAAATACTGGAAGACATGCTTTTATCACAATTGTCAACGTGATAAACTTAAACTGTCACTTTTGCTACCTAACCTGACATTGAAATATATTAATCTCCTATATTAACAAATAATAATTATTTAACAATAATTTTCTATTTTATTGAGTAAAAAATAAGATTTTTTACAATGTGTAAGTGGAAATATTATTTTTGAAGTAAATTGTAGTATTTTATTAGAGGTGGTTCAATGTAGACACAGATCCTTCTAAATTAGAAAAGTGTAACTTGGTAGAAAAAAATTAAATTTCATTATTTAATCATAATAATTTGTGTTTGTAACGTGTGTATTAACTAAAGGAGTACTTCAGCTTAATTTTGATACAAAAACCTGATCGAAATTTGTAAAATTTAATTAGTTCTTGGACTTTATAAAATACCCGGTTCAATGTAGCCTACCCTCCCCTATCTAATTTAAAAAAAACTTTTTTAAATAATTGATTTTTCATTTTGTAGATAAAGTTTTCTATCCTGTTTTCTATTTTCATGCTAATACTAATTTTACACTTAAAATTTATAAAACAGCAAAAAATATTGTTTCTCCCTAATTGTTTTTCCTCTTTTACAACTAGCAGGTAAGTAGAACCTTCATCTACATTTATAAACTTGAAATATTCATAAACAATAGATATTTGCTTACATTTTTTGCGTTCAAACCTGAAAAATTGGTTTTTTTAAGATTATGTTTTTGGATGGTTACGGAAATTCGTTTTATTTGAATATAGGAGCTGGGTCAATTTCACAATTCGATACCTCAGTGTGATACAATCCTATCTTCTGGTAATACCTACTTTAAACTGTCCCATCTCGAGCTGATGTTTTGTATCGTGCTATCTCTAATTTGACAGATTGTGGTGTGAATAAAAAAAATAAATTACGGTACTTAAAATATTGATTACATTCAAAACAATAATTTTTTTATATTTTAAGAGATACTTTTTATCATAATATATAAAAATTTAGTGTAAATTAATAAAATTTAACCACTTAAATGCATTTAGAAAACAGCTAATACATTAACCCTACTTTTTGACAGCACGATACAAAGTATCACCTGAAGATAGGACTGTACAAAATATTACCAGAAGATAGGACTGTATTACACTGAAGTATCGAATTTGAAAATTTGGAAAATATAAGCCTAATTCTACAAGTTTTCGTTGACCGAAGTTGGATCCATTTTTGTATAACTTTACGGCGCTTGAGAAGGGATGTGTAAAGAGAAGAAAAAGTTTCCTTTATAGAAGGAAAAAAAATTTGAAATAAAATTAATTCTCTCTTTCTTTTTCTGAGTAAAAAATATTAGAGGCATAAAAAAATTTACTTCATTGGCAATTTTTTTTTAAATATAAATAAAAAAACTATAATATAAATAAAAAAAATTTGATATTATTTAAATAGATAAATAGAAAAAAAATTAAATATTTTTTGAAATATATAATTTTTCTTTTTCAAATAAAATAACTTACTTTCTACAGTCAAGAGCCTTTGCATATTGAATAGTGAGTTCAATACTGTTTTGAAAATTTTGCTCTTCTCCAGGAACGGCGGCAAATCCAAGATCACCTTTTGTAACGTCTCCTAATTTATTCCCCCAAAAAATATACATTATAAAATAATTATTATATAATATTTATAATTTTCCAAAGAAATTAAGATTTTCAAACATTTTAAATAAAACCTTTTCGAAATTCAACAACTTTCAAGACTATTATTATTGATCACTCCTAGTCGAAGACTCGGAGTGAAGTTTCTTCATGTTTTATAATAATTAAACATGACCTAGTGATAAAGTCATTATTTTACATTATAAAGAATATTGTTACTGCAACTTTTTCAAAATTGTTTTCATCATTCATTTCAATTCAATTATTATTTTCTACAATTTAAAAAAAAAATTAAAATTCTCCTTTAAATCAATTATATTTAATAATTTTTTGACAAAGTTCTTTGAAAATTTCCAAATCCATTTGTTTACAATTCAATTTTACAAAATTTCGATTTTTCTGAAATTCTTCAATTAAATATAAATTAGAAAATAAAAACAACAAATTATTTCCAAAAAAAATTAATTCTATAAAATTGTTACATAAAAGTATGAAAAATTAAAATTTTCAAAAATTTTAATTTACAACCTTTTCAAAATTCAATTATTTCTAAACATTCACGCTATAATGATTTTAATATTCAATTATTATCTAAAAATTTTAACTGAAATTCATTTTTAAATCATATTTTATTAGAAAATTAGAATTATTATTATTTTTAATTATATTAAATTATTTAAATTATTATAATAATTTTCTAATTATTATTAGAATTATTAATATTAGAATTGAATTATGTATTTAAATAGAAACTAATAAATAATTTATGAAACATTTGAATGTTTCTTAAAATTCAATTCTCAAAAAGAATTTTATTAACAAATTTTTGAGTAATTGAATTCTTTTGAAGAATTTTAATAAAATATTTAAATACATTTTTTGAAGAATTCGATTAAAATTGTATTAAAAATAATTGAATTTTTGCGTTGAGTTTTATTATTTATGAAAAAAATTGAATTGCTAAAAAGAATTGTATTATTTATGAAAATAATTGAATCTCTAAAAAGACTTTTATTATTTATGAAAATAATTGAATTATTGCGAAGAAATTTATAAAAAATTAGAAAATAATAAATTGAATTCCTGTGGAATTTTTATTATTTAGGATCAAAGTAATTAAATGTTTGCGTAGAATTTTACTAAAAGTTTTTTTTAAAGAACTGAATTCTTTTTGAAAATTTTTTAACAAAATAAATATTGAAAATCATCGAATTGATGAAAATTTTTGAAAATAATTGAAATTTTGCCAAGAATTTTATTATTTATAACATTTTCAAAGATTTTAATTTGAAACCTTTTTAAAATTCATTCATTTTTAAAAATTCACGATACAATGCTTTCAATATTCAATTGAGGGCCTGGAACGGATAACTGCCTAAAATTCATTTTTAAATCAATTTATATTAAAAAATTCTTTGAAAATTCAATTATTTAAATAGAAAAATAAATAATTTAATGTTTCCTAAAATTCAATTCTCATAGGGAATTTTTTCTATAAATTCTTAAATAATTGAATTCTTTAGACGAATTCTTAAGAATAATTAAATTTTTCGAGGAATTTGATTAAAATTTTATTAAAAATAATTTAAATTCCTCGGTGAGTTTTAATATTTATGAAAATAATTGAATTGGTGCAAAAAAATTTATGAAAAATTTTTTTTTTTTTAAATTGTAATTGAATTCATTTTAGAAAATTTTTGAAAATAATTGAAATTTTGCAAAGAATTTTATTAAATTTTTTGAAAATAATTGAAATTTTGCAAAGAATTTTATTAAATTTTTTGAAAATAATTGAAATTTCGCCAAGAATTTTATTATTTATAAAGATAATTGTAGTTTTGACAAGAATTAAAAAAATTTTTGAAAATAATTGAATTTCGGAGAAAATTTTTATTATTTATGAAGATAATTAAAATTTGGCCAAGAATTTTAATAAAAATTCTTGAAAATAATTGAATTTCGGAGAAGAATTTTATTATTTGTAAAGATAATTGAAATATTGAATTTTATTGTAACAGGCTTCACAGTGCCCCTAGAAAGTATTTTAGGGGAAATAGGGGACTGAAAATTAAAAAATAGGGGACTTTTAGGGGACCATAAAATTTGGTTAAATAAAGATAAAAATATAATTTATTTATACAGGGTTGCCACAAAAGCTTAACATTAATTTTCCCTGATTTCCAAATACAACTTTGACTTTTTCCCTGACCCTAAAGAATATTCTGATTCACTCTCAAAATTATTAGATACTCAAAAAAAAGTTCTATTAAATTTATTTAATACAAATTTCTTCAGTAAAATTATTCGAAAACATCAATAGTTTTATTTAAAATAAATATTTAATCATTTTTTTTTCATTGGAATTAGATGTTAAAAAATTTCAAATTCAAACCTTTTCAAATTGAACAACTCATAAGAATATTTAAACATTAAGAAATGGATCACTCCGAATTGAAGACTCGGAGTGATCCATTTCTTTAAGTTTTATAATAATTAAAGATGACTGACTGACAAAATCATTATTTTATTATTATAAAAATATTGTTACTGTAAATTCTTCAAAATTATTTGTATCATTTCAATTCATTTAACATTTTCTAGAATTTTTAACTAAAATTCTACTTTAAATCAATAACATCAATTACACAGCCACACAAAAAAAAATTTGTGTTCTGACCCAGAGGTCTCACTATGTGTACTTTATGTTTTTGGGGTCGCTGAATCCGAATCCGAGGTCCATTTAACCCCATCAGTTCAGGGTTTTGATATAACCCCAGAAAACCAATATGGCGGACACCTTTTGAAAAAATTCATCGGATTCGCTTGAAACTCGTTACTCGGGGGTTTTAAGGGTCGCCGATTACGAATTTGATGTCAGTTTTCAAAAATTCAAAATGGCGGACACTTTTTTGTAAAATTCTTCGGATTCGCTTGATAATCGTTACTCAGGGGTTTTTGGAGTCGCCGATTATGAATTTAATGTCAGTTTTTAAAAATTCAAAATGGCGGATCCAATATGTCTGTGTCAGCCATATTGGATCCGCCATTTTGAATTTTGAAAAACCGACATCAGATTCGTAATCAGCGATCCCAAAAACCCCTGAGTAACGATTTTCAAGCGAATCCAATGAATTTTACAAAAAAGTGTCCGCCATTTTGAATTTTTGAAAACTGACATCAAATTCGTAATCGGCGACCCTTAAAACCCCCGAGTAACGAGTTTCAAGCGAATCCGATGAATTTTTTCAAAAGGTATCCGCCATATTGGTTTTCTGGGGTTATATCAAAACCCTGAACTGATGGGGTTAAATGGACCTCGGATTCGGATTCAGCGACCCCAAAAACATAAAGTACACATAGTGAGACCTCTGGGTCAGAACACAAATTTTTTTTGTGTGGCTGTGTTATTATTCAATTAAACTTTTTGAAAAAAATTAATTCTACAGAATTGTTAGTTAAAAGTACGAAAAATAATAATTTAATTTTACGAGAAATCAACTATTTAAATACAAAAATAAATAATATTGAATGTTTCTTAAAATTTAATTTTTACGAAGAATAATTGTATTAACAACTTTTGAAAATGTATAATTTCTTTTAAGGAATTTAATTCAAATTTTAATGAAATTTATTATATTAAAGAATTTTATAACAATTTTTGAAAATAATTGAAAACTTTTTTAAGAATTTTATTAAATTTTTAAAAAATAATTGAATTCCTGAGAAGAATTTAAATAATAATTTTATTTAAATTTTTGAAAATAATTGACTTCTTGAGAAGAATTTTTGAAAAATTTTTGCCAATATTTTAATTCTTGAGATGAATTTTCCTATCTATATTTATAAAGATAATTTAATTCTTGACGAGAATTTTTAAAAAATTTTTAAAATAATTTAAATTCTGCAAAGTATTTAATTACTTTTCAAAAGAATTGAATTCTTATGATGAATTTTGATATTTATCAAAATAATTGAATTTTGGAAAAGAATTTTATTAAAATTCCTTAGAATAATTGATTTTAATGGGAAGAATTTATGCGATTTTGTTGTTTATCAAGCTTATTGAATTCTTTTGCAAAATTACTTAAAAATTTTTGAAAATAATTGATTTTCTGCGACGATTTAAATGTTATTTATGAAAATATTTTAATTATTGCAACGAATTTAATTGTTTTATTGAATAATTGAATGTTTCTTAAAATTGAATTCTTTCCTCAAGTTTTAATAAAATTTTTAATAATAATTGCATTTTTCAAGGAATTTATTTAAAATTGTATTAAAAATATTTGAACTTCTGCGATGAAAATAATTGAATTCATAAATGAAATTTTATTATTTATGAAAATAATTGAATCTTTTCGTAGAATTGTATATCAAAAAGTTTTTTCTATAATTAAATCTGTTGATAAATTTTATGAAAATAGTAAATATTGAAAATTGTTGAATTGCAAAATACTTTTAAAAGTAATTGAACTTTTGCAAAGATTTTTATAAAGTTTTGAAAATAATTGAATTTTTGGCGAAAAATTTTGCTATTTGTAAAGATAATTGAATTCTTGACGATATACTCGTGAAAATTTTTAAAAATAATTGAATTTGTTCGAAGAATTTTATTACTTTTGAAAATAATTGAATTCTTGGGATGAATATTGTCTTTTAAAAATAATGTAGGTCATAACAAGTTTGTGCAGATTATAAGAATTTAAAATACAACCAACTTCTAAACATAATTGAGACAAAATACTAATCTTACAAATTTTATAAATTTCATGACAAATTTTATCGATCATAAATTTCAAGATTTGAAACTTTCAAAACAAATGTTTCCAATTGAAAGTTTCAACGGCGCTTTGCTAAATTTGGTGTGAATTCATCATTAAAAGATAAAAGAAAAAATAGGGGAAATTTAGGGGAAATTTTCAAAATAGGGTACGTTTAGGGGCCAAAATTAAAAAGGGGACTTTTAGGGAAATAGGGGACAGACTGTGAAGCCTGTTGTAATTATAAAGATATAAAGATAATTGAAATTTTGATGAGGAATTTTAATTGAAATAGAAATTATCTTTTAGTCCAAATAAAAATTAATTAAAAATTTTAGCATTGAGTATTAAAAAAATAATCAATTTTACCTGTAAAAACATTAATTAATACTTGTTGTACGTCAGCTTTTGTCTTTGCCTCGACCACCTGCTCAACGGAAAATCCAAATGGAAAACCACTTTCCACGTATTTAAAACCAACTTTTTTTGCAAGCTGATATCTTCCAATAAGTGATGCGCACTCAGGAAACATGAACGATAAATTACATGCGAATTTTAAGCCCATTTTGCTTCTTTTCTATGGAAAGTCAAAAAACAAAGTGAAACACGCAAAACAGAAATATGTTACGTAAAGATTATAAATTATCTCCGCGGTATACTTTTTTTTCTCTTCATTCTTCTATTAAAATTAATTTTATCACTATGAACAAACATTTATAGATTAATCATTAAACTGATAAATTTACCACTTTTATCGTTTGTATAAAGTTTGTTTTTCACTCTATAAAATGATGTGAGCAAAAAATATTTTTCTATATTTTATTTTTATTATTATAAATAAAAAGAATAAAAATAATCGAAATATCGCGAAAGTAGAATTTTGAGGTTAGGATCGAAAATAAGATTTATTTGTCGGTGAATATAATTATAATAATAAAGATAATCTTTGTAATGAAAATATACTTTTTTGCAATAATAATCGACTTACAATTTTCGCCAAACCCGATGGACAATCGTCGTCATTAAATTCAACTCCCCATTTAACTTGTTCGCGAATTCGTTTTATTGTTCTTTCCGATACTTTTGCGTATTGTGCAGCACGTTTTGTCGCTTGTCGTAGGGGAAAATATAAACACTTTTGTTTTGCCTCTTGATCACAAAGTTCAATAATTGTTTTAATCACTTCACGTTCTTTACTTTTTATTATTGTTCCTTTTTTTCTACATTCCCTACTTCCCATTTCGATTTCTTGTTTAAATTGTTCAAAACTCATGCTTACTTTGTTTTCCTCTTTTTTTTATTGTATAAAATAGAAACACTCGTCACTATATGTAATTAAAAATTCTTTTAATACCGAAATATCCAGCAGCATAAATTTATAAATAAAAAAATTTGATTGTTTTGTATACATATATGTACACACACAAATGGAATTTTATTATTGTCAGTTTCTGGTTTTTATGGTTGGTGAACCTGGTACCGGTAAGGGTTGTGCTACTAAGGATGATAAGGTTGAGTCCACAATAGGCACTTTTCTTAAAGCCCTTAAAGCGATGTATTTTTTGTTATGTTTTGGTATTTTTTAGTATTTTTAGATATTTTTTTGGTATTTTAAAGTACTTTTAGTTATTGTTTGGTATTCCCATTTCCCAGGTATTTTATTTTACGGATTGAACCAAATTACCAAACGGAGAAAAAAGTGTGGGGGTAGTTTACAAATTGTAGCTACTTAACCCTGATGATACCGGCAGTTGAAAAAGAAAAATGGCAGCGCTCATAAGTTGTAGGTTATTGAATAATACAAATTTTATATTTTCCAGTATTAAAGATATTCGATTGAAAAATGTCCTGCATCGATTTTGTTATTCAACGACAAATACAACAGATGACAGTAAAAGAATTGAAATTTCATTACCTGACAAGTAAGTATATTTAAGTACATTGTTCTCAACTTATTTTTTCTCTCTTTTTCATTTTACTTTAACACAATTACACAAAACCTCCACTTATTGAAAAAATAGAAATTATATTCATTTTCTACATTCTTCTTTCAAACTTAAATCCACTTATATTTTAATCTTTACATCCGTAAATAAATGTCTTTTTTGTTCCTAACCTCAAAAACTAGTGCAAAAGAAAATACTTGGAATTTTTTCTTCAAATAAAAATACCACGTGCTTTGGTTTGGAAAATAATAAAATAGTGAATATTCTACTATTTACTATTTTTATTCAATTTATTAAATTTTTAATTAAAAAAAAATAATTTCTGGATACAATAATTGGACTTAATACATAAACTTAATAAAGGAGTTACAAATATTTTTTAAGGAAAATAGCAATTTTTGTTGACAGTTTAATACGACGTTTACTTTTTTAATTATGTAATGATAATTAATATTATTAGGGTTGAAATAATTTTCAGTTAAATTTGAAAACATTTTTTTTTTTTTAATTAATAATTAATATTATTACAGTCGTAGTAAGTAATAAGTTTTCCTTGTAAATTATTTTCAAATTGTTCGCTTTTAAATTAAATAGTTTAATTTTAAATTTATTTAATTTTGAATTTCTAATTTAATTGTTTAATTTCGAACTAAATTGTTTAGTTTTGCATTAATTTGTTAAATTTTGAAATTAAATTCTTTAATGTAAAATTTAATGGTTTCATTTGAAATTGAATTTTTGAATTTGAAATTTCATTGTTTAATTATTTATAAATTTCTAAGTCTTTAATTTAACATTAATTAATGGTTTTATTTGAAATTGAAAATTGTTTAATTTGAAATTTGATTGATTAATTTTGAATTTAGTTCTTTAAGTTGAAATTTAATTTTTTAATTTTAAATTGAATTGTTTAATTTTGAATTTAATTGTTTAATTTGAAATTTCATTCTTTAACTTAAAATTTAATTTTTTAGTTTGAAATTTAATTGTTTAATTTTGAATTTAATTGTTTCATTTTTTATTTAATTGTTTAATTTGAAATTTAATTGTTTAATTTTGAATTTATTTAATTTTGAATTTCTAATTTAATTGTTTAATTTTGAAATTTAATGGTTTTTATTTTAAATTTAATTGTTTGATTTGAAATTTAATTGTTTAATTTAGAATTTAATTCTTTAATTTGAAATTTAATAGTTTAATTTTGAAATGAAATTTTTTGGTTTTTAATTGAATTGTTTAATTTGATATTTTATTCTTTATATCATAATTTGAAATTAAATTTTTGGTTTTGAATTGATTTGTATAATTTTGAATTTAGTTGTTTAATTTTTGATTTAATTGATTAATTTTGAATTTAATTGATTTGAAATTGAATTTAGTTGTTAATATTGTAAATAACATCCCTACTTTTTTGTCTTGTCAGAATGAAAAAATAATGTTTTCATCTTTTTTTGTGCAGCAAAAAAATGTCGATATCGACTGGAAAATATGCTCGTTTCGCTGATGGATGTGCGGTTGTGAATTCAGGGAATACAGACGTTCTTGTCACGGCTGTTAGTAAAAATTTTGCCTCGAATTCGCAGAAATCTTTTACACCATTAATTGTTGATTATCGTCAAAAAGCAGCTGCCGCTGGACATATACCGACGAATTTTTTACGCCGTGAACTTGGACCAAGTGAACATGAAATACTCACGAGTCGTTTAATTGATCGCTCGGTGAGACCACTATTTCCATCGGGTTATAATTACGAAACGCAAATAATTTGCAACATGCTGTCAATCGATGGTATCAATGATCCCGATATTCTGGCAATAAATGGCGCATCGGCTGCACTTGCACTCTCCGATATACCATGGAATGGTCCTGTGGGTGCCGTGCGCGTTGGATTTATTGACAATGAAATTGTTTATAATCCAACGCGTCGTGAATTGCAGGGGAGTATTTTAAATTTAATTGTCACTGCGACGAAGAACAGTAACGTTGTTATGCTCGAGGGTTTTGCTGACAATATTTTTGATCAGGATTTAAGGAAGGCAATTAAGAGTGGAGTGAGTAAGTGTCAGGGTATTATTTCGTCTATTGAGGATTTACGGAAAACACACGGCAAGGAGAAACGCGTTGACGAGAGAATTGAAGAGAATTATGACGAGGTATACGATTCAGTGAAATCGTTGGCTGAATTAAAATTACGTGAAGTTTTTACGGACACGCGGCATGATAAAATGTCGAGGGACAATGCTGTGAATATTGTACGACAACAGACACTCGAGAGTATGAAGAAGAGTTTTGAGAATTTAGATCTTACATTGGTCGTGGAAATTTTTGCCAAAATCACGAGAGACAGTTTTCGTGATTTAATTTTTGAGAATAATGTCAGGTATAAAATTTTTTTTAACAAAAACGAAATACAACGATTATTAAATCGTTGTATTCCCTTTTTTCTAATTTGTTTTGAATTTAAAAGTTAATAAAATATTTATTATAAAAAATAATTTTTAGGTGTGACGGACGACAATTGGAAGATATTAGGAATATTAATTGCGAAGTTGATCTTTATAAAGTTCTTCACGGTTCCGCACTTTTTCAGCGAGGACAGACTCAAGTTTTTTGTACAGTAACTCTTGATTCGTTGGAAAGTGCAATGAAAATGGATACAATTTCAACTATGACTAGGTAAAATTGTTTCTTCTTTTCTAAGTCTCTAATTTATTTTAACTTACTCCTATTTTATTGTTTTGTTTCTTTTTCCGTTATTTTATTGGAATAAAATTTTAAAAAATTGTTTTCAGCGGAGTAAAACAGAAGAATTTCTTCCTTCATTATGAATTTCCCCCCTTTGCTACGAAAGAAACGGGAAAAACGGGAATTGGACGACGAGAAATGGGTCATGGTGCTTTGGCCGAGAGAGCTTTACGTCCAGTTATTCCACACGATTATCCATTTACAATTCGCCTCACGAGCGAAGTCTTTGAATCGAACGGTTTGTATTTTCTTTAATAGAAACGAGAAAAAGTAGCTAATTCTTTCAATTTCTTTTAAAAAGAAAAACAAGAAGCGATTCCTTCAATGTCTTTTAAAACAGAAAAAAAATTTAATTCTTTTAATTTTTTTCAAGAGGAAAAAAGAAAAATTTTTCTAATTTATTTCAAGAAAAAAAAAGAAAACTTTTTTTAATTTCCTTTAAAGGAAAAATACAATTAAATATAAAATAATAAAATTGGCCAATTATTAAGTTTAATTTCTTCCATTTAATAATAATAATAATAATAATAATTTAATAATTTCTTTTTAAATAACTTTATTCTTGATAAGAACTATCATAAAATTACTACTTATTAATTATTTAATGAATCATTTTACTTAAATATTTCAAAATTAATTGAATTTTAGAAGAGTTGCGTTTACAATTTTCATAAATAGATAAACTTCAAAATGTTTTAATCTGAAAATTTAGAAAATTTCAATTTTGAATGAATTTGATTCGAATTTTAAAAGAACTCAGATTTTTGATAAATTTTAATAATTCAATTCTTCTGAAATTAGTTAAATTTTTTAATATACCTATATTTAATTAATCATTACAAATAATAGATTTATAGAAGAATTTAAGTTAAAAACACTGAAAAAATGAAATTTTGGACAAGTTACAAATGATTGGAGAAATTCAATTATTTTCAAAAGTAATAAAATTCTTTAGACATTCAATTAGATTCAAAAATATTAAAACCTTTTAAAAATTTCAATTATCTTTATAAATAATAAAATTCTTGGCGAAATTTCAATTATTTTCAAAAAATTTAATAAAATTCCTAGGAAAATTTCAATTATTTAAACAAATTTTAATAAAATTCTACTCAAACATTTAATTATTTTTATAAGTAATTTACAACATTTTTATAAATTTCTTCGCAATAATTCAATTATATTCATAAATAATAAAAATCATCGCAAAATTCTAATTATTTTTAATACAATTTTAATTGAACTCCTCGAAAAATGCAATTATTCTACAAAATGTTATTAAAATTCGTCGAAAGAATCCAATTATTTAAAAATTTGTTGATAAAGTTCTTTATGAGAATTCAATTTTAAGAAACATTCAATTCTTTAATAAATTATTTATTTTTCTATCTAAATAATTGAATTCTTTGTAGAATTTTCTAATATAAATTTTTTTCAAAATTAATTTTAGTTAAAACTTTAGATAATAATTGAATATTAAAAGCATTGTTCAGTGAATTTATAGAAATGATTGAATTTTGAAAAGATTTCAAATTAAAATCTTTGAAAATATTATAAATAATAATATTCTTTTTCAAAATTCAATTATTTTTAAAAATTTTAATAAAATTCTTAGCAAAATTTGAATTAATTTCAAAAATTTTCCTCAATTCGATGATTTTCAATATCTACTGTGTTAATAAAATTTTCTAAAAGAAGTTAATTATTTAAAAAAAACTTATAGTAAAATTCTACGCAAACATTTAATTACTTTGATCCTAAATAATAAAAATTCCACAGGAATTCAATTTATTATTTTCTAATTTTTTATAAATTTCTTCGCAATAATTCAATTATTTTCATAAATAATAAAAGTCTTTTTAGAGATTCAATTATTTTCATAAATAATACAATTCTTTTTAGCAATTCAATTTTTTTCATAAATAATAAAACTCAACGCAAAAATTCAATTATTTTTAATACAATTTTAATCGAATTCTTCAAAAAATGTATTTAAACATTTTATTAAAATTCTTCAAAAGAATTCAATTGCTTAAAAATTTGTTGATAAAATTCTTTATGTGAATTAAATTTTAAGAAACATTCAATTATTATATAAATTATTTATTTTTGTATTTAAATAATTGAATTCTCGTAGAATTTTATAATAAAAATTTATTTAAAAATTAATTTCAGTTAAAATTTTAGATAATAATTGAATTTTAGAAGCATTAAAGCATGATTTTTTTTAGAAATAATTGAATTTTGAAAAGGTTTTAAGGTAGTAGTCGCGCTGCTGGCTCTGGCCAAAAGTTTACCGGGCCGCTTACTAGAGTGGGGCAGTGAGAGTGAGAGAGACAGTTTAACTCCCTATTCTATTCGTTCGTATGAAAATTCGTATAATTTAGTTATTTTTTTAACTTTCTGTCAATATATTTATAGTTTGGTGCGGTCAAAAAATGTCATGTTTTTTCTATTTATTTGTTTCATCTAATTAAATACTTTGGTAGTTTTATTTCAAAATCTGACGATTAATTATCATATAAATAATATTATTAAAGAAAATTAATACATGCATTGGGTGCTCCCTCCATGCAAAATGTATGAACTTTGAATTCATTTTTTGAAGCTTTGAAACGGTCAAAATTAATGAAATTGGTCTCATTCTGTAGATAAATACTTCAGGAATAAGTATGCCAAATTTGAAAAAAATCTGACGAAAACCATTTTACGCGACTAATACCTTAAATTGGTGGAATTTTATTCTGCCCGTCCTCTCCTATTTTTGCACTGATGGATGTGAGGTAAATAATTTTTAGAAAAGGTTTTAAATTAAAATCTTTGAATACTTTGAACTAACAATTCTGTAGATTTATTTTTTTTAAAAAGTTTAATTGAATTTTTTTGAAAATTATTTGTTGTTTTTATTTTCTAATTTATATTTAATTGAAGAATTTCAGAAAAATCGAAATTTTGTAAAATTGAATTGTAAACAAATGGATTTGGAAATTTTTAAAGAACTTTGTCTAAAAATTATTAAATATAATTTATTTAAAGAAGAACTTTTGTTAAAAATTGTAGAAAATAATAATTGAATTTGAATAATGAAATTAATTTTGAAAAAGTTACAGTAACAATATTCTAATAATTTAAAATAATGATTTTATCACTCGATCATCTTGTTTTATAATAATATTCTTACAAGTTGTTGAATTTCAAAGAGGTTCGAATTTGAAAGTTTTGAAATTCGTAAATAAATGTAATAGAACATTGTTTTAAGTATTTAATAATTTATAGAGTGAATCAGAATATTCTTTAGGGTCAGGGAGAAAGTCAAAATTTTGTCTAGAAATCAGGTAAAAGTCAGGGAAAAACAAAATTAAATTTTTGTGTCAACCCCGAAAAATTTTTTTTTTTTGCTTTTGGTAATAAAACATAAATTGATTGTTAAATATAAAAAAAAATTTATCATAATTTATTAATTTATATTCTAATAATTTATTGTCAGTTTATTTTTGTATTGAAATTAATTTTCTTCTTTTAATTTCCAATAGGATCGTCATCAATGGCTTCAGTTTGTGGAGGTTCAATGGCTTTAATGGACGCTGGAGTTCCAATTCAATCGTCCGTCGCCGGCGTTGCCATTGGTTTAGTTACAAAATACAATGAAAGTAAAACCGAAATCGAAGATTATCGAATACTCACCGATATTTTAGTGAGTCTCGAAAAATTCATTAATTCGATTAATTGCAGTTTTTACTATTTTTTCAATTTTTGAAAATATTTTTTATTTATTATATTATTTTAATATATAGTTTATTATGTATTTTATATTATTTTTATTATGTTAATATTTTATTATTTATCTATTTCTCAAACAGGCTGTAGGCCTTTAAATACCAAAGAACTTATTTATTTATTTTAACATATTGACAGATAAAGCCCTTTATTATTAAAATCCTAAAAAATATTAGATTTTATTTAATTTTCAAAATTGTAAATTTATTTCTGAATGTGCGAAAATTGAAAAAATTATATTTCGTAGGGTATAGAAGATTATATGGGCGACATGGACTTTAAAATTGCCGGTACAAAAAATGGATTCACGGCATTGCAGGCCGATATAAAAATTCCAGGACTACCATTGAAAATTGTTATGGAGGCATTGACGCAAGCATCAAAAGCAAAGACGATAATTCGCGTAAAAATGCATGAGGCAATTAGCGAATCGAGACGCGTTCCCAAAGACAATATGCCAGTGACTCAAATTCTTGAAGTTCCCGTTCATCAACGCGGTAAATTACTAGGCATTGCTGGCGGTAATTTAAAGAAAATTTACTTCGACACTGGTGTACAGGTAGAAATCAAAACAAGAAATTTCAATTTTTTTTCTAATAATAAAATTAAAAATTTAGAAATTGAAATTATTATTTCTTCTGTTTTGTTTTCCAGGTGAATCCGCAGGACGAGACGCATTACACGCTATTCGCGCCAAATCAAACGGCAATGAACGAGGCGGACGTTATAATTCGCGGTATTTTAGAACATGAGCGTGAGCCAACATTGGAATTTGGCGGTATTTATACGGCAAAAATTGTCGAAATTCGTGAGTCGGGCGTTATGTTGAAATTATTTGACAGCATGTCGCCAACATTGTTACACAATTCACAATTGGACGTGCGCTTTATTCGTCACCCGAGTGCACTTGGTTATGAGATTGGACAGGAAATTCAAGTGAAATATTTTGGCAGGGACCCGGTCTCAGGTGAAATGAGACTCTCGCGAAAAGTTCTGCTTCCCGCTTCGGCTGTGGTTCGAACGATTTCCTAATATTTACATAATTAACTAGTTTCGCTTTTTAACAAAAAGGACATTTTTTGTTAAACAATTATGCGAAAATTTGTTTAAAAATTCAACAAATTTGGGGGAAAAATTTTTTTTTTCCCACAAAATTGGTGAGAAAATGATTTATTCGATTTTTTTGGACTTAGGAAGAAATAGAAACGAAAAGAATTGTTTTTACTTGAGTGGAATTATTTTTAGAGTTGAAAAGAAATTAAATTTCTTTTTATAGATTGAAAAGTGAAGGATGAGATGTTTATTCAACTTTGAGAGAGAAGTTTTCTTTGAAAGAATTTTTTTAAGAGAATTTCTCTTTTAGTTAAAAGTAAATTTTTGCACTTAAAAGGCCAATTAATTCATTAGAAGTTAAATCTTTCAGTTGAAGGAAAATTATTTTTAAATATTTTACTTAAAATATAAATTTATTATTTAAAAGTAAATCCTTCACTTGTAGGTACATTATTTCTAAATAAACTTAATAGTAAATTTTTTCTAAATATTTTATTTAAAAGTGAATTTTTCACTAGAATGTAAATTTTTTCTAAATATTTAACTTAAAAGTGAATTTATCACTTGAAGGTAAATTTTTTTTAAATAATTTAAAAGTAAATTTTTGACTTAAAAGGAAAATTAATTATTTAAAACCAAATTTTTTACTTGAAGGTAAATTTTTTCTAAATATTTTACTTAAAGGCAAATTTTTCCCTAAAAGGGTAAATAAATTATAAAAAACAAATTTTTTACTTGAAGGTAAATTATTTCTAAATATTTTACTTAAAAGTGAATTTTTTTACTTTATTCTATGTTTTTTTTTCTTGTAAAGTAAAATCTTCACTCAGTAAAAATTTTTTAATTGCAAACAGGAATTTTTTAGCGAAGACTTCTTTATTTTATGGAATTGTTGTAAAAAAAGGAAGAATTCGAAAATATTTTTCTAAGAAAAGTTTACACTTTGGATTTGAATTTTAAATGCGAACCAATTTGAATTTATTTTCAATTATTTTATAATTTAACTTGAAAATTCAATTCCATAAATTAAAAAAATGTTCAAGTATGTTAAACTTTTAAATTGTGTTCTTTAATATTAAATAACTTTTTCTTTTTGTTATTTTTATTTTCTTTTTGTTTTTTGTTTCATTTTTCTTTCTTTTTGTTCTCTTGTCCTTTTTGTATTTTTATGTTTTTTATTTTCTTCTTCTCTTTTTTTCTTTTTTTGCTTTTGTTAAATCTTTTTTTAAACTAAACTTAAATAAAATTTTCCACCTAACCATGTATATTGTAAATAATTTCCAAATAGAATGACAAAGAGTAATGAACAATAGTTGTAAATAATGAAAAATTTACGACTAAAATTTGTTATTTTTCATTGTAAAAAAATATATAGAGGGAGAAAAGAGAAATATTTTTTTTCTCTCTTTGTTTGTTTAATAATGTACAAAGAATTAATTTTTTTATGTAGAAATAGCGATTAGTTAGTTTATTCAATTATTATCCAGTGTATAATAAATGAAAATAATTTTCATAAAGCGATCATGAGAAGAAATTTACATTTATCATCGTTTTGTTAAAATTTTAAATAAAACATTGAAATTTTCTAGATTTATTCATTTTTTAATGTTTCCTGTTAATGAAACTTTAGTTAACTTAATTTATTTTAGTTAATATTTTACTTAACTTCAATATTTAAATTTATTTATATGTATTTATTATTTATTTATACGTGTTTATTTACTCTCCCTACTACTGTAGGGTTCGAGACTCCAAAAATACATTATACCTTAACCTAAAATAAAAAGAATTCCTTATTACTAACTCACTCTTATTATTTATTTATTATAAATAAATAAATAAATAAATATTTAATTTTACTAATTATTACTACTGATAATTTCCTTCATTTATTAAAAAGACGATTTCAATTCAATTTAATTAAAAATTTTAATCTGCTTTTTTTGATTTGATGTTTTATTTTTAAAGATTAATTTTTAGTTAATTGATATTCATTGAAAAAATTTAAAAACAACGATATAAAAATTAACAATTTAAAAAATTAAAAATGATAAATTAACAACAAATCAACCAAAAAAACAAGTAAATTAGCTTAATTATTAATTATATTTTGTTTATTATATTTCGATTATTATTATTTATTTAAATTTAAATTGATAATAAACACTTAAAGTATTTTCTTTCGTTGTTAAAATTATTAAAATTAACTATTTTAAATATTCGCGCCAAAAGTCGAATGACAAATGGAGTCAAAAGAGCAACACTTCCGGCCATTTGACAGTTGTAATACTGACGTCCTGTTTTTTTACCGCTTAAACTTTGTTGTGTTTGTGTAGCGAATGCTCCGAAAATATTTTTGATACTCGCACGCTGATAAAATATATAATATAGTTTCTCTATGTGATATGAAAAATATTAATAGACAAATTTTTGTGTTTTAACCTCATCATAAAATTGTGAGAAAAATGTAAATATACAAAAGCAGTGTGAGTGATTTTAAGGAAAAGAAAATTGTTTTTGAGGTTAGACTTTTAAAAATTGCATTATAAGTGATATTTTTCTGTTTAAAAGAAATAAATATATATCAGGAATTATCCTGATATGTATATATAATGTGTGTGCGTTTATTATGGAAAAATTAGAAAATACATCTGATTCCGGTGTTGAAATGAATGAATCAACAAGTCCAAGTTCGGAAAATGAAGTGAAAACTCCAAGGGAAGAAAATGTCGAGGACGAAATGGAAAGTCACGACGAGGAACAAATACGAAGTTGTGAAAAAACACCGGAACAAAATGTTAAACAAATTGATCATTCGATTTTTAATACTATTTCAAAAATCGTCAATCCCCCGGCCAAGGTAAATTTTATATATTTTATTGTTTATAATTTGTATTGATTTTTATTGTTTATTGTCGAAATTAACATTTTTTTCTATATTTTATTCGATTTATCAATTTTTCTTAATTTATGACTTTTTATGACAAAATTGCATTTATGATTTATTCAATTTATATATAAATTTATAGGTTATGTTCGAAATTGTTTTAATCGTCTATTATCTCCATTATTTAAATTTGCCATTGTTTACTATATTTGTTTTAATTTTAACAATCGGAATAGAACATTTTCGATGCTTTTGTTCATTGTAGTTAAAATATTTGATAATTTAGATGATTTAGAACATTTTGAAATATTATAATGTAGAAAATATTTTTAAGTGCCCCGTGCCCCTTTGAATTTTTGAAAATAGTTACGTACCTGCGAACAGATGTTTCTTTTCATAGAAATATAAAATATGATCAACATGATAAATGATGATAAATACAATTTACAAAATAGGTTTATACAGACAAACCGAATAAAAATCACGTAGTGTTTTATCGTCTTCCATTAAGTGAACCAACAAATATATTATTTTTATAATAAGGAAAAAAATTTTCAAAATATTTTAGTTACATTTTTACTGAAAGTGTTTTTGAAAATTTAATTATCTTTTTTACGAGGAGGAACTTTTATTTACAATTTACTTTTTAATTTAGGTAAGTAAACATTCACAAAAATTTTCAATTATTTTTCGTAAGATTTCAATTATTTTCAAAAATATATTATTATCGATTACTTTCATAAAAATTAAAATTCTTGACAGGAATTTAATTATTCTAATTTCTAAATACATTTTTAATAAATTATTTCTAAAGAATTCAATTATTCTTTAAATTTTAATAAAATGCTTTAGAAAAAATTCAATTATTTTCAAAAATAATATAATTCTTCACAAGAATTCAATTATTTTCAATATAGAATTTTATGAAAATTCTACGCTAGGATTAAATTATTAACAATTTTCTATAAAATAATTCGCAGGAATTCAATTATTTTTTTAAATACATAATAAAATACATCGCAGAAATAATTGAATTATTATTTTCAATTTGATTTTCATAAAATTTTTCAGAAAAGTTCAATTACTTTTTAAAAATTTAATAAAATTCTTCACAAAATTTCAATTATTTTCAAAATTTGTAAAAAAAACTCTTCGCAAGAATTCAATTATTTCCATAAATAATAAAATTATTCACAATAATTTAATTATTTTTATATAAACAGTATAATTTTCCTCAAAAATTAAATTATTTTAAATTCATTTTTAATACAAGTTTTCAAAAGAATAGAATTTTTTTTCAATTTAGATAACATTTATTTTCTAAGATTTTAATTATTATCAGAAGTTTTGATCAAAAGCTTTCTCTGAAAATCAATTATTTTTTATAAATTATAAAATTCGTTGCATATATTGAAATTGAATTATATTTATTTCAATTTTAATAAAAATTACAAACGAATTCAATTTTAATTTAATTCCTCGAATTAATTTAATTATTTTTAAAAATTTTATTATATTTTCCCAAAAGAATTCATTTTTTTAAATTTCATAAAATTCTTCACACAAAATTTCAATTATTTTCAAAATTTGTAACAAAATTCTTCGCAAGAATTCAATTTTTTTGATAAATAATCTAAGGCTTTGGAATAATTCAATTATTTTAAATTCAATTCTAACACAATTTTTCAAAAGAATGAAATTTAAAAAAATGAATTCTTTCTTTGAAATTCGATAATAATTACATTTATGAATAATAAAATTTGTTGCAGATATTAAAATTGAATATTAATTTTAATTCAAATTGTAGTTCAAAAGAATTCAATTATTTCTATTAAATATAATTTTTCTTTGAAGTTGAATTTTTGTTCTTTCAATTTTAATAAAAATTTCTGATACGTATTGAATTATTTTGAATTCAATTTTAATATAATTTCTCAAAAGAATTCAATTATGTATTAATAACGCAAGAGTAACAATTTTTTATTTTTTAATGATAATTTTCAACTTTTATTTAAATATTTTTAATAAATGATGAATTTTTTTTATATTTCATTATTATTATTATTATTATTATTATTTTTTGTTATTATTAATATTGAATTTAATATTAGTTTTTAATTAGTGAATAAATGGGTATTTATTTTTTATGAAACAAAAATTTCGAGAATAATATCTTTAATTAGGGCATTTTAACGAGAACAATTGAATTTTAGTCCATGTGTCACGATATTAAGAACAGGTATAGATCTTTGATAAATTACGCTTTAGAATTAAAAACTAAATTGGAAATTTACTTATCTTCTTAAATGCGTCTCAAAAAAATTAATTTACTTTTATAATAACACAGCCACACAAAAAAAAAGTTCTATTCTGAAAAACATAAAGTCTACATAGTGAGACCCCCAGATCAGAACTTTTTTTTGTGTGGCTGTGTAATTGGAAAACAATATTATTTTCTAATTGTTTTATCTTTATTTGATCACAGTGACTCACGGACAGAATTTCCGTCTTTTCGTCAAAACACTCTTTATTTATTTATTCAATTATTTATTTAGTGATTCATTTATTTATTAAGTTATTCATTTATTTATTTATTAAGAGAAAAAAATTGCAAATAATACATTTTCTTTTTTATTTCTTGCAGAATAATGGAAATTGAAGATTCACAAATTGACGATGAAAGTCTCTATGCTCTATTTGTTGATTTTCAAAAAGCAATTGACGACAATAATGAGGAAAAAATAAAGATAATTCTCAAAAAACGTGGTATTATTACGAAAAAATTCACCTTTCCTGATTTATCACTTCTACATGTAGCCACGAAACGTGGCACTATTAATATTGTCAAACAACTGTGTCAACAAGAAGGCATTGATATTAACATGAAAAATAGATCAGGCGAGACACCAATTTTCAACGCAATAAAAAATTCTTCCGAAATGACAAAACTTCTTCTCAATAACAATGCGGCTGTGAATGTTGTTTGTAAAAATGGTCTCACACCACTTTATCACGCATTGCTTCATGGCGACTTGAATACTGTCTGTTTACTGCTTGAAAAATTAATCGACGTGAAATTTTTTCACGAAACTGGTGAAAATTCGGGGGAGATGAATAAGAAAGAATTAAGTAAAAATGACGAGGAGTTTAAAGGAAAAGAAGAGGAATTTAAAGGAAGTGAAGAGAAATTAAAAGGAATTGAAGAGGAATTGAATAAAGACGAAAAGGCGAAAAAATTGGAGAGAGTTGTCAAAATTTTGTTGGAGTACAAAAAAGAATTGGGTTTGAATGAAAAGGATTATCCGCTCTTGATTTATTTCGCAGCGCAATTGAAAATTCGGGATATTTTGGACTTGGTACTGAAGGATGTGAGAGAATCGACAAAGAATTTTGATTCTAATTCAAATTTATTGAATACAAAAGGCGATTATGATCGAACTGCGCTGCATTACGCTGTACGAGAGGGAAAGACGAAAATTGTCAACTTTTTTCTAAAGGAAGGCGCGAATCCGAATTGCAAAACAAAAATGGATTTCACTCCTCTGCATTATGCCGTAGCTTTGGAGAATTTGGAAATTTGTTGCCTTCTCCTTGCAAACGGTGCGGATGTTAATGCCGAATCGATAAGCGAAGGAAGTCCACTGTACGTCATCGCAGGAAGAAGCGAATTGAAAAATCTCATAAAATCAACCGACAGCTATTACTACGACGAGAGGCACAACACTTTTATAAATCGCATGAATTCCTATTACGAGCCGGAAGTGATATTCAATAGGGAAATTATGGAACTACTGCTGAAGAATGGAGCAAACACGGAGTGTCATTCGAAAGATGGTGTGACACCATTTCTAGAGGCTTGTCGCGCTGGACTCTACGAGGAGGCGAAGATTCTTCTCAATCACAAGGCAAATTGTTATGCGAGAGATTTTGAAAATAATTCCGCCCTTCATCACGCTGCAATTGGTTGTTCATTGGAAATAATTGATCTTCTCATTGATGAAAAAGAATTTGATGTCGATGTGAAAAATGAAAATGACTACACACCGTTGATGTGCGCCGTGCAGAATGAGAGGCGAATTTCTTTGGAAACTATCGAATATTTCGTTGAACGTGGAGCGAATATCAATGCCCGGAATAAACGGGGAGCAACTTGTCTACACATCGCTGCTTATTTTGATTTGACAACAACCGTTCGATGTCTCATCGAATTGGGCGCCAATTGGCAAATGAATTTCCAAACAGACAATTATAATTCACCGGCAATGGGGGAAATATTGTCGAGTTTTTATTTTCCCGGCGTTCAGACTGGTCGAAAGTGGATCATTTCTCTGGCGGCCTTAAAAAATAGCAATGAGACAATTGATAATTTTTTGAAAAGTTATGTGGGAAGTGAAAAGCAAATACTACAGGATGCTAATGATTATTTTCAAAAATCAAAACTTGAAGTTAATAAATTGAAACAAACGGCGATTATTAATGAAATGAGAGTTAGTTATTATGATTTTTTGACAAAAGATCATTATAGTTGTTATAAGTTTGTGAAAAATTTGAAATTTAGAGAAACTTTATCGAAGGGTGATTATAAAAATGAATTTCCTTGTTATGAAAAACTATTGGAGGGACGATTTAAACGAGTTGAAAATCTAGAAGATTCTATTGATAGAGTTGTTGGTTTTTTAACGGATTACGGTGATAAAATTCAATTGCCAATTACTGCTGTCGATATAATATTGGGACATTTTCGATCATTTGATTTTCGTGCTTTTGGACGACTTTTAGCGAGAAAACGATTTTGAGAGAGAAAGAGAATTTGAAAAATTATCGAATTTTGATAGAAATATGTATGTATGTATGTATTTTTTTTTTTTTTTTTTGAAAAATGTATTTTTCTATATACACATTATTAAAAACTACCAAATAAAATAAGTTTTATAAAAAAATTGTTAAATAAAAGATTTATTCTTTATAGTACCTTTTGGAATTGAATTATTTTCAATTCAGTTTTAATAAAATTCTTCGCAGGAATTCAATTATTTTTATAAATAATAAAATCCATGACAGAAATTGAAATATTTTCAATTCATTTATGTCAGAAATTGAATTATATTCAAATCAATTTTAATAAAAATTTTGGAAAGAATTCAAATATTTTCAATACAATTTTAATACAATTCATTTTGCAAGAAATCCGAATTCAATTATTTTCTAAAACTTAATTAATTTTTTAAAAAAGGAATTCTTCAATTATTTTGAATACAATTTTAATAAAATTCTTTGCATGAATTCAATTATTTTGATAAATAATATAATTCATTGGTAGAAATTTAATTATTTTCAATTTAATCATAATAAAAATTTTGCAAGAATCCAATTGAAGCGTTTTGTGCAGAAACCGCATAAGTCCATTTTTTCGAAAATCACTTTTTTATTGAAAATTTATCTTTAAATAAAGCCTTTCAATCTGGTAAAATATTACGTAAGTGACTAAACTCTAAACCCTTAAAAAAAATAATTAAAATATTATTTTGTGCAGTAACAGCACAAGTCCATGATAAGTTTTATATTTATTTGTGATATTCTTCACGTATTTTAATAATTTATATTAAACAGTTTATATTATAAATAAAAACACTCATGGGAAGCAAAAAGTGACTGAATTATTTTAAAATTAGAAAATAATGAAAATTGGTTAAATTTATTCTTAAAACAATTTTATTATTTATAAAATGTTACTAAAAATTATCCAAATTTAATATTTTTAATAAATGTTATTAAATAACATATTTAACATTGTTATTAAATAACATTCATTGGATTTAATAAATTTTCTGTGTTTTTCATTTCATTTTGTGCAGAAACAGCATAAGTCCAAATGTTAATTTATTTTTTTATTTTTTATATTAAGTAGATAATTAATTAATCATATTGGATTTTTTAACTTATAGGTTAGTAGAATATAATGCAAAAAGCCGAATTAAAAAAAATCTTAACATTTACGAGAAAAACAGTTTTTATTGATTCTTGAACAATTTCGAATTATGGATTTATGCTGTTTCTGCACAAAACGCTTCAATTATTTTCTAAAAATTCATAAATTTTTGTTCATGAATATTGAATTATTTTCAATACAATTTTAATAAAATTCGTCTCATGAATTAAATTATTTTTATAAATGGGTGATTCTCCGCGTAGCGCAGAACTTGGTTTTTTTCATGTTGTAATGGAAAAATAATAAATAATTTTCATATATTTTTATAAAATTCCAACGTGAAAAGGTTATCTAGTATATGTTTAGAAACAAAAACCAATAATTACTTTTGTATCTAATATTATAATTTTTCATAAATAAGCGGTTTTAAGGCTGAAAACGTCAAAATTTTACCTGTCCCCACAGGAAGTTTAGAAAAAAAAGTTAATAATTTTAGTAATATGCAATAATAAATACAATTACTATTGAAATTTTAGTATCGTCTACTTTAGTACAGTTGAATAAAAAAAATTTTTTTTAAAAATCCATTTTATATGTTTTTTTCAGTTTATGCTTGACAGCAAATTTGGATGCTATTCATTATTTTATTAACAAACAGTAAATTATTTAAATGAAAATCAAATGTTAACTTAAAATTACTTTTGTAAACACAAAAAATAACTTCCTTTAGTTAATTGAGGAAAAAGAATCAATGTTCTAATTGATTTATTTATCACTCATTTTAAGTTGGAAATTTGATAAGGGAATCACAAAATAATCTCCACCGACCTCCACCGACCCTTAAATATTTTACCACAAATTAAACAATTATTTATAAAAAAAGGTTAAATAAAGCGTAGTTATATTGTTTTGGTCAATACGAATGAGATCCACTTTAAACCGATTGAAAATTAATGATACTTTTTTCAAAAAATTAAAATATCCAAAGTCGGTTGAAAAAGTTCCCACCAGCCTGAGTTTCCACCGACCTCGGAATTTCCACCGACCTTCGTATTACGAAGAACCTAGTGCAAATGTAGTGTTATGGTGCCACATATATAAGGAATAAAAAAACCTATAGCTCAGGAAAGTTTACCATAAATTACTTAAATAAATTTCCATAAATTACCACGAAAATTTTTATAAATTACCGCAAAAATTTCCATAAATTACCGAAATAAAAATTTTTAATTGTGATTTCTACACTCTAAATCTGAATCAGTGAAAATTTCACTGATTTCAAATCAGTGGCCCAGTTTTCTTTAATTCATCAGTGGGATTTCACTGAGAATCAGTAAAAACCACTGATTGTCAGTGAAATTCCACTGATTCATCAAAGAAAACTGGGCCACTGAAATGAAATCAGTGAAATTTTCACTGATTCAGATTTAGAGTGTACTTTGCATATTTTTAAAAATTACCGACAAAATTTCTTTAAATTACCTTACAAATTGCCATAAATTACCTTATAAATTTCTATAAATTACCAAAATCCAAATTTTTAATAATAATTTAAATTTTACATACTTTTATGAATTATCGCGAAAATTTCCATAAATCACCATAAATTTCTATAAATTTCCGTAAATTACCAAAATAATAATTTTCAAATGAGACTTACGCTATAATATTGTTTAAATTACCACAAAATGTTTTTTGACAGAATGTGTCCAAACAGTGAATTAGTTAATTACTACACTGAAAAAAATTAGGCTGACAAATTCAACTACCTATGGGTAGTTAAGTGAAAAGTAGTAAAAACAACTACTTTTTTAGTTAGTCTAACCCGGTTTGCGTAGTTAATTTAACTATTTTTATGTAGTTGATAAATAGTAGTTGATTCTACTAATATATGTAGTTAAATTTTAACAACAGGTAAGTTGTAGAATTGACTACAGTGCGGTAGTAAGAACAACTAAGATAATAGTTTACTCAACATTTTATAAGTAGTAAATTTAACAATTTTATAGTAATAAATAGAAAGTAGTAAAAGGGACTACTTTTGTAAGTAACGTAACACTTTCTTAACTAGTAAATTTTACTACTTTAACATAGTTAACACCAAATTGTTGAATTAAAGAATTTATACGATTGAATTTGAAACAACACGTGACTTGCACAACTGACTATCGTAAAGTAGTAGAGGGAACTAATTTTTTTATTAGTCAAACCTTTTTCGTGTAATAGACTTTACAACTTTTATGTAGTTATAGTAGTTGATTTGACTACAACATTAGAGTAATAAAAATAAATGAATAATATTGTTAAAGCCTATCGAACCACTCTAAGTAGCAAAATCTACTACACAATGCAGTAGTTTTGGTGAGAAAATAATAGATAATTTTAACTTTTTGAACTTAAGTTTTACTACATTGAGTAGTAGATTGTACTACTTAAAGTAATTAGAAAGGATTGAACAGCATTTTTAAATAAAGCAAAGTTCAGAAATAAGAATTTAAAGAAGATAAAAGAACTAGTAAAAGTAGTAAATACTACTACATTACATTGTAAAATGAACTACAGTTGTCGGTTGATCTATGTCAAGAATGTCATCAGGTTTCATGCAGACCATCGTAGCGTGCGAGCGTGGTTAGGTGGTTAGGTTATCGGTTTGCGAATGTTAGGGTCGTGCGTTCAATCCCCGGCGTTTGAGGATTTTTCTCCATTATGTACATAAGTGTTGAAAATTATAAAGTATATGTGACCAATAGGAATGCTAGAGGAGATGAAAAAATGAATTTCAGTAATAATAATAATTAATAAATAATAATAAATAATTCTACTACTTTTAAGTAGTTGCTGACAAAAACAAAAAGATGTTAATTTTTACTTTATAAAACAGATCATTAACTACTTTTAATAATTAATTCTACAACAGAAATGTCGTTAAAGCCTATCGAATTACTTTAGGTAGTAAAATCTACTACTTAAAGTAGTAGATTTAAAAACAAAATAATAGTTAATTCTACAACAAAAATGTCGTTAAAGCCTATCGAATTACTTTAGGTAGTAAAACCTACTACTTAAAGTAGTAGATTTAAAAACAAAATAATAGTTAATTCTACAACAAAAATGTCGTTAAAGCCTATCGAATTACTTTAAGTAGTAAAATCTACTACAAAATCTTAGTTGTTATAATTACTTTAAAGTTAGTCAAATAAACTACTAAATCACATTCAACCAACTACATTCTTAGTTGTCTTAACTGCTTTTATGATAGTTAGTACAACTATTTGAATTCAGTTGAGGACCTATTGAATTACGTAGAGTAGTTAAAAAGTAGTCAAATCTACTAGTTTTTTTTTTCAGTGTACACTTGTTTACAACAAAAATTATAAATAATTTTTCCGGCCCGCTATGGATTTTTCTTTTTAAAGCCTTTATCTTCAAAAAAATATATTGATAATAATCATAACGATAAAAAAAATTTTTTTAAATTTCATAAACTAAATCGTGCGCTACGCGGAGAATCACCTAAATAATAAAATTCATGGTATAAATTGAATTATTCTCAATTTAATTTTAATAAAAATTTTGAAAGGAATTCAATTATTTTTTAAAAATTCAAAAAATCTTTTACATGAATATTTAATTATTTTGAATACAATTTCGATAAAATTCTTTGCAGGAATTCAATTCTTTTAAATACTAATAGAAATTTAATAAAATTTTTCAACAAAAATTCAATTATTTCCAATTTAATTTTAAAAAAATTTCTTAAAAGAATTGAATTTTTTTTCAATACCTTTTATAAAATTCATTTCGCAATAAATCAATTATTTTCAAAAATTGAATAACATTTTTTTATAATAATTCAATTATTTTCAATCTAATTTTAATAAAATTAATCGAAAAAATTCAATTACTTTCATGAAAACTAAAATTCTTCACTGGAATTCAATTATTTTCAATACATTTTTAATAAAATTCATCGAAAAAATTTAAGAATTTAAAAAAATTTTATTAAAGTTCATTTCGCAAGTTTTTTATTATTTTTCAAAATTATAACAATAAATTAAATACAGTTGTTTTTAATAAAAAGAAATTAAATTTAAATAATAGTGAAAGACAATTTATTCTACTGATGAAATTTCGTAAAAATTTTTTTTAGAAATATTCATTGTTCCATAGTGAATATTTTTAATTTTATTATCAAATAATTTATTGTTTTAATTATTTTTTTATTTAATATTTATTTTAATATTTTAATTTTGAATATTAATTAAATATTTATTTATATTGTTTTTTTAATAGGTATCTATTTATTATTTATTTATATTAATTTTGTAGTATTTATTTAACATTTGTTTACTTGTTTAATATTTATTTAATTAATTAATGATGATTATTATTATGTAAAAATATTTACTGTTGAAGATTTCATTTTTAAAAAAGCGCGCCACTTTATACTGCAGGGGAATTTCATGAAGGCGAATTTACATGTATTCGGTCGATATTTAAAATTTAAAAGGAAGATTGTGATTTTCGGGATTTCCGGTTTCTTGTCTTTACTTGTTGTTTTTGAACAAAAATGTAAGTAGCGTTACAACAAAATTGGCACATTTTTCTTTTCCCTCTGTCTTCTTTTTTCATCTGCTTGCATCCTTTTGCAGTTTTAATTAAATTGTGCTACACTGGAATATAGAATATCATCGACACACATCTTTTAATTCCGTACGTATATTTTTTTGTTAAAAAATTCTTTGTAAATCTACATTTATGTGCAAAAAATGAAATATTTTTCTCATACTATTTTACCGTGCAAGTTTTTCTGCATCGTTTATTTTCCAAATTATCGTGATAAATCAAAAACTTCGGTTTATAGCAAAATTTTTAATTTTTCAAAAATGTTATTTAAATGAATTTTTCTTTTAACAAATGATTCTAACCTCAAAATTGTTCGTAATTTTTATTTTGTTTTTCTGTATCTTCTGTATAAAAAGAATTTAATTATTACTTGAATAGTTCTTTTAATTTAAATCATTTGGGGCATTCTCCACAATATTTTCATTGAAAAATTTTATTTTGTTGGAATAATTTTTTTTGGATTCTGTATCGAAAAAAAATAAATACGTATTTTTTTATTTTGTGATTTGATGAAAATTACGGAAGTTATTAATTTTTGAAATTTAATGTTTTTAGAAACAGTGACTTTTCCAAACCGTTTTTCTCCCTCAATATTTCAAGTTGGAAAATAGAATGACACATGAAATTTGTCGGAAATTTCATGAACTATTTTTTAAAGATTAAGTGGAGAGAAAAAAATTGAAAATCGAAAGTGTCCATCTTTAAGAAGTAACACTTTTTAAGTTTAATTTCAAGTTTTTAGGTATTTCCTTTGCAGATTCGTTATTAATAATTGCATATTTGAAAAGTTCATGAAATTTCCGACAAATTTCATGTGTCATTCTATTTTCCAACTTGAAATATTGAGGGAGAAAAACGGTTTTGAAAAGTCACTGTTTCTAAAAACATTAAATTTCAAAAATTAATAACTTCCGTAATTTTCATCAAATCACAAAATAAAAAAATACGTATTTATTTTTTTTCGATACAGAATCAAAAAAAAAATTATTCCAACAAAATAAAATTTTTCAATTAAAATATTGTGAAGAATGCCCCATTTACATTCGATTTTTGATATTCTAACCTCAAAATTAATTTCCAATTTATTTTTTTAGAAATATTAGTAAAATTATCGAGGAATTAATTTTATTATTAATTTTAGTTTCTTAAACGTTATATTAAAACAGGGTTGCCACAAAAAATTAATTTTGTTTTTCCCTTATTTCCAGTCAAATTTTGGCTCTTCCCCTGACCCTAATTAAATTCTTCAATTAAATTTATATTAGAAAAGAAAAGTTTTGATAAATTTAAAAAAAAATTCAATTAAATTTTTTCAAAAAATTAATTCTTCAGAATTGTTAATTAAAAGTATGTAAAATTCTCATTTTCGAAGATTTTAATTTGAAATCTTTTCAAAATTCATTCATTTAAATAGAAAAATAAATAATTTATTGAATACTTAAATGTTTCTTAAAATTGAATACTCATAAAGAATTTTATCAACAAATTTTTAAATAATTGAATTCTTTCGACGAATTTAAAAAAAAATTAAGAATATTGACATTTTTCGAGGAATTTTATTAAAATTGTATATTAAAAATAATTGAAATTCTGCGATGAGTTTTGTTATTTATGAATATAATTGAATCTCTGTACAAAATTTTATTATTTATGAAAATAATTGAATTATTGCGAATAAATTTATAAAAAATTTGTAAATAATTTAATTCCTGTGAAGTTTTTATTATTTATGAAAATAATTAAATGTTTGCGTAGAATTTTGTTAAATTTTTTTTTCAAATAATTGAATTCTTTTGAAAATTTGTATTAAATTAGTAGATATTGAAAATCATTATGTTGAGGAAACTTTTTGAAAATAATTGAAATTTTGCCAATAATTTTATTAAAATTTTTGAAAATATTTGACTTTCGGAGAAGAATTTCATTAAAGTTTTAGAAAGTAATTAAATTCTTTCAAGAAATTTAATTAAAAAATGTATTGAAAATTATTTAATTGTAATAGCAAAGTTTTAGCAAAATTTTTAGAAATGAATTCCTAGAAAGAGTCGTATTAAAATTTTTCAAAATGAATGAACTTTTTCTAGAAATTTTAATATAATTTTATTGAAAATAATTAAATTCCTCCTAAGAAATTTTTTACTTATGAAAATAATTGAGATATTGCTATGAAATTTATAAAAATTTTGTAAATAATTGAATTATTGTGAAATTTTTGTTATTTATAAATGTAATTTAATGTTTGCGTAGAATTTTATTATAATTTCTTTTAGAAAATTTTATTAAAACAATAAATATTAAAAATCATTTAATTCAGGAAAATTTTTGAAAATATTTAAAATTTTGCCAATAATTAAAATTTTTGAAAATAATTGAATTTCTGCAATCTTCTATTAATCCATTCTTTTTATTAATGAATTAATTAATATTAAAAAATTTAACCAATTTCAGAAGAATTTGAATTATTAAAATTTTTCAAACATCTAAGTTTTTAAAAATTTCTAATCAAATTCTTTCAAAATTGAAATTTTATAAAATATCAATTTAAAACTTTTGGAAGTTCATCTATTTATGAAAATTATAAAAGTGATCTTCTAAAATTCAATTAATTTTGAAATATTTAAGTAACATTATTTATTAAATAATTTATATAAGTAGTAATTTTATGATTGTTCTTCAATAATTAAATTATTTAAAAGAAATTATTGTCAGAAATAGAGAAAAATGTAATGTTTTCTATTAGAATTCGTGATAATTTCATAGTTTACAAATCAAACAAAAAATACACATAATACAAAACTTTTTTATGAATTATAAAAATTTAATTTTTTTCAGTACTTTTAATAAAATTCCCTGACATTTTCCTGATTTCCCTGACCTGTGGTAATCATGTAACTGAATTTTTTTTTCTGAAAAAGTGATTCTAATCTCAAAATATTGCTAATTTTTACATTTCGTTTTTTCTGTAGAAAAAAATTCGTTTTTACTTTCGCTAATTTTAAATTGGTTTCTATAAATAAGAAAAACTTATTTATTTCCTTAGTCAAATGTTAAATTAAAGTCAGTAAAATTTTAAATAAAATGTAATAAAATGTAAAATAAAATCCAATAAAAAGTTAAATTAAATTCAGTAAAATGTTAAGTAAAATTTAGTATAAAGTTAAATAAAATTCAATAAAAATTTAAATAAAATTTAATAAAAACGTTAAGATTTGAAATATTTTTGGTAATTATTATATTTTTCTTGCAGAGTGAAAAAATTTCAAAATGTCACAAACGGAAAGCGATTATAGTGATGACGAGGAAAAAGTTGAAGTTCTTGATGAGCGTTTCGTGAAATTTTCCAAAGCAGTCGATGATAAAGATAAAAATCTCATTTCTTCGTTAATAAAACAAGAGGAGGGAATTCTTCAGATACAATTTCATTCCGATTGTACAACATTTTTACACGTCGTTGCTCAACGAGGTACAGTGGATGATGTCAAATTATTATGCGAATCCGGCGCTAAAGTTAATCTAAGAAATAAAAATGGCGAGACACCAATTTTTTATGCGATAAAAAATCATGATATTGGACTAGTTAAAACGCTCATTGAACATGGTTCTAATTTAAATATCATCTCATCTCAAAATGTCACGCCACTTCATCTCGCATTACTTCACGGTTCCGAGGCAACTCTTCGTTTAATTGTGAAAAAAATTCTTCTCTCCACTGTTGAAAATGGGGAGAAATCGTCGAAGAAGGAAGAAGGCGTCGAGAATGGAGAGAAATTGGAAAGTGCGAAAAAAGAGGAAGATGACGAGTCAATGGAGGAATCTGCTTCAGAAGATGATTCAATGATGATGTCATCAGATTGTGAGAATTCGTCGGATTATGAAGATGTTTCAGACGAGGAGAGTGAAGATCCGGAAGTGAGTTCGGATTCCGAAGTTTTGGAAACAGTGGAGAATTTAGAAACTACAATCGGAGTAATTAAGACACTTCTGAAGAACAAGGAATTATTCAAGTTGAATAAAAACGATTATCCCCTGTTGATGTTTTTTGCTTCGAGAATTCAATGCGGTAGTATTTTGGATGTAATTCTACGTGATTGTCGAAAGTTTCTCAAGTCAATGACGCCGGAGGAGAGGAAATTGGAGCGTTCGAATACAAGAAAGGCGAATTCGGATTACTACTCGGAAGGCGGTTGTAATGTCCGTTACAAACCGCATTCACCAGAAGATATCAATTTCCAGGGTTACTTCGATAGAACCGCTCTACATTATGCGGTGAGGGCGGAAATTACATTAGCTGTTAAATTTCTCCTTGAACATGGTGCCGATGTGAATGCAAAGACCTGCGAGAAACTAACACCCCTGCATTACGCGGCTTGTTTGGAAAATATCAATCTCTGTCATTTACTCCTCGCCTACAATGCTTTTGTTAATTGCAACTATTGCTGTCAGGGTAATCCTCTTTATCACGTCTGTGGACCGAGTACGACCAAAGTACTTTTAAAATCAACCGAAAGTTACTATTACGACGAATTCTTTGACGAGTACACGGATCGTCTCGGTAAAGATATCGATGTTCAGCCGACGTTTAATCCACAAATAATGACTCTGATGCTCAAGAATGGCGCGCATCCGGATAATCGCGGTGAGAATGGTGCATCGGCATTTCATGAGGCTTGTCAAATGGGACGTTTTAGGGAAGTGAAATTACTACTCAAGTATGATGTCTATTTGGAGGGGGTCGATATGGATGGTAATACGGCACTCCATCATGCCGCTAAAGGTCATTCAATGAAGATGTGCGAATTCCTCGTGAAGAAGGGTTTGAAAATTGATGTCGCGAGAGAGGATGGCAAAACACCTTTGATGAGTGCGATTATCTACAAGGAGAATCTCACCCCATGTTTGGAGACCATAGAGTATCTTGTCGATCACGGAGCGAATGTTAATGCGAAGGAAAGATTTAGCGGAAGTATATTGAAAACTGCCGTTAGCGATGTTGAGCCTCCTGTTATTGAATGTTTATTAGAATTGGGAGCGAATATTGAGTATTTATTTGAAATTAGCGAGAGTTATTTTAACAGTTACGGTGTGTTTCGTTTTCACGATAATCATCAATTTTTGATTTCTTACATTGCCCTGAAGGGAAAAGATTTGACTGATTATTTACAGTCGTACATTAAACACGACAATTCGAATGTGAAAAAAGCTTTTAATTATTTCGAAAAGGCTAAAGTCGAAATGGAAAAATTACGATCTATGAGAATTTTAAAAACGACCAGTATTACTTTCTACGAGTTTTTAACTTCCGATTTTTATAATGCAGTCCAGAGTATCAAGAATGGACGGGTTGTCAAGATTTTAAATGCCGGTGATTATAAAACGGAATTTCCGTGTTTTAACATTATGTTGGAGTGTCGTTTCCAACGGGCGAAGGCTTTAAAAAAATTTGTCAATCAAACCTACGATTATTTTTCCAAGAATCGAAAATTATCGTCCGATGTTGTTAAGTTGATTTTCAAAAATCTTGGTTCGAAGGAATTTCGTATTTTTGGCAGAGCTTTAAATAAGAAATAAGTTTTAGACATTCTTAACTAGAGTATTTTTTTATATTTTTGAAAAGTTTCAAAAACTTTTCTTTGTGACTTATTTTGTGTTCGTGGAATTTGAAAAATATTCCAAAAATTGTTTTGTTTCTGTAAAAAAATTGTGTGAAATTTTTAAAATCGAAAATTTTTTTGTATCTATTTTGTAATAAAAATTGTTCTTAATGAAAAATTTTGTATCTCTGCCACTTTGCTTTCATAAAATAACCTCTTATTAATTTCAGGGTATATGCAGTGCCGCTCAATAACTTTTGCCCACCCTACAGCGATTAAACATTTTACAAAAAGTTTTGTATTTTGTTTATTGTTAAAGTTAAAAAGTACAAAAAGGTCTCCTTTTAAAGCTCTTTTCCTGAGCTTTAACACTATATAAAACAGAAATTAAGGTACTACTACACTTTAGAATTTAAAAAAATTTTATTTTTTTTATTGTATTTTTTAACTCCTTATGACTTCAGAAAACACCTTCCAAAGTATTTATAACCAATTGTAAAAAATAAAAGTAAATTTTTCAAAAAATATTCAATTAATGTAAAAAGTCATTGACAAATTAAGAAAGTCTTTAAGGGGATGGTGGGGTCCAGCTTTTTGTTACGACCAGTAGAAACATTGGTGCGAATGTATGTAACAGTGTCTGACAAAAAAAATGGTGGGGTTTCAATTTGCAAAAGAATTTTAGGTAATTTATGGATGGTCTCTAACGATACATATATCCTGTATGAGAATTTACCAGAAGATGGTCAAAAAATTTAAAAAAGACATTTTTGCAGACTAGAAAAATACTGAAAAACATAGTGTATTTTGACAAAAATTATTGAAACATCTGCTATTTTTTATTTTAGTCCATTTTTCATTAATGGTGGTAGATTTCTATGCAAGACACCTTCCTTTTTAAAAAGCAATTTGGATTTTTTGTTTCCGATTTGTCAATCTTGAGACAAACTGTCCGCAATTGGACAACTAACATTTTTTTTTAAATTAGCCATTTTTTTAATTGTTGATAACTAAAAAACGGTTCGTTTTTACATGTAGAATCAGAAAAAAAATATACAAAATTTTTTTTAAAAATCTAATGGTGTGTACTGGATAATAATCGACAGTGCACATCATTATACCTCGACGTCAAACCTCCCCGCTCAGATTATCTCACGTGCCGGAAAAATACCAAGCCAAATGGGCGCGAACCAAGTACCCTTGGTCTTAAAACGTCCGCCAAGCGAGACATCTATCCGACTGAGCTAATCTGTTGGTTAATTTCAGGGTATATAAGAATACTTGTCTATGAATCAGCCATAAGCTGAAATGGAAAATTATCTTCAAAGACGTTCGGTTTTGTATAAAATTATACCAAACGCGCGTAATGCTAGCATAAATTCTTTCATTCTTCGCCATTTAAAGGCGAAGAATGAAAATTCATTAACGGTGTTTTAAAAAGTTCGTTCTTACGTCACGAACGAACAACGTTTTGATAGATGTGTCACGACTCTTTATAAAATGCCGTCAAACCGGAAAGAAAGCGATACATACATTCAAATGCATTAATGCTTTCTTTCCGGTTTAATGGCGTTTTAAAAAGTGACATTTATCAAAATTTTGTTAGTTCGTGAAGTGTGAGATCGTTCTTACGTCACGAACTAACAACGTTTTGTTCTTTTCTTTTTTTTATGATTTTAATAAATTTTTTAATTTTTCCGACAAAAGTTCGTGTGTTATTGTCAAAGAAAACTACCATCGCGGGTAGTGAGGCGCCACCTGTTAAAAACATATATGGCCGCTGACAGAGAGTTGATAAAAGCTAACCATACTTCATTGCATAATTTTATGCAGGGGAAAAAAAGGTCGCGCAAGCGCATAGCGGCTGCGCGAGTCTTTTTTCCCCGGCGTCACCTAATCTGTAAACTGCGATTTGCAACCCACTTCACACTACATTTAAAGGTTCACAATAGATTTTTAGGTTAAGTTGACACATTTCCATTTACAAGTACTAATGAAAAATACAATTTTTCAGGTGCCGGAGATAACGGATTTCAAAATAGTGAAGCCAATAAGTCGAGGTGCATTTGGAAAGGTTTTCCTTGGCTACAAAAAGACAAATCCAGAACTGATTTACGCGATCAAGGTAATGAAGAAAATCGAGATGATACACAAGAATATGGCCACGCAAGTCGTTACCGAACGTAATGCCCTAGCGCTAACACGAAGTCCATATTGTGTTCAACTTTTCTATTCACTGCAAACTCTCACTAATGTTTATCTCGTTATGGAATACATGGTTGGCGGTGATCTCAAGAGTCTCTTAAGCTACTGTGGTTACATGGAAGAATCCATGGCGTCATTTTACACGGCAGAAGTAACACTCGCTCTCGAATATCTTCATTCACATGGAATTGTACACCGTGATCTTAAACCCGACAATATGCTCCTCTCAAAAGAGGGTCATGTAAAATTAACCGATTTCGGTCTCAGTAAAATATCTACAATGCATCGTGATCTTGAAATATCGGATCTTGTCAATTGTACACCTAGTCTTTGTACAAGAACACCAGGACAACTGCTCTCGCTAACTTCACATCTTTCATTTGGATCGGGACATAAAACGGCGAATGATTCGATTAATTTTGAATTCAGCGGTGCTAGTGATCTTGCATGTAATTTACTACCGGCACTTCAGAGGAAATCAATGTGTACGTCAATGAGTTCTGTGTTTTCAACACCGCCCGGTGATCGTTCTAATGTCTCGGGAATTAATCCCTTCCATTCGGCGGAAGATTTACAAAAATACACGGAGGTGAGTTCGGATAGTTATCATACTTGTGAGGCATTTTCGGATAGGCGAATTTCTCCATTAGCAACGACAGCTAGTAGCAAACATTCTGAGAATGAGGAGGAATCGACTTTGGAGTCTGAGAGGGATCACTTGTCGCAAATAAGTCCGTTGAGTAGTTGTGTGAATTCATTTGTCCGGGGAACGAAGAGAAAGAGATTGAATCAACATACGGCGAGTACGGGACTCACGAGGGAAATTAATCTTATGGAATTAGAAGGTGGGGATCTCACGCCCAAGAGGAAGAATCGAGGTCACATTTTTAATTGTAATAAAACGCCGGTTAGTGTGACATCAAAATTGAGGGACGAGGCGAGGGGGAAGAGTAATTCGGAAGGTGCAACCGGAGGTAGAGTGGCTTTTAGTACACCGGTGTCGGGGAATAAGGATCGTCCCTGGCCCGACAGGAAGAAACAGTTGATGCAAGAGGAGAAGGGAATTGTCAAAGCGACGAGGTTCGATTTACCTCCTTCGAATTCGGCTCCCGATATGAGTATCGAGAGTTTGAATGCTGAACACAGATCTCCGCAGGGAATTTCACCGATAAAGACGCCGGCTAGAAGTGGTGGAGACGTTTACACGCCGTTTAGGTTTGTACTTCTAGTTTCATTATTTTCTATCACAAGAATGATAAATACCATTTTCGAAACCATCAGATTCAGAAGTTAATGTTTATATTTCAGAACACCAAAGTCGGTGCGAAGAGGTGGACAGGCATTTTTAAATCGTTCCGACGAGAGAATTTTAGGGACTCCAGATTATTTGGCACCGGAATTACTTTTGAGAAAAGGACACGGTCCGGCTGTTGATTGGTGGGCACTGGGCGTCTGTTTATATGAATTTTGTACGGGTTTACCTCCGTTCAATGACGAGACGCCGCAGGCGGTGTTTGCCAATATTCTCGACAGGAACGTTTCGTGGCCGGAAGATGACGAAACACTCTCGGAATCAGTGGTCAGTGCCATTGATGCATTTCTCACGCTCGATCAAAAAGACCGACCCACTGCCGCCGAAGTTAGAAAAATGCCACTTTTCAAAGATTTCCCATGGGACGAACCACAAAAGGCAATACCGCCATTTATACCTCAGCCTGATGATAATTACGACACGTGTTACTTTCAAGGTGATTTTTTGTATTTTTATATATATATATGTGATACTCGCTCCGAAGAAAGGTACCTAAGAAGCAAACGAACATAGTTTGTTATTATAATGTTACTTTGTATTTTTCTATTCTTATTTTTTTAAATGTGACAAGGAAAATAAAAACGTAAACGATTCCGCCAGGGAAGACACTAATTTCGCGAAGTTTGCCTACCTTCTATATTGTCTAAAAAATCAGTCAATGGAAAAGCAAAATTCCGTTAAGGCCTAAGCACAATAGGTTCGCGAAAGTCGTTCGCGAACGCAAAGCATGAGTTAGAAAATGACAGAGATATATTTGTGTCCTTGTCTTTCTCATGCGTCTCGTTCGCGAACGACTTTCGCGAACCTATTGTACGTTGGACTTTAGAATTATTGACACGAACTATAAAAAATATAGAAAGTGTGCAAAACGCGTCAAATTAGTGCCTTCCCTGAGAGAAGGCATTTCTGAGCACGACTGTACATTGAAAATCGTAAGACGTAAATTTTAATATTTACATGAGAGAGGAAAGGATAGAAATAGCTTTTTTCTTTTTCTATCTCATGTAAATTTTACGTCTTACGATTTTCAATGTGCGTCGATCTATTCATACATAGAGATGTCTACTTTATCGACATTAATATATTTTTAAACTATAAAAATACACTCAGATGCTTTAATGCTTTCCTTCCGGTTCACGGTACCCTAGACCCAATTTCAACCCTCAAGTTGCTTCCCTTTTAAAATTCCTGTTGCAACTTGTTCGGGGAGATACAAAAACATAATTCTTATAGGAAATTGTCCGTCGAATCGAAAATATTAAACTGTAATTTCTATAGATATTCTAATCAGATGCCAGACATTAACGCTTAACATCCAGATATTTATGTACACCCTGATGCTTTCATGCCTTCCTTCCGGTTTTGACGGCGTTTTAAAAAGTCGTGATACGTCTATAAAAATGTTGTTAGTTCGTGACGTATAAGTTCGTTCGTTCGTTCATACGTCACAAAGTAACTAAATTTTAATAGATATGTCACGACTTTTTAAAATGGCGTCAAAACCGGAAGGAAGGCATTAAAGCATCAGGGTGTACTTTTAATATCTGGATAGCTGGCGTCCTTATGTTAAAGAATAAAAATATTAAACTTTAAATTTACATGAGTTAAAATCGTTTTGCTGCAAACTTCTTGTTTACTGTCACACGTCAAAATGGTGTTCTGCCTCGAAGAATTTTCTTAACCCATTAACGCCAAAACATGAAAATAATTTGAACAAATTCAACCTACGCTTTTATGAATAAAACGAATCATATTTTATATCAAAAGTATGTTTCTTATAGGTTTTTAGAGTGCTATTTTCGATTCCGGCGTGAAAAAGCAATTTCGTTTAAACCAAAATTAAATATGGCGGTGTTAATTTAAAAAATTACAAAAAAAAATTTCATTCTTTCAAGTTTGATAATTTTTTTGCCCATAAACATGTGTGAATAAAATTCAATTCTCAATCATAGGTGCCAAAATGTTATTGAATTCTCCTAAATTTTGTTACTCGGAGGTTTTTGGGGTCGCTAACTACGAATTCGATGTTAGTTTTCAAAAATTCAAAATGGCGGATCCAATATGGCTGCTAAGATTTTAAAATAATGTCATATTTCGATTCTACGGAAAAATTTTTCTGTAAAATTATGTTTTTATATAATTTTTTGATCAAGTTATTTTAAATTCGTCGCTAAAAACACTAACATTGAAATTAAAAATAATGCGCCCGACGGATTTTGAAATTTTTTTTGGAAAGTGTTCAGTGATTATACCCCTCTAACACAACATTAATAACCCTCAACATATTTTTCCCCCTCCAATGCAGTAGAGGGCAGAAGCATCCCAGTAAAAAAAGAAGTATTGAGTGGAGCGTTTAGGAATTGAGTGAAGCTCTGAGCCAATACGGATTCGAGTAAAAACCGTGTTGGGACGTTTGACTCAATCTTTTTTTCATCCGCCGAATACGGTCTTATTTTAGCATTAAAATTAAAATCACAAGACCAGAGTACACATTATAAATTGAAAGCACAATTGTCCTGGAATGTAAAAATGCCGATTTCGATAAGAAGCAATGAATATTTGTTAAAAATTGGTAAAAGCAAAGTTTTATAAGCGCGACTGAATTTACCATGTGAATAAATGAAGTGGTAAGTTTAAATGGACGAAATGGACTAAAAGAAATCTACTGTTACCGACAGAAAGTTCCTAGAGAATCCTTTCTAAAGCCTAACGCAGAATAAAAACGTAAAGTGAACGTAAGCATGCGATAGAAAAGGACAAACCAACTTCTGTCCTTTTCTATCTCATGCTTGCGTTCGCTTCCCGTTTTATTCTGCTCAGGCCTTAAAAAAATGCAAAGCAGAAAAAGCTCGAATTGAAAAAAGTCGAACTCGAAAAGTATCGAAGCAAGAAATAAGCATAGAGAATAAAAAAGAACATAGAAAGCGCACCTCACACTCTAAATGTAAACGAAATAGATGGAGCTGTCTTGGGTTTGTCTGGTTTATCTCAAGAAAAATTTATAAATAAAATGAAATCATAAATAAAAAAAAGAAGGATATCAAATAATAAAAATATAATAATTAAAAATATAAAATAGAATTTAATTAAAAATTAAAATAGAATTAAGAATAAAGCAGCAACAAAGTCGACCGCCAAGCGGTCGACGAGGGCTCTGGTTTTATATAAAAAATTATTAAATTAAAAAACTGAACATTAGAACTTTTAAAAATTAAACAAAAATGAAGAAGGAATGGAAGCAAAGAAGACGGCCGAAGGCCGTCTGAGGCGCTAGTTGTGGTAAATTCAACAAAACAATGAAATTTCATTGTTTTACAATTCTTTAGGAACTTTCTGTCGGTAACAGTAGATTTCTTTTCGTCCATTTAAACTTACTAATTCATTTATTCACATGGTAAATTCAGTCGCGCTTGTCAAACTTTGCTTTTACCAATTTTTAACAAATATTCACTGTTTCTTATCGAAATCGGCATTTTTACATTCCAGGACAATTGTGCTTTCAATTTATAATGTGTACTCTGGTCATGTGATTTTAATTTTAATTCTAAAATAAGACCGTATTCGGCGGATGAAAAAAAGATTGAGTCAAACGTCCCAACACGGTTTTTACTCGAATCCGTATTGGCTCAGAGCTTCACTCAATTCCTAAACGCTCCACTCAATACTTCTTTTTTTACTAGGATGCAGCGTGCGTAAAGGATCAGCTGTCAAAATGATTCGCATTACATTGCTATGGTAATTCCAATCCTGCAACCGCGTTTCTACAGGAATTGACAAAATCTTTTGAATTCAGACAATTAAAAACATTTGTGACAAATGTACGTTGTCATATTTTGTAAAAAGTGCCTGTGAACAGAGGCAAATTTGTTAGAAAATGAATGTTTACCAATTATGTACACGTCATTTAAACCTGTCAGTGCCGTATTTGTTGGGTGATAACTGTTGGTCGCACATTATCGAGAAATTTGAGAGACCATCGAACACCGTTAAGTAGTTTTATATTATTCGAAATTTAAAAACATTGTCAAGTTTTTTTATACTGAATTTCAGATATAATATTGCTTAAAAAATATATAAAACTTACGATTAGCAACATAACCTTCAAACCTGTCAAAAGGATTTAAACATTTCAAGGGTACCGTTAAATTAATGTATTTTGTTCTTTAAAATTTTCAGATTTTCCATAAAAAATTATTTATCTAGGAAAAATGTTCACTAATTTCTTAAAAAATTAACTTTTATCATTAAATATTTCTTATTGATTAATTTAGATGTATATAAACACAGCAACTTGCGTTTATTATCTAGGATAGTCAAAGTAAACATCTTGGATAATGGCAGTTAGTATGTAAGTTTGATTATCCCAAGATAGTTCTTTAAAAATGAAACATAAAATTCTAATGAACTTATGGTTAAAAATTTCGTTTAAGCGAGATATTTAAAAAATTAGACTCTATCCCATACACTTTCTATACAATGTTAGTGCACCAGTTAGCATCCATCTTGAATTTTCCCCCACCCAACTTGAATAGCCTTATATGCATTTGAGTGTACATTAAGTCACATTTAAATTCAATTTTTCCTATAAATAAAGAAGTTCCTACAGTTTTTAAAAACAATAATTATTTAAAATTTTTCTACTTTCAGCACGGAATATCATGCAACATTTGAACGTAAGCAACTGTGAGACGTAACGTTCGTATAGAAAAAAAGTAATGAATTATAAATATAATATTAGGAAAAAAATCGGAAATTAGGACGTAAATTTTATTTTATATACTTGATCGTATTTATAGTCATATAAAATAATCTATCAAGGAATGTGCTTTTTGAAAGATGAATTATATTATAAAATCGATTTTTTTATTAGATTTACAATTTTTTAATAAATTGCTGTTACTTTTATTTCCTATATTCCTCATTTTGAAATATGTAATAAGGTTAGAATCACCCTTTTTTGAATTGGGATCTGAAATCACGTGAAACTGACCCACCCCTTAGCCTTTTTGTGGCAACCATCTTGGATTTTATCTTTTTCTTGAACGTATATCAGAAAGAGACGAAACGAAAGATGGCTACCACAACAAGGCTCTCACTAGATGGCGTATCGTAGTATTTCAGATCCCAATAGAAAAGTAAGTTAATTGCGTTTATTGTTTGTATGGATTTCAGTGGACAAACGCAACGTGTATTGTTGCGTTTTTAGTGTTAGTTATAAATTCGGCTATAATAAATTTCGTTAATATTCACATTATATTGAACCACCATTCGACAAAATAAAATTAGGTATAATTAAATTTCGGATTTTTAAACTTTCGACTAAATAAGAAATCGACTATTTTAAAATTCTATCAATTATTGTTTAGTGAAAATAAAAATTATGTCAATGTTAATTCGTGAAAATAATTTTCTTAAATTTTTCATTCGATAAAAATAAATTCGTAAAGTTACAGATTCTACGTTTGTGAATTCGACATAATAGTCATTATGCTCTTTTCATTCTGACACAAATGTATGCAACCCAAATTTTTGAGACGCATGCATATCCCCTAATCGACAAATCGTCGAATGATCAAATAGTCGAATGCCAAGTACTTTATACCCCTGCCTTCATTTAGTTTAGATTAATTAAAGGGTAGGGTAAATTTTTTATTATTATTATTATTATTATTATTATTTTTTTTATCTATTTTTTATTATTGTTAGAAAAATTTTTTATTGGGTGGGAGTTTATATCTTCGAACAAGTAATTCATATAATTATGATCGAACTTCACTTGTAAGTTCGTTTAATCATTAATTATATTTCATATAACTTGTTCGAAGATATATTTTACTTGTAGATGTTTAGAGTTAAACAGTTAACATATCTTGAAAAACTCATTTCTTTATTAAAAAAGTACAAAATCCTTCTTTTCTTCTTATAAAACTAGTATATTAAACATTGAACAATCATAATTATGCATACATGAAAATAATAAGTACTAAAAGTCTTTGAACTTCTAAGTAGAAGTTAGAACTGTTTCTGAGAAAATCGAATTTGCACGTCCTATTGGTCTATTATAAAATCTTTGAAAAACGCTAGAATTAGCCGACCAACAAGCTGCTTTTTTTATTTCATTAATATCTAAACCCTTTCTCAAGGCTTTGGAAGTAGATGCATGTCTGGTAGAATGAGCACCGAAATCTTTATTGATACCAGCTTTTGACATCATGGTCTTTAACCATCTACTGATGGTCTGTGCGCCTACTTCCTTATGTGGTTTCTTAATTGATATAAACAGTCTCTTAATTTCGCCTCGAAAATCCTTAGTTACTTCTAAATAGTCTATTATTGTCTGCGCTACACAAAGGTTTTTGTTATTAAAAAATGGAAAAAAGCAAGAGGTTGTTCCGAACCTGGTCTCGAGGTTTTAATAATATCGGATATGAAAATCTCAACTCCTTCTTTAAGAATCTTAACGTTATCAATTCTAATCTTTGCTAGAGATTGTACTCTAAAAGCCGAGCCGAGTGCTAATAACATAACTAACTTAAGCGATAACTTACTTAGGTCTATTTGACTGTTAGGACTCCATTCTTCGATCAGCTTTACAACCGGATCGACGTCCCATGTGGAAGTGTATCTAGGCAAGGTTGGTCTGATTCGAAAAATACCTTTAAAGAATCTGTTGATCAGTTTGCTCTCTGTGATCTGATAATTGTTAATCAAAGCAATGGCCGAGCGTAGCGTGTTGAGAGTACCATAAGAAGCGCCTTCGGAAAACTTCTTTGTCAAACATTTAAGAATGGTGTTATCGTTCGCCAGATAGGGATCCTGTTTTGTCTCCTCACAAAAATTCCACCAATATTTTAATGAAGTGTTGTATTGTTTTTTTGAACTCTCCGCCAATGACTCGAACGGGATCTCTATAGTGTCTTCTCCCAAGTCCTTTTCCTTGAATGATTGGCTGATACAACTCCTGATACCAGGGTAAGCTCTGCTGACAGGGGATGAATGACTTTCCTGCAAGGAGAAAGAAGCAAATTAGAAGCTGGTTTCCACTTAATTATATCTGAAATTAATAATCTCTTAAATTCAGGGAACCACGGTTGGGATGTCCAAAGTGGAACTACCAGGATTCCTGTGGAACCTTCCTCTCTAACCTTCTTCAAAACTTTGGCGATTAAGGAAAAAGGGAGAAAGGCGTACCAGAATTCCTGTTTCCAAGCTACTGTCAAAGCGTTTATTGCTTGTGCTTCACAGTCTCTTTCCCAAGAAATATATCTAGTACACTTCTTATTTATTCGACTCGCGAATAAATCTATCGAAGGTTGGCCGAATTTCTTAACAATTTCACGAAACGCAAAATTAGCCAATTCCCATTCAGTGTCTAAATTAGAGATTCTGGATTCTTCATCGGCCAAGTTCTCCTTTGAAGCAACGTATTCTGCGAATATCCAGATATCCCTATCCCTACACCATTCCCAAACTTCCTTGGTAAGATTATGTAAGTCTTTATGTTTGATACCCCCCATCTTATTCAAATATGCAAGAGCTGTTTCATTGTCAATTCGCAAGAGAATTTGTTTATTTATTTCTGAAGCGGCGAAAGCTTTAAGGGCTAAAAAGGCGGCCTTAATTTCTAAATAATTTATATGTCTCTCTCTATCCTTATGTTCCCAAAAACCTTTAGCTTTTTTTGATGCACATGTAGCTCCCCAACCTGTCTTGGAGGCATCCGAGAAAATTTCGAGATCGTATTCGCTAGAACGAATTTTATTTGTCGCTATTAAAATCTGAGAATTCCACCACTCTAATTCCTCTATTGCCGACCCAGATAATTCTATTGATCTCCTGAGATTTTCCTGATTAAAATTTAAAGCTTCCCTCTTAAGCGATTCTAAAGATTTGTAATAAAGCCAGCCGTAAGCTATCGCCGGACAAGCCGCCACAAGAGTACCAATTGTTTCCATTAAAACTTGAACCTTTATCGTATTACTCTCAAGTAGTTTCTTAATTAGATTTTTTATTTTTAATCGCTTTTCCTGTGGTAATTCTAATCGCATTTCTCTCGAATTAATTATCATACCTAAAAATTTACAAGAATTACTAGGTTTTAAATCACTTTTTTCCCAGTTAATGATAAATCCCAAAAAATAATAAAAGCGAAATTGTTAGTTTTGTGTTCTTAATACATTCTTCCTTAGAAGTTCCAAAAATTAAAAAATCGTCTAAATAGATCACTAATCTAATACCCCTTGACCTTAACCAGTTTACAATTGGTTTACCTATTTTTGTAAAGATAAAAGGGGCTGATGATAAACCAAATGGTAGAGCGTTAAATTGATAAGTCTGGCTGTTATATTTAAACCTGAGAAATTTTTTGTGTGAAGGATTAATAGGAACAAGTAAATAAGCGTCCTTTAGGTCTAGTCGGCACATATAATCGTGTTTATTGATAAGACTTAGTGCGGTTCTAATATCCTCTATCTTGAAGTGTTCCTTTTTAATAAAGAAATTAAATTTCTTAAGATTAAGGATGAATCTTTTTGAGCCATCTGGTTTATCAACCAAGAAATAAGACGACAGAAACTGTCCTTTAATTTCTTTACAAACTTCAATTGCCCCAGAGGATATTAGTTTCTTAATAGCCCTATCATAATCTAAATTTGGACTCTGAGTATGGGGTTCACTAATTTGAAAAACCTCTCCTTCTAGGTTTAAACTGTAACCCTTGATCGCCTCTAGGACAAAATCATTTTGGGTAATTTGTTTCCATCTATTAATAAAAAATTTTAATCTAGCTGCTGTCGGCGTTACCTTATCCTGATTTAATGTCTGTTCCTCTGCGGCTGCGACTGCATGTAATGCCTCTTCGCTGGGCCCTTGTTGCGTGAAGGATAACCGGTCTGTCTGTCGTTGGAGCTGGATGTTCTCGATGTCTGACTCTGGTTGAAGCTCCTCCTCATCGCTCCTCTTCTTGAAGTGGAGCTTCTCCAGTTTAAAGTTGATCTTAAGGGAAGTCTCGATTTCGGTCTGAGGTCCATGGATACCCTTTCCATAGCCTTAGATGTCTCGATCAATGCTTTTAAATTATCTCCAAACAAAAAAGATGTAGGTTGTACCTTTTTTAGAATCTTTTGGATCTTCTCCTCATATCTACCTACGAGGAAAACTTTTCTTGCCTGAGTTAATAAATGGAAAAGTTCGGATAATAATTTTACTGAAGATGATAAATTCTCTAAGATCTCTTCCCTAGAGAGTGGTGTTTTTGAGTCCTCTAAAATCTTATTTAGTGTTGTTGAGATCGATGCCAACGCAGCCCCTGTTAGGTCTTGATAACATTTAAAATGCTCGTCTCGTGATAGAGCTCTATGTTGTATGTCTGCCATTATCTCCTCGTTGAGGTTATGAGCTTCTAGGTTAACTAAACCTTTTCTAGGAATTGACGCGAGCAATTTTTCCTTGTCCTCCTTATTTCCAAATCCTTCGGTTGTCCATTTTTTTATTCGATCTGCTAAGTCCTTTCTTAGGATTAATTCTTGAGGAGTCTGTATGGGGTTCGATCCGAGAAAATAATCCGCCTCCTCGGGTAACTCGCATTGTTCATCGCCTGATTCCTCGTTAGTCGACATATTCTTATTTTGAGACTCCTTCTCTGATTCGGACGCAGGACTCTTATTTTCTTATTCGTGCGATAATACATCTAGAAAATGACATGATAATTTTTTATTTGTCGTCCTCGATTCATGATTGAGGATCATTTTATTTCTTAGGCTTCTGGCAGCAAATCGGGTTTGCTGCTCCGCCATTTTGGAAGACGCGCTCGTATTAGGAGAGTCTGGTTCTCCTTTCTGTTGTAAGTATACCATACCTGAATACGATAAAGCTGATTCACTATCTGACTCGCTATCCATTTCCTCCATATCCTTGAAGAGTTGAATCCTCTCTGTATCCAGATCCTCCAGTCTCCTCCTCTTCTCCTCTCTGGAACTCATGACGAAAATCCAAGTTAAAAAGAATACTTCGATGTGGTCGTCACCAACGCCAAGAAACGAATAAAGGCAGGGGTATAAAGTAGTAGAGAGGTAGGCAGAGACAGACTTTTCTCTTTCTATCTCTGAATAGTGGCGTCATCTAGCGACAAGTCGCGGTACTACAAGTAAAATATATCTTCGAACAAGTTATATGAAATATAATTCGACGTTTTGAACATTCGACGTATTGACCATTCGATGTTTTTAACCATTCGACTAAATGCCGATTCGATGTTTTTAGCATTCGACGTTTTGTCCATTCGATGTTTTTAGCATTCGACGTTTTGTCCATTCGATTACTTGGCATTCGACTATTTGATCATTCGACGACTTGGCGATTAGGGGATATGCATGCGTCTCAAATTTTTACCGAAGGTGTAAACGCTCCCTAAGGTTGAGTCCACAATAAAATAAATCGTCTCGATTTCGATACAGATACGTATTTTTTTATTATTTTTTTGGAGGCCAAATTTTTGAGTTATGAATTTTCAAAATTTTCGCTTTTTAAATGTAGGTATATTTTTAATGTCAGATAACTAAAAAAATATTGCTTCTTTTCATTTTTTGACAAGAGAAAAAAAGTTTTGTTTTTCTCTCTACTTTTGAATAACCAAAACAAAAAAATTTTTTTTTTCATTTTTTATTAAAAAAATAGAAAAATTTTATAAACAATTTAACCCATTAACGCCCAAATGACCAAAATTTTTACTTGGACTTCAATACACGATTTGAAGTATTTATAGACAATAAATTTTAGCAGCAATGAGATGTAGGGGGTTTTGGGGGTCGCTCTTTCAGATTCTGGGGTCAAAATAGCTTTTTGATCAACACAAAATCCAATATGGCGGCTATTTTGAAAAAAAAACACAAAAAAATAAGTACATTTTTTTAAAAATATTTTTTTTCATATCTAAAAAAATTTCTTAAACCTTTCTTAAGTATGCCACTGGTGGCCAAAATAGTTGTACTTTCAAAATATAAAATAGAGAAATTCTGATTTCAAGATGGCGGATTCAAAATTTTGAAAAAGTAGATGCATTATGGTAAAAAAAATCAAAATTTACACCAACATTAAAAAATTTTGCAAATTCGATTCAAAATAAATACTCGGGGGTTTTCGGGGTCGCTGATGACGAATCCGATGTCAGTTTTTAAAAGTTCAAAATGGCGGATTCAATATGGCAGACATTTTTTTTTTAATTTTTGGATTCGCTTGAAACTTGTCACTCGGGGGTTTTAGGGGTCGCTGATGACGAATCCGATGTCAATTTTTAAAAAATCAAAATGGCGGATCCAATATGGCGGACATTAAAAAAAAAATTTTTGATTCGCTTGAAACTTGTCACTCGGGGTTTTTTGGGGTCGCTGATGAGGCATTCGATGTCAGTTTTTTAAAATTGAAAAAAGTAAATTTAATATGGTGGACAATTTTTTAAAAAATTTTGGATCTATTTGAAACATTTTAGTCAGAACAATTTTATTTCGTCTCTTAGCCGCTATGTTATTAGCGTTTCCAACTCTCACCACGTGTTGTTTTTATCATAAAAGTAGAACAAATTTTACAAATGCCTTTTTCATAGAACAGCTATAAAGAGAGAGCAAAAATTTAAATTCCATTGAAATTTCCTAACGCATTTCACTTTTCCGTAAGTTCATGGGTGAAGTGGATCTCCACGATATGCCATATTAGATCCGAAATTTTAAAAAACTGACATTAGATTCGATATCAGCGACCCCTAAAACCCCCAAGTGACAAGTTTCAAGCGAATCCAAAATTTTTTTTTTAAATGTCCGCCATATTGGATCCGCTATTTTGAATTTTTAAAAATTGACATCGGATTCGTCATCAGCGACCCCTAAAACTCCCGAGTGACAAGTTTCAAGCGAATCCAAAAATTGTAAAAAAATGTCCGCCATATTGGATTCGCCATTTTGAATTTTTAGAAACTGACATCGGATTCGTCATCAGCGACCCCTAAAACCCCCGAGTGACAAGTTTCAAGCGAATCCAAAAATTAAAAAAAAAATGTCTGCCATATTGAATCCGCCATTTTGAATTTTTAAAAACTGACATCGGATTCGTCATCAGCGACCCCGAAAACCCCCGAGTATTCATTTTGAATCAAATTTGCAAACTTTTTGAATGTTGGTGTAAATTTTGATTTTTTTTACCATAATGCATTTACTTTTTCAAAATTTAGAATCCGCCATCTTGAAATCAGAATTTCTCTATTTTATATTTTTAAAGTACAACTATTTTGCCCACCAGTGGCATACTTAAGAAAGGTTTAAAAAAATGTTTAAGATCTGAAAAAAAATATTTAAAAAAAAATGTACTTATTTTTTTGTGTTTTTTTTTCAAAATAGCCGCCATATTTGATTTTGTGTTAATCAAACCGCTATTTTGACCTCAGAATCTGAAAGAGCGACCCCCAAAACCCCCTACATCTCATTGCTGCTAAAATTTATTGTCTATAAATACTTCAAATCGTGTATTGAAGTCCAAGTAAAAATTTTGGTCATTTGGGCGTTAATGGGTTAATTTTTATTAACTTTGGGTATGATAAATTTTTAATTTTCTTTTTTTAAAACATACCTGAAATTGATAAGAAGGTTTTGCAAAAAGTTTCAGAGTGGGCCTGACAAGTTTGATGGGTCCAAAAAAATAATTAAGCTGTCCGTGCAGGTCGCACGCACGTGGCACAATGGGTTTTTTTTACAATTTATTATTAAAAATTGTCTAGAGCCTACAAATTTTATCGGATTTTGATTATTATTGAATTTTTAGGCTCTAAACAATTTTTAATAATAAATTGTAAAGAAATCCCATTGTGCCACGTGCGTGCGACCTGCACGGACAGCTTAATTATTTTTTTGGACCCATCAAACTTGTCAGGCCCACTCTGAAACTTTTTCCAAAACCTTCTTATCATTTCCAGGTATGTTTTAAAAAAAGAAAATTAAAAATTTATCATACCCAAAGTTAAAAAAAATTAATTTGTTTATAAAGTTTTTTTATTTTTTTAATAAAAAATGAAAAAAAATTTTTGTTGTTGTGATTATTCAAAAGTAGAGAAAAAAACAAAACTTTTTTTCTCTTGTCAAAAAATGAAAAGAAGCAATATTTTTTGAGTTATCTGACATTAAAAATATACCTACATTTAAAAAGCGAAAATTTTGAAAATTCGTAACTCAAAAATTTGGCCTCCAAAAAAATAATAAAAAAATACGTATTTGTTTTTTTTTCAATACAGAATAGAAAAAAAATATTTTTGGCCGATTTTAAGAGGTCGACTGAAATCTCACGTGGAATTGCGGAAAATTCATCCTGAATTAGCCCAGCGGTTTCGATCGAAACCACTTTTGATTTCTAAAATCTATAACTTTGGCAAAAATTAGGATATTTTTCATTTATAAACGCTCACGACCCACAAATTTATAAAGCTTTATGAAAAAAATTTACATTTTAAAAAATAATTAACAATTTTGTAATTACAACAATAAAAAAAAAAATTTGTTGCAAAATTTGAAACAAAATTACAAATTCGAAAATAAAAGGAAACAAAGCTACTGAAAATTGTTACTCGGGGGTTTTCGGGGTCGCTGATTACGAATTTGATATCAGATTTTAAAAATTCAAAATGGCGGATCCAATATGGCGGACATCTTTTTTAAAACCTGATTCAATTTGCCTGAAAATTGTTACTCGGGGGTTTTCGAGGTCGCTGATTACGAATTTGATGCCAGATTTTAAAAATTCAAAATGGCGGATCCAATATGGCGGACATCATTTCTAAAAACGGATGCAATTTGCCTGCAAATTGTTACTCGGGGGTTTTCGGGGTCTTTGATTACGAATTTGATGCCAGATTTAAAAAATTCAAAATGGCGAATCCAATATGGCGGACGTCATCTCTAAAAACTGATGTAATTTGCCTGAAAATTGTTACTCAGGGGTTTTCGGGGTCGCTGATTGCGAATATGATATCAGATTTTAAAAATTCAAAATGGCGGATCTAATATGGCGGACATCTTTTTTAAAACCTGATTCAATTTGCCTGAAAATTGTTACTCGGGGGTTTTCGAGGTCGCTGATTACGAATTTGATGCCAGATTTTAAAAATTCAAAATGGCGTATCCAATATGGCGGACATCTTTTATAAAAATTGATTCAATTTGCCTGAAAATTGTTACTAGGGGGTTTTCGGGGTCGCTGATTACGATTTTGATTTTAATTTTTTAAAATGTAAAATAGCGGTTTTAATTTAGTGTATAAAATGTCCAAATGAAAACGAGATCAGAATAAAATGTTCGTCTACCTTCGTGACAATGTGAAAAACAAATGCCTAACGCAAAACCGGCATCATAATGATTAATGAAATATTCATTTCTATATTCGTAATAATCAGAAAAACAAATGTCTAACGCAAAGACGAAATCAATCTAAAATGCTTGACTATATTTGTGAAAATCGGAAAACAAAAGCCTAACAGGAGAACGCGATCCGAATAAAATATGAATCTACATTTGTTACAATGCGATAAACAAATGCCTAATGAGAAAACGATGTCAAAATTAAATGTTCGTTTACATTCGTGACTATAGAAAAACAATTGTCTAACATAGACTCTAACATTGGATTAGTAAACCCCCTACTAACAATTTTTAGGCAAATTGAATCAATTATTAGAAAAGATGTCCGCCATATTGGATCCGCCATTTTGAATTTTTAAAATCTGACATCTAATTCGTAATCAACGACTCCGAAAATCCCCGAGTAACAATTTTCAAGCAAATTGAATCCGTTTTTAGAAAATATGTCCGCCATATTGGATCCGCCATTTTGAATTTTAAAAATTTGACCTCAAATTCGTATTCAGCGACCCCGAAAACCCCCGAGTAACAATTTTCAAGCACATTGAATCAGTTTTTAGAAAAGATGTCCGCCATATTGGATCCGCCATTTTGAATTTTGAAAAAAGGCCATCGGATTCGTAATTAGCGCTCACAAAAACCTCCGAGTAACATTTTTCAGGCAAATTGAATTAATTTTTAGAAAAGATGGCCGCCATATTGGATCCGCCATTTTGAATTTTTAAAATCTGATCTCAAATTCGTATTCAGCGACCCCGAAAACCTTTATATACGAGCAATGACGTGAATTGCACTGCTACAAAAAAGTCGGGCGTTAAAGGGTTAACCAAGATTTCTCAATTTGTGACGGAGATTGTGTTGTGACTAGACAAATTCTCATTTGTCTGGCATACATTTTTTAAAAAAATATTTTATTTTTTGGTTATTTTATAGACTTATGTTTTGTAGATTATTATTCTCTATAAGATAGTACTGAAGGATTTTTTCATTTAATGTTATTTTTGTATTTTTTGAACAAAAAATGCCAAATTCTCATTCGTCTGGTTCTCATTCGTCTGGCACTTTTGAGATAGGATGTATACTATAACACTAAAAATAGCGTAAAACTAACAATTTTTAACTATTGTTCGATTTTCTGGTCTTAAAATAATCCTAATTAAATTTACAAGAAATTGCTATAACTGAATTTTCAATTTTCATTTCGCATAAATAATTATATTGACATAAACAAACAAATGGAATACGTATTTTTTTCTATGAATAAAGTTTAGCCCACTAAAATCAAAGTAGTTCTTTATTATTAGACACTTGAAATTACTTTTACAAATCTATGATTTGTGAAATTGTGTTTATAGAAACAAATAGACCATTCGTAATTTGTTATAAACAATTATTAATTAAATTACAACAAAAATTAATTAAACCGAGGACTTTTATTGATCCTCGTAAAAATCGTTACTTGGGGGTTTTCGGGGTTGCTGATTAAGAACCTAATGTCAGTTTTGAAAATTTTTCAAATTCAAAATGGCGGATCCAATGTGGCCGACGATTTTGGAAAAACTTAACATATTCGTCTGAAAATCGTTACACGGTGATTTTCTGTTTCGATTATTACAAATCCGAGGTCAACTTTTTTTCAAATTAACCATTGTTTTTACAATTTGTTTAAAAAATTTAATTATGTTTTTAGTTCTACTACTATATTTATAGTTCATAGATGTATAAAAATAAATAAATAAATTATAAATAATTTTTAATAATCATAATTACAATTTATTATTATTATTATTAATTAGTTAAATAAATTAAATAAAAATAAATTAATAAATTATTAAAAAGTAAATTCAAAATTAAACTCAACGTTAAAAACTAGAGGTGTACTCAAAGTATTTAGTATTCGATTTTTTCGGGTACTCGATTTCTTTTCAGTCCTCGGAAATTTCCGTATGCATCAAGTATTCCGTATTTTAAATAATCTTGAACTATCTGATTCAAAAGTTGCGACCTCAAAAACCCCCGGGTAACGATTTTTAGACGAATACGATAAGTTTTTTCAAAATTCGTCCGCCATTTTGAATTATGAAAAACTGACATTAGATTCTTAATCAGCAACCCCAAAAACCCCCGAATAACGATTTTTAGACGAATACGATAAGTTTTTTTTAAAGTCGTCCGCCATATTGGATCCGCCATTTTGAATTTTAAAAAACTGACATTGGATTCTTAATCAGCAACCCCGTAAACCTTCGAGTAACCAATTTTATAAAAATCCATTCATTAATTTTTATGTTAATGTGAATTTTCTTGACACGATTTTAATTCTCTGGATAAATTGTTTATAAATAACCATAACTTTTGTAATTTTTAATATTTTGTCTGGCCACTTATAGATGTCTTTATTAGTACCATTAACTTGAAGTTAAAATACTTTTCAGACCTTAAATGAGAAAAAAATGTTGTGTCCAAATTTTTTTGATTTTTTCCCTTCGTTTGTAGAATCACCCATATTTCATTTACTTTAGTTTATAAAAGAAATTGCAAAGAAATTAGTGATATTTTAATCTTTATTATGGTGGATTCCACGTCAGTTCAACACACTTATTTTCATGACTTGTTGGGATTTGGCTGTACTTTTGTAAATTTATTACTTTTATAGTGATAAACAACTCCACCAAATATTTTTTCAAAATTTTAAAAATTACCAAAAATATGGCATTTTCAAAATTTTTGTCTTTTTTTTAAAGTACTATAACTTTTGTTCTAATTAACCGATTTTGGATTTTAAAAAAAGGATTTCTTTGGTTTTAAGTATATTTTAAGTTAAAATTAATATAAAAAAAAAATTCAAAAATTTTTTTTTTTGAAATTTTGAAAAATTAAAAATCCGTTTTTGAAAAAACATCATCTTCGATTTTTTTCAAAATTTTACTAAATGTTAGGGCAAATGTGATTTACATGTCCTGTAAGTTTAATCTTGGGATTTCAAAGGGATTCGTAGTAAAAAAATAAAACGTAACCACAAATTAGGAACATATGGGGCAAAATTCCTCAACTGCCCAGGTAAAAAAATGAATTTTATATAATACATGCATAAAAAGTCCCACTTCTGGTGCAAGGAAAATGTGCGAGAAAGGGCGTTTTATAGCGAACGATCATATAAATATTTCCGCGCATGCGTATATTGTTCCTAGTCTCTTTATTTTACACTTTTTACTTTATTTCACACTTTTATTTCACAGTTTTGATTAAACAGCCAATCAGAAACGTTGTAGTGACTTGCTATTTCGACGGTTTAGAGTGCAAACCTGCTAACTCCACTTTTTATCAAATTTGAGATTCTTTTTGTATTTGATAGATAAAGAGGTGATACATCAGCCAAGTAAAACAGTTTGACGAAATTATGTCTCTAAATTGCTAAAAAAGTGTTGTGAGTAAAACAGCTAACTCCATACCTGTCAAATAAATTGCACTGCTATAACTCCACATAATATATTGTATTGTATTGAAATGTGTCTATATTTTGAGTGTTAGAGATATCAATTAAAATATATTTCAAAAGGAAGTACTTATTATTATTAAGTAGCATTGTGTTATTCTATTAATAAAACAAATATACTGAAAGTTTTCTTCCATAAGAATATAACCTAAAAATACGTTTGAAAAGTTTTTTGACTCTCCTGAAAAATTTCATAAATGTGAGTTAGCAGGTTTGCACTCTAAACCGTCGATTTAAAGCAGCGGAAGCATGTGACGAGCGACTACTATCTCGCTCGAATCACATTTCGAGATTAATCGAATCGCGATTTTTAAGTCGCGGCTTAATCAAATTTATTAAAACAAAAGTATAAAATACATATTTCGAAATATAAACCTGAGACTGAGAACGACTAAAGAATATAGTATAATAAAATACCCAAACATATTTTCATGTTTTAACAGATGTTATTTTATATAGCTTAAAGAATGAATATTTCCACTTTTAAGAAACCCAAAAGTATTTCTAAAACATCATAAAGTTAATCTGGATTAAGAAAATGTGTTTCTTATAAAATCTAAACTCTTCGATTTCTTCCAAAATTATCTGTTTTTCTAACACTATGTACAATTGTAAAATATACCCAAAAAGTATACTCCTTTAGAAAGTCATAAAATCAGAACAGCTTAGTTTTATAGACCAGATCCTCTATTCAGGTAATAACTACCGAAATGGTACATCTAAAAACTTTCGATCCTTTTACTTTAAAAATTGTCACGTATTGGAAAAACCCAATTTTACATTACTTTTAGAAATGATAATCATTCTAATAATTTTATAAATAATCTCAATTTATGTATTTCACTATTTATATTAATCTAACATTTAATCAATTATTATAATTATTAATGAGGTGACATTTGTAAATAAAATACTTTCAAGATTTATAGTTTAACAATTAATTTTTTATAACTATCATGACTATCAGCGCTGTATTATTTTATACAATATTTACTATAATTGTAAACGTATGTGTGTCTGTTGTATATAAGAGTAAATATGCTTATTATATATATATATATATATATATATATATATATATATATATATATATATATATATATATATACTAGGGGGGCTCCGCCCCCCTGCGCGCTTCGCGCGCCAACCCCCTTGTTTTTTCTTCTTCTTTCTTTAATAATTTACGTCAATAGTATTTTATAATATTTAAAAATTATAATTATTGGTTTAAAAAAAAAATAAAAACATAAAATTCATAAATAAATAACATAAAAAACATAAAATTCTATGTTGAAATTATGAATTTTATTATTATTGTTAATTATAATAATTATAATTTATTAATAATTAATATAAAAGTAAAAAAGGTTGTTTTGAATATACTATAGCTTTCACTTGCAAGAGGCCTTTGAGGTTATACTTGCCCTGTGACCTGTCCTTGGGGATAAAGAGGAAGGGGCAATTTTGAGGTTATATTTGACGTGTGACATGTGAGTGAGAATAGAGGAGAGGGGGGATTTTGAGGTTATGATTGTCCTGTGATCTGTGAGTGGGAAGAAGGGGTGTAATGTAATAATATAAATAAGGGTTTAAGGTAATGTTTTGAGGAGGTTTCGAGGTTACATTTGTCATGTTACCTATGAGTGGGGAGGGGGGTTTGTGGTCATATTTGCCATGTGACCTATGAGTAGGGAGGGAGTTTTGAGGTTATGTTTGACCTGTGAGTGGGAACGGGGTTTTGAGGTTATGTTTGACCTGTGAGTGGGAACGGGGTTTTGAGGTTATGTTTGCCCTTTGACCTTGAGTGGGAAGGGGGTTTTGAGGTTATGTTTGACCTGTGAGTGGAAACGGGGTTTTGAGGTTATGTTTGCCCTTTGACCTTGAGTGGGAAGGGGGTTTTGAGGTTATGTTTGCCCTTTGACCTATGAGTGGGAACGGGGTTTTGAGGTTATGTTTGCCCTTTGACCTTGAGTGGGAAGGGGTTTTGAGGTTATGTTTGCCCTTTGACCTTTGAGGAGGAGGGATGGAATCTTGAAACAGCGGCGACAGCGATATATTTTTGTAATATAGGGAGATATATATATATATATATACTAGTTTATTATTTGTATATAAATTAAATTATTGAAAAAGTTATAGTATTTTAAAGATAACGAATAATATTATTATGACAAATGTGTCTGTATTTACAGACACATTACTGTATTTGTGTTAGTGAAGTGCATAAAAGTGTATAGTAAAGTGGGGGATGCGCGTCACTTTGAACATGCGCACTTCCCTCAACATGGACTAACAGCTGAGAACAACTCTGCTAGACTATAACTACAAGACTATAAGTTAGATTTAAGTTGACTATAGACTAGAAAGGTTGCTTCTCAGTTTCCTTAGTCATTTTTTTACTATTGAACTTTTATTAAATAAATTATTTGGGTTTACTCTCAAGAAGACTGATTTCCATCAATAATTAATATTATTAATTATTGATTGATCCTTTCTCCTTGTGAGGTTTTTCCCTCCGTTTCAACGGAATATTATTGTTTTATCATTTGTAATTCCTGGTTCCTCTTAAGGGGATGTCAAAGTCGATGCGATTTTCCCATTGAAGCTCAATGCAAAAATCCAATCGACTTTGACACCGCCTTAAGGATTCAGCCAAAGTATGAACTCAACTAATCATAAAAGAGCACGCGGAGTTTGCGCATAAAACTCATATGTGCTCGTAACATAATAACTAAAAATGCGCCATCTGTGAGAAGAAAATCAAATTAGAATGCATGTCGGTAAAAAAGTCTACACGACTCGCGCCATTTTCTGAGAGTTTCTAACCTTCTTGATGAAATCGCTCGCGTGAAAAATTCTGTTTTTATTCTTCTATCATACTTTTTATTGATACGTCTAAGTACGTGACTAGGTTTCGGGAGGCTTTGCCCCCCGACGCGTCCGGTCTCTTGATGTATTAGAAAATGCCGTTCTTTGAAATGTCATAAATTATTATTATTTGAAGCCCCTGGACACCGTCGGGGGGAGACCCCCTGAACCCCCCCGCGCGACCAGACGTTTATGAGGATTTGATAGTATAACAGTGCAATTGTTTGTATCCTTCATTGTATATACGTGCAATTTCTTTGACTTTTTATGCATTTATTATATAAAGTAGTATATGACACTCGTTCTCGAAAGCGTATCATAAAGTACTATTCTCTAAACTTTGCTGAAATGTTACTATTATTAGTAGAAGTGTAAATATTAATTTTTTTTGAATTTGATAAAATATTTTTTGAGTTATGGAGTTTCAAAATTTTGATTTTTTTGAAAATATCTTTTTTTCGATTTAATATATTGATAAGTAAAATTAAGCAAATTTAAAGTATGAATAGTGATTTTTAAAGGGCTTTTCACGGGCTATAAGCTGGTGATTATTTTTCTATGAGTCATGTAAAAATCAGAGTGGGACCATGAGAATTTTTGAGGAAAATAATAATTTATCATTATTTTACATAGAAAATGATGATTTATAATTAATTTCTTAAAAAGTTCCATGGTCTCAATCTGATTTTTACATGGCTCATATGAAAAAAGGTTAGCTTTCAATTGGGATAGGTTACGAAAAAATAAAAAAACACCGATTTTGAGATACAGTAGAACTTGGTTAATTATATTCTGTAGGAACCGCACTAAGAATGCGTCTTATGCGGAAAAACGTATTAGGTGGGATATAAAATGTATGTCTTTAAATGCAGGGACCACCATAAATGAGCGTCTTCAGCGGGAAATCGTATTAAACGGGATCGTATTAAACGGGTTCTACTGTATATTGAAATTAAGAATTTGACCTTGAATTGCAAGGTCAAATTGACAAAAACAACTTTTTGTTCAACACCAGCTTATAGCCCGTGAAAAGCCCTTTAAAAATCACTATTCATACTTTAAATTTGCTTAATTTTACTTATCAATATATTAAATCGAAAAAAAGATATTTTCAAAAAAATCAAAATTTTGAAACTCCATAACTCAAAAAATATTTTATCAAATTCAAAAAAAATTAATATTTACACTTCTACTAATAATAGTAACATTTCAGCAAAGTTTAGAGAAAATTCATTTTTTTACCTGGGCAGTTGAGGAATTTTGCCCCATATGTTCCTAATTTGTGGTTACGTTTTATTTTTTTACTCCGAATCCCTTTGAGATCCTAAGATTAAACTTACAGGACATGTAAAGCACATTTGCCCTAACATTTAGTAAAATTTTGAAAAAAATCGAAGATGATGTTTTTTCAAAAACGGATTTTTAATTTTTCAAAATTTCAAAAAAAAATTTTTTGAATTTTTTTTATATTAATTTTAACTTAAAATATACTTAAAACCAAAGAAATCCTTTTTTTTAAAACCAAAATCGGTTAATTAGAACCAAAGTTATAGCACTTTAAAAAAAAGACAAGAATTTTGAAAATGCCATATTTTTGGTAATTTTCAAAATTTTGAAAAAATATTTGGTGGAGTTGTTTATCGCTATAAAGGTAATAAATTTACAAAAGTACAGCCAAATCCCAACAAGTCATGAAAATAAGTGTGTTGAACTGACGTGGAATCCACCTTATATCTAAAATATTCAATAAGAAATGGTTTTGGTTTTACAAAATATAAAAAAATGATTATTAATCAATAAGATAATATGATAAACATAACCTAAAATTTTTCGATGAGTTTTGTACTTTTTGATAAATAATTTTAAGGAAGAGTCTAACCTATAGTCAAAATGGTCAAAACAAAAGTTATTCCAATGTTATAATTTCATCATAATTTCAAAGAAAGAGATGAATTAAATTTTAATTTTGTTTTGGAAGCGTAAGGAATATAATTTCCAGTAATTTATTAAGGAGATAATTCGACTACATTTTCAACTATTTATTTAAAAAATGATTTAAATCTTCCTTAAAATTATTTTTATATGAATTTTTAGAGAGGAAATCAATGTTCAGAAAATATTCTAACCCTTTTTAGGTTTTTATTTTTCTTCTAATTTTTTTTCTTATTAAAAAAACATTGTTTTTAGGTTGACAATGCTAGAAAAATCATTGTTATTTAATTTTTCTAGGTATATGGAAATTCACTTGTTTATTTTCCTAACTAATTTCAAAACATAATTTTTTTGTATTTTATACTTTTTATTTAAAAAAAAATTATGAGTTAAAATTAGTTAGAAAAATAAACAAGTGAATTTCTATATAAAAAAATTGAATAATGTTGGAAATAAGCCAAAATAAAATGAGCCCATATTTCATGAATCATCCTTATTATCTTGCCCTTTCCATAATACGCGTCGATGTATTGTTAAGTAGTCTCAAGACCTCTCGAGTTAATTGTCGTGAGACATATGTATCGCATTTTCTTATTAAATAAAAGTTACTTATGAATTATATGAAATAAATTATCGCCTATTTATTTCACCATAAACCAAGAGGTTATGGGCCCAGGCGAACTATAAAAAGGAAAGAAAATTTCTTTTTTTTCGCAAGAACAAAAGTAACACGTGGCGTGTAAAATCGAATTGTGGGAAAACCGCCGTTTATAAATTAAAAAATGTCCGCGACAGTGAAAATAGACCCATTATCTGGTGATAACTACGACACGTGGAAAATCCACATGCGTGCTATTTTAAAAAAAATAACCTATGGGACTACGCTAATAGACAAAATAAAGTCTCTACACCAATCTCAGGGACCAGCGCGAAAAGCGTCACTATTAAAAAGATTGGTCCTGACCCGCATGCAAGAAGGTGATAATTTGCGGAAACACATTTCAGAATTCTTTGAGACAGTAAAGAAACTCAAAGAAATTCAACTGGCCGTCATCGATGAATTGCTCGCAATTTTACTATTATATAGCTTGCCTGACTCATTCTCAATGTTCAGGACAGCTATTGAGTCACAAGACGAACTACCTAAAACCGATGTACTGAAAATTAAAAAAATGGAAAATTTCGAGAGTCGAAAGAGTCGAGACATCGACGCCGAACAAGGAGCCATGTTTGCAAAAAAGAAATTCTCACGTTCACACCTAGCTACTGATAAGAAAAACAACAGTGAAGGTACCCAGTAAAAAAAGAAGTATTGAGTGAAGCGTTTAGGAATTGAGTGAAGCTCTGAGCCAATACGGATTCGAGTAAAAACCGTATTGGGACGTTTGACTCAATCTTTTTTTCATCCGCCGAATACGGTCTTATTTTAGCATTAAAATTAAAATCACATGAGCAGAGTACACATTATAAATTGAAAGCACAATTGTCCTGGAATGTAAAAATGCCGATTTAGATAAGAAACTGTGAATATTTTTTATTTTTTGTTAAAAATTGGTAAAAGCAAAGTTTGACAAGCGCGACTGATTTTACCATGTGAATAAATGAAGTGGTAAGTTTAAATGGACTAAAAGAAATCTACTTTTACCGACAGAAAATTCCTAGAGAATTGTGGTAAATTCAACAAAACAATGAAATTTCATTGTTTTCTAGGAACTTTCTGTCGGTAACAGAAGATTTCTTTTAGTCCATTTAAACTTGCCACTTCATTTATTCACATGGTAAAATCAGTCGCGCTTGTCAAAATTTGCTTTTACCAATTTTTAACAAAAAATAAAAAATATTCACAGTTTCTTATCTAAATCGGCATTTTTACATTCCAGGACAATTGTGCTTTCAATTTATAATGTGTACTCTGCTCATGTGATTTTAATTTTAATGCTAAAATAAGACCGTATTCGGCGGATGAAAAAAAGATTGAGTCAAACGTCCCAATACGGTTTTTACTCGAATCCGTATTGGCTCAGAGCTTCACTCAATTCCTAAACGCTCCACTCAATACTTCTTTTTTTACTGGGTAATCAAAACAGAAAAAGTATAGAGTGCTTTCGATGTGGTCGTAAAGGACACATCGCAAAGAATTGTAGAACTAAAATCGACTGGAAAAGTAAAGAGAGTGCGCGTCAAACCCAAGAAAGTGATGGTGAATCATCAACACGTGATCAAAAACCCAAAGCCGTAACAATGTTAAGCTCGACCGAGGAAACCATGCTCAACCAAGATAGACTATCCGCATGGTGAATTGATAGTGGAAGTACGGGACACATGTGCAATAACAAAAGCATGTTCGAAGACTTCTCACCCATCAACAGTGAACTAACATTGGCAAACAGCGAGAGCACACGAATAACTGGAACCGGAGATATAAACATTAACGTCGATACTGGAAAACAAAAACAGGAAATAAATTTCAAAAACTTTTTCTACATATCAGCACCTTCGTACAAATCTACTATCGGTTTCCAAAGTTGTTGATCACGGCTATGAAGTTCTATTCCGTAGAGATGACGCTATTGTAGTGGACAATAAAAACACGATTTATTTGCGCGCGAGCCGTGTCGGGAACTTATACTATGTGAACGAGTGCCAAGATAAAGCGAACATCACTGAAGAAAAAAGTGTTAAAGGTGAAATTGATAAGTGGCACGAGATACTAGGACATGTGAACGAAAGTGATCTAAAACTAATGTCAAAAAACGAACTAGTGTACGGGTTAAAATTGAAAGACAGTGAAAAATTGTCAGAATGTGTAGTGTGCGCGCAAGGGAAACTGGCGAGCAAACCATTCCCCAAAGGAAGTGAAAAACGTACCAACGATTTACTCGAGATCGTACACACCGCTGTGTGCGGACCAATGAGGCACCCATCTGCCTCAGGTAAAAAGTATTTCGTGACAATTATCGACGATAAATCGCGTTGGTGCCAAGTGTACTTTATAAAAAGTAAAAGTGGCATTGAGCGTTTTCAAAGAATACAAAGCCGAAGTGGAAAACATGACGGGAAAAAAGATAAAGGCTTTGCAATCCGATAATGGCCGCGAATATATAAACAGTGATTTCGATGATTTCTTAAAAAAGTGCGGAATTGTGCGAAGATTATCAGTGCCATACACGCCTCAACAAAATGGCGCTTCCGAAAGGAAAAATCGTGTCCTTGTAGAAATGGCACGATGCATGATGCACCAAAATAACGTTCCCCCACAGTTCTGGGCAGAGGCGGTAAAATGTAGGTTCCACACTAGATGCCCGGCACGTGAAAGTGAAACGTGTCCCCTCTCCAATGCTAACTTTTCCTACGTAAGGAGGGGAAAGCATTTGGTTGATGAGGCAGAGGGGGCACGAGCGTTGTGTCGGGTGTCCGTTTGGTAAGTGTGGAACCTGCATAAACACTGCCTGCTACATCCGGAACAGATGCCCAACAAAAGCGCTAAACGGCAAAATACCTTTCACGGAGTGGAAAAGAAAAATTCTTACAAATACATGCAAACTTTCGGCAGCAAAGTGTTCGTGAAAAACAAAAGCCCCAATAAAGGAAAGTTTGACTCGCGCGCAGAAGAGGGGATATTCATGGGATACGATTTAAACTCCAAAGCATATCGAGTACACATTCTCGAAACGGGAAAACTTGTAATAAGCCGCGACGTCAAATTCATGCACGAGCCAGCATTTCGACACGGATACGAGGAAATACTCGACGAAGGAGAAGGGGAAACCGAGAAAATTACCATCGAACTAAACAGCGATGACTCAGAACTAGGCGAGGAAACCATTGAAAAAAGGAAAACATTACGTGCAACTAGAGGAAACGAGAAACGAAAAGTGAAAGACCCCAAGACTAATAAATCAATAAACGATTCACAAAAAATTCGAAAAAGAGGAGCAACACTATCGTGGGAAAATCTAATCGGACCATCAAAAAGAGGAAGAGGGAGACCACGAATTATACGATCAGGATCTGTAGAAAGACCAAGGAAAAAATACCGAGATGCACGAATAGAATTCAATGCAGATAGCAGCGACGACTCGAAAGAAGGCATAGACATGGAGATCCTGATGGACGACGACGACCCATACATCGCAAATTTCACGACCAACGTTCCACCCACCAGGAAAGAAGCATGCAGGACGGAAGAGGCTGAAAAATGGACAACGGCGATGGAGGACGAATATCTAGCTCAACTCCAAAACAACACCTGGGAAATAGTTGAACGCCCTAAAAATCGAAAAGTAATCGGGAGCAGATTTACACTCACCGTAAAAAAGATAGGGAACCAAGAGAAAAGAAAAGTGAGACTCGTGGCCAAAGGATGCTCGCAAAGACCAGGGGAAGATTTTTACGAAACTTATTCCTCCGTCGTTAGATCGACTTCGATAAGATTATTAGCAGCAATCTCAGCAGAATTGGGACTAGAGATGCACCAAATGGACGTGGTCGCCGCCTACCTGATCGGAGAACTAGAAGAGGACGTATACATGGAGGTTCCTGAGGAGTTAAACGAAGTGCTACGAAAAATGGCCGCAAGTGAAAAAATTGGTTCAAGTGATAAATACAAAAATGTGAAAGTGATAAACACGGCTCAACGGTGGTACAACGATTTAGAATAAAAAAATGACAGTGTTTGCTTTTTAAAAAAGTCATTGTATAGCTTGCGCCAATCCGGTGTACAATGGCACAAAAAGTTAGTCCAAAAATTAAGAAGTTTAAATTTTACGCAAATACCGTAAGACCCGTGTCTGTTTACTTCTCACAAAAACAATCGCAGTCTATGTCGCAGTCTATGTCGACGATATGATTATTGCTACCAACGATAATGAATTGCTGCATGCTGTGAAACGCGAATTATCCCACGCGTTTGAAATGAAGGATTTAGGAAAAATAAACTATTGTTTAGGCATCGAATTTACGCGCGACGACGAAAATAGAGTTTACCTGAATCAAAAAATGTACACTGAAAAATTACTTGAACGTTTTGGCATAAACGATTGTAAACCAGCAACAAAACCAATGCAGGTAAATTATAAATTAACAAAACCCGATCGCGCAGACATTCGAGAAATGGATAAATACCCATATCAAAATTTAATCGGATCCTTGTAATATTTATCGGTAACTACAAGGCCGGATATCATCTTCGCAGTTAATTATTTAACGGTGTTCGACGGTCTCTGAAATTTCTAGATTACATTCGACAAACCGCTATCACCCAACAAATACGGCACTGCCTGGTTTAAATGACGTGAAATTAGTAAACAATCATTTTCGAACGAGTTTTTCTCTGCACACAAGCACTTTTTGCAAAATCTGAATCCGAACCATTGACACAAATCTTCTTAATTACCTAAATCCAAAATATTTTTTTAATCCTTGAAAAAACGCGGTTGCAAAATGGGAAAGGCCAGAGTAATGTAATGCGAATCATTTTGACAGCTGAGCCTTTACGCTCCCTGCATGCTTCTGCCCTCTAATGGCAAATGGTTGTAACAAACGTCTTGCCGCCTGTCATTACATTACTTTTGTTGCTTTTGCATTTACCATTTTGCAACCGCGTTTCTTCATGGATTAAAAAAATATTTTGGATTTAGGTAATTAAGAAGATTTGTGTCATTGGTTCGGATTCAGATTTTGCAAAAAGTGCTTGTGTGCAGAGAAAAACTCGTTCGAAAATGATTGTTTACCAATTTCACGTCATTTGAACCAGGCAGTACCGTTTTTGTAGGGCAACAAGTGTAGGTCGCACATAACCTACAAATTTCAGAGACCATCGAACGCTCTTAAGTCAATTTAATTCAAATTACAATAGCGAACATCCCTATATTAAAGAACCAGTAGAACCGGGTAGAATCAGGAGTTTACTTGCTTTAAGTTGGTTATTGTCACGTAAGTTCCAATTTCAAACCAGTAGATAAGTATTTTCAGCTGGTTTGAATTTGGAATGTCAAGTTCAAAATGAACTGGTCTCAGTTTGAACATTACAGTCAACCGGAAATTCCAAATAGGTTACACTGTACAACATGAACTTGTTTCAACTTGGATATCGATTCACAATTGGAAATCCAAGGTGGTTACAATTGAACAGATAGTTTTGAAAAAAAATATTTGTGGAAAAAATAATAAAAGATTCTTATGACCATTAATAACTTTATATTCTTAGCACGCTCCAAACATACAAACATTTTAATTAAACTGGAAGAATTAAATTAAAACTTGTACCCTATGGGAATCGAACCCCGTACTTATGACCTATCTATCTAAACGTTTAACGACCGCGGCTATCGAATCGACGTGAGAAATATTTTTCGACCTGTCTATATAAACTGCAACTTTGAAAAACGTAAGTTTATGTAAAATATTATAATTTTTGTAAGTACCTATAAAAATACAAGCAGAAATTAAAATATTTTTAGAGATTTGCAAATATATGCTATTATGTAAAAAATATTAATTAAATATTTAATACATTTTTGCTCAAATGTTATTTGACCGCTTTGTAATTTTTTGCAAAAAATAACATTAAGCGAAATAAAAAACAGAAAATTCGTAAAAATTAGAATTTCCAAAATGACTGGGCCAGACCAGCTCAACTGTGTTAAAAAAATTTCATTGATTTTCTAAAATGTTAAAACTTTTATGAAAATCTGTAGTTCACAACAAAACAATAAAACACTCTTAACCGTTTTTTGAAATTTGAAATTTTTGTTTTTTTTTGCATTAACAAAATATTACAAAATTTAAAAATAATTAATAACTTAAAAGCCGTTTACCATAAATTATTAAAACTTACACTGATTAAGTCAATTCCTGGTATACGGGTCCTAGGCATTTTTTCGGTATACAAAAGCCTTTCTATATTTTCTTAGATAGTCACAAAAGGAAATAATGATCTTCTACGTAAAAGAAAGGTTGGAATTTTTTAGAATTATATGATTTGCTGATTATAAATTCTTCCTTTTTTTATTGTTATTTTTAATTGTAAAGTTAAATTGTATATTCCCCAGTAGCACGTAATGTTCTAGTGACATTAACAACATTAAGACAATATTGGTAATTTTAAGGCAGTGTTATCAATATTGCTGTAATATTACTTGCTACTGGGGCTATATTTATGTTAAATAATAGAAATTGTAAAACATTTTACAAGGTACGTCCTAAGGCACCATCTCTGGAAAACTTTGAGTTTTATCAATACGATGGCGATATTTTAATTGCTTTAAAAAATGAATTGTGCTTCTACAAAATTTTTAAAAATTATGAATTATATAATAAAAAATCAATATGGATAATAAAAGATTTTTTGAAAAATTTTCTGTTATGTGCTTATGTTTTTTTCTAAAGGGTAAGAAACTTTTTTTTTAATTTCTCTTTTTTATAAATTAAAATAAAATATAACCTTAAAATACATTACAATTAGATTTGAAACAATTTTTAATTTTTCTTTTTCATAAATTAAAATAAAATATAACCTTAAAATTCATTACAATTAGATTTGAAACAATGTTTAATTTTTCTTTTTCAGATCATTTTATAATTTAATCCTTTTTGAAATCTTTTGTGCTTTGTTTTGATTTTGGATAATGTATTTGTGAAAATTATTCATCCCCTGATGAGGAACCATGTACTCTCTAAATCTGAATCAGCGAAATCTCGCTGATTTCCAGCTATAAGTATACCACTGATTTCTTTCAGCGTATATATACTGATGAATCAGTGAAATTTCACTGATTTTTCAGCTAATATACGCTAATTGAAATCAGTGGTATACTTATCGCTGATTCAGATTTAGAGAGTATGGTTCGAAACTAGTTGGGATTTAAAAATAAATGTTATCTAAACAAACCGTAAAATAGGCCTTTTCATTATTTTACAAATGAATATTCAATACGGTCAAGCAAACAAAAATCACTAATAATTTATAAAATTTTAACATTTGAGATCTTTTATGGTATATAACTAAACCAGGTAACCCCAGCCAAACCGCGCCAAGTAACCCCGGAGGTACTTTTTATATATTTATAAAGGTTTTATTAATAACATTAATAAAAATCAAAGATTCTTTATTGTCCCTAGAAAACAAATAGTCAGAGCTCAAAACTTGATATTTGAGCTTTATTTTAAATCATTTCCTAAAAAGATATAACAAAAAAATCAGGAGGTCAAAAATTTACTTTCGAGTACCAAAATCAATTATTTTAATCTATACGCCACAATAATTAATTAATAAAAATGAAACTTTGTACAAACTTAGAGTTCATTAAGTACTTGAACTTGAGTGGAGAGAAAAAATTATTCAACTCAAAATTTTTGAAAAAACTCGAGTGCCCCAAGCAACCCCTGCGCCAAGTAACCCCGGTCTCCCCTACACATACAGTAAGAAAAGCTATAACCATATAATAAACTAGCTGTCGGACCCGTCTTCGACGGGTTTTACTTTGATAGGGTGTCTACCAACCGGGAAATAGCCGGGAATTAAATTTTTTTTTTTTAAATGACTTCAGGCTTAAGGGGCTTGTATACCTCCTCCGTTCTAAGTATATCAGAAACGTCTAGCGTTTTGATTGGCTATGCTCATAGAGAATTTCCAAAAAATTTAATGTTTTGGAAATTCTCTATGAACATAGCCAATCAAAACGCTGGACGTTTCTGAATATACTCAGAACGGAGGAGGTATACAAGCCCCTTTAGCCAACTGTCAGAACACACACTCTTATATACCAACTTGTTTTTGCGTTTCTACAGAACGACTTTGAGATTAGGAGTACTCGCATTTGCCTGGACCACCCGTCAACTTGTAGTACTGTAATTAATGTATTAAAAATTAATCCTAAATTTACACCAGCTTTTGGAGTCAAAGTAGAGTTCCTACGTTATACGATTGCTAAAACCTAAATAAAATCTATATGTTTAAGCTAAAAGTAGGGCTTAAATTTTGACTGGGGTCTGTTTACATAAATATTACATCAATTAAAATTAAAGTAAAAAGCAGTTTTTAAAAACAAATTAATAGAATAAAATTTTTTAATTTGGTAAGAAAATTCCCGGTTTTTCCTGGTCAAATTAAATACCCGGCTATTTATCCCACAGCAAAATGTGTCTCATTGAGGAAGCACGGTGTGACTCGCACGTCATGTGCCTAAAGTGCAACAAAATCAGAACGAGTGACAGCTAAATGCGTCTCATTATGCACGCACCGCGTGACTCGCATGTCCTGTGCCCGAAGTGCGACGCATTATTGTTATCTGGGAAGATGTTGTACTCAATTATAGAAAGTTTGAAAGCATTTTTTAAAAAAATGTAAAATTTGAAAATTTTTTATTTTTTTTATTTGTAAAAAACAGTCCATGGTATGGAACCATTAATAATACAAAATTGGTAGAAATACAGCGTAGAAAGTACGCTCCTGTTCTAATTAATATTTTTTAAATCTGTAAATTTATAAACCTTCCTTGAGCCAAGGTCTAAGAACGTTCTGCCAAATTTGGTTACAAACGGTTTATCCGTTTTTAAGTGATGCGCGAACAAAGATTCTGTGACATACATACACACACATACAAGAAATTTTTCATTGGTATATTTAGAATCCTTGATGCTCAAAACGAATAATTATGTGCAAAATTTAAAGTTCTGAGCAATGTACAGACAAAAGTCTGATTTTATTTATATATATATATTAGTTTTGGGTCCAAGTCGATTTTTTTTATAAGTTTTTGAATTGAATAGTTTTCTATACAGACTTAATACAAATTAAATATTCAATATTTCTAAGAAAATCGACTGGTACCCAAAACTAATGTATTTTCTGCGTGGTCCTTTGTTTTTGCGATTAGATTTAGAATTCCTTTCTTTCGTACTTTCTTTAAAAAAATTTTGATTTTTAGCGTTGTTTTGGGCTTTTGAGTTTTTTTTTACCATTTAAGGGGTCAGTTTGGGTCTTTTGCATGCGTACTTTGAAGAATTTTTTTTTCATAGTGTTTATTTAAACATTTTAAAATTTTTACATAAAATTTCTTTCTATATTTTTTGTTGTTAATAGCGAAGAAATGGTGACTGTAAAAAAAATCTTGAAAATCTGGTTGACATGATATCTCCAGTCAGAACAGACGGAATCAAAAAATTCAAACGGATTATTAAAATATTATAGGTAAGTGGTGTGACACGGCTATTCTAGTCGTGCACAAAATAACATTCTAATTAACATTGTTTCTTCTATATTTCTTTATTATTAAATTGTAAACAATTATATTTACCTCAATTTCGTCAATTACGTTAAATTTTATAAATTTTATAATTTTCACCTGCAAACTCGTCACATCGATGCTTAAATTCTAGAATAAATTAGGAAATTAATCGTTCCAATTATTTGTTTTCATTGAAAATAATCGCGAGAGTAAAGACTCTCGCCTCTCGTCAACTCCACATTCAACAGTTCAACTCACGGAAAAGGCAGACAACTGAAGTCGTCGTGGGAAGTGCTTCCTGGCATATATAGTCGGAAGTGATTCCCGATTATCCAAGAGTGCCAGGAAGACGAATTCGGAGACAGCGACAAGTCACCTGTCAAAACATTGGTTGCGGCCATATTGGATCGGTGGCGTAACATCGGCCGTACGCAGCGCTCATGTGGCCGCGTGTAACTAATTACCGACGGTTGAGAGACAGTTATCGACGAGTGATAATTGACCAACGAACTTTAGCTTAATAATTCCTCTGGGACTCAACTCGAGAAACTAAACGAAGCGCGGAGAAAGCGACGCGTTCGTGGCTAGCGGCTAGGAAGACGGCCATTTTTTGATAGGCATTCTCGTTCTGGCTGTCATAGTGTGTGCGTCACAATTGTGATATTTCAAATAAAATAAAAGTAAAATAATTTTGTGTCAAAAATGAGTCGTGGGTCGCTCCGAGGCAGACGTCGAATCGACAGTGAGTCCCCTTAATATATATTTGAATGAGCTGTTCCTCTGACCAGACTCAAGTCTAATTGTCATAGCAGTAAAATCGAGCCTTGTTTAGGCGGCTTGCCGCCGACTAATGTTAACAACTTTTGATCAAGTAATAAAAATAAATCAGTGTCAAGTTTGATAAATCAGTGTTGTTCATTGATCATCCTTACTCCCCCCCTCTCCGCGGTTATGAGTAATTTAATTAACGATAAATTACAGCCTGAACTAAAATCATAATTTTTAAATAATTTAAAATCTGTTTTTTAAACAATTTTAGTTGCAAAATAAGGGTTCAAAAAGTAAAAAGTCTGCCATTTTGTTATTTTTCAATGAAAATTTTTTATTATAGTTCAGGCTGTAATCAATCACCTATATGTTAATAATCCGTTTGAATTTTTTGATTCCGTCTGTTCTGCCTGGAGATATCATGTCAACCAGATTTTCGAGTTTTTATTACAGTCGCCATTTCTTCGCTATTAACAAAAAAATATAGAAAGAAATTTTTTTTATTTACTTTAATATGTGTAATAATACCTATGTAAAAATTTTAAAATGTTTAGATAAATTACACTATGAAAAAAAATTCTTTAAAATACGTGCAAAACACCCAGACTGCCCCCTTAAGAGCCTACAACTTAGAAATTTGACTTTCTAACAAAAAATGTTGTAGAGAAAAATTGTTTGTATTTGCCTAATCTAAAATAATATAAAGTTAGAAACTTGAAAATTTGAAAAAATTGAGTTTTTAAAATTTTGAAACTACAGTCAGGTCTTGCAAAATGTCGTTTTCAGTAAGTGTCGTTTATTTATTTGTCTCACAAAGTGTTGTCGTTCAAGAACCCGAAAAGTGTCACTGTCCCCACTTTTTTTACCCTCTCCAATGCGAAAAATCGACTTTGCCAAAGCATAAACCAATGAACTGACAACTTTTACTGAAGGGGCATGGCTTAGGCTAATGACACTTACTTAGACAGACGGTCCCAAAAAATTCCCAGTGACGACACTTAGCGAGACCTGACTGTATACTTTAGTTTTTGTATTTTTTAACGAAAATGTCTGGATAACGAACTTAGTCTTCATTTTTACACTAACTTTAAGTGTGTTAAATTTAAAAACGATACGATAAGTTTTTTAAAAGTCATCATGGGAACAACATTTTGTGTCTACAGACAGACAGACAACATCGCCAAACCATGTTTTTTGGGTTCAGGGGACACCAAAACGTGAAGATTTCATAAAATTAGCAATAGTCAAAATTCGCACAAAACTAATATCTTCTTATATGAAGAGAATGTAAAAATACCGTGCGTGCAAGTTTTTTTAATGTACTATTTTATGACATTTTAATGTTAAGATAAAATTGATTTTCAAATGCGCATGATGCATGTGTTGCTTTCTTAGTGGTTAACAGAATATAAATTAAAACAAAAAATTTGCAATTAAAATATTTCAAAACGGCACATTTTTTCTCAGTACGTGGCATTACAGCTGCATGAGAAGTTAAAGTATTTTTTGATATAATAAATTTTAAATTGCTTTCCTTCGTAAAAGTAATTAAAAAATGAATAGAATTGCATTTCAGTAAGTGTATTTATAGCAAAGTTGTTGCCTTTTTTAAATTTCATTCGATTATTAGTCGAAATTTTTTTATAGATTAGCACTCTTGTCTTCACTATTGTTTCCATCTGGGTTTGTATTATAGAAAATATTACAGGTAGATTGTGAATTTTTTAGAAAATAATTTTTATATTATTGAATTATAATATAATAACTGTTTTTGTAGCCCAACCAGAAAAACGATACCACTTCAACAGCAACTAAGGTTGAAATTTTTTATCTTTAATATAAGAATTATATTTCTGATTATAAATTGCATCTTTTTCTATTGGCTTTTTTTTCTTTGCAAATACTTTAGCATATATATACATATTATAAACGCAATTTTTGAATTTGGAAAATCTAATATCAGATTTGTAATCTACGATCGAAGAAACCTCCGAGTAATAAGTTTCAAGCAAATCTGTCGAGCTTATAAAAAATGATCCACCATGTTAGTTCGGCCATTTTGAATTTTGTAATTTTAACTTCAGAACGTAATCGTCTCTATATCTACAACGAAAAAAACCTCGATGGTATTATTAACTATGACCCTATAGTTAATCTTAACCTAGTAAAAGTAATAAGGATTCCTAATCATTATGGTTAGGATCGCTAGGTTGATTAAAAAAATCCAAGCCTGGCAACCCAGTAATGAGGGGTGAATTAAAGTGGATTGGTACTTTTATGCCCTTAAATTCCAAACCAATTCCGTTTTTGTCCACAATCTTAATGAATTCCTTTTCTATTGTTAAGTTGATAATTTCTATCCAATTCAATTTTCTGTAACCACGTGACCAGAATCTGAATTCACTTTAATGCTGTTTAAGGGAATCATTTGTTGTGGAGTTAATGCCTTTTAATTAACATTGAATTCTTTAAAGGGCACACCGGAAAAAATCTCGATGGTATTATTAACTATGACCCTATAGTTAATCTTAACCTAGTAAAAGTAATAAGGATTCCTACCCAATGGGAAATTGCCAATGCTCACCATTGGCTAAATAATGGACCAATATTGGCTGCCAACAGTTTTTTCTTGGTCAAACATTGGCAACCAATATCGGGCTATTATTTCCAGAGTCTTGGGATGATCACGACTTTGCCAAGCATTGGCAGCCAATATTGGATCACTATTGGCTACCAAGGCAAATGCCGGACTTTCCAAGCGTTGGTTATTCATTGGCAACAAAGATTGGACCAATATTAATGACCAATTATTCACCAATGCTTTAAAATTAAATTAATGCTTGGTTATTTATTGGTTACCAATACTGAACCAACGTTTGAAATCAATATTTTACAAACACCAACACATAGCAAAAATTTTTCAAAAAAAAAAAAAAACTAAATTACTAATCTAAAGAAAAAAAATTAATTTAATTAGAACACTCTGTTAAAAACAGAATGTGATAAAAATCAGACAAAGATAATATTTGTCTAAGTTTGAGAATGCAAGCGTCTCTCCTTATATAGAACTGGGAACACCACTTGCTAGTGAGTAAAAGAAGCTCTGGCGCACCCTGGTGTTCGATTTTGAAATGTCCCGCGCTGCTTCGAAGTATATGCTCGAAATTACTTTGGATAAGTGCCACCAGGGTGCGCCAAAGTTTCTTCCTCTCGTTAGCAAGTGGCGTTACCAGTTCTATATAAGGAGAGACGCTTGCATTCTCAAACTTAGACAAATTTTGTCTTTGTCTGATTTTTATCACATTCTGTTTTCAACAGAGTGTTCTAATTAAATTAATTATTTTTCTTTCTTTTTAATTTTTTAAAAGAAAATTTTTTTTTTTTTTGAAAAATTTTTGCTATATGTTGGTATTTGTAAAATATTGATTTCAAACGTTGGTTCAGTATTGGTAACCAATAAATAACCAAGCATTAATTTAATTTTAAAGCATTGGTAATTAATTGGTCACTAATATTGGTCCAATCTTTGTTGCCAATGAATATCCAACGCTTGGAAAGTCCGGCATTTGTCTTGGCAGCCAATAGTGATCCAATATTGGCTGCCAATGCTTGGCAAAGTCGTGATCATCCCAAGACTCTGGCAATAGTGGTCCAATATTGGTTGCTATTATTGCACCATCATTGGTACTGCTGGCTCCCAATATAGGACCATTATTGCGCCAATGGTTAATTTCCCATTGGGTAATCATTATGGTTAGGATCGCTAGGTTGATTCAACGAATTCAAGCCTGGCAAAAACAACCCTGCAAATCCTAGTCAAATTGACTAGGATTTTAGTAATTTTGCCTATTTCCATAATGCGCACGCGTCTGCTTCTGTTGTGACAGTGTTTACCTCTATATCTTTCGCGTCATTTATCGTGATTTCGTAAAACGATTTTTTATCATTACTCGCGTCTATTTTTTGTACATAAAATGAAGTTCTTACATACATCAAAATTGCTGGTTTCTCGGAACCTCTGGAAATATAGATAGTCCATGTTTTAGAAAGTAAACTATTTAATTATGTTAGTCAATTCTTTCAGACTTTTTTGGTTAGGTTTCAATATAAATCGTCGAAATTTTTACGCACGTGGTGACAACATTTTTACTATTTTAATCGCGCAGTGTGTTTGAAAATTTACCTTTGCAATAATTTGTGTATTTAAATTTATTTCCATTTAACCCGTATACCAGGAATTGACTAGTTTGCCTGGTTACGAGAGGCATCCGTTAGGACAACCTAGTTAAAAGACTAAGGTCAAGCATATAATAGTCAGAGTGACTAGAAAATTAGTTAATGTGGATAAGAAAAATAGTCAAATTGACTAGGATTCTTAATCGAATTTCTATTATCCGATAACAAACAAAAAGTGAAGATTAAATAAAAAAAATAAATAATATTGCTTAGAACACATTCATAATTAACCTTTTATGTATACGTCTTAGAATTATCACAAATTTATGAAATAAATATTTCACACGGGGGGACGCGAACACCTAACACTAACGCATACGCACATTGAATACCCGGAACGCTAACCACTACACTAAACACGCACGTGTTGTACTAAATTTTTTATCAGATATTAGAATTTCCAGTCAAAATGTAATATTTAATCAGATATTTTATTTATTTAAAAATACACAATTTTACTTGCTCATCAAGAACCACGGTGAATTCACTCGCGTATTGAAAATGGAGATCGAAAAAGTAGTTACTGCTATTTCCCCCAGACGTCACTGCGGTAAATTATCTGTCAAAATTCAAAACAAACAAAATAAAAAATTCTGACAGTTCAAAATTTCAAATTGTCAATTGGTTGGTTAACTGTAAAAATATTTTAAATATTTTTAAACGATATTAATTATTACAAGTAAATATTGGTGAGAGAAAAAATAGTTAAAATATGTATTGAAGGAAAGGTTTGTATTGATAAATCATGAAATAAGTTTTATCATATTTCAATTTTATTATTATAATAACCAAATAAATTTTTTAAGGAAAATTATATTTGATTTTTTATTGACTATATTTTTAAAATTATTAATAAAAAAGGTTGCCAGAATGAATTGTATAGTGCCAGGTTGTGACTCCGGTCGTAAAGTCCAGCAACACGTCTTTCCTGCAAATATTTTAATAGGTCATAAGTGGGTTGATGCTGTTAAGAATCCGAAATTCTCTACAATGACCTACGAAGAAATTCGAAAAAAACAATACCGTGTTTGTTTTTTGCATTTTCCTGAGAACTCTTGGATTACGACTTTTAAAAAACCTCGTTTAAAGGATACCGCTGTTCCCACATTACATTTACCACAGAGTACAGTATTGAAACCAGCACAATCAATTGATGCCCCTCTCATTGATCCAGAAAGTGTAAAATATAATGTTAAAAAAACAGAACTTCTTTCAAAGAGCCTTAGGTACACGAAACCTCAAAACGAAAACGGTAGGTCTGACGAATCCGAAGAAAGATTAATGAGAGTGCATATAGCTGAAATACTCGAGTCCTGCAATATTGTTCCTAAGAACAATATTGCCACCTACGCAGAGAATTATGAAAGAAGTCAAAGAAGTTTGTTATTAAATATTACAATTATAAATAATAGGATGTTTCTATATTTTGACACATGTTATGACGTGCGACGATTTGTAGATTGTTCTTTATCGATAATTAACCCGTCAGCAGTCGCGCCTTTTTTAGTGTCTCACTTGCACTCTAAGAGCGCTCTATAGGTCGAGTAGTGTTGCGTGAGACTTTTTCTCACGGCGCGACCGCTGACGGGTTAAATTTGAAACCGTTTTGAAAAATTGCAATTATCTGGAAAATATTTTAAAAACTTGCAAATTACTTATAATAATAATATTAATTATAATAATTGTAATAAAAATAATAATATTAATAATAATATTAACAATAATAATAATAATAATAGTAATAATAATAATAATAATAATAATAATAATTTCTAATATTACGAAAACAGTAGCAGCACCTGAAACTGGACAATTGAAAAAACGCGTAACTTCGATCTCATTACAAAATAATTATGATGATAGTCAGATTAATTCCGCTACAACTTTTGCTCCAAAAAGTGTAAAATATAACGTTAAAAAAACAGAACTTCTTTCAAATAACCTTAATAGTTACACGAAACCTCAAAACGAAAACAGTAGGTCTGACGAATCCGAGGAACGTTTAATAAGAGTGGATATACCTGAAATTCTCGAGTCCTGCACTAAGAATATTATAGCCACCTACCCAGAGAACCATGAAAGAAGTCAAAGTTTGTTATTAAAAATTACAATAGTAAATAATAGGATATCTTTATTTTGACGCATGATATGACGTGCGACAATTTGTAGATTGTTCTTTATCGATAAAAATTTTGGAAAAATTGCAATTATCTGGAAAATATCTTAAAAAGTTACAAATTATTTATAATAATAATATTAATTATTATAATTGTAATAATAATAATAATTTTTAATATTACGAAAACAGTAGCAGCACCTGAAACTGGACAATTGAAAGAGCGCGTACCTTCGACCTCATTACAAAATAATAATGAAGATAGTCAGATTAATTCCTCTACAACACTGCAGTCATTTCAGGAATCGTCAAATAATTTAATACTTGATAATTCGAAAATTATTGCTCCTGCAAGTGAAATATCGAAACCCTCTGCTACTCTAAAGAAAATTAGAAAAAGGATCAAATCAAGAATAAAGAAGTTTATTTCGAATAAAATAAAACTTGTAGGTAATCTGACACCTAATGCCAACAAATTGTGCCTTGAGATTAAATCATTAAGAAAGAATCTGTCAAGAGCAAGATATAAAATAAAGAGGTATTAAACCCTTTTTGAAATTGATATATCTGTGGCTAAATAGGGGATGAAACGTCGCAGCCGTTCGGGGCAAGATCTGATGATTCTCATCGCGCGATTTACACTTTGGGTTTTTTTGAAAAGGGCCACATCAGACGATACGTTTCATTTCCTACTTATGATGCACACGCTTTTTACATAAATAAACAAGTAGATAAGTAAATAAATAGATTAATAAATAACTAAACAAGTAGAGGAATAAATAAATACCCATTTTTAGATTACAAGAAAAAGGCAGAGAAACAAGAAAAAAATATATGACCTTAACAAAAAATTTTGAACATTTATCTAAAAAAAAACGCCGTTTTTATGACTGAGTTATAAAAAAATAAATAAAATATATATATAATACCAGTCAAATGGCAGTGAGCGCCTCTGGGCCTGCCACTTCTACCCGACTGGTATTATCCCGTGCGTTCGAGCGCTAGGCGATTTTTTTCTTCTCGCTCCTCATATTTGTGTAAATAAAAGAAATAATTAAATAATTAATAATTACATAAACAGTAAATAAAAATTAAATAATAATATTCAATATTATAAATAATAATGATTTTATTTGTATACATTTATGTTTAAAAAAATATTTATTTATTTTCTAAAATGACTGATAGAACGAAATATTGACGCAATATTGGTGTAAGCTTCAAATGTCTCCTATAGAAAGCTTACGTCAAGCTTGCTATGGTGGGACATTTTAAGCTTGCTCCAATATTGACAAGCTTGGATGACAAAATTGTCATAAGATTGCTGCAAAATAACGTGCTATCTGAGAAGAATAAGTAAATAATTTTATAATAATCATACATATATTCCAAAAGGCTCGATTCAAACATCTGAAGGACCGTTAGAAATGGAGTATGGTGCAATTCATACTGCCAGGTATGCAGATTTTGCGGATAAAAGGTTTGATTTCTGCAATGCTAAAAAAAAGTAAAAATGACCCGGTTGTAAGAGAGAAACCTCTGCTTCAAGTTGTGACAGACGGAAGTCCACATTTTGATTTTTGGAAAAGAGCAATACGCGAGATGGACAAAATGCGTTATGTTTCCAAACGAGACAAAACACCAGTTCCAGATCCTCCGTGTTTGAAGAATTGGAAATACAATCTTCGTGCTTTTCCCCATTTGTGGAAAATTGTCAAAAATAAGGGCTTTACGTGTTTAAAAACTGGGCATATTAATCAAGACCCCATTGAAAACTTTTTTGGATGCATTAGAAGCAATGGAATTCGAAATATAAAACCAACTTGCTATCAAACAGAAGGGTCATTCAAAGCTCTTTTAGTTTCAAATTTGACTTCTACGCATTCAATCGGAGCTAATTGTGAAGATGATGAGGGAACACTTTTGACTTCATTGAGTGATTTAATAGAATCGGAAAACGCGAACACAGAAGCCAATAGTAACAGAGCATCGGAGTTTGATGAGCCACGTCATGCAGAACAATCCTCAAATGAAATTTGGTCTCCTTTACGTGTTGCAATTCGAGTGAAGTCAGCAGGAGAATTAGCAAAGTCGATACTTTCGTCAACAAAAAATGTTATGAACTGTACTCATTGCAAAAACGTATTTTTTTGCAACGATCCCGGAAAAAATGAGTACGTTAATACATTAAAAAGTAATAATATCGACACGATTGACATTGCAGCTGCCGATTACTTTGAGCGCGGTTTTACTCAAGGAGTAAATCTAATAAATAATCGACTTCCAAAAATTGCTTGGGAACATCAATTAAGAGAAAATTTATTAGAATTCCTTCAACCGAGAATGGATTTTGAGTGGGTAACCTGCAATAATCATCGACGAATAATATCAAAGAAATTCACCGAATGCATTATTCTCAATTGTATTTTCAAATGGTGCATTCACATGAATAGTATTTTGTCAGGAAAAACGGTATTAACGAAAAGGAATTATTTGGAAAATCGCGCTCATGAATATTATATAACTATGTGCACACGTGATGCTGGGATTAAAAATCAGTAATAATATATTTTATATTAAATTATCTTTAAAGTTCACATAGTGATACTTTTTTAAATTATTTACTAATTACATTGTTTTTAATAATTATCTATGTACAATTATTTTAGGAAAAACCCTGATACATCATCTCAAACGCAGAGTAACGAGAAGCAAAAATAAGTAACCGAGCGAAATGAGAATATTGAGAAATGAGAGAGAATTGTATTTATATTTATAATTTTATTTTTATTTATTTATTATATAAAATAATAAGAGAGAAAAACAGTTAGAACTTCATAGTTATTTGAAAAATTATAATTATACATTTAAAATTTTTTGATTTTATTCATTTTAATTTTTGTACAAGTTTTGATCAATTGTTGTGATTAATGTACTATTTTACAAATTAATTGTAAATTTATAAAATAAATGTTATGTCTAAAAATTTTTTATTTGCCCACATGTATTTTCTTATTATATAAAATTTTTAACTATTGATTTAAAAAAATTTTAAGTATAAAAATCTTAAATTTACTAATTGAAATTAAAAAGCATTCAAATAATTAAATATATTTAAGAATTAAATTAACAAAAAAAGCCAACATCCATTTATTAACAAATAAAATTCTTTACTAGCATTTTTTCTTCTTAATAGATAATTTTATTTTTAATCACTTAAGGGGTTACACCACTGTAAATGCCTCAAAAACAACGTTTTTTCAGAAATTTTTTTTTAATGGAAGGAAATGACATATAGTTATAATGTTTTAGGAAGTTATTGACTGTATATTCAAGTAAAAAATTACAAATTTTTATTAATAAATATTCCAAAATGGCGGCACAGGAACCATTTTAGTAATGCATATTTTTTTCCAGGAGCTCTACGGCAAGCAGTATATAAGTAATGTAAATTTCAGTCTAGAAACAAATAAATTTTTTTTCTTAAATATACATGAGAATAGCTACAGAAATACGTAGGGGATTTTAAAAATATTGATTTTTGTGTAATTGGCAAGCATTTGAAGAAAAAACTCATTTTTCGACCAAAAAAAACGACACTTAATTGTTTATAACAATTGTGTAAATTAACTTATCAAAAAACCCCTACGTATTTCTGTTCAAAATTTAATTTTAGAAATGTTATAAAAAACCCCGTTTAAAAATATTGAAAATTGTTTAAGTTATACTGCTTGCAGATTTCAAAAACTGTGTTTTGAGAAAAACGCGTTGAAAGAGCAACACTACTACAGCGGGCTGTAAGAAGCACTTGTTCAATACTTTTTTTTTAGTGTAAGGAAAGGAAATACAGTAACAATATTTTAAGTAGTTATTAACTTATATATTCAACTTAAAAATTACAAATATTAATTAATAAATATTCCAAAATGTCCGCACTGGAGCCATTTTTGTAATGCATATTTTATGTAAGTTAAAATTCTTCTCCGGTAAAAAAGCTTGAAATTTCAATGAAATCGATTTCAGGCATGTATAAATCCTTTTTTCCTTATTCTAGAAGGTTCAAAAAATTTTTTAAGCTAATAAAAAAATAAAAAATTTTTTTTTAATGTCTACAGTGGTGTAACCCCTTAACCATATTTATTTCTTTTTAATACTATCAAATATAACATAATTTTCACAAATAATAATTAACAATTAACCTTTTTGAAATTTTGAAATGTCAGAATTTTTTATTTTGTTTGTTTTGAATTTTGACAGATAATTTACCGCAGCGACGTCTGGGGGAAATAGCAGTAACTACTTTTTCGATCTCCATTTTCAATACGCGAGTGAATTCACCGTGTCAAGAACTATTGATTTTAATTTATTTATGACATTTATATGTCATCAGTAATTAATAAAAAACTAACAAACAATAAATGTTAACATTAAAATGCAAGCATTATTATAACGGTACAACACTTAAGCACAGTTATTAAAATACTAAAAAATTTTGATTCTACTTGTGTGAAATTTCAGGCTTTTCAGGTTAGCTATAAAGTTTGTACGAATTAAATTATTATCAAATGTATAATAGCTTAATTTTAATTATCTGTTTAGATTTACTCAATTAAAACGGCAAATGTGAAATACGCAGAAAATATATCTTTTGCACAAAAATAACTAAAATTTTCAAAATAACTAATTATCCTAGTTGATTTGACCAGGGAATGCAGAGTTACATTTAAAAAGTTTGAATTTATGGAATTAATCAGGGAAACTGGTTGAATTTACTGGGAATCCTAATTAACTTTACTAGGTTAAGATTAACCCTAAGTTTATAGTTAATATATAATATACCATGAAGATTTTTTTCAATGTAAATATGTTTAATAAAATAATTAATAATAATAATAATAATAATAATAATAATAATAATAATAATAATAATAATAATAATAATAATAATAATTAATAATTTGACAAAATAATTAATTTTTTTTTAATTATATTTACTTTTTCTCTTTTATTGGATAATAAGAATTTGATTAAGAATTTCAAATAATTATGATACACAGTGTAAATCTAATATTATTATCCTAGTCAATTTGACTATTTTTTCCTGATTGCATCTACTAATTTTCCTGGTCACTTTAACTATGCTTGAATTTTATTACTTTGACTAGGATTCTATAGTGGGTTCTTCTCGTAACTAGAAAACCTAGTCAATTCCTGGTATACGTGTCCTAGGCATTTTTTTCAGTGAAGAAATAGGATTTTTTATTATTATGAAGAAAACAAGTAATATTCTGCCCCACACTTTATTAAAACAAAATGTATCCCAGATAACAAAATGCGTGCAGTAGGTAAACATAAGGCAGACATTCGTGCGTCATATCTGCACTCATATGATGACACAGATGTGTCCTCCATGGAGGTACACGGAGAGACCGAGATTACTAATTTTTGTATAAAATCACACTAGAATTTACTATTTTCACATTGCAACCACCGGAAATAAGGGGACTTTTTGTATTTTTTACTATTTTCTACACTAAGTCACTAATCCGACAAATGTTCACCAAATTAGCAAAGTTTCTTACTATTTCGTCCAATAGTTCCAAACAACTGTAGTAAACTCAGAAGCATTGTGTACGTAAAATTACTACAGTCGTTTGTAAATGCAGAAAGAAAGAGTGAAAGAAAAAATACGGATTTTTATCGCCGGTTTCCCGTCAATTCTTGACTACTGGAGGTAAACTGGAAGGATTTTTACATACACAGACACACACACACTTATATATTTGTTGGATACATATTTGAAGACGCACACACATGTTTATTTCACTTAAATGTATAGACGCGGTTAATTAATACACTAATACACAACTGCACGCACGACAACGAATTTCACTGAAAGCATACATCTTTGTTTCCTTATATATTGAATGATGAAAATTTACAGCACTTACGAGAAAGCAGTTTACTTTTAACAACTTATTATAAGACATAGTTCTTGGGACAGGAATAAATGCAAAATTTATTAATTTATAATGGTCAATTTCTGAGATAACGAACGACCTACGTTTCACTTTATATTTAATTTTTGTGGATAATATCCAAATTTATTTTTCATACGCGAAACATAGTCACTGTCAATGATCGGATGGCATCGGCTCATTTACGGAGATTGACGAAGTTAGCAACCAATAGAAATGCAGGCGCCAAATGACTGCACTCGCTAGCCACACTTGCTCACCAAAAATTACTACAGTGGATCGTAGGTTTTAGTGGAAAATGTTTTCATTTGTCAGATTTTGTCTAATTAAATTAGAGAAAACTATAATCAATTTTTGCTACATTTACAACTCTTACATAAAATATTAAAACTTGCTATTTCAATGTAGCAAATTTATCTATTTCTTTTGTAAATTTATCTAATTCTGTAGTACATTATGCTAAAAGTCCCCTTATTTCCGGTCATTGCAACCGTTATTAGTAATTTTTACAAATGTGGGTCTCTCCGTGTACGCCTGGCGCGCATTTTGTGATGCGCTTGAATGTGCGTACCAATGGAAAGCACTAAATGCTTGATCAAAGCAGCTTTTATTTCATTTAAATAAATAAATAAAAGTTAAATTTTAATTAATCTTTTTATTATAAAATAAAATTGTAAATCTTACAATATATTATACTAGTATTATATTTCAATAACAAGTTTAGAGCTGTGCGTACAAATAAAAAACTGATACATTATTACTTTATCACAGTCCTCGTTGTTATAATAAATTATTGACTAGTCAATGATTTTTACGCGTAGAAGAACAATATATATTTATAAACATGGGGCCGTTCAAAAAATACGTAACGCTTTTTTGGGGGGAGGGGGGGTTAAGATATTTGTTACGGTCAGCAGAAAAAATGGCGCTAATGTATATAACATTGCGTTACATGGGGGGAGGGGGGGGGTCCAAATTTCTGAAAAATAGCGTTACGTATTTTTTGAACGGCCCTCTTTTATATTTTAATATATAGTAAGCTAGTTTCAAACATTTGATTCAAATTTCAGAAATTTGACTTTTATCACAAAGCAATTAGCGCAACTTATTAACAAACTTGGGTAACAATTATATTAAGTATTATTCAAAGGAAAACATCATTTATGCCCATATTTTTAAAACTATTACGATAAATTAAGCATAAGTTATCACAACAATCACATTTTAGAATCGTGAATTCAGTCTCAATTGAAATTTTATGCACATCTTGCACAAAATTTTCCGTAACGATAATAATTTTAAAATATACGTAATTTGTTTTTAATATTTTGAGTTTAAAGAATAAAATAAATGTTTTTAAGAACAAATAAGTAACAATGAATATATAAAAAAATTGGTATGAATTTAGTCAACTTTCGTTTTAAAATCAGTCACTCCATCTCATCATCCGTCATGCCATCTTCCTGATCACTCTCATTTTCGCTAGTCTCAAGATTATGAGATTCAAGTTCTCTAATTCGTTCCTCTAACTGTTCGTAACTGGCCTTGTCAGCAACAAACTGATTCTTGTCTTTAGTAGCGTTACGATATCTCTGTTTTGATATTCTCATTACTTCAAGCATCTCAGTTTTGTATTCTGCGACGTTGGAAGGTCCTTTAAAAAAAGGACATTTCTTAGCTGAAGCTAAAACAAATAATTAAACATAATTAAACAAACATTAATTTAAGAAATAATTTCAACATTTTTAAAACAAGCTTACAGAATAAAACAATTTTGTTCCGCCTAGAGTCAGGAGATGATGATACTGAAACATAATGAGTCGTTACATTCGTTTAAAAAGCTTTTTATTTTTAAAAAATGTTGATATGAAGAAGGCAAATATATTGCTATTAATATTCAATACTTATCTAAAATTTCAACTGAAACTTATCTTTCAATTAATTTTTATTAGAAAATTCTACTTGAATTCAATTATTTAAATACAAAAATAAATAATTTTTATTGAATAATCTAATGTTTCTTAAAATTCAATTCTTATAAAGAATTTTATCAACAAATTATTGAATTCTTTTGAAGAATTTTAATAAAGTTTTTAAGAACAATTCCATTTTTCGAGAAATTTGATAAAAATTGTATTAGAAATAATTGAAATTTTGCGATGAGTTTTACTATATATATATATATATATATATATATATATATATATATATATATATATATATATGTATATATGAAAATTATTGAATTCCTTAAAAGAATTTTATTATTTTTAAAAATAATTGAATTTCCGCAATAATTCGTAATTTCTACAAAATTAAATTTTTTTTAGTGTTTTTAACTAAAATTTTTCTATAAATCCATTATTTTAAATAATTTTTTAAAAAGTTCTTTGAGAATTTTTAAATTCATTTGCTTACAATTCAATTTTACCAAATTTCAATTATTCGGTAATTGTTTAATTAAATGTATGTTAGAAAATAAAAACATCAAAAAATAATTTCAAGTAAAATGGAAAAAAAAACTTTTTAAAAAAAAATTCTTCTATAAAATTGTTAGTTAAAAGTATGAAAAATTAACATTTTTAAAGATTTTAATATGAAACCTTTTCAAAATTCAATTATTTCTAAATTTTCACGCTATAATGCTTTTAATATTCAATTATAATCTAAAATTTCAACTAAAATACATTTTTAACTCAATTTTTATTAGAAAATTCTACTAGAACTCAATTATTTAAATAAAAAAGTAATTTATTGAACAATTATATTCTCATAAAGAATTTTATCAACAAATTTTTAAGTAATTGAATTTTTCGACGAATTTTAATAAAAGTTTTAAAAATTGTTGTATTAAAAGTAATTGAAATTGAATTCCTAAAGAGAATTTTATTTTCGAAAATAATTAAATTATTTAGAAGAAATTGATAAAAAAATGAGTAAATAATTTAATTCCTGGGAAATTTTTATTATTTTATGAGAGTAATTATATGTTTGCGTAGAATTTTATTAAAATTTTTGAAGATAATTGAATAGCCAGTACTTTGTACAAATGAAATACTGCCCGTAAGTTTAAATAAATAAATATAAGATGGTGATTCTTATTCTTGTCCTTTTTGAGAAGATATAATCATAAGTAATAAACAATAAATACCAAGCTTTCGCGTGTTTTCTCGATTTCTTCAGAGTCGTTCTCAAGTTGCGTAAACTCAGCGACTGTTTTTAAAGGAAAACCTTTTAAGTTATCGTACAATGTCTCCTTGCCATTTATTTCACTACTTTTCATCTCATCAAGTTTCTCGATTATTATTGTACTTGCTGAAATAATTTCCTAATTTTGTTTCTTTATAATCCTGAAACAATGAAATATGAAAAAATTGATATTAATTTTTTTGTGACTGAAGGTTTTATCAAAAAGAAATTTTTTTTTCAATTAAACTTACTTTAAATCGTTCGCTATTTCGACCAAGTCGATAATTGGATAAGACTCATCAACATTTCCTTTTGGAGCCTTTTTAAAAATAAATAATTGAATTTTTTCGAAGGATTTATTTAAATTTTAGAAAATAATTGAATTCTTTCGTGAAATTTTCAAAATAAAAATTTTGTAATTTGCATGACAATAATAAGTTGTATATCTCGTTCCTCGCGTAACATTTGCTATTGTAAGAATGTAGTAGAAGCAATACAGGGTTTAAGGTTTAATTAGGACTTAAAAAGGAGTTGCCAGAGTTAAATAGAACTTACGCAGGAGGAAAAAAAAGACCAAGGGTTTGTTAGGTGCAGGTTAGGATTAAATTATACTTACCAGGAGGTAAGCAGGTCTAAAAGTTCGACTCGGGTTATTATGGATTTTATATTACATCGAAAATTTTGAACACAAAATTCTATGTAATTTTTTATGATTATTTCGATTTTAGAATTGAAACATTGGGTACAACGATGATGTATAATAAAAAACGACGAACGGAAATATTTCGACTCAAGTTTATAAATATATAAACTGCGATGAATTTGAATCTTGACTTCTTTCTGAATTTAAATATACTTAGTCAATATTTTTGCAACAAAATCATATGGCAACTAGAGGAAATTGTTATCATTTTCACATGATAATATCAAAACTTTTGTTTTCCGCCCAGTCCTCTTGTTGTACACAATACTTCAATTACACAGGCACACAAAAAATAAAAAAGTCAAAACCCAGAGGTCACACCCCCCTATCCCCATGTTTTTGGGGTCGCTGAAACCGAATATGACCATGACAAATTTTTTTCATCGGCCATTTTCCCGCTACCACACCCTTACACCTGCTCCCGGGGGTTGGAATTTTAGTTTAAAAAAAAGTGGAGTAGAGTGTCTATTCCTATGTTTTTGGGTCGCTAAAACCAAAAAAGACTACCAAAAACAAATTCTTCTCTCCCTTAACCCCCTACAACCCCCTTAACACCCGAAAGGTGGGGGGTCAAATTCGAATTTTAACGAAAAGTCGATTAAGGTGTCTAAACCTACGTTTTTTGGGTCGCTGAAACCAAAAAAGACTACAAAAATCAAATCCTTTCCACCCTCGACCCCCTACAACCCCCTGCAATAAGTTTTGATGATTAATATTTAATTTTCAATTTCCCAAAAATCGGTTCGTTTTATTTGAAAAAACATTATTGCAGGGGGTTGTAGGGGGTCGGGGGGTGGAAAGGATTTGATTTTGGTAGTCTTTTTTGGTGTCAGCGACCCAAAAAACGTAGGTTTAGACACCGTTATCGAGTTTTCGTGAAAATTCGAATTTTACCCCTCACCCCGGGGTTGTTAAGAAGGTTGTAGGGGGTTAAGGGAGGGAAGAATTTGTTTTTGGTAGTCTTTTTTGGTTTTAGCGACCCAAAAAACATAGGAATAGACACTCTACTCCGCTTTTTTTAAACTGAAATTCCAACCCTCGGGAGCAGGTGCAAGGGGGTGGTAGCGGGAAAATGGCCGATGAAAAAAATTTTTTATGGTCATATTCGGTTTCAGCGACCCCAAAAACATGGGGATAGGGGGGTGTAACCTCTGGGTTTTGACTTTTTTATTTTTTTGTGTGCCTGTGTTATCTCTTCTTTTTTTAATTATTAGATAGAACGAGTGGAGAAAGAAAAGTAACGCAAATCCATGTGTCAGAAACAACCATTTCCTCCTGTCTATCTACATCACTCCATACAGGTATTCTATAGCACTTAGTCTTAATTTCATTTAAGCTTATAGTTGCAATCGTGTTTGATAGTTAGAACAGCAATATACACCTGCCGATTCGGATGTTATCCCAACATTATAAATTGAAGTCACTGTTCGAAAAATCTTCATAATAAAAAACATGTCTCCCTCAATTTTTACAATGTTAACAATGAGACCTACTCTTCCATCTTTAAGAACGCAACAACTGTCACGTAAAGTTGTTGCAAAGGTAAATTTTCCAATTTCTAATTTATGATACTGAAGGCATCTGTTGATGGCCGTATTTGGTGGTAAAGGTCCGTCAACATGGTTTTGAGAGGTTTGAAGGCGATTGCTGGTTTCGAGCGGTTTTAAGTCAATACCATTTATCTCACAAATTCTTTTGTATATTTGTTGGAGAGTAAGATGCGTTTTTCTAACCAATTTTCGAATCTCTGGCATGTTATTTTCAAAGTCGAAAGCACTGAACGTTTCTTGATGGCCAAGTTCCTCAACATCTTCAACAGTGTGTAACATGCCATGTAAATTATACGACATAAATTGTTCGCCAAATAAAGGTACACACAATGTGACAAAAGTTTTTACGGCCATTTTACAAAAATCTTTTAATTCTGGTAATACGTTTTCCGAACCAAGTAACCGCATTGTACTGTTTAATAACATAAAATGGTCATAAAATTCTTGTAAAAGAACGTTTTTAAATACACCTGGTGCTGTGTAAAGTGCCAGTTGTCAAAACTCGGTAGCCTTAAAGTGCTTGTACAAAGAAATTTCTTTTGGTCGTCTATTAAACTCAGATAGACAATATTCGTCTATCTGAAGCATTTGCGAGTTCATTATTTCTATTTTTCTATAGTTTGAACGTTGAAAACCAAAGTTTCCTTCTATTATACTAGATAATATTTTTTTACACATCCTATCCACACCAGGTGTATCGGATCAAATGGTACTCTAGATACAAGCGGTAAGATTGGAGCTATATTGGAGATTCACCCTTCTGATGATCTTCGTCAACTACATTAAAATAGTCTGCATCATTTCTCGAAGCATGTTCAGTACCTAAAAACACCATAACTCTTTCGAAACCCGGTTTACTACAATGACTCCCTTCAACTTTGCACTTAGAACATGGATTCAATGAATTGTGGCCAAAGTGATTTAAAATAAATGCTCGAGCCGGTGCATCTGCAATGAAGCATCTTATTTCCAAAGGCATTTGTTTATCGTTGATGCGTACTCCACCTTCATCTTGAATCTGAACAATTTCTTGAACCACTGGATTGAAAAAGTCAAAAGGATTGGACGGCTTATGCTTTCCTTTATAAATGCCTGCAATAACAACTCTTTTGTCACATATATTATAAATTCTATATTGAATGGCCCAATATTGATCCATCCCTTTATTTATTTTAGCACAATCTGTGCTCAAGTCTACGATGATTCTTTCTGGCAACATGTTCTCTTCAAGGCTGTTTAACTTTTGCATCAAAGTTTTTTTTAAACCCAATGTGAAGATATTCTCCACCTGGTACAATATGTATTTGACTGCTAGCGACGATTGTTGGTGTATTCAGAAGTGTTCGAGAATCTTTAGGTAAGTAGTTTAAATTAAAAGGAAATTCTCGTAAGGTTTTAAGCAATATATTTCCCTGTGTGTGCTTTAAACCAGCTGATAGAAACGCATTTTTTAAAATTCTCTTAGCCATTTCACGTGGATCATTAAATTGTTCAGCCTCAACTTCATGTTCTGAAACATCTGATTCGATTACATTTTCTTCTTCGATGTCAAATTCAAAAATATCATCGAATTCGGTGGAAGAACTTGAATTATCCAAAAGGTTTTGTGACTCGTCTGATTCCAATTCAGATCTAACAGATGAGGGTTGAATCGGCGGATTTTCAAATCTTGCGTTTTCTTTATCATTCGAATCAGAAGTGTTATTTTCTGAAATAGTTCTTTCTCTGTGAATTGATGCTTCTAAGCGCCTTCGTTTTTGCTTAGTGCTAAGGTTAGAGAACTCATTATACTTTCCAGACATTATTTATTTTATATTGATTTCTGTAGAACATAAAACAAATTTCATTAAGGTTAGAAAGTTACGGCCGACCGAAAGAATTTTGCCAGGGTAGTTACAAGTTTCAGTTTATCAATTTCCCTAACAATTGACTGACATTAGAATTATTTTCCCTGACAATATTTTTTTACAGGAAAATATGAAAATTAATCAGAAATGAGTAAAATTTATTAAATTTAATAATTTCTAAAAATTACAACTGTAACTCTTCTTAATTTCAAATACTTTGTATAATTTTCAACCAAACGTCATCTCTAGATCAATTATTTTAAATAATTTTCCGAAAGTTCTTCGAAAATTAAATTATTTAAATACGAAAATTCAATTTTTTATAACAATTGTAACTGTCCATATTTTTTCTTCAGTTTATTAAGGTATAATATTTTCAAAAAATTTTAATTATAAATATGACCATGATTTCTCCCAAATTTTAATAAGCCCAAAAAAGTAAGTTTTTATTTGCTTTATGCTAATATAATTAAATCTTAAAAAATTTTAAGAATTAAGTAGTTTTTATAAATATATTAATTCTTAAATTTAAATTTACGTCTAAAGATATTTATTAAAATTTTGATAATTCAAATATTTCGAAAATTTACAATTAAAATTCTTTAAAACTTATGTATGAAAGAAGTGAAAGAACAGGACCCGTTTACAATAATTGAAATGAAAATTGATTTTAAAAAATTCTAACAAAATACTTGGAAAAAATAAATTATTTTAAATAAATTTTCCAAATTTCAATTATTTAAAAAATTCTTTTAATTGTATATTTCGAAAATTTCGAAAATTTATATAAAAAAATGATTCAAATATAATTTTTGAAAAATTTGTTTATAGTTAATTTCACACTAAAATTCGAAATAGGTTGCACTTAATACTAAAAATATAACCGACAGATTAGCTCAGTCGGATAGATGCCTCGCTTGGAGGTCGTTTAAGGACCAAGGGTATAAGTACCCTTGGTTCGCGCCCACTTGGCTTGGTATTTTTCCGGCACGTGAGACAATCTGAGCGGGAGGTTTGACGTCGAGGTATAATGATGTGCACCGTCGATTATTGTCCGGTACGCACCATTAGAACTCGACTGTCGATAAACCGGTGTACTCAGGAGAGGTTTTCTACAGTTTCCCTCTTCTCTGGCGAGAAAACCCATTAGACGGGTAGTCCAGGCAAATGCGAGTAATAAAAGTCCTAATAAAAGTCGGCTGTAGACGCAAAATTAGGTTAATATATAGAAAAATTTATGTAGAATGGTTATGCTTAATCCAAAAAAAGTATTTCTCGGGGACTCTTGTCGAAGTGCGTAAGGCCAATAGGGCAGGAGTATAAACAATAATTAAAAAAAAAATAAAAATATGATATTTTGTTGCAAGACTTGGAAAAAAAGTCGAAGAAGTCGCAATTTTGGAAAATAAGTCGAAAAAAATCTCAATTTTCTAAATTTACCTGCCAAAAAAATTTTTTCCTGACTTTGCTGACAAAACATTGCCCTGAATTTGCAGTTTTTGCATAAAAAAAATTTGTTTTGTCTAAATCGTTGATCATAAAAATTGTAAATTTCATTGAAGTAGTATTTATTTAAATTATATGAAATTTGATAGGTCAAAAAACTGGGTTTATCAATTTTCCTGACATTTGAAATGATTTTCTCTGACAGAACTTTTTTTTATAGAAAGTAATGAAAAATTAAAGAGTGAATAAAAGTTTCTAAAAATGTATATAAACCCAGTAAAAAAGAAAGTATTGAGTGGAGCGTTTAGGAATTGAGTGAAGCTCTGAGCCAATACGGATTCGAGTAAAAACCGTATTGGGACGTTTGACTCAATCTTTTTTTCATTTGCCGAATACGGTCTTATTTTAGCATTAAAATTAAAATCACATGAGCAGCGTACACATTATAAATTGAAAGCACAATTGTCCTGGAATGTAAAAATGCCGATTTCGATAAGAAACAGTGAATATTTGTTAAAAATTTGTAAAAGCAAAGTTTGACAAGCGCGATTGAATTTACCATGTGAATAGATGAAGTGGTAAGTTTAAATGGACTAAAAGAAATCTACTTTTACCAACAGAAAGTTCCTAGAGAATTGTAAAACAATGAAATTTCATTGTTTTGTTGAATTTACCACAATTCTCTAGGAACTTTCTGTCGGTAAAAGTAGATTTCTTTTAGTCCATTTCGTCCATTTAAACTTACCACTTCATTTATTCACATGGTAAATTCAGTCGCACTTGTCAAACTTTGCTTTTACCAATTTTTAACAAATATTCACTGTTTCTTATCGAAATCGGCATTTTTACATTCCAGGACAGTTGTGCTTTCAGTTTATAATGTGTACTCTGCTCATGTGTTTTTAATTTTAATGCTAAAAAAAGACCGTATTCAGCGGATGAAAAAAAGATTGAGTCAAACGTCCCAATACGGTTTTTACTCGAATCCGTATTGGCTCAGAGCTTCACTCAATTCCTAAACGCTCCACTCAATACTTTCTTTTTTACTGGGAAGGAAATGCATAAGAAATAGAAGAGAATATGGTTGATAATATTAAAAGTCTGTCTTACTTTTGCCATAAAAACATCTGTCAAACAACCGGAACAAAATTCAGTCCATTGTCATAATTTTGAACTTTAAAACGAAAAGACAAATTACATTTTTTGACTGTTTTTCAGCACCTTATTGTCATAATCCTGGCAAAAACGAAAAGGGATACACACAAACAGATATTATATAAAAATAAATACATATTTTTGAAATATAAATTTTATGATTCGCAGATGTTATTGATATGTTTTAGCATATGTCTCCTATATATCGAATAAAAAATTTATATTATATATAAATTGAATGTATAAAATATATGTATATCAATCAAATAGAATAATTTAAAATATAAATATAGTTATTAATTATAAATGTTTTAAACAAAAGTATTGAACATTATACAAGATTTAAATTTTTTTAATTCAAAATATATTATTTTCACATATTTTTTTACTATGTGGTTATTCAAAATTTATTATTGTAGTTATTTGTAAATGGTTATTTTTTTATTTAAAAAACTTTTTTAATCGTTATCTTTCAATAAAAAATTTCTTCTTATGCACAATACTAATAAAATTAGTAAAATTAAAATTATTTTACATAATAATTAAATTAAATTAAATAATTAAAATAATATAACAAAAACTTTTTAATGTACAAAATAGCACACTGGACATTTTTTTGGCAATATAAAAAATGATTTATGTTAATAGAAGTCTAAAAAATTAAATTAAAAATATAGAATGTGAAAATTGAAACAAGTTTTGTATAAAGTGCCGTTTTTCTGAATGTTTTGTGTAACTTTGATTTGTAGACTCACAAATACACTTGTGCGTGTAACATGCGTGCACTTAAATTGCCTTCAAAATATGCTGTCAAATAGTAATCATTTTTGCAAGCATTTAGTGCGCGCACCAATAGGTACAAAATATGCGTGCACGCATTGTTATCTGGGTAATGTTTCCAAGTTATTGTAAACAATTTAACAATCTATCCTATTGAAAATTACTCTAGAATAACTGCTGAAAAAGATCCCACACTTGCCAAATTGAATGCATTATCCCAAAAAGTTTGGTAGGCACTTTAATTTCGATAAATATTCATATTTTTTTTGTTTAAAACTTTAAAGTTGTATAACTTTAAGGGAAATCCCTCATGAAAAGTGTGAAAAATATGTCAAAATTCAACATTTTTTTTCTTGTTTATTTTATTATAAAAGTTAAAAAGCCTTTTTGCATAATAAAAAGTATAATTTGAAGTATTAAAAACAATAAAAAAAATTTTATTTTTTATATTATGTTAGGCTGTAGAGGGCATCAAAATCGATGCTTTTATTTTGAGGAATTCCACGGTTTCAGGTCTAGGGCCGTTCCCAGTGGTCTAAAATAAAAACCCAAAAGAACTTTTACAATTGAGATACTAATCTAGTGGTTATATTTAAAATTACCTTAAAAAATCAAAATTTAAAAAAATGACACTACTTTTAACGCAAAAAAATTGAAAAATTACCTTTTTTCTCGACATTTTGTATTAAAAAATTTTATTTTTCAAATTTTTTAGGTATACCCACTAAAGAATATGTGACGCTCCACGAGAAAAGGGACCTTATTTACTATTGTCATAAGGTCCCTTTTCTCGTGGAGCGTCACATATATTTTTTAACAATATGCAAAAAAATTAGAAGGAAACATCCATCCATTTACTCAGAATCCCTGCAACTGATTTAAAAAACAGCGTTTTGAGAAAAACGCAGTTAAAGTTTAAGTACGATTTTTTCAGATTTATTGTTAATTGGTTTTTATAAGAGCTTACCAAATTTTAATTTGCTATCCTAGGTCAATAAAGTAAGTTATAAGCTTCCTGATAAGTCTTTTCATGTTCGTCGTGAGCCTTTTTATTGTCAAAAACCATACAAATATGAGTAATTCAATGTATTTGTCCAAAAACATGAACTGATATTTATAATAATATCTCGCGAACCGAATAAGATTTTTTTTAAACGCTTTTGGTCTTAAATTAAAGATAAGACTTAAAGGATCACATCTATATAAGTTTTAAATTTTGGCTACAATTTTTAAAAAATATGCCAGTGTTTAAAAAATTGTCAAAAAAACTTTAATTTTTTAATTTTCTTTTTCAAATTTGTCGACTGTTAAAATCTTTGTGTAATTTCTTAAAATTTTGAATTGTATATTATTTACACCGAAAAAAATCTCGATGGTATTATTAACTATGACCCTATAGTTAATCTCAATCTAGTAAAAGTAATAAGGATTCCTAATCATTATGGTTAGGATCGCTAGGTTGATTCAACAAATTCAAGCCCGGCAAAAACAACCCTGCAAATCCTAGTCAAATTGACTAGGATTTTAGTAATTTTGCCTATTTTCATAATGCGCACGCGTCTGCTTCTGTTCTGACAGTGTTTACCTCTATATCTTTCGCGTCATTTATCGTGATTTCGTAAAACGATTTTTTATCATTACTCGCGTCTATTTTTTGTACATAAAATGGAGTTCTTACATACATCAAAATTGCTGGTTTCTCGGAACCTCTGGAAATATAGATAGTCCATGTTTTGGAAAGTAAACTATTTAATTATATTAGTCAATTCTTTCAGACTTTTTTGGTTAGGTTTCAATATAAATCGTCGAAATTTTTACGCACGTGGTGACAACATTTTTACTATTTTAATCGCGCAGTGTGTTTGAAAATTTACCTTTGCAATAATTTGTGTATTTAAACACGGAGAAAAATTATTTTTAATGATTACAATAGTCTACATTACAGCTCGGATATGTGACCACTTTTTGGAATGATTACGAAGACTATGTAATGTGTTAAGAATTTAGTAGGAAGGATTACTATAGCTGTTGTAAGGGATACCTTCGCGTTTGTACTCCTTACAACAGCTATAGTAATCATAACAAAAAGTGGTCACATATCCGAGCAGTAATATAGACTATTGTAATCAGTACGAATAAATTTTTCTCCGTGAATTTATTTCCATTTAAATGGCATAAATAATTAAAAATTAATAATTTTTGCAAAGTAGATAAAATTAAGTACTTGAAAGATATAAAACATCATCTGATTATAGAGATGCGAAGAGGTAATATTACCCGGAGAACAGGAACGAGAACGAGAATATAACCGAGAATATAACCGACCAAAATTCTCCAAGAGAATTTATGAGAATTTTTGTGCTTGTGTACAAAACATAGTTTCTATCGTTTCTATAGTTTAACTGGTATATCTGATTGGATAATTCGTTGGTGTACCACACTTTTGTGTGCTATTTTTATATGATTAGTATTATAATTATTAGTATTAATTAATAATAATTACTTTTAAAAGATATTAAACTGTTCGATTGAAATAGAACTTAAGATATGATTACAATATTCTTACAATAAGCAAACTAATACGAAAATGTGATCCAGACATAACCTAAAAATCTAAATTTATCAATCATATCTTAAAAACATTATTTATTTCATTCAAATTACTTTAAGTAGTTTATACCAATTTAACATTTATTTTATACAATATTATTGAAATTATGGTTTTTTCAGTTGCACGGGAACATAGGTTTTTTATTTTCAAAAACATTAAGTTATTTATTTATTCTAACGAAATTATATTGTCACGGAATTATTTATTTTATTTATTAATATTATGTAATGTTAATTATTTCATTAATTATTTTATCAATTTTAATTTATACAATTTTTTTATTTTAAAACAGATAAGTGCACGCATGCATTTCAATGTAGAGAAAATTCTCTTAAATTCTCCGGAAGGAGAATATTCTCGGTCATATTCTCGAAAATATAACCGGATTTTAAATTACCGAGAATTTTGCATCTCTATCTGATTAAGTATTGTATTTTGACTCGAAAATCTAGTGTCTATTAAAAAATTATAATACCAAGTCGTGTTTAGTGTAGTGCCCCAGTAAGAAGCGAAGAATTAAAAAGAATTGAAAATTTTTAATTCCTCTGAATTCCGTTTATGTCCAATTCTTTTGTATCTTTGGAGACTAGCGGGGAAAACAGCAAACTCAATTCCTTTCAATGCTCTTTTGATATTTGTGCTGTAAGTATATAGGAATTGAAAAGAATTGAAAAATAACAAAAATATTTATAGGAATTGAAAATTTTATTAGTATTTTTATTTTTAGATTTAAAATAATCAAATTTTTAATATTCCAGATGAATTGAAAAGAATTAAAAAATAGTAAAAAAATTCAAAAGTATTGAATAAATTTAGAAAAATTACTATTGTACGATTATTAAAAAAAGCCAAAAAATATAATTAAACTATAATATATTGAAAGTTTAATTAATTTTATTATTTCAAATTTTTTAATTAATTGTTTTAATTAATTAAATTTAAATAATTAAAAGTTTAATAATCAACTTAGTAAAATTAAAATATTTTGAAAGAAGGAAAAAATGAAATAAATATTAAATATTTTATAAACAATTTTTGTTTTATTTGGAAACAATAATGCATTGTAACATTTTTTAATTTTCTTATGAAACTAGATACGCAGTCTTTGAAAATTAAAATACTGCTTGTTACGATATATTACGTACTATAAGAAAAATCATAGGTTTACAAATTATTTAAGTTAAATAAAGCTTTGGAATTTTGACTGCTTTTTTAAAGCCTTTAAATATTATGCAAGTTTTTAATACTGTCAGTATTGGTATTGTTTTCTTTTAAAAAGCCTTCTCCTTAAAATTAAATATTGCGGTCTTCCTTTTCCTCTTCTTCATCATTCTCATTCGTATCATAATCAGTCTCTCTTTGTTCTTCTGATTCTTCATTTTCATCTGCATCACACTCATCTATATCATCATTGTCATTCTCTTTTTCTATTTCTTTCTCGTCCTCATTAATATTATCATCAGATTCTTTTTTTTTCTCGCCCTGATCATCATCATCAGCTTCATCACTGTCATCGTCATCTTCTAGTCCCTCTTCTTTGTCTTCATCGTAATCATCTTTTTCGTCTGCTTCTTCCTCCGATGTATGATCATCATTTTTCTTTCTCTTTTGCTGTTCTTTCTCCTGCAAGTTCTCTCCTAATAATGGTCTGGCGTTAGTTTTGGCTTCTATAAAAAAATAAGATAGAATTAATTTGATTAAAATTATGCATAATTTGAAACAAGTTTAATATTTTTTAAACTATTATTATATACAGCAGAATTACTTACTTTTGTACAGCTCCAAAGTCTTCTGTCATTGATAAAGTGAATAATATCGAAAGTGAAATTAAAGTGTTGAGAAATGAAAATGTAATTCTATCGAAAGAAATCAAGAACTATAAATCTAAATATTGTAAATTGAGAGCCGAAAATGTTATTCTTGGGGAGAAAATTTATACCTGTGAATCGAAACTCGACTATCTCCTAAATAAGGAGAAAGAAAATAATTTGATCCTGTTTAAAGTTAAAGACACACCTGAAGAGAATAGTGATCTACGCCAAACAGTGAAATCAATTTTTAATAAAGCCGAGGTTGACATTCAGGATGGGGAGATCGAAAGTGTAAAAAGAATAGGATTTAGGGAGGGATCAAGGCCAATCCTTATATCCTTCTCTAACAAAAATGTCAAGGCATCCATTTTCCGAAACGCTAAAAATTTTCAAGGTCTAGATATTGGCTTTGCGAATGATATGACTAAAGAACTAAGGGAAAAAAGAAGAACGGAATATCTAGGTCTTCGTCAGGCTAAGGACATATTGGAACAACAAGGAAAAAAGGCCCTAATTAAAGGTTCAAAAATTATAATGGAGAACGTTTCATATGATCTACCGGCCATCCAGAAGTACTTGTTTCCTATGCAGAATCGCCCGAAGGACGGGGACCAGATCTACGATGAGGACAGCGACGATTCATCGGGCTCAGTTATATCTACAGACAGCCGAAAAAGAAAGAAAGAAATAAAAAAAACCTTTGACTGCTAAAAGGACCAAGAGCTCTTTAACTGATAAATCAATTAAAGATTTTTTTAAGGGCAACCCCTTACTTCAAAATAAGTCTGGAAATAATGTAAAATAGCGCCATGGTGAAATCAGCCTGCCTAGAATTTTTTTCTGGAACGTTAAGGGACTGTGCAATTTATCAGATTTGATTTCAACAGCTAAAAGTGTAGATGTCCTGTGTCTGTGTGAGACTTGGCTTGTGAGGGATCCAACGTCAATATTAGTGAGTCAACTTGGCAATGTCACGGTCATATTTAGTGAAGCAACGAAAACTGCGATTAAAGGAAGAGCAAGAGGCGGCCTTCTAATCACTTTTGATAAGAGTAAATACAAACATGAGATTTTATATATAACAAAGGAATATATTTTTGTCAAATTATTGAGTGGTAACTCGGAATTTATTTTGGGATTTGTTTATTTCTCACCATCTCTTGACATTGTACCTTTCTTATTGGAAATAGAAGAATTAATAACTGATATAATAAACAAATTTCCCAGTTTACCTTTTTTCATGGGGGGGGACTTCAACTCAAGAATTTCTAATTTAAATCAGCTGAATCACGAAATAATTCCGAGTGGCTTATCAGTGAATTGTAAAAGATCAAATTTAGATAAGAAACTCGATAGTAGGGGAACAAAACTTGTTGCGACTATGGAATGCGTTGGGTTTATTGTCATAAATGGGAGATCCCGCGGAGACAGCCCGGCAAAATTCACATTTGTAGGCGTTCAGGGTAAATCCACAATAGACCTAGTCTGGACGAATTTTTTGGGTTTGGATTGGATAAGGGATTTAGAAGTCTTTAATGTATATTCACGCTCCGATCATTTTTCAGTGGTACTAAAATTAAATAGCGAATTTCAAAATAATAATAATACCATCGAAATGTTACGTTTAAAGTGGAACAAAACCCATACTGACGAGTATAGAATGTTGATGAGTCAACCTCCGAAATGTTTTGTAGAGTCTGATGACATAAATATAATGGAATGTAATTTACGATCACATGTTCTTGATACCGCGACTAACCTAGGAATGAAAATTAAAAATAAATATAAAATAGGAGCCTCAAAAAAATGGTTTGATAAAGATTGTTTAAATTGTAAAAAAGAGATAAAAAAATTTATTAAAAATATGTAAGAATAATAATTTTGAAATGACAGAATTGGTGTATACTTATTTAGAGAAAAAAAAGGAATATAAAAATTTACTAAATCTAAAAAAAGAAAATTATAAAAAACGATTACTCGATGAACTTGCTGTGGCCAGAGACTCCTCCACTTTCTGGAAAATAGTTAATAATTTTAAATTTCGGGGGGGTTCAGGAGATGAAATTGATTTAGATGAATGGTTCTTTTATTTGCAATCTACAATCTCCAGTCACGCGATTGTCACAACGGAAATTATAGTAAATAGTAACCCTTTTATAGATGCAGAGATATCGATTGGGGAGGTCAATAGAAGTTTGAATAGATGCAAGGAGGGTAAGTCCCCAGGTCCGGATGGAATTCCCTACGAATTCTGGAAGAATCTCCCAGATCCATGCATTGTTTATTTAACTGATCTCTTTAACAAACTAATGGAAAAGGAGAAGATTCCGAAAGCGTGGGGTGACACAGATTTAAAGATGCTATATAAAAAAGGCAATAAAACGGACCTGTCGAATTACCGTCCAATTGCACTTATGAATTGCATTTCTAAAATTTTCATGCAGATACTCGCCGATCGTCTGGGAAACTGGTTAGAATCCAGTAATCTTTTACCAGAGTGGCAATCAGGATTCAGGAAAAAAAGGGGATGTGTGGACAATATATTCTCTTTAAATGCGATCATACAAGCCCGTTTATCGCTGGAGAGAGGCAAACTCTTTGTCCTCTTTGTCGATTTTTGTGGAGCCTTCCCCTCAGTCACCCATAGGCGTAGCTAGAACTTTTGACTAGGGAGGGCCCGGCCCCGGTGCGCATATTCTGATAGGTATATCTTTATGGGGGACAAGGGGGCTAATGTTAAATTTTCGAAAAATGTTTTTCTAGGCACTAAATTTAACTAAAATTTAGCCCTATACGTTAAATGTATTATTTTTTATTAATGTCTATGTCATTTCTTCAGGGGGTCCCGGAGAAATTTCGGGGGGGGGGCGTGCCCCTCCTGGCCCCTATCTAGCTGCGCCTATGCAGTCACCCATGATTTACTTTGGAAAAAATTATTCAAAATTGGAGTAGGTAGTAAATTAATTAATATTTTGAAAGATTTATACACCAATGTTAATGTAGCAGTTAAAAACTCCCGTGGTAGATCCGGAAAAGCACGGGTGACTCAGGGGGTTTTACAAGGAGAAGTCATGAGTCCACTCTTGTTCGCGATTTTTATAGCTGACCTTGAACAATTTCTTCTTAAGGAAGGAATTATAAGGGTAGCAATAAACCACCTAATTGAAATCCTCCTACTCGCGTATGCTGACGATATCGCTTTGGTTGCTGATTCAAGTATAAACATGAAGAAAATATTAAGGGCACTAAAAAAATATTGTAATCTTAACCAATTGGAAATAAATATAAAGAAGACGCAATTAGTCATTTTCAGAAAGGGCGGACACGTGCACAATAAAAATTACGGGCAATTTTTACTGGGGGACAATCAGGAAGTGGAGGTAGTGTAAAGCTACGAGTATTTGGGAGTAACATTTTCGAACTCGGCAACTTTTATTAATGCCACCAATTCCGTCATTAGTAAAACGAACCTGGCTGTGGGTGCCACGACAGCGCTGATAAATAGACTAAATTTAAAAATATGGGATCCTGTAAGCAAACTTTTTGAAAGCTTGGTGTCGAGCGTTCTATTTTATGTTATACCTGTGTGGGGGCTTCGATATTTAGATAAGATTGAATTTATTCAATCTTCATTTTATAAAAAATTATTATCGCTTCCGAAGAACACTGCAGCTTACGCTATAAGATTAGAACTTGGATTATCAAGATTAGCTTGTACAGTTTTTAAATTAACATTAAATTTGATTGAAAAAATCCTCTCAATGAGTGACAATCGTTACCCGAAAATTTGTCTATTGCGTTTAAAAACCTTAGCCCAAAGTGGAAAAAGCTGTAAAAAATTTAATTGGTGGGAACAAGTCAGGAACTGGTTCGAAATTTTAGGGAAAACGTATGAGTGGGACCACCTTACCTTAGAGCTTTTGAAGGAAAAGAAAAATGAATGGGTGAAAGAATACAAACAATATTTGTTCACGAATGATATCTGTAGACTCCATAAATCGGAATCGCTGCAGATCCTGCCGCATGTGGCCCTTTATCGTGGACCGCAACCATATTTTAAATTAAATAGCCCAATCGAACATATTCGAGTGGTGTGTCAAATCCGATTACTCAATTTTTTTCGCTTAAAGTTTACAATTCAAAAGAATACTTATTGGTTAAATGCCCATGGATACTGTAGCGATTGTGGTTTGGAGACGGCTGATGTTTTTTACCATTTAATAATTAATTGTCCATGTCACTCGGAAGAAAGAAAAGCTCACATTTGTACTTCATTAGCGGAAAATGATATAAAAAGCGCCTTCGTCAGTATGATTGAGTCACCACAATCTGTCTCAGTCTCTAACTTATACTTATTTATAAAAAAAAATTTTCGAAAAAGATAATTCAAATTTTTATGTAAAATGAATGTAATTAAATCCTGCGGCAATTTCTTTGTATTGGCTTATAAGCCACAAGCAAATAAATATATATATTATATATATCTATAAAATAAAATTTTGCAAAAAATGTTAAATAATTCAAAAATTCATTTCTTAAAATTTATATGGAGCGAAATCCCCCAAGCAATTAAACATACAAAAAGTTTGTGCGTTTGACTATATGTAATACCCTTATGTAATAAAAATGATCTTTCCTGTGGGTACTGGGACATAGAAGATCTTTAGGACCTCTATGCCCTCTTAGAAAGACGCCCAAAAGACATCCTATGTCCAAAGAATATAAGTATAGGATATAAGTTACCTTTAGGACGTTTTTTGAAAGGATATAGACATCCTTCGCATGTCCTAAAGACATCCCATATCCGAGTGTTCACTGGTTTGCTACCTTTTATGGCCAAAACTTTGTTCGGATCCAGTTTTTCTGTAGGTTTTTTAACATTTTTATTACGATTGCTTCCCTTTCCAGATACAGTGCTCTTCCTTAAAAAATCGTATCCAAATACTCCTACACATAAATTTCGAGGAAAGGTTTTTCGGTTCTTGTAAGTGACTCAGTTCATTGATAAAAAATACGTATCATAAGATATCCATTCCCCTCTACCCATGTGAATCTACAATGATATTGTTTAAAGTACAATTAGCATGAAGATATTAACATTACATTTTTTTATTTTCTTTTCTTCCTTTCTTAAAACTTTTTGAAGCGTGAGTATAAACTATAAAAACTTACGAAACGTTTGTCATCAGAAATGTACCCTGGCAGCAACTGAGTTTCTTCGGGTTGAAGATTTTTATGATTTATAATTTGAGCAAACATATCTAAAAATAACAGTGTCTGTATTATAAAAATTTTGGTAATAGGCCTCTATAGAGAATTTTAAAAATTAAAAACAAATAAAGTTTATTGAATATTAAAAGTATTCCAAAGGCAAAATATGATAGACCTGAATTAAATTAATATAAGTCAAAAACACATTAATATAAATTAAATTAATTATAATTTTAATAACAAATATTCTTACCGTCTACCGCAGCATATTTATTCAATGACAGCTCTTATTGCCATTTTGCATTCAATTTTGCTATTCTTTTTGAATGATTTTCAGCTTCCATCAATTTCTCCTCTGTCTGTTGTAACTTTACTTCCAATCTCATTAGAATCTCATTGAGTTCTTCATTTTCAAGCCGTTGACTTCTGGAAATTTTTTTTGATTTCTTTAAGACATCAGACAATTTAGCAATTTTATCCTTCTCTTTCAAAACATTTTGAGCCTCTCGTTTTTCTTTCCTGTCATTCTACACAATAAGTATTATAATAATATTAATATTCTGAATATTACTGTTGTAATAAATTTTACGTAAAATATTACGTAAAATTTATTACAACAGTACCTACAAATTGAAATTGTATTTTCTTACCATATGTTTCAGTAGATATACAGGGAGCGTTCTATCTAGAGATCCCTGCACCGACATGTTACCGACACTTTTAGCCCAGACTCAAACCACTTAGCCAAGACTCAAACCATTGGTGGGGGAGGGGGTATTCAGACTGCTATGCTGAGCCAGATATGACGTCATACTTCCTAGAATTTTTTGGGGGGGTATTGAGATCATGATGTCAATGTGATTCTTGGAATTTATCTAATTTCTTGGAATTATAAAACAATCCTAGAATTTTCCATAGGGGTTGATGACTCAGAATTTTGCAATTTTTTATTGGAATTTCCCGTTTTTGTTTTTTTACAGGGTGCATTCTTTAACGATGACACATAATTTCTTTGTTTTTTGCAAAATGGGGTTGATGACTCATTATCATTGGTATTTCCTGTTTTTGTTTTTTGCAGGGTGCATTCTTTAACGATGACGCATAATTTCTTTGTTTTTCGCAAAATGGGGTTGATGACTCATTATCATTGGTATTTCCTGTTTTCGTATTTTACAGGGTGCATTCTTTGTTTTTCGCAAAATGGGGTTGATGACTCAGAATTTTGGAATTTTTTATTGATGACTCATTATCATTAGTATTTCCTGTTTTTATTTTTTACTTATTTTATTCTTGGAATTATTATTTTCGTCTAAATATTGCAAATCACTGTTTATTAGATTCTTATCTAAGAAATTTTTACAAACATTTTCGGTTCTTTTTATAAGAATGCTTTTGATCTTACCGAAATTCCAAGAAATCTATAATTAACTTGAAGGTCAAATAGGTCATATCTCATGTATATAAAGAGGGCAATTTTTATAAACGAAATCATTCCTGCAGTTTAAGTTGGTTAATGAACATATTAGCAGAACAACGTCGTGAAATTCAAGTTCGCTTGAACGAATTAATTCAAGTAATACATAAAGTTAAAAGTTTAATTGAAGCAAGGTCACAGTTAAATATTTATATAAAAAAATTTGAAAATTTAAATTTAAGTGATAAAAATGAATTTCGATAAGTTAAACAAAGCAAGCAAAGTCTTTGTCACGAAAACAACAAAGGAGTTAATCATCGATGCATTCTATAAAGAAACAGACATTTGAAAAATTGATACGAAATTTGGTCCGAAAATTGTTGCTGAAATAAATAATGAATTTAACATTTTCCTACCACCAAGAATGCTAAAAATATTTGAAGGGGATGCAAATCTTTTCAACAGTCTAAAAGCTGAAGCTGTCAGAGGTGGTGTATATTTAAGAAATCGTGGAGGACCTTACAATCAGATAGAGTTTGTTCCTGAGGGAGTTGACCAGTAGAAGACATAAAATGTCATATTTACCATACAGAGCTTCAAGAATGGCGCCTATTGTGTGATGCAGTAAAACATATAATGCGATTTTTCAACGGAGATTGTGATGCAACAGTGCTGGATTGTGAAACGTTTACAATACGTTTTAGTGTTACATATCGTTTAATATTAATTGAGCGTTTAGATCAATCTTTTACATTTAGTGAAACGTCATTTGCAATATTTAATGAACTTATTCCTTGTGTTGAACAAAAATATGTAGAACTATCAAAATTCAATTTGCAGTATAGTAAAGATATAATTGTAAAGTTTATTGCAGAATTAATCTTTAAAAATAATGTAAAGTCTACAAAACATGCCACGGATTTTATTAAAAAACATTACAGTAGAATACTTCAAAAAGTGATGGGAAGAACTAATGTTTTAAATTTAGAGACATTATTGCTGGAACTTGTCACATTTCACTGTAAACAAATATCAAATGAAGCTATTCAACAAATGTCAAATATTCAATATATAAATGGTAAATTATTGTAAAAAGAGGATAAATAAATACAAAAATGCATACAATTCAATTTATTTTTATTTTAACCTTTCTTAAACACATTATAATTCAGATTCGTTTATCCAACTGTTATGAGAATTATCAAAACCTAACCATTTTACAAATACATTAGATCCTCGTTTTTTAATACTTTTTCAACTAAATATACATCTGGATATTTAACTTTAGAAAGTTCTTGTTCGTAAAAACATCCACTTATTAGATTTTCCTTATAATCCTTCAAGATATATGTTATTGGATTAGTGTTTTTTACATCGCCTATAGTAAATATTTCTGTAGTCCAATTTGGTGTATAACCTTTCTCAAAAACATGTTTAACTTTACTTATACGTACTCTATCTCCAACTTTAAATTTGTTATATTGCCTGTTTACTGCAACTTTTCTAAATACATTAAACAGCAAATTATTTTCATTTTCAGCATTTACATCTATTGGTTTCATTTTTATTGTTCGATGTTTACTATTATTATACGCATTTACTAAATCACTTAATATATCTATCCATTTGTAATTACCGCGTAAACTTAATTGCATCCACATTTTATTCTTCAAAGTACGATTAAATCATTCACAAATTGACGCTTTCAAATTACTATGAGTAGAATACAAATTAATGTTATAATTTTTAATAAGATTTTCAAAATGTGAATTATAAAATTCTTTTCCTTTATCTACTTGCAAATTTTTCGGTATGCGTTTTTTAATTAAAATAGATTTCATTGCCGCAGTCACATCTTCACCTTTTTTGGACTTTACTGGAACAGCCCAGGCAAACTTTGAAAATGTATCAATGACTGTTAACAGGTACTTGTAACCTTTATTTTCTCTCGCATAAGGTTGCATTTTAACAAGATCAGCTTGCCAAGTCTCGTCAAAACCTCGAATGTCAACACTTCTTCGCTTATAATTTTTTCGCGCTGGTTTATGTAACTCTTTCACCAACTGTAGTTTTTGATCCTCCATTGCTAATTACCTTCAAGTTTGCGCAGTCTGCTGTCTAATTGTAAAATAATGTCTTTGTTGGTAGACATCATCTCTATATTTCTTTCAATACTGATTCTTAGATTTTCAAAATATTTTTTTATCAAATCTTCTAAATCTAAAATCTTTACTACATTGTCATTTACATCATTTCTCACGGAACCGATTACATCATAGATGGCGTTCGCTTTAGATTCAATAACATTGTTTACAATATTCAAGTTTACTGCATCATCGTTGCTCTCAGCATTAGCTACGTTACAAAGTTTCTTATTTTCAATATTAAAATCTCCTTCAGCAGTCAACTTAAAACCAAGTCCTGGTGGACCTCGATTTGAAGTTTCTGTGCTTTTAAACTGACGTCCGAATATGTCGATACTCATCATGAAAATGATAAAAATTTCTACAACTGTTAATTAATAAACAATTCCAGCTTCTCTCAATTCTTCAATAATTGATATAATCTCATTATTATGACTGGGATTTCCAGCTGCTTGAGATGCCAAGATGTCACATCATTCAGTGTCGGAGGCAGGAAGACATTCGTCAGCAAACGGGGAAAGTATACAGGTAAGTACATCTTCATTAAGAAAGAGACGTTTATTGTTAGAAGCGGCAGAGCAAAAGGCTAATTTAAAAAGACATATGATCGAGGAAAGGGAAAAGGTAGAGTTAGAGCTTATTTCCGATCGATTGGCTGCAGAACTGGCAGAGGAATCCTCGCCAACTATAAATGAAAGCGAACGTAATTCGCTGATAACAGTAGATCGTTTAGATTCTGTAGATGAATGGGTAGAAAGAGGATTATTGCATCGAAGAGAAAACGAATATTTAAATGATAGGAATAGGCAAACTTACGAGACAAATATGTTGAACGAAAGGGGTAATAACTCGGGTGTTGATGCTCAAATAATGAACGCGATAATAAAAACCTTAGATGTTGTAAGAGAATCATCTGAAAGAGGAAATGATTCACAAATGTTGGCGAGTCGTCTGACATTAGCCAAAGAATTACCAAAATTCTCAGGTGATGGTTTAGGATGGTTACAATTTAAACAGGCGTTCAAAATGTCCTCAGAGTTAGGAAAATATTCAGATCAGGAAAATGTATCACGTTTATATTCATCATTAAATGGTGAGGCTAGAGAGGCGGTAGATGCATTAATGGTTTCAGCAAGTAGTGCTAGTAATATTATGGAAGCTCTAGAATTGCGACTCGGTAACCCAGAAAATATTGTTCAAAAAGTCATACAAGAAATTAAAAAACTACCTAAAATTCAGAATGGGAAAATAGATCTCGTTACATTTGCTACGAAAGTTCGAAATGTAGTTGCCGCTCTGCAGGCCATAGATCAAGTTGGGCATTTACATAGTCCTGAATTAATTAACGAAATAATAACAAAATTACCTCATACATTAATACACGGTTACAATCATTATATAAGTTTAAATAAAAATGATGAACCTAAGTTAATTAAATTATCGAATTATTTGTATAATGAGGCAAAAATGGCATGCGCGGCGGGAACAAACAAGTTACAAAAGAATATACAAAGTGGGGATCAATTAGCTCAAAAGCGATCGACAGCAACGACGTCTAAGTCACGTCCAATATTAATATCAACGACAGATGAAAATGATAAATCGGATAGGGTAGCTAGAAAGTCAAATGATCATAGCAAGCAATGTTATTTCTGTGATAAGAAAGGACATTATACAAGTAGATGTCTCGGCTTAAAAAAGTTGCCAAATCATGAACGATGGAAATGGGCCGAAAAGAGTAAATTTTGCTTTAAATGTTTAAATGTCGGTCACAATAAGAGTAATTGTTAGGGTAAAAATTGTAATATAGACGGATGTGATAAACAACATAATCGACTTCTACATCGTTTAAAACCTACGCGTAAAAACGATAATAAAGCGAACGTAAATGAAAAAGAATGTCAGGCAACAGAAGGTCAAAATACATCAAATGAAAATGTAAATAACGAAAAAAGGGCATTATGACTAAACGATGAAATCGGAATATTAAAAATCATCCCCGTGAAAATAATTGGTCCGTCTAAAAGTATTAAAACATTTGCACTACTAGATGACGGTTCAACAATAACATTATTCGATTCAAAACTAGCAAAAAACGTCAGTGCTAAAGGTATACCATACCAATTAGATATAAAAGAAATAGGTGATTCTGTTTGTTTGAAAACAACATGTTCAAAGGTGTCCGTTATAATAGAAGGGGAATTTGGTAAATATAAACTAAATAATGTGCATACAGTACAAAATTTATGTCTTCCGAGTCAAACGATAAATAAAAAGTTAATAAAAGAATCTATAAATCTGAAAGAGATTAATATTCCGGCGTATACTAATGCAGTTCCATCCGTTTTAATTGGGCAAGATAATTGGGAGTTATTAATACCTCACGAAATAAAAATGAACGATTCAAAATCAATAATTGCAACAAAAACATTATTGGGATGGGTAATACAAAAAACATCAACAAAAAAATCAAAACCGAAAAGAATGTATAGATAGGGAGTTACATGAAACTGTAAAAGAATATTTTGAGATTGAATCAATAGGAATAAAAACAATCGTTAAAGACAACGTTGAAGAAATTAGGGCAACTGAAATATTAGAAAATACGACTAAACGCATAAGCAATTGTAAATGGGAAACGGGATTATTATGGAAACAAAAAGAAATCAATTTACCAGAAAGTAGAACGATGGCAGAGAAAAGGTTAAGTAGTATAGAAAGACGACTAGATAAAGATGAACAATTCGCGTTATTATATTACAAAGAAATAGAGAGGTTTATAGAGAAAGGATACGCCAAAAAATTAGATAGTGAAGCCGGAACAAATAATGTTTGGAATATTGACTAAAGGCGAAAAAGGACACAAAATAAGGATTGTATTTGATGCAGCAGCAAAGAGTAGAGGAATAAGCTTAAATGATTGTTTACTTCAAGGGCCCACGTTACTTATGTCTCTTATAGGAATATTAATGAGATTTCGGCAAAATCGTATAGGTATAAAAGGCGATATCCAAGATATGTTCTTGAGAATTAATTTAGTAAAAAAGGACACAAACGCTCAAAGATTTTTATGGAGGGGTAAAGATAGAAAGGGACCACCCAGCGAATATGTAATGAATTCACTTATATTAGGGTCCAAATCATCTCCTACCAGCGCTATATATGTTAAAGATAAAAATGCAGATGAAAAGAAGGGTAATAGGTTAAAGGCAGCGTGGGCTATTCAAAATAGTAGTTATGTAGATGATTTTCTTGACAGTTTTAAGTCTCCAGAAGAGGCAATATGTCCATTATGTCCGTGTATGATCCTTTAGGATTTATATCGACACTATTAATCAAATCAAAATTGATTATGCAAAATATATGGGCAAGTGGTATAGCATGGGATTCGCAAATAGGTGATGAAGAATTTAAATCGTGGAAAGAATGGTTGAGGACTATACTCGATGTAACAAATTATTCGATACCAAGATGTTATGTAACCGGGCGTGGAAATAAAATTAGCCAAGAACTTCATATTTTTTGTGATGCCAGTACCAAAGCATATGCTACAGTAGCATACTGGAGAATTCTTTTGGAGGATGGATCAATTGAAACAAGCATCATTGCGAGCAAAAGTAGAATCACACCCATGAAACCAACAACGATCCCGAGACTTGAACTGCAGGCCGCGTTGATTGGGAGTCGACTTGGTAAAACTATAGAACAAGAGCATACAATAGAGGTAAATAAGCGCGTGTTTTGGAGTGATTCCCGTATTGTACTATCATGGATAAAATCGAATGCTCGGTCATATCAAATATTTGTAGCTCATCGTTTAGGTGAAATAGGAGAATTAACAGATCCATTGGAATGGAGATGGGTTCCGTCAGAAATGAACCCTGCTGATCATGCGACTCGACCGCTTCAAAAATTATCTCGATTAAGCAATGAATGGTTTGGTGGACCAGCATTTCTAAAATTAAAAGAGTCAGAGTGGCCCGATCAAATCTATATTCTTCAAAAGGATGACGTCGCAAATATGAATACCGAAAAGCTTAAATGCACTGTTGCAATGACGCATGTAGGGGAGTCATGGATACCATCATCAATACGATTTTTATCATGGAAAAGACTTCTCGGAAGCACTGCTCGAGTATTGATAGCAATAAGTAAATGGAAAAACAAATGTTTAATGAGTCCTATGAAAGAATACTATAAGAAAGCAGAGACTGCTTTACTTAAACAGATACAAACGCAGTCCTGGTCTACTGAAATCAATGCATTACGTGGTAACAGAGAATTGAAAAGTGGTAGCAAAATAAAACATCTTACGCCAATAATCGACAGTGATGGACTACTAAGGGCAAATGGACGTACCAAACATATGCCAAAAGAAATCATTGAAAGTCAACCGGTAATTTTAGATGGAAATCATGCAATAACAAAACTTTTATTAGAAGATTATCACAAAAATATGATGCATGGAAATCATAATGCTGTTTTAAACGAAGTCCGGCAACGATTTTGGGTTACTAAATTGAGAGCTACATTGAAATCTATAGTGACAAAGTGTGGAATTTGTAAATTACGACGTTCGAAACCTAAAACACCAGTGATGGGTGAGTTACCCGAAGGAAGAACGTCTTATCACCAGAGACCTTTTACGCACTGTGGGATCGACTACTTTGGTTCTAAAAGAACAAGCTCCACGAGACGAAGTCCTTCAAACCCTATTTGCTGAGGTGGAACATTGTGTAAATTCGCGTCCACTTACACACGTATCATTGGATCCGATGGATGGAGAGGCTTTAACGCCTAATCATTTTTTAATCGGTGCATCGTCTGGAAGTAGATTATGTGCAAGATTTCAAGGAATCACGGAGTGCAACCGCTCACAATGGAAAATGGCCCAAAATCTCGCTGATTCTTTTTGGAAACGGTGGCTTCGTGAATATATACCAACGTTAATACCTAGAACGAAATGGACAAAAGAAAGTGCACCAATGCAAGTAGGTGATGTCGTACTAATTGAAAATCGATTAGAAGCCAGAAATTCCTTGCCAAGGGGAATAATTGAAAAGGTACATCCAGGACCTGATGGACGCATTCGAGTGGTATCACTCAGAACAAAAAAAGGAATAATAATACGACCTGTAAGTAAATTAATTCCACTCGTTAAAGAACAGGAGGTACAAGAATCTTTATTCTTGTACTGGGGGAGGATTGTTAAAAGCAAAATTAAAAATAAGTTCAATTAATTAATTTAAAAAAAAAAAAAAATTTGAGAAATAATTGTAAATAAAAGTTTAAAATTTGTATGGTTTAATTGTTACAATACTGTTAAATAAAAAATAAAAAATATATGGGCAATTCCACGTGAGATTTCAGTCGACCTCTTAAAATCGGCCAAAAATATTTTTTTTCTATTCTGTATTGAAAAAAAACAGATACGTATTTTTTTATTATTTTTTTGGAGGCCAAATTTTTGAGTTATGAATTTTCAAAATTTTCGCTTTTTAAATGTAGGTATATTTTTAATGTCAGATAACTCAAAAAATATTGCTTCTTTTCATTTTTTGACAAGAAAAAAAAGTTTTGTTTTTCTCTCTACTTTTGAATAATCACAACAAAAATTTTTTTTTTCATTTTTTATTAAAAAAATAAAAAAATTTTATAAACAAATTAATTTTTTGTAACTTTGGGTATGATAAATTTTTAATTTTTTTTTTAAAACATACCTGGAAATGATAAAAAGGTTTTGCAAAAAGTTTCAGAGTGGGCCTGACAAGTTTGATGGGTCCAAAAAAATAATTAAGCTGTTCGTGCAGGTCGCACGCACGTGGCACAATGGGATTTTTTTACAATTTATTATTAAAAATTGTTTAGAGCCTAAAAATTCAATAATAATCAAAATCCGATAAAATTTGTAGGCTCTAGACAATTTTTAATAACAAATTGTAAAAAAATCCCATTGTGCCACGTGCGTGCGACCACCATGGACAGCTTAATTATTTTTTTGGACACATCAAACTTGTCAGGCCCACTCTGAAACTTTTTGCAAAACCTTCTTATCATTTCCAGGTATGTTTTAAAAAAAGAAAATTAAAAATTTATCATACCCAAAGTTAAAAAAAATTAATTTGTTTATAAATTTTTTTTACTTTTTTAATAAAAAATGAAAAAAAAATTTTTTGTTGTGATTATTCAAAAGTAGAGAGAAAAACAAAACTTTTTTTCTCTTGTCAAAAAATGAAAAGAAGCAATATTTTTTGAGTTATCTGACATTCAAAATATACCTACATTTAAAAAGCGAAAATTTTGAAAATTCATAACCCAAAAATTTGGCCTCCAAAAAAATAATAAAAAAATATGTATCTGTTTTTTTTCAATACAGAATAGAAAAAAAATATTTTTGGCTGATTTTAAGAGGTCGACTGAAATCTCACGTGGAATTGCCCATATGTATACATAAGTATATGTCTTTCTAAATGTAAATTGTACGATTATATTTTCGAAATATAAATTGTTAAAAATTAATAAAGAAAAATTGTCGCAGGACATTTTCGGAAAATAGTCGTCATTTCAAATTTGACGAAAAAAGGAATAACCTTTAAAGAAAAACAAAGAGAGACAATACTCTCAGGTAGCATGGGACGGAGGTCCCATGGAAAGGCAATATCCTACAACAAAAGAGAATTATCTCAAATAATAAAAGGGCAGCGAGTCAAAACATTGACCTGTAAAGGTTCCAGACTTTTATTTCAGGAAATACAGACACGAGCAGTGGGGGAAAGGAAGACTGGAGACAAATTGAAGAAAAGCGGCAGTATTAATCGTGATTCGGTCGAAGAATATTATTTGTAACGTTCAATTGAAAAATATAATAAATTTATAAAATAAAATAAAAAGAAAATGTGTTTAATTTTGAATAATCTCCCTACTGTTTAAAACAACACTTTTGTCCCGAACAGTGGAAATCTCGTTGACAGCCAAGGGGTTAATTTGTTAATAACTTTCGAAATTGTGCAGAACTCTTGTTCTTTTGGTAGAGAACTGTAGAACTCTTTATTCTCTTTCAGAATATGAGGACAAAACCCTTTTTTGCATAAATAATAGTTCTATGCAAAGTTAACACCAAGTTTTTTCATTGTCGCTTTTTTTTGTCAATCATCAGAACTATTTAAATAATAATAGTTATAGAACTCGAGAACTATTGCTAAAGTGCCCAGAACTCTTGTTAAAATTTTGATTTTTTTAAAAAGTAGTGCCAACTTTACATGACTGAGTGTTTGAACTTATTCAATTATTCAAAAACAAATTCATTTTAAACCTTAAAGTCTTGTAATGCGCGCATATGTTTGACATAAATAAAAGCAATCCACAGCTTTGTGTTTTCCCATAGCAAAAAAGGCCTTAATATTATCTTGTTTTTCACATGCTACGTCATCAAATATAAATATTGAGTTTGGTAACGCATTGTTTGGTTCTACAACATCTACATGTTCATTAAATGGAAAGTAGCCAACACCCTCTACTGGTTGCAAAATATTTTCTAAAAATTTGTATTTTGGTTGATATAACAATTTTGAGTACACATTGAAAGGGTTTCGTTCTATAATATAATTTGATAGTAAATATTTTCTAAGATAATCGGTAAGTTTCGATGGTGCTCGGTGAGGTTCGAGTCCGGGAGCACTAAATGACGAGATGAGGAGAAGACGATGTAAATTGGTGGGATCATACGATTTTAGGGGGGTACATTTTTGGGCGGGTGATTTAGCTGTTTCACGCGCGCAAATTGTCCTCACTTTTCGAATATCGCCCGGTGTCTTAAGTAAAGTCTCGCCATATCTCTGCGTGTCGCCGACAGCCCAGAGGTAATTCAAATTTATATTTTAATATTGGGATCTTTGGATATATTGGTAAATTTAAATGAAATTATAGTTATTGATTTGGTTTTCTTTTATTATTTTAAAATAATTAGTGTGGCGATTTCTCTTATTGTGGACGAGATTTTGGGACAGCGCGTGAAACAGCTATTTCTGTGAGCATTTTCATATTGGTTTTGAAATAACGGATTCGGGGAGACAAGACTTGGTGTGAAACCAACAAATTGCCCGAATTTCTATGGGGATTATATTCTCTACATTTTGACGACGGATTCACCTATTCCTGAGAAGAAGGAGGTTGAATTCCAGATCCTTTTTACTGACAAAATTCTATGGGCATCGTCTTCTCCTGCATCGAAAGCCGTTGCCATTTCCGCTGCTGTACTCAACTTTAATTTCACCGGAGCGATAAGTTTTTATACTGCCATTTGTTTTCCATAATTCATTTTTATATCATTTATTGGGATTTATCCCAAACAATATTCTAAACCTTTTCATCATTTCTCATTATCATCACTATTGTGTTTATTATTATTTCTTGTTTTATGCATTTATTTTATTTTATATCTTATGTCAAAATTGATTTTTATTATTTATTGTCACGAGTGTGCTATGAATGAAAGCCGCGGTTTTTTCTTTAATATTTTCAAATTATTTTTGTTAATTTAATATTTTTCATGATCAATATATTTTCGATTTCTGCAGTATTTATTGTGTTTTATTTTGGTTGATTAATCGAATTTTCCTCGGATTTTGGTTTATGACTATTCTAATTACTTACATTTCGTGTCTATTTTATATTTTATTTTATTTTATTTCTGATCTATTTTTATAAAATCTTACAATTGTTACAACATAAACATTTTCAAATCGTAATCCATTGGGATGTATTAAAAGAGCAAGTAAAGCATTTGTCTTTCCACAATTTGACGGTCCACAAAATATTGCTCGCACACTATTTGGCAATAAATTTCCATGACGATTTTCTGTTTTCTTATTACAATCTTGAACAAGAGTGTCAAAATTGTAGACTGGCAATTTAATGGATTGTGCTTCAAACTCCATTCTTACGATAACTGAGGTTAAAACTATAAATACAAGGTTTTTAATAGTTTCAATGTCAGTTCACTGTAGACGCTTGTAACGTTTGCATGCAAGTCCAATAATGCTGCTAGGTCTAGTTTTTTAGGAGGTGTTTGCGATTTTGTGTCGATGGTTAACTCTTTCATGCTTTGGGCAAGGTCCACGTTAGGCCCTACTGTTGGAGGCAACTGGGATAATTGACTATTACTGTGATAATTGACTATTACTGTCATAATTTTTTTGATAGATCATTAAAGGTCGACTGTTTGTAGTCAAATGACAAAAAACTATAAATACATTGGTTATAGGCTCAAAATTTCTGAAGCGTGCCACTAATTTTTCGATAGAAATATTTTTATATTTCATATCAATAATTTTATAGTATTTTCGTACCATAATATGACCCCAAAGTTGTTTTTGCAAAATTTTAATTGTTTTAAGAGTTATTGTTTAAACAATTTTTAAGCATTAAATTATTTAAACATTTTTTTCTAGCGTTCTATTTGATCGATTTTAATAAAATTTGAAATGAGTAATATACAATAACCCTGCTTTCCAACAAAAAAAATTTGTTAAATTTTGTTCATAATTTGTTTAAAATAGCAACAATTGTTATAAACAAATAGAAATAAAATATACTTCTCCGCCTAATTTCGTATTTTTTCTTGTCAATTATGATACCCTGTTTTATCACGAGTATTTCCCAAAAAAAAAAGTTAGTATATTGCATTAGGTCAAAAGTTATTAATATTTTAGTGGCCGCGCGCGCTGCGATATTGACGCGCCACACAGTGAGATTTTCTTACAATTTACTGTTCAAAAATTTCTACAGCTTACAATTTTTGAACGATTTGAGTGTTCTTGGATTTAAATTAAAGGGAATTAAATTCTTTAGACATCCCTCGAGTCCGATTTTTAAAATTTTAATTGTTTATAATTTTTTAGTTTAATCAAAGTTAACAAATTAATACAATTTTGTAAAAAAGGACGTTTATTTATTATTCCGTTACTGAACATGATCCAAATCAGTTTAAGTTGATCCAATATGATCACTAGGCAATTAATAAAACATAAAATAATTTATTTTAATTATTGTAAACAATATTAATTAACAAATAGATAACTTTAATTCTTATTCATTAAAAAAGGTTTTTTTTGCGTGTAGTTTTTTATTAAGGTTCATGTAAAGAATATATATCCTCCTTGTTTAAAAAATAACTTATTTAAATTGTTATAAACATTACTAATTAACAAATAGTTAACTTTTGTTCCTCTTCACCAAAAAAATTTTTTTTTCATGTGTGGTTTTTTATATAGCTTCATTTAGAAAATGTTAGAAGGTAAGTATAAGTACTTATTTTAAATAGTCTGTAAACTTATAATAAGTTTTTATACTTACATTTTAATTTTCTTTAAATGAACCTTAATAAAAAACTATACGTGAAAAAAAAATTTTTTATGAAGAGAAATCAAAGTAATCTATTTGTTGATTAATATTATTTATAACAATTTAAATAAGTTATTTCTTAAACAAGGAGAACTATTCTTTAAATAAACATAAATAAAAAAATAAACGTGAAAAGACATTTTTTAATGGAGAGGAATCAAAGCTATCTATTTGTTAATTAGTAATGTTTATAACAATTTAAATAAGTTATTTTTTAAACAAGGAGGATATATATTTTTTACATGAACCTAAATAAAAATCTACACGCGAAAAAAAACCTTTTTTAATGAATAAGAATTAAAGTTATCTATTTGTTAATTAATATTGTTTACAACAATTAAAATAAATTATTTTATGTTTTATTAATTGCCTAGTGATCATATTGGATCAACTTAAACTGATTTGGATCATGTTCAGTAACGGAATAAGAAATAAACGTCCTTTTTTACAAAATTGTATTAATTTGTTAACTTTGATTAAACTAAAAAATTATAAACAATTAAAATTTTAAAAATCGGACTCGAGGGATGTCTAAAGAATTTAATTCCCTTTAATTTAAATCCAAGAACACTCAAATCGTTCAAAAATTGTAAGCTGTAGAAATTTTTGAACAGTAAATTGTAAGAAAATCTCACTGTGTGGCGCGTCAATATCGCAGCGCGCGCGGCCACTAAAATATTAATAACTTTTGACCTAATGCAATATACTAACTTTTTTTTTTTGGGAAATACTCGTGATAAAACAGGGTATCATAATTGACAAGAAAAAATACGAAATTAGGCGGAGAAGTATATTTTATTTCTATTTGTTTATAACAATTGTTGCTATTTTAAACAAATTATGAACAAAATTTAACAAATTTTTTTTGTTGGAAAGCAGGGTTATTGTATATTACTCATTTTAAATTTTATTAAAATCGATCAAATAGAACGCTAGAAAAAAATGTTTAAATAATTTAATGCTTAAAAATTGTTTAAACAATAACTCTTAAAACAATTAAAATTTTGCAAAAACAACTTTGGGGTCATATTATGGTACGAAAATACTATAAAATTATTGATATGAAATTTAAAAATATTTCTATCGAAAAATTAGTGGCACGCTTCAGAAATTTTGAGCCTATATAGATTTCCACTTTAGTCTTGAAAAAGTTTTTCTACCGAAAAGAATATAAATATGGGTGTAAATAAAAAACAAATTAGTTTAAAGAAAACTTTCGAAAAAAGTAAGACGAGGTAGAGGTGTCTTGAATAAAATTATCAATAAATTACCTTACGAACTTCATATACCTGGATATCAATACTGTGGTCCAGGAACAAAATTGGCGAAAAGATTAGCACGAGGTGATCCAGGAATCAACCCGCTTGACGCTGCTTGTAAAGAGCACGATATTTCTTATTAAAAAAATAGGGAAAGTGTAGAAGCGAGAAACGCAGCTGATAGAGTACTTGCTGATAAAGCTTGGCATCGTGTGTTTGCTCCTGACGCAAATTATAGTGAAAGAGCTGCAGCTTACGCAATAACAAATGCAATGAAGGTCAAATCAAAATTGGGCATGAAATTAGATACAAATGCACAGTCTACTATTAAATCAGCACTTGAAGGTGCACGTTTAGCAGTTAAAATTGCTGGTGGCAGGCGAAAAATTAATAAACCTCGAGTTTTACTGATACCTTCTAAAGTGGGAGGAATTTTACCTCTTCTTATTCCTCTGTTTGCGGGTTTAAGTGCAACAGGGGCTCTAGCAGGGGGAGCAGCTGGCATAGCAAAAGCTGTAAATGATGCAAATTCTGCAAAACGTCAACTAGAGGAAAGCAAGCGACATAATCAAACAATGGAATCTATTGCCTTATGAAAAGGTCTCTTTCTAAAACCATATAAAGCAGGACTAGGCCTTCATCTAAAACCCTACAAATTAGGACAAGGTTGCAAGTCAAAAAACTTGAAGTAAAGCTACCTCACCGTGCGCTAACAGATTTAGATTTACTAAAATTTGCAAAAAGTTTAAAAATTCCATATTTTCGAGGAGTTTTTATGCGAAATGAACTACCTATGCGTGGTCCTAAAGAAAATGAATTTGCAATTATTAATCTAGATGATAAATATGGTCCTGGTACACATTGGTGTGCATATAAAAAGAATAAAGATAAAATCGTATATTTTGATAGCTTCGGTAATCTTCGACCACCTTCGGATCTTGTTAAATATTTTGGTGTTGGTAGCATAAAATATAATCATAAACGATATCAAAACTATAATACATATGTATGCGGACATTTATGTCTTAAATTTTTATGTAATCAATTGAATATTCCTGATATGTATAGTCTGCATATAAATAAATGATTTTCTTGGTTTAAATGTCAGTTATTAATTTGACCTCATCATGGACGATTCACTTATTTTAACGTTGTCTGGAAATTCTTCCATCTTAGAATCTCAATTTTTTCCACCAATAGAGTTGTCTAATTTTAAAAATTATGTTCTTGGTCTTGTTGAATTTTTAACTTTTAATTCTATTCCTAATATAGATGTTGGGAAAAATAAATTTTACGTAGGAAATGAAGAAATTATTATACCTACAGGAAGTTATGAAGTTAGTGATATTGATCAAGTTTTGCATTTAATTTTAAAAAATAAAGGAATTAATTTTAGAATCAAACCAAACAATAATACATTGGAATGTACAGTTTATTGTGATGAAGAAATTAATTTTAAACCCAATGATTCTATAGGTAGTTTGTTAGGATTTTCTCCTCGCAAATTAAAAGCTCAAGAATATCATGAGTCTGATCAACCAGTATCAATCATTAAAATAAATTCATTAAGAGTAGAATGTAATATAACAACCGGAGCATACATTAATGGTGAAAAAGTCCATACAATTCATGAATTTTTTCCTACTGTTCCACCAGGATATAAAATAGTGGAAGTACCAAATCACGTCATTTACTTGCCAGTCGCTGTCAAGACAATAGACTATATTCAATTGCGAATTGTAGACCAAGACGGAAATTTAGTTAATTTTCGAGGGGAAACTTTAACAATAAGGCTTCATATTAAATCCTTAAAATAATGGGTATTGTTTTTAATAATAGAAAAAGGATTGGTTTTGGTTATAAAATTAAAACACAATGCCAGAATCAAATCAGTCGTCGGCGAATCTTGAAGAGATTAACACCTCAGAACCTGCAACTACTGAAAAATCTCAGTCTAAAGATTGTAAAAAAAGGAAGAGAGTAAAAAAGAGATTTAAACTTATTTTTACTTGTTTTTGTGCCTTTGTATTTCAACGTATTATTATTTGCTATGGAAGGGGAAATTTTAAATATTGATTCACCAGTAATTTTTGATGAATCTATTGCTCATTATGAAGTTCATGCGCAACAACCATACACATCATCAACATACAACAATAGTGACGAAATCCGCATCACGGTACAGAATCAGGATCATTGCTTATTTCCAAGCAAAAGCTCGATTCACATCACTGGAAAACTTGTGAAACCTGATGGAACAGCTCTAGAGCGTACAAATTTAATTTCTAATGGCATATGTCATTTATTTGAAGAAGCAAAGTATGAACTTAATGGTGTAGAAATAGATAAAAATAAAAATGTTGGTCTTACAAGTTTAATGAAAAATTATATTTCTTTCGATGCTAGTCAAAATAAATTTCTTGAAAATGTTGGCTGGTTAGAATTTATTAATGAACCAACCTTAACAAATGCGCAAGGTTATTTTGATGTTTGTATTCCTCTGAGTATGATTTTTGGTTTTGCTGAAGATTACCAAAAAGTCATTATTAACGCTAAACATGAGCTTATTTTAATCAGATCAAGAACTGATGCTAACGCAGTGTTGCAAGTAGCACCTTTAGAAGAGTTTAAAATTGTTATTGAAAAAATTGAATGGTTATTACCATACATAAAATTATCAGATGCTCGAAAGTTTAAATTACTAAAATATATTGAAAAAGATTTATCTATTCCAATAAGTTTTAGAACTTGGGAATTGTATGAATATCCTTTATTACCAATTACTCCTAAGCATATTTGGAGTGTAAAAACTTCAAGTCAATTAGAGAAACCTAGATTTATTGTATTAGGGTTTCAGAGAAACAGAAAAAATAATACAGTTCAAAACTCTAGTTACTTTGATCATTGTGATTTATCTGATGTAAAATTATTTTTAAATTCACAATGTTATCCTTATGGCAACATGAATCTGAATATTGGTAGAAACCAGTACTCTACTTTATATGAAATGTTTACAAATTTTCAAGCTTCTTATTATAGTAAAGAGTATCAACCAATTTTATCAAAAAAAGAATTTTTACAATATGCTCCTTTAGTTGTAGTAGATTGTTCAAAACAAAATGAGTCTTTTAAAAGTGGACCAGTTGATATCCGCCTAGAATTTGAATCAAAAGAAAATTTTCCCGCCAATACTTCAGCTTATTGCTTAGTTTTGCATGACCGCATCGTTGAATATAAACCAATCAGTGGAATTGTTAAAAAAATTGTTTAACTTTAGGCTTATATATATTTAACTCTTAACGCGTAATGAGATTAGTTGATTTAAAAATGCAGTACTTGATAGATGTGCAAGGATTCAAATTGCCAATTAATGAGTTTGTTTTAAAAGAATTAGCTATAGTTCCTGTAAATAATGATTCAATACCAATAAATATGGTTTTCCAACCTCCTTGTCCATGGAATTGCGTCACAAACAAATATAAATGTATCAATCGTTGGTTAGAAAATAATTTCCATGGTATTCGTTAAAATGCTGGTGATGTACCGTACGTTTATTTAAAAGAAATTTTAGAAAATGTGTTTAAAGAAGCAAAGACAATTTATGTTAAAGGTTTAGAGAAGAAAAAATGATTAAAAAGCTTAATCGATGAAAAATATTGTATTGAAATTATCGACATGAATGATTTAAATTGTCCTTCATTAAAAAAGTTAAACATTGAAACATGTATTAAAACTTGTTCAAAACATTTAATCAACAAGAAAACTTTTGCTTGTGCTCTTCAGAATGTTATAAACTTAAAAACTTGGTTTTGCAAAAACTGTAATATTTGAGTATTTAAGTTGAAAATGTATTCTATTTTGTTCCTCAATAAAATTATAAAATATCAATTGCACTGTAATTATTATTTCTATCCTAACCTTATTGTTTTCAGGAATAAGAAACGACATTTATTTTAAATACATTTATTTATTTAAACATATTTATTATAATAAATTACAATTTTTTTAAGTATAATTTATTGTAAAAATTGTATAAAGCGAATAGTAGAGAATTAATACAAACTACATTTTAAATAAATATTTACATTTTATACATCAATTTCATCTATTTCCATTGGATCATGCTGTTGGTAACCCCAAGGAAAGGTGTCAGTTTTCCCTGGTATCAAAATTCTTTTATCATCCTGCCAACTTAGAGCAATTTTATTTTGTTTGACAGTGAATACTTCACGTTTTTTGCTGCGTATAAAGTGCTAAGATCGGATCAGGATTTCATTTTCATTCAGAGTATGCTTAAAATCATCGAATTCTATTTTTTTTAAAGTTGAATATTTTACCCCTTTTGCTTTCTTTTTAGCTTCCTCATCACCCCATAACTTAAATGCATATAGTTTTGATCTTAAACCTATAAATTCATCTACAATTTTACCGTTATTTTCGTCTTTCATAAGACCCAAGATTTTTTTATTTGCAAGTGGTATATTATAAATGATGTTTTTAGGATAATCGGATGTATCGAATTTATGTAAATCTCTTTTAATATAATCATAAAAATTTGGTACTGTAATATGATAAACAAGACTGTCAGTATCTGTGTACAGTAATTTTGCAGAATCACTGAAAGTCTCTTTAATGTAATTGTAATGAAAGTCATATGTTATTATTTTTGATAGGTCTAAAATAGTGAATCCTATGTAAATTGGTTTGTTATAGTATACCTTTGTTTTATTCATCTCAATAATAACCATATCTTTATCAAATATGGTGCAACTATAAAAGTTTGGTTGAGCAATTAAATTTTTCGCACAATACCTTCCCTCCCATTTTGTTATTAATCTAACATCTTTGTGTTTTCTAACATTTTCCATTGTCTTGCCAAATACGGAATTGTTCATTAGCTTGTAAAAATTCTTCTCAAATTCATTACTCGATTTTTTTCTAAGCTCGGTATTTAAATCAATGTAGGGTTTTAACCACTGCTTTTGCTTAAATTTTAAAACTCTATGTATTTTAGTTAATTTCATTCCCAAAGTTAAATATAGCTTTAAATTTCTATAGTGAATTGTATAGTTCTTCTTTGTGTAACGATCCAAAATCGTTTTCTTACTTTTCTTTAAATATGCCATTCTCTGATTGTTTCCCCAATTCACAACTTATCACGCTAGGTGTTAGCCTAATAGCTACTGCGACCACCGGTCGTTAAAAGAATTATAAATTCGGGTGTCATCGGACCAAAGACGAATGGTCTTATGGTTACGATGACGATTACGTGAAAATTCTCATCAGAGAGAAGCGTGCCTTCGTACACCGAAGAGATCTACGAGATCTCTTTTTGTAAACGTAGAATAACGCGTGTATGTGTGTGTGTGCATATTGTGCTTCGACGCATAGTTGTAACGCGCTTTACAGTTAATTAAATATCTTCTTTTTAATTATTTTAGTATTATTGTGTTTGTTCCCATCATTAGGAATATTATTTATGGGACAACCTTTGCGCTGCATCATTTGGTAAGTTTGCTCAATCTTCTCTATCTCGTCTATTGGTCTCGTCTTCCATTAATGTTGCAATTGCTCATTTAATTAATACTATTGGTAAAGTCTACTTTTGATGTGTGAAGATTTCGTTCATTAACCCTTGTGTCGACTGTCGTGAGCCGAACCCTTATCCTCATTTATTTAATTTTCAAAAATACTCAAGTCTCGCGAAGTTTAGCCACATTTTTGGCGCCCGAACAGGGACAGGTTTTTTCGTTTTGAAATTATCTGTTCCTTTATTTAAATAATTGTAATTTTATCGTAATTTAACCATTTAAAGTAAACTCACTTTAATACTAAAAATTAAAGTAAAATTTATCAATGCTTTCTTATCGAGGTTTCCATTACAACCGCATAAAAATGGCGCGTTACATGGAATTTTCCATATAGAAAAGAATTTTCTTGTGTTTCTGACGTAATAAAATATTGATATGATTGCGCACTAAATTTTATTTTCAAGATTTTTGACGAAATTTAATCAATTTTTCTACGCCAATATGGCTCATTAATGGGCGTCGTAATCGTCCACGGTATCCGAGCTGTAAAGAAAGTCGGTATAAAAATAAAAAATCTGTAAATCACGAAAATTACATTTGCCCACAAAATAACAATTTTCAGCGGAATACCTGCACCAGTAAATTAAATCAAACGAAATTTAACAACTGCGCAAATTCTTATCAACAATGGCAACCAAACTATCCTCAACAAAATTATTGTTATCAAAGTTATTCGCCATATGTTCCGTCAAATTATCCGCTAGAATGTCATTCTCCATTTGTACCACAATGTTCGTACACAAATGCGCGTAACGCATCCGGCAAATATAATAACGCTCAGTTATCGAGAAAGGAGCGTAACATAAGAAAATAGTAATTTCTTTTACTATTGACAAGTCCAAAAAGTATTTTGCGAATTTCATGAAGAAACAACGTGCAACGTTGATAAACAATCCGTTTCCACTAGTGTTTCGAAAATTGAAAAAAATATCGCATCACTTTTCTCTCGCATATTTATTAACAATAAATCTTATTCGTATAAGATTATGTTTAATAAATTATATATATTAGTGCTTTAATAAGCAACACAAAGAGATTTACTTCCTTAACTCGCGAGGACTTTGTCAAATATTAAACAAAAAAATTAATTAAGAGAGTAAACAAATCTCAATGACAAAAAATATTAACAATCAAGAAAATAATCGACATATCGATAAGATTCAACGCGCCTCCCAGCTGATTCATCGACACAGTCAGAATCCCTGTGAACAATGCTAGTGTATCGTTAAATATCGGTTGTCAATTATCAAAATAATAATAAAAAAAAATATTGTATAGTACATTCTTAAAAAAAAGGAAATGTAAATACCGCGCTAAAATTAATAAACGTGCAATTCTTCATGGCAATCGTTCGGACTGAAGGTGTCTTTCTCAAAATACTGTAATTCCTAATCAAACGTTTAGTTAATAGAGATTTCACGAGTAACTCCAAAATGCGAAATATTGCTTTTGTCAAATCTGAGACGCAACACTTAGACATTAGCAGAATCTCCCGACCATCACCCCTTTGCTTATGGTAGGATCGAGTATACTTTTGCCTAGTTCATTGCCTAAAGCAAAGTCGACTGCTTGCTTATCAACAACAGCTGGCGAGTCTTTACGCAAAGTCAAAATCATAGCACGATTATTACACGCGAAAATTTAAAATAAAATGAAACAAAGAATATTATAATATAAAATGACAAATTCTTGTATATTGGTTCAATATTGCATCCGCGCTTATAGTAATGCATAAGCTATCCGCATTCAGTAATTTGATATTTAGACATTGTCAAAATATCAGACTAGTACAAATATTTTGCTATCATTTATTAAATAAATAAAAGGAAAATTTGATAATAATTAAATCACAATAAATACTACAAAGAAACTATAAATGATATATTATATTTCAACGCGAAATTATTAATAGCTGATATAAAACAAAGATACTTAATTTACTTGATTTAAAAAATTAATAATTATTATTTAAAATATAAGAGATAACGCTTTTCATTACAATAAGACGCTTAAGAGCGCAACGTGTGATTATGACGTGATTCGACATTTAATTCTCAGCTATAGAGCTAAATTATTATTATTATATTTTATAAAAAAAAAAAATTTAAATAATAACTCTAAAAATTTTTACGTTTGCGTTAATGAAATTGTAATTTTAAAAAAAAGAAAAACGGAAGATTCATTTAAAGCAAAAAAAAAATTGTAGATTAGTTTGCAAGAGAAACAAAACGAGAAACAGTTTCTTCTCATCTGTACCAGCGCACGCGTCATGGTTAGCAACTGCTAACAACCATCACCACCGCTTAGAGAATATTAGCTATCTCATTTATAATGGCTATAAAATGTTATTTTTGAGATTCCTCAAGGCAAGGACATTATCCATTGGACATGTTTTCTCCGAACTTAGCTTCTTTAGAAACCTTGGTCATGCGCGTTTTCTCATCACCTGGATCCAAGAGCCTACAAAAAAAAATTTATCCTCTACTTCGCATCACGATATCGCAATTTGAAGAAGATGTCCGACCAGTTACAACACTCGGCCGAAATTCATTGCTATCAGCGAAAGGAAAATTAATTTCTTATATTGATGTTTTTTTTATGCAACCCTTGCACGTGCTTTCATAGTAAGCACCAGTTTATTATGTGAGACAATCCACAGTTTCTCACACTAGAAAATGAAAATAATTTCCTCAAACACATTCGAGCAAATTATCATTTCAAAGTTGTTATGATGTGTCATCATCGGTGTCATCGCCAGTCACCTGTTTTTCTTGATGTTTACAACTTTGTTTTAACTACAAAGATGCCTACCCATTGTGTACCAGAAAGTCAAACCTTCGTACTGCTGGAGCACCAGTCTAACAATACGTGATCATCAGAGAGATGGAGCTAAAGCGCATGATCTGGTTGACAAAAAGCGATTTAAATCCACGGATAAAATTCATCTGTTAAAACGCAATGGACCGTCCCGGACAACAAATCCACAACGACTTCGAATTCTCGTTTTCTCTTGTTTCGACAAATTTTTACATATGTGACGCTCCACGGTGAAAGGGACCTTACGTGACAAAAAATTAATTTTGAGTTATTTATATCATTCTATAATTTTTGAGTTGCTCTTTCATATACAAAATGCAAAAATAATTTCTACTTACAGGTTTTTTTGTTATTAATGTTTAAAAATGAGCTTGTTGTGTGTTTACACGTGCTTGTTCAGAAAATCAGCCCCCCTACTTTTCAATACTACTACACTGGTCATGTACGTACAATTCGTGCACTACGTGTAACACGGACAACTATCAATGTGTAGTGAGTAGTGGGGCTGATTTTCGCTAAAGCATCTCAACCAATCGGAACGTTCGACTTTAAATGCTTTTCCTGAAAAATCAGCATTTGTCACGTAAGGTCCCTTTCACCGTGGAGCGTCACATATTATTTATAAATTGTAAGCCAACATCGATCTTTAATTTAGAAAATTTATATACAGCGAAATTGTTTTTCAACATTTTCAAAACAATTATTTTGCGCGTGATTCGAATATTATTGCGAATATTACTTAGAATTATCACTCCAAAATGAGCAATTGCAAATTATTATTGGTTAAAAATTTTTGGTTAATAATTTATAAATTATCAATTTTTATTCTATTTCATGACACAATTAAATAATCATTTATGTTTTCTTATGCATTTAATTTAGCACAACTCTATGATTTGAGACGAGTAATCAAAGATGATATTATAATTCAGAAACGATTGATCAAGCTTGGACAAACAATCTGTAACAGCAATTTAGAAGGGGGAAATTGTAACGATCCAAAATCGTTTTCTTACTTTTCTTTAAATATGCCATTCTCTGATTGTTTCCCCAATTCACAACTTATCGCGCTAGGTGTTAGCCTAATAGCTACTGCGACCACCGGTCGTTAAAAGAATTATAAATTCGGGTGTCATCGGACCAAAGACGAATGGTCTTATGGTTACGATGACGATTACGTGAAAATTCTCATCAGAGAGAAGCGTGCCTTCGTACACCGAAGAGATCTACGAGATCTCTTTTTGTAAACGTAGAATAACGCGTGTATGTGTGTGTGTGCATATTGTGCTTCGACGCATAGTTGTAACGCGCTTTACAGTTAATTAAATATCTTCTTTTTAATTATTTTGGTATTATTGTGTTTGTTCCCATCATTAGGAATATTATTTATGGGACAACCTTTGCGCTGCATCATTTGGTAAGTTCGCTCAATCTTCTCTATCTCGTCTATTGGTCTCGTCTTCCATTAATGTTGCAATTGCTCATTTAATTAATACTATTGGTAAAGTCTACTTTTGATGTGTGAAGATTTCGTTCATTAACCCTTGTGTCGACTGTCGTGAGCCGAACCCTTATCCTCATTTATTTAATTTTCAAAAATACTCAAGTCTCGTGAAGTTTCGCCACATTTGGTAATAAATTTGGTTTTAACTTAGGAATTGTACATTTTGGGAGAGGAGGTATGAAATGTTCAGGGCATAACGGCAAGTCTTTATGTGAATCATGAAGTTGAGTTGGATAATCTAAATCTACTTCAAGAATATATCCTTCAGGAGAATCATCTGGAATATTTAGGAAAAAGTCATTACTATAATTTTCTAACCATTCAAAATCTGTATAAGGCAAGCTCTCGCTCATAGAAGCACCATACTGATTATTTATATGGAAATACATAATGTAAGATTCTGGTATTAGGGGATTAAAATCTTTTTCCATAAATGATAAATCTATTATTAGCTTTCGCGTATCTGTTTGAGCATTGTGAAACTCCACCTCTTATTCCCTTTTCAATAAAAAGCAACATTTCTACATCTGTCAACAAATCAAGCTTTATGTCTGTGTACTTGAGCATAGCGTCAAATGCCAGTCCTGGGGCAGTATAGTAATGTAACGCGTCCAAGTTATAAGTTGTAAAACAAGTTTTTCTAAAATTTTCAAAAATATCAGCAAGTAGTAAAACGTCAGTCTGTAAATACAAGTCAGAGTATTCTCCTATTGTTTTTAAATTAAACGTTTTCCATACGTTACAAGCATGTTTATAGTCTTCGTCTGAAATATGAGCGTCATTTAATTTAGAGTAGAAAGAGTCTTTTACTGGCAATTGATCTTCTTCTAATTTTTCCCAGCTACTAACATATTCGTAAGGAAATATTCCTTTTCTTGTCAATAAATTAAACTCGTCCATATTTTTACAATACTTATTAGTAATTTTTTTCTCATTATTTTCAAGATAGGAGGACAATTTGTCTAAACTGCTGGGCATAAATCTAAATGAATCAAGAAATCTTAATACTACTTTGGTACCCTTCACATATTTTGAAAATGAAATGTACTTTTCCTTGTTTATTGGTAACAGTTTCATTTCACCCTCAAAAGACGTTGCTAAAGCTTTAATAATGAAATGTGCATCATATCCTGACAAGTTGTGAAAAATTATGGGAACAACATGCGAATCTTTATAATTTACATTGCAACCTTGATGTGCCGGACCACGATATTTTCCTGTGAAATGATAATGATCGCGGTGTTTAATGTCATCATTTTCAAAAGGTTTTTCACAAATATGACAAACTGTTGCTGTGTCAAATTGAATTTGTTGTAAAATAGTTAAATTCTCCATTGGAATAATATTTGTAAAATAAGTATTTGCTTTTTCAGCCAATTGTTTTAATTCATTCATGAACCAATCAACATAATCTAGACCTCGATATGATTTAAATTCTGAAAGAGATTCATTAAAATTGCAATGTACATAGAAAGCAAAACTTGTCGGGATATGTTTTTGGTATGTTGATGTGTTTGTGTGTGTACTTGCTATAGGTTCTAAGAGACTTTCAGTGTCAGCATACACGACAAAGGGAACATTTTCTTTATTTCTGTAATTTTTAAATTTTGTCTTCTTCCTTAGGTAAAATCACTTGACACTTGTTTATTTTATCACAATCCATTTTATGATTATTAAATGATTTTTCATATTTAAAATGACATAAACATCTATCACAAAGTAACGTTCGATTATGATCTTTTGTTATTTGTGAACTTACTAAACGAGATAAATTATTAATTAATGCAAAATGATAAACTTTGTTATTTTGAAAATTATTATCATCATCATCGTCTAAATCAAGTTCTGTATTTTCAATCATTAATAAGTGATAAGTAGGTTCGTCTGATTTGTTTTTACTTAAATAAAATGGAACAATTTCATTCTTCTTATTACTGCTTTTATCAATTCCATAAACATTAATACTTAAATTGTTTAATTTTTCAAATTTTGGAATATCGCTGAGAGAAATAGGGAATTCAAAATCATCAAACTTTAAATCAGTATCTTTAAATTGGGGATATGAACTTGTGAGATCATTGTTCTTTTTAGCTGGATAACGTTGTGCAATAATAGACCATAAAAAACAGTATTTATCAAAATTTTTAACATTAATAACAGCTCTTTTATCGATTATAAATTTTGGCATTCTTATAAAAGTTGAGTATCCAGCTGCAAGAGGGACATATTTGTTTATATTAACACTTAAATTTATAATTTCATTTAAAGACCAACCTAACATTTTTGTTGAAAATCATCAATCTTAACAAAAAGTTTTTCACGAATTTTATGATCAAACCATTCATCAAAGTTTGTTGATTCTAAAATTTTTGAATTTCTAGTATTGAAATATTTAATATCTTCAATTTCCTCACCTTCTTCTAAAACAGTATAATTTGCCGCAAGAACAACATTAACTTTCATGTTTCCCACCTTTTTAAATGCATTTTTTTATCGAGAAATAATCATTTTCTTTGCATCACTGAGAAAACTGTCCATATTTTTATGTTTTAAATTAATAACAACACCTGTTCTAATTCTATTCTCGAAAGCATTTTCTAATTCTTCCTACCTGATCCGTCTCTCATCCTTTTTAAATAAACCAGTTCCTGTTCTTCTTAGTTTCTTAAACTTTCTGCTATTTGCTTTCAATAGTCCAATAGTTGACAAAATCTTTTTTTTCTCTCCACATGACACAGATCTATTTCTTAACAATTTATTCAGTAATCTAATGTTTTTACACTATTATTTATCCAAAAATTTAATTCTTCTGTTGTAGTTTTTTCACTTAATGTTTTAAAAGCATTGTTCATAATTTTCACAAAATCTTTACAATAGTTAGAGCTTTTATCAGTTTCCATTACTTTAATTGCTGCATTTAATTTATCCAAATTCATTTTTATCACTTGTATTGAAACTGTCAATTTTTCACTACAATGATTAAATCCGATCAGACTAAAATTGAACTTTTAACTATAGCGATTTTTTTAAAACGAGATGTTTAAACGCACTTGAATTTCATGATGTTTTTCTGATATGTTGATTGAACAACTTAAACTGTAGGAATGATTTTGTTAAGAAAAACTGCCTTCTTTATATACACAAATTATGACTAATTTTACTTCAAGTTAATTATGGTTTTCTTAGAATTGTGGTAAAAAAACAAAAACAGGAAATACCAATGATAATGAGTCATCAATAAAAAATTCCAAAACTCTGAGTCATCAACCCTATCAAAAAATAAAAAATAAAAAAAATAAATAAATAAAAAAAAATAATAAAAAACTTATTAAAAAATAGGGATTTTGCGAATAACAAAGAAATTATGTGTCATCGTTAAAGAATGCACCATGTAAAAAACAAAAACAGGAAATTCCAATGATAATGAGTCATCAACCCCTATTTTGCGAAAAACAAAGAAATTATGTGTCATCGTTAAAGAATGCACCATGTAAAAAACAAAAACAGGAAATTCCAATGGTAATGAGTCATCAACCCCATTTTGCGAAAAACAAAGAAATTATGCGTCATCGTTAAAGAATGCACCCTGCAAAAAACAAAAACAGGAAATACCAATAATAATGAGTCATCAACCCCATTTTGCAAAAAACAAAGAAATTAGGTGTCATCGTTAAAGAATGCACCCTGTAAAAAAACAAAAACGGGAAATTCCAATAAAAAATTGCAAAATTCTGAGTCATCAACCCCTTTGGAAAATTCTAGGATTGTTTTATAATTCCAAGAAATTAGATAAATTCCAAGAATCACATTGACATCATGATCTCAATACCCCCCCCCGAAAATTCTAGGAAGTATGACGTCATATCTGGCTCAGCATAACAGTCTGAATACCCCCCCCCCCAATGGTTTGAGTCTTGGCTAAGTGGTTTGAGTCTGGGCTAAAAGTGTCGGTAACATGTCGGTGCAGGGATCTCTAGATAGAACGCTCCCTGTATATCTACTTGTTTCTTAAAATTCGACTCTTTGTCTTTTGAACGATTCATATTTTGAGCGTCCTGGCTGTTTTGATCATCTCTGAAAACAATTTCTGATTCACTTGAAGGTACAGGAATTAGAGAAGAACTACCAGCTCCATTAACTTGAGAAAGTTTTACAACAGCAATTTTATCCTTCTCCTTCAATGCATTTTGAGCCTCTCGTTCTGTTTTCTCGACATTCTACACAATAATAAATTATAAGAATTTTACCTAGCAGTGGAAAATGAAAAATGTTATATTTATGAAGTCTCAAATTATTTCATATCTAATTCTCCAAAACAAATTTTGACCATTTAAAAAAATTAATTTTTTAAAAAAGTTAAAATTTTTATAAATGTATTCAATTAATTGTTTTGACCATTCCTGTTACTACAGTAATAAATTGTACGTTATATTACCTATAAATTAAAATTGTATTTTCTTACCATACATTTCTTAGAATTCGACTCTTTAGCATCTGGACGATCCATAGTTTGAGCGTCCTGGCTGTTTTTATCGTCTTTGAAAACAATTTCTGATTCACTTGAAGGTACAGGAATTAGGGAAGAACTACCAGCTCCATTAACTTGAGAAAGTTTTCCAACAGCAATTTTATCCTTCTCCTTTAAAGCATTTTGAGCCTCTCGTTCTTCTTTCTCGACATTCTACACAATATTAAATTATAAGAATTTTACCTAACAATACAAAATAAACTATACGAAATTCACTTAATTTTTTTGACATTACTGTAGTAATAAATTTTACAGGATATTACGTATAAATTAAAATCGTATTTTCTTACCATACATTTCTCAAAATTTGATTCTTTGGCAATTGAACGATCCAGGTTCTGATCATCCTGATAGTCTTGATCGTGTCTGAAAACGATTTCTGATTCATTTGAAGATACAGGAATTAGGGAAGAACTACAAGCTCCATTAACTGGAGAAAGTTTTTCAATAGATGTAGACTTTTGTTTAGTGATTTGAGAACTCTGTTAAAAGAGAAATACAAACATATTAAAGAACAATAAACTGTACCTCAAAGTTCTAAGGAATACAAACAAATCTCAATGCAATTAATCGTTTAGAAAAATTGTAATATTTACTTTCTACAGAACTAAGCTCTGAATTTTTTTGTTGCATTATTAAGAAAAATTTTGGAAATTGTATAAAAATCTATTTCTTTTTTTATTTTATGTCAAGTTTATGGTAAACTGTTCTTTTCACAATGATATTTGAATAACTGTAAGGCTCGTAGAAAATTGATTGACTCCGCATTAGTGCTATGTAGTTTAAAGGCGACCCTTAAAATAATAAATAAATGGATAGAATAATATAAATAGTATTTTCTCACCATCAAATTCTTAAGAGTTGTTCTCTGTCCCTTTTCTGTAATATCTATTCCTTTACTAGTGACTTTCACATTTGTTTTCTTAACTATCATGGCAGAGCTTGAATTCTGAATTTTTTTAGACAACTTTCCACTTATAATGTTTTTAAAGTTTTCTTTCTTTTTAATAACTTTAACCAAAGGTGCAGAATTTGTAGGAGTGTTAGAAACCAGCTTATTATTATTATTTATAATTTTTAAAGGATTTCTTTCCTTATTAATAAATTTTGATGTTTCTACGGTCTCAGAATCCTTGTTGACATTATCGGATAAATTCACTTTTTCTGTTTGAATAGTCTTTGACAATTTTGTTGATGCAGGAGGTGGGAGGCACTCATTTTCTTGTTTCCTTTTTAAAGATTCCATTCTGGCAGACAAAGCAGATGTTTTAACCGTTTTAACAGTTTTTCTCATAATACCTTTTGAGTCATTTTCACTGTCGGTAGTATCCAGAGGTGCAGTTATATACTTATTATTTGGAGGTCTAATACGGTTCGATTTTTTTAAAAATTCGTCCAATTCATTCTTAGTGTCTGCAAAAATAAAAAAAATTTAAACTTTTATCAAAAATAAATTTTCAACATAATTAACAAAAAGAAATTTTTGTTGAAAACTTATTTAAACAAATTCGCAACTGAGTTTTATTGGTTATTTTCGGCGATTACTCAGTGATACTCCTGGAAGTGCTCAGAGATTTTAAATATTTTAAAGCTTACAAATACAAAATACATATAGTTACTTCCACGAGTAACTCATAGTAATTACCAAAAATAGCCATGATTAAAAAAATTTTGTATTTTTTCTATTTTCAGTAATGCATGCTCCTTTCAAAGTAATATTTAACAATAATACGTTGTTTAAGTTGTTTCAAACAATCATTTGTTGTCAATAAAACAATAATTATTCTTATATCATATTTATGAGTTGCCGTACTATATTATTGACAAGATGCTTAAATAATAATTATTGCAATAGTACATATCTTTATAAAATATTAGTTTATTTTTAATCATAATTGCATAAATTATTATTGTCACAAAAACATAAATTTTTGTGTGATATAATTTTTACATTGATAGAAAATGTAACTTTTTATTGTTTTTCTCATTCACGGAAAAAAAAAGTTCCCAGATATTTCAGGAATTATTTCCTAACTCTTGGATACGTGGTAACAGCTCTGAACTAGCGTCGAACATTCAATGGTAATCAATGAATGTTTGAAAGAAATTCGGGAACTGTATTAGAAAACGCTGTAAATAGTCCAATAGTCTTTTTTTCATTTCTTTCTCATGTAAAGTCCATGGCACTGGCCGCAACTGTTTCTGAAATTTTCGGGAACTCGTCAAGGAATCTTGGTGCGCAGAAACTGTGCGCACCAGTCTCAACGTCAGTAAGACTTGCGTGCCTTATATATTTATTTTATGCTGAGGTATTTAACGCTCCTGTTTAGCTCACGTGGATAAGACGCCGGACTTCTATTCCTCGGGTACGCGAGTTCTGTTCCAGCCGCCGTCGATTTTTCTCTCATATGGTTTTTTTCTATTTCAGAAACTTAATAAAAAATAAAAATTGTTATGTGACCTACAAGGATAAATGTGTGTGTGCGGACGTGTCAAGGAGGGGAAGTGGGAGGGGGGAAGCAGAATCCATTTTTTCTTGCATTCGCCTAACTTTTCGATTTTCTTGAACAGTTCCCGACTTTTTCAAGAACAGTTTGCCGAGAAGTGGTGAAATAGTTATAATTTGTAGAGAAATAGTAAATGACATATTTAAACGAGGCAACCTTTAGTTCTCTGTGAACTACCCGCCGTATCCAAGAGTTAAGAACGAAGTTCCCGAATAATCTTCGAACTTTTTTTTTCCGTGTTTTTTGTTATTTTGTACAAAGATTTTAGAGTGTACTTAATTTTTTATTTTCATCTTACCATACGATAATTTTTAAAATGATAAACTAATGAAAAGCTTTTTAAGATAAGTACCCAAGAGGCAAAAATTTTGGATATTTTAAAATTTTTGAAACGAAAATATACATAGGGGATCAATGCTCAATAAAAGCCACTTTTAATTATTTCTTCATTACATCTAAAACAATTAATGAAAATTGATTTAAGTTTTACACAATTAACAGAAACTTTTAATAATAAGGTAAAAATAACAAACATAACCTAAAATTATTTGCTTGACTCTGTTTGATTGAAATAAATTTTCGTTTATTAATATTCACTAAATATAAGCCGTTTGGATATAAACGAAATTCATTTAACTCAATCATATTAGCTTATTCGCTTTGCAAAAAATTTACATTATAATTTATATGAAATACACAGTCAAGTTTGGATTTTTGAAATTAGAGAAATTCATTCTTTTAGTTTTTATGAAATATAAGTGTTACTTCTCACTTCAAGACTAATTTTTTATGAATTAAAAACCTCTTCCTCATTATGGAAATTATTCTTTGTATTTCTGATTTCTTAAAACATATATAAAATCTACTCTCAATTACAAAAAAATTATTGATTTATGCTTTACTATTTTTAAAATATTTATCTAGGGTAACTGTACCAATTGTCGAGGGTTTAGGCAACATGTGACTTTGACATTTTTTTTCTCGGAAGTAAATGCACTTAAAAATTTGATTTTTGTATATTTGGACGAAGGATCTAATAATGTTTAATATTCATATTTATTTTTTTAATATAAACTAAATTGTTAAGCAAAAAATATATTTAAAAGTCAATCGAGCAAAAGCACCATTTGTCGATGGTCTTGTGCTAATTTCTCGAGGGTCTGTTCCAATTGTCGAGGGTATGACATTTTTAAACATATAACCCAATATAACCTAACAATTAACCTGTACAGATATTAGAAAATCGAGTAAATATTTATTTTTTCGATAAAAATATTATAAAACATTACCAAAAAACAAATATATTTATTTAACTATAATTGAATAATTTATAATATCGATATAAAACATTTTTATAGTAGATGATACAGGACAGAAAATTATTTAACTGTTTTTTAAACTTTTATAAATAAGTTAATTAAATTTAATCAATTTTGTTAATCAGACATTAATTGAAAAAATAAATTAATTTAAGTCACATTAAATTTGTAAACGAATAAAATAAACTTTTATTACGAACTGTAAATATAATGGTTAATTATAATTAAACTATAGTACAAAATTTTTTAGTTTTAAATAATGCATTTTTTTTATTAATTTTTTTTCCGTCTTCCTCGTTTTTTTGGTTGATTATTTTCTGTTGGTTGTAAATTTTTGGAGCATTTTTTTTCTTTTTTTCTATACCTATAAATGTTTGGCATTTATGTTTGACGTTTAGTAAATAAACACTTAACCATCGATAAATGGTGCATCAGCGAAAAAAGTGACTACACCAATTTTCGAGTCATTACCTCGAAAAATGGAACTGTCAAAAAAAAGGAACCAAATACCGATGATTTGCTTTTAAAAAATATTAAATATTTTTTTTAACAAAAAAACATGCATACAAAATAAATTTAGTTCGTGTACAAAATAATAATAATAATTTTGTACACAAAAAGTCATTATAAATACGTTTAATTTGCATTTCTAAAAATCTGTTTTAATCAACCTGAAGTATTAAGAAAATGGAGATTCGTGTAAATTTCACAGCAGTGAATTATAATATTAATTAAATAATTATTTTAGTAGAATCGCTACGAAATTTGTATATATAAATATACAGTTGAAAATACAAAGATTATTTCGAATTTTTTTTTGTTCTTAAATATTATATATTATACTATTTATCTTAAAAAGAAAATTATTATCCTCGACAATTGGAGCACCCTCGGCAATTGGTGCAGTTACCCTACTTACCAGCTATAAATAGAATTGTGGCATGTTTGATTACGCCAGGTTTAATGTCGACCTTATAAGTTTGGAAAGACGTACATGATATCTCCTTATATTTGTGTATTTGAGATACATGAACTTTTTGAGTCTCAGCCTTTTTTCCTCCTTCACTTTTCAAAAACTTAATATATGCAAATTCAGCCATTTCTGCGTATTAAAACACTACAATTACACTATAATAATATTTTTTAACTTTATTATTGCATGCTTTGTAAACAGTGGCGGATTAAGACAATTCGCCGCCCTAGGCAGTTATCAAATTGCCGCCCTTTGTCACCCACTTTAAATAATTTAGGGTTTAATTATTATAGGTATAATATACATACATTACATAAAATAAAATGCATATTAAATAATATCATTGAAAATTTCTTATTTAAATTGTATAAATATTACTTAATTATTTATCATTATACTCCCAATTTCACACAATATTCTAAATCAACAACAGCTAAGACGTCAGAACTTTTCAAAACAAAAGTAAATTAATATTTATTTACTTGGTTATTTATCAAGAAAATTTTTCACCCTATTGTAAATTAGTAAAAAACTATATTCATCTCATGACAACTTGACTTTACGAGTATCACGACAATTACACGCGACTCTATAAAAAAATGCCATCACTTTGTTAATCATATCTTGTAAATAAAAGGAGATACAAAAAAACTTAAATACGGTTAGAAAGATGATTAAATTTTGCGAAAAATAAGCCGTTTTTACAGTCATTTAGTTAACTATTTTTTGAGCTGTAGAGTGAGAAAGAAATAAAAAAAATTACTAAATTTTCTCATTTTTGTCTCTTGACTTCCAACTTTTTCAAAAATCTAAAAAAATTTAGATAAAAGTTTTTTAAAAACACAGAAATCTTCGATATAATTTCAGCTTAGAAATAAGCCTTCGAAAATTAAGAAATGTTAATCTGTTATCGATTTATCATTAAAAATGTGAAGCCGTGTTTCGACCGATTGGTGCATTGAATTATTTAACTCTGACTATTCCCTCTAGAAATAGTTTTTCCATCACATCGAAAAAGCGAAGTGTTAAGGCGTTTTTGACTTTTTCGGTAAATTGTTTTTCTACTGATAGTCGTATAAATGCATCCTAATATAAATATTAGAATATTAGAATAAAAAATTCTATTTTACATCATCCGAGTAACAAAATATCTAGTGTAAACCTTTAAAATTTGCCGCCCCTAAAATTGGCCGCCCTAGGCAGCTGCCTACCTTGCCTATCTAGTTAATCCGCCACTGTTTGTAAACTTACTGCACCGTGTTTTCGTTTTTACAATATCAAAACTGCAACGCGAAACGTGTCGTATGTATTAGAAGAAGACGAATATATTCGCGTCAATCTCTATCTCAAGATTTGTACATACATATTTGCGAAGCTTGTCGGGGGTTTCCGGTTTTTTCTTAACGTCTAGAACATTCCAGAACCGGAAGTCTGTTCATCGCGCAATTAGCTTCTTTGTGACCGCCTTATTTGAATTAATAAAGTTATAATGATGTCAAACAATTTTTAAAGATTAAATATAATAAATATATTTATATATATAAATTAAAAGTAATTTTTGCTACTAAATTTTAAAATGATTTTAATAAAATGTATTTAATTGTATAATTAATATTATGATCCAGGTAAAACAAAAAAGCTCCTTATTATTATTAGGGCCCTTATTATGCTTGATTTGCTTATAGGTTTTTAGCATTCTGAATCTTTCTTTGAGAAATGGGAGAAATCCTTTCTGAAAAAAGACATGGGCTAAAACAATCGAATGCACTCGAAAGTGTAAATCGAAAAGTATCGAAAAGAATAAGCATCGGTAATATGAATAGAAGGGCGAACTCATGTTTCCAAATGAAATTGTAGTGCCTTAAAAATTCACATATACTTAAGAGATGGAGCTACAGTCATTGAGGCAGCCGGCCTGAATTAGGCGGAAGATTTAAATTCAAATTAAATGATATTTTTTTATGATTATTAATTTAATTACTAGGCGGAAGATCAAATAATTTAATTAATAATAATTAATGTTATATAATAATGTGCTAAATAAATTAATCTTTTTATGTATAAGATACGGTCCCATAAAAGCTAAATTTAAAAATGCAAAATATGTAAAATAAATAGTGCTTTATGTTTATTTTAATAAATTAATCGAGTTATAAATAATTAACAATTATTAATTAATTTTACATTAATCGTGATGAATTGTAATGTCACAGTAATTTGTCAACAGTTGCATCTAATATGACTATTTGTCAATCAAGTGTGAAAAAATTAGGGATTGTAAAATCGCCTTAAATGATTAACAGAGAAAATTAAATGAATTAAATTCATTTAAAATATATGTGTGTAGTCTGTATGGTTATTAGTAATTGTTTAATAATTTAAAAATATATTAAATAATGTATTTTACTTAAAATTAAGTAAATGTATAATATATTTACATGATGATTATAACTGGATTTTTAAATGTATAAATAAATTTCATAACACAAATAAATTTATTGTACATGTAAAAATTCTTTTAATCTTATTAAATATTATTCTCTTCAGTTTAATTTTTAAAAATTAAAGAAAATTAAGAAAAGAATCGTACAGAAGCAACGGAGACGACCGAAGGCCGTCGGAGGCGCTAGTGTAATACATTGTTCGTAAACCGTCTTTTGAAATCAATTGTGAATAGAATGATAAAAGTATTTAAGAATTAAATTCATAATCAGTTTGTTGATTCTTCATAATAAAATAAAAAGGTAAGTAAATAGTTGTTTTATGTATATGCGGTCTAATAATGACAAATCTTATGCAACATTAAAAAAACGTGACTTGACATAACCTAATACACAGTAATAATATTTATACTTCTCTATTTTGTATGTTTATTTATTATATATAATATAAATACAGTAAATTAAAAAAATTTCAAAGTAAAATTGACAATTGTGACGCGCTCTAAAGAAAGGAAGTACAAAATGTGTATAAGGTTGTATACAAATGAACATTTTTTAACAAAAGTTTCTTTTTGATTGTAAATACTTAAACATGGTTAGAATACTAATTGTAATAAATTAATCACTAGACAGTATTTAAAAGTTTAAAATAGAATTCAACGATCACTCTATCCGAGTCAGGTTGATAGATAAATTCAATTTTAAACTATATGTAATTAAAATAATTCTTTGATACTTTTTTCAGAGCGCATCACAATAAATAGATACTTTTTAAATTACTTATGATTCGAACTTTTATTTTACAGAATCCTTAAATTACACCGTAAAGGAAATCACTATAAGGAGATCGAAAATTCTAGTGTCAGCATTATGTCACAAAATTTCAACGTAAACAAACGTTAGTTTATTTTTTATTTATATGTATTTTTGCAACTGAAAATTTGGTAGGACCAAGTGACAAAGAATCAGCTTTCCCACAGAGAATCGTAAGAAATAATAATTATTTTATTTTTATTTTGAATTCATATTTTTATTTCTTTTAACAACTTATTAAAAGCGCATTTGTAAATCTTGATAATATATTAAAAAATTGAGAAAACATTGAATTTAAATGTCACATTACCAACAAAGTTATAAAAGCAAAAATTCATTTTACAGTTTCCCATAACTGTACTTCACACTTATCAAATAAATTTAAAGCTCTTTTTACAATTTTATAAGAATTACTTTTTTTGTAAATTTAGATGGTAAATGCGTAAATAGTAACAATTTAAGACGTAACAGTAAAAATTATAATATAGGGATTATACTATCAACTTTCTAAATCATTATTTTTAGTTACGATTTTTTGACCAACTTTCAAATGGCAAAAAATTTTGAAAATTTGACTCAACTTTGAAAAAAGACTAACGTCATTAAATTCAGTATTCTCGAGTTGAATTTACCAACTAGGTGCACTGAATGATTAAATTCTGTTTGATATTCAGTGTATCTTATTAAATTGTCCTTTTCTTGTTAGATGTTTATATGTGTTTTAAATATTAAATTTATTGCATACCATTTTGGTCAATTTTAATTATTTTTTTATTTATTTAACAGGGCTCGAACTAGGTCCGTGAATCCCGTAAAAGTCCGTTTTTTTGAAAAAAGGTCCGTAAAGTCCGTAATTCGATTGAAAAAGATCTCGTCAAAATTTCAATATCTTTAGAAATAATTAAATTCTTTTTCGAAATATCAATTATTTTCAAAAATTTTAATAAAATTCTTGGAAAAATTTCAATTATTTTGAAAATTTTTCCTCAATTCAATGATTTTTAATAGGTATCTATACTATTCTAATAAAATTTTCGAAAAGAATTCAATTATTTAAAAAAAAATCTACTAAAATTCTACACAAACCTTTGATTATTTTCAAAAAATAATAAAAATTTTACAGGAATTTCATTATTTACAAATTTTTTTATAAATTTCTTCGCAATATTCAATTATTTTCATAAATAATAAAATTTTTACAGGTATTTAATTTTTTTGTCAAATAATAAAATTCTTATTAGGAATTCAATTATTTTGATAAATAATAAAGCTAATTGCAGAATTTCAATTATTTTTAATACTTTAATATTTTTTTCCTCGAAAAATGTAATAATTCTTAAAAATTTTATTAAAATTTATCAAAGAAATTTAACTATTTTAATAACCTTTGCTACAATTTATTTATTAGAATTTAAATATTATTTTTAATAAATTTTTGATTAAATTTTTTTAAAGAATAAAATTATTGCATTCAAAATTTGTAATGCAATTCTTTGCGTAAATTATCAATTATCTTTATAAATAATAAAATTCTTCTCTAAAATTGAATTATTTTTAAAAAATTTAATAAATTTCTTGGCAAAATTTCAATTATTTTCAAAAATTTTCCCTAATTTAAGTATTTTTAATATCTATTTTAATAAAATTTTGCAAAAGAATTCAAATTATTTGAAAATTGATTGATACAATGCTTTAAAAGAATTCAATTTTAAGAAACATATGTAATTATTCAATAAATTGTTTTTTTTGTATTTAAATAATGAAATTCTCGTAGAATTTTCTCATAAAAATTGATTTAAACATGGATTTCAGTTAAAATTTTAAATTATAATTGAATATTAAAAGTATTAGAGCGTCAAGTTTTAGAAATAATTAAATTTTGAAAAGGTTTCAGATATTCAAATCTTTGAAAACACAGGACCACAAAAAAAATTCGTTGAAAGGTTCCTTTGACCAAACCTGGTGTATTATATGTTTTTGGGGTCGCTGAAAACGAATCTGAAGTCCGTTTTGCTCCATCACGTCAGGATTTTTCCTAACCTCAAAATACATATCAGATTTTACCTGACAAATAAAATTCTATAAATATTAACAGATTTACTTCAATCTCGGTATTATGGCTTTATTGGGTTTGCTGATTACGAACTAAGAGGCAGATTATCAAAATACAAAATGGCGGATCAAATATGGCGTTCGTATTTTTATAAATTTTTTGAATTTTTACGAAACTTGGTATTGAGAGGTTTTTGGGTTAGCTGATTACGAATTTATAAAGTCAGATTTTTGAAATATAAATGAAGGATCTAATATGGCGGTCGGATTTATAAAAATTTCTTGAATCTTTACAGAACTTGGTATCTAGGTGTTTTTAAGGTCACTGACCAGGAATTTTTTTGTGGGTCTGTTTCAGGGCAACTTCAAGTTGTAACGTCAGGCAACTGAGTTATTCTGTTATATGTCAGAGTCCAAAAATTCACAGATACTAAGTTCTGTAAAAATTCAAGAAATTTTCATAAATTTGACAGCTACATTAAATCCTTCATTTTTATTTCGAAAATCTGACTTTAAATTCGTAATTAGCGGCCCCAAAAACCCCTTGATACCAAGTTTTATTCATGAATTTTTTAAAAATCCGACCGCCATATTTGAACCGCCATTTTGTATTTTGATAATCTGCCTCTAAGTTCGTAATCAGCAACCCCAATAAAGTCTTAATACCGAGATTGAGGTAAATCTGTCAATATTTATAGAATTTTATTTGTCACGTAAAATCTAATATGTATTTTGAGGTTAGGAAAAATCCTGACGTGATGGAGCAAAACGGACTTCAGATTCGTTTTCAGCGACCCCAAAAACATATAATACACCAGGTTTGGTCGAAGGAACCTTTCAACGAATTTTTTTTGTGGACCTGTGAAATTTGAATTTTTCATATTTTTAACTAAATAACAATTCTGTGGAATTAATTTTTTTGAGAAATTTTAATTGCGAATTTTTTTTTATATTATTTGAAGTTTTTATTTTCTAATACATATTTAATTGAAGAATTTACAAATAATTGAAAAACTGAATATTGTAAAGAAATGGATTTGAAAATTGTCAAATAACTTTTTCGAAAATTATTAAAAATAATCGATTTTAAAAAGAATTTTAGTTAAAAATTCTTGAATATAATAATTGAATTGATAATGATTTTATCACTCTATCTTTAATTATTATAAAACATGAAGTAATCGATGGCTCCGAGTCGGAGACTCGGAGTTATCGATATCTTCATGTTTTTTTAGTTATGAAAAAATCTAATTTATAGTTTTCAGTAAAATGTTCTCTTATGTATTTTTGGCAGTAATTGGTCCGTAAATGGTCCGTAAAGTCCGTATTTTTAAATACTTTCACTGGTTCGAGCCCTGAAATTTAATAATCAACGCTTGTTTTTAATTCTAAAAAATTCTATTCATAGATTACAATGGATGAGGACGAATGGTATGTTCCTCCAGTTAAACACTATAAATTGGCATTAGATCCGCATTGTGATACTCGCCAAATTAGTGAAAGAAGGAAAAGAGTTTGGGAAAAAGCTTTTGAACAATTGAGTGAAGGTAATATTAATACAAGTTTCATATGTAAAATTTTGGGGCGGTATAAGTAACCCAGTCAACTGTATACATGAATCAAACGTTTATGTTCTTTTTGACCACTTTGTAGCCAAATTCTTGAGTTATGAATTTTCGAAATTTTGGATTTTTAGAAGAAGACTTATTTTCAATATCTTGTGAGTCTCAAAATATTAGATTTAGAAAAAAGTTGTTAAAGAAAAAAAATTTTTGGTCTTTTTTCAACTTTTAAGTAAAGTAAAAATTTTTTTTTAATTTTTAATTTAAAAAAATATTTTTTATAAACAAATTAATTGTTTTTAATTTGGGCATGATTAATTTTTTATTATTCTTAATTTATTTATACAAAAATCGCTTGCAAGCTGTTTGAGCGCTACGCTACTCCTCACAGTGGTAGTTTTTTTTACATTGCATTAAAAACCAAAATTTTCTCTCTTTGAAAACTTTTTTCTAAACTAATCCAAAATTTTGAAAATTTTGACAATTATATGTACAAAAACAAAAAATACTTTGAATTAAAAACATCCAGTTTAAACTTAAGGTTAAACATTATTTATTTTCAGCAAAGGAAAATTAACCTTTTGATCCAATTGTGCAGCAACATTCTAGCAAAAAAAATGTAGAGGTTCCAGTTTTGGATGAAAATGTCCAATTCCAGACATATGATTACATCAATGATAATGAAATTAATAACGAAGAGGACAGCGAAGAGGACAGCGAAGATGACATTACATTTTCAGAACACCTAAGAGAAGGGGCAACCGAGTATCTTAATTTAAACAAATCTTCTAATTTCATCGATAACGGTGATCAAGTTATGTTTGACCAATCGGGAACTACTGTAAATGATGTAATAGAAATGGTAGTATCCTACTGTCTACGATATGGCGATTCTCAAAAGGGACGGAAAATGTTAATTGAAATGTTTAAAATTTGCGCAGGACCAAAATTTAAAAATCTTAACTTAACCAACTACAAATTATCAAAAATTTTCGATCCACCACCTCATGTAACAACTTATAATTTTTATTGCAATAACTGTTTTGAAAATGTGGTGCATTCTTCTTCGAAATTAGAAATCAAAGGTCAATCATCTATTTCTGAGCATTGTAAAAGTAATATACTTATTAAGCTAAGTAATCCGAATTATTTTGTCATTAATAACTTAGAATATCAAATGCAAACACTGCTTAAAAATAAAGAAATCCTACAGCATTTCATCGATAATTCTACGAAAGAAACTTGCAATATTGATAGCAGTACAATAAGTGACGTAAATAGTAGTGTTCTGTATCAACGCACTATTGAAAAATATTCAGCAACATTTACATATACCATCAGCACAGACGGTGCACCGCTTTTCCATGTTTCTAAAAAATCATTTTTAACGATTTACCTGTAAAGCTACGCTACAAATTTGTTTTGTTAGCTGAAATTATGATAGTAACAACTGAACCAAAGCCGAATCTTATGAACTTATTTCTTGGAGAATTTATAAAACAAGCCAATTTATTACATTCGAAAGGAATTAAAATTAAATTATTACATGAAAATTGCGAAATAATTTTACAATTTACTCCTTTATTGATAGTCGCAGATTCTGTTGCACGGCCTATACTGCAATTCAGATTGCAGTACAACGGATACTTTGGTTGCAGTTTTTGCTATCAAATGGGAAAGCATATTAAATTTTCTATGCGATATCCTTTTCTAGAAAAAGAACCCGAATTGAGAAGCCATGATTCGCACATGAGGGATATAAGTAAAATACAAGGTCCTGGTTCGTCATTTCAAGGGGTAAAGGGAAAATCATCCTTTGTAGATCTTTTAAATATTGGGACGCATGATTATTCCCCAAATGTCATTTTTCCGAAATGTCATTTTACCGAACTGCACTTTTGCGAATAGTCATTTTTGCGAAAAGCCATTTTTGCGAAATGTAATTTTTACGAATAGTCATTTTTGCGAAAAGCCATTTTTGCTAATAGTAATTTTTGCGAAAAATCATTTTTACGAATTTTCATTTTTGCGAATTGTCATTTTTGCGAATCGCCATTTTTACGAATTGTCACTTTTTCGAATTGACATTTTTACGAATCGACATTTTTACGAATTGTCACTTTTGCGAATCGACATTTTTACGAAATGGCATTTTTGCGAATAGCCATTTTTGCGAAAAGTAATTTTTACGAATTGTCGTTTTTGCGAATTGTCATTTTTGCGAAAAGCTATTTTTGCGAATTGTCATTTTTGCGAAATTTCATTTTTGAGAAATGTCATTCATGCGAATTGTTACTTTTGCGAATCGCCATTTTTACGAATTGTCACTTTTCCGAAAAGTCATTTTTGCGAATTGTCATTTTTGCGAAAAATACAATAGTAAACTTGTAGGTATATATAGATTCACTATTGTATTTTTCGCAAAAATGACAATTCGCAAAAATGACTTTTCAGAAAAGTGACAATTCGTAAAAATGGCAATTCGCAAAAGTGATAATTCGCATAAATGACATTTCTCAAAAATGAAATTTCGCAAAAATGACAATTCGCAAAAATAGCTTTTCGCATAAATGACAATTCGCAAAAACGACAATTCGTAAAAATAACTTTTCGCAAAAATGGCTATTCGCAAAAATGACATTTCGTAAAAATGTCGATTCGCAAATGTGACAATTCGTAAAAATGGCGATTCGTAAAAATATCAATTCGCAAAAGTGACAATTCGTAAAAATGGCGATTCGCAAAAATGATAATTCGCAAAAATGAAAATTCGTAAAAATGATTTTTCGCAAAAATTACTATTTGCAAAAATGGCTTTTCGCAAAAATGACTATTCGCAAAAATTACATTTCGCAAAAATGGCTTTTCGCAAAAATGACTATTCGCAAAAGTGCAGTTCGGTAAAATGACATTTTGGAAAAATGACATTTGGGGAATAATCATGCGTCCCTAAATATTGATATGTGCTGGAGTTTTCCTCTCGATTATTTGCATAATGCTGTACTTGGAACAAACGAGCAAGTATGGAATTTATGGAGTAAGCTTTTAACTGTAAAACACCGTAAATTGATTGATGATCTGCTTCTTCGCCAACAACCACCAAGAGAACTGTACAGAGTTGTTTTAAAAATTTCAAACAAAAGCGTTTGGAAGGGTACACATTGGAAGTCGTGGTTATTGTATTTCGTTCTTCCAATTTGTTCTTGTTTTATGAAAGATCAAGGTCATCAAGACATGTTAGAAAATTTTGCATTGTTTAGAAATAGCATTTTTACTATGTTACAAAAGAAAATTACGCAAGTCAAACTCAATAAATGCGAACAAGATATGTTACAATTTACAGCCGAATTTGAACAGTTATATGGTCCTGAAAACATGACCTTCAATGTTCACGCTTCTGGACATTTACCTCTATCGGTAAAAATGTCAGGCCCTTTATGGGCAACATCTGCTTTTCCATTCGAGAGTAACATTCACTTTTTAAAGCAGACAATCAACGGACCTAAAAGTGTGGAACAGCAGATGTCTACAAAATCTTTAAATCTTTTAAAATATAAAGTTCGTCCATCAAGTAATGTTTCTGAAATAGCTCAGAACTACAGCGATTTTCAGTTCTGAATCATTTACTCAGAGCGCAGTAAAAAAAGGTGACATTACTTTCTTTGGACCAGATCCAAAAAATGTTTTCGATTCTATTCAGGAGAAAGAATTTGAAAGATGCGTTTTTCAAAATCTTACTTCCAGCAGTACGAAGTATTTAAAATCGAAACGATGGAACGATACTGTTATTGAATTAAAAAATAAAGAATTTGTCCAAATAACAAAAATTTGTCTACTGCCAGATGATTCGTGTTCTTTTTATGTAAAGAAAATAATTGTCACACCATACACTGAGAGAAGACCGATACGTAATAGTTCCCGCTAGACGTCGCTATGAGCTACTCTGCTTGTCGTGTTTGAGTTGTTCCGAATCGGGTGCTGAGACTCCCCGATCCAGTCAAACATTGTTCTCGCATGTGAGAAAACAACTGGTGGCAAACACTGAAAGTTCTGCGTAATCTCGCTTCAGGACGTTCCACGTTTCGCATCGGGGCTTGAGACATCCCGATTCGAGGGTTCACATAAAAACATTCAAAAGTACAACTCAAGGCTCGCACGGGACGTATTAGTTCCCGGACTTCTCTCAGTGTATTTTGTAGGGAATATTCAAATTGTTGGAATGTGGATAGTAAACGGCAATTGTAATCATAAAAACGTATCGATTGCAGAAATCCACTCAAAAGCAGTAGTTATTGATTTAGAGTCTACGCAATTAATTTGTTCGATACCTAACACCGTCGAAGCGCAATAACTGAGATTTATATTGTTCTTTTAAATTGATTTTATAAATCTTTAATTAACAAATTGTAAATAGGTTTATATAACTAGTTTAATACGATTCGATATTTTACATTTAAATTGATTTATAAATTATTTAATACTGTATTATTATATAATAAATTAAATGACAATTTATTAAGCATGACTTATATATTTTTTAATACCTATAACGAATGAATGAATGAATTATTAAAAACTTTAATTTAGAATATTACTATTATTATTATGAGTTTATGAAATATTTAAAATTTATTTCAGATTAGATTTTATTGCATCAACATTATGTATACATTCATTGCATCATATAGGATTTATATTTACTTCTTATTTAACAAAAACAAATATTTAAGTATAATGAAACGTTATTAAATAATATAATAGTTACTAACTTACTTCTTGGAGTAAAATTTTCGTACACCTCTAGCATGAAAGGGAATTAAATTTAATTTTAATCCCTCTACTCTTTCGAGTTGAAACGAATTTAAAATAAATTATGAATTTTTAAAATAGCAAATCGGAATTCAGAAGAATTCATTTTGTAGAAAAAAATAATCTTGGCAGGGAATACATCAAAATCAATTTAATAAATTATTAATTAAAATTTTTAACTTTGAAGATGGTTACCATTATGAATTATCTAAAATGTATTATAGATTACATATTTTACTTATATTAACTTTATGTGTAAATTTTCTATATTATATAGGATTAATGTGTACATTTATTTTTTATTTAACAAAAATAAATATTACTTTTCAATTAAAATACTTTATTAAATACCACTAGTAAAAAATAAATAATAATGACTATAATAAATTTTTTAAATTTATATAAATAGTATATTCTTTCTCATTAAAAATAGTATTATTTTATCGAATTTAAGTATTTGGGAATTGCTGGGAATTAAGTCTCATTTTGTGCCTTCTTTAATTTGGAATTGAAAAGAATTCAAATAATTTGTGTGTATTTTCAAATCAGCAAAACGGAATTCAAAGGAATTCATTTTGATGAAAAAATTAGTCTAGACAAGGAATACAGCGGAACTGGACAGAAACGGAATTTAAAAGAATTCAATTAATGTGTTTCTTCTGTTGAACGGTCTAACTTTTGAATTCTTTTTTATTCCATGCTTCTTACTGGGTGGTTATCGTTCCAGGTTTCAAAGTGCGTATTCGTTAGGTTCAGGTGTTCGCGTCCCCCCTGCGTCAAATATTTATTTCATAAGTTTAAATTAATTCTAAGGTATATAAATACAAAGTCAAATCTAATATTATTCTCCTAGTCAATTTGACTATTTTTTCCTGATAACATCGACTAATTTTCCTGGTCACTTTAACTATGCTTGAATCTTATTACTTTGACCAGGATTCTATAGTTGGCTCCTCTCGTAACTAGGAAACCTAGTCAATTTCTGGTATACGGGTCCTAGGAATTTTTTTCGGTGTAATGATTCAAAAAATTTAGAAAAGAGTATCTTAATGTTATTCTATTATTATTGACTATTCACTTATTATTACTTATTATATTTACTAATACTTATTATTCACTAAATCACTATTTACTAATTCACAAAGTATTTACCAATAATTCACTTATTTAACTTTATATTCACTCACATATAGTGAGTGAATTCACCAGCGAATTATAAAGATTTTTTAATTTAATTTTCGTTGAAGACACGTGGAACGTGTCGCAAGGAAAATAAAATCTACGATATGATTTTTAAATTAAAAAAAAATCCTTAATATGAAACGAGTAAAAATGCAAATTAGGTAAAGAGAGACATTCTTATTTATATTTACTTTAGAGAAAGAAAGTCTTCAACAAAAATTAAATTAAAAAATCTTTATAATTCACTGGTAAATTCACTCACTATATGTGAGTGAATTATTAGTGAATACTTCGTAAATTAGTAAATAGTGATTTAGTGAATAGTAAGTATTAGTGAATATAATTAGTGATAATAAGTGAATAGTAACTAATTATAGAATTACATTAAGATACTGTTTTCTAAATTTTTATCAATTATTAGATAATTAATTGCGTTGTGTTTAGTTTTTGATGTTACATAATAAAGATAAAAAATTTGTTATAATTTTTTTTATGTTTATTAATAAATTTAAAAATTTGTTATAATTTGGAAATCGTCTGTAATTAGATAAAAGGCAAAATTATAAATTGGTTATATTGGATAAAAGTCAAAATTGGAAATTGGTTCTATTGGATAAAAACAAAGATGGAAATTGGTTAAATTGAATAAAAGGAAAAATTGGAAATTGTTTAAATTGGATAAAATCAAAATTAGAAATTGGTTATATTGGATAAGAACAAAGCTGGAAATTGGTTAAATTGGATAAAAGGCAAAATTGGAAATTGGTTATATTGGATAAAAACAAAGCTGGAAATTGGTTAAATTGGATAAAAGGCAGAATTGGAAATTGTTTAAATTGGATAAAATCAAAATTAAGAATTGGTTATATTAGATAAAAAAAGCTGGAAATTGGTTAAATTAAATAAAATGCAAAATTTGAAATTGGTTATACTAAATAAAAGGCAAAATTGGAAATTGGTTCTATTGGATAAAAACAAAGCTGGAATTTTGTTAAATTGGATAAAAGAAAAAATTGGAAATTGGTTATATTGGATAAAAACAAAGCTGGAAATTAGTTAAATTGGATAAAAGGCAAAATTGGTTAAATGGGGTAAAATGCAAAATTGGAAATTGGTTATATTGGATAAAAACAAAGGTGGAAATTGATTAAATTTGATAAAAGTCAAAATTAGAAATTAGTTATATTAAATAAAAAGAAAGCTGGAAATTTGTTAAATTGGATAAAAGGAAAAATTGTAAATTAGTTATATATTGGATAAGAGACAAAATTGGAAAATAGTTAAATTGGATGAAAGACAAAATTGGACATTGTTTATATTAAATAGATGGAAAAATTTGAAAATGTTTTGAATGAGGATAGAATTGTAAATTTGTTGTTATTTTCTATAAGAGGCAAAATTTGGTAACATTGAATAAAAGGAAATTATAAAATTTATAACTAAATGTATAAAACTTGATGTTAAAATTTATAAAATGAAAGAACAATGTCTAACAAAGGAGAAACTGTTAATTTGACTACTTATGATTTAAGTATTGTTGTCACTGAAGGAGCAATGCCAAAAAATGATCATATGTATTAATTTCTAAAGCTATTGTTGCTCGTCATGGTAGACCAGATTTATTTATTACAATGACGTGTAATCCAAATTGGAAAGAAATACAGGATAATTTATTCCCCTATCACACTGCTGCTGATAGACCTGATATAGTAACTAGAGTTTTCGCATTAAAAGTAAAACATCTACTCAAACTTATTGTTGATAATAAATTATTTGGAGCGGTGAAATCTTATGTTTATGTTATTGAATTTCAAAAGCGAGGATTGCCACACATTCATTTGTTAGTTATATTAAAAGAAAATTCTAAAATATTAACAGTTGAAAGTATTAATCGTTATATTTCTGCAGAAATTGCTGATGAAAATATAAATCCTATTTTACATAAAATAATAATGCAAAATTATTTTCACGGACCTTGTGGAGATTGGTGTTTAATTATTGGGAAATGTTTAAAAAAATTTCCAAAAAGTTACCAAGAAGAAACTACAATTGAAGAAAATTGCTTTGTTCATTGTCGTCGAAGAAATAATAATAAAGCGTATGAACGACCGAATGGATTTATTGTTGATAATTCTAATGTTGTTCCATATTGCCGTAAACTTTCAGAAATATTTAATTGCCATATTAATGTAGAAATAGATTCGAGTATCAAGTCTGTTAAATATTTATATAAATATAATTTTAAATGGCATGATGCTGCATCTATTGTTATAGTTATAGTGAGTGGATTAGGGCAATGGAAGAAGCTGCATTATGGATGATGCCTCATTCACTTCGCCAATTATTTACAAGAATTTTAATTCATTGTCATCCTGTACATCCGGATAAACTATGGGAACAATTTAAGGGTCAAATGTCAGAAGATTATTAAAAACTTAATAACATTGAAGCTGAACAAAGGGCTTATAGAAATATTAAAACAATGTTATTTAACGAAGGATATAATTTAACTGACTTTCAGGGGTTATTAGATATATAACACAGGTTTACAAATTAAAAACTTTTTTTTGCCAATCGAACAAAACATTTTTTTTTTGTATAGTAGGTGTTTTTTGAGTAAGAAAATCATAGTTTTAATTTTTTTCCCTCGTGCAGTTTTTCTGTTGCTTCAAATTTTGCATTTTCGAGGTGCGACGCCACTTAAACTTACCTGTAGAAAAATTAGCTTGTCAAAATATAATAAATGAGGTATCATTGGAAAGGTTATTAAATTACCTTACGATCCATAGGTCACAGAATAAAATTCAACAAAAATTGAGAGAGTTACAGACAATTAAAGATGAAATTTCATGCCAATTTTGATGATTTTTAGACCTTTGAGTAACTTCTACTATTTTTTTCTACATCAAACAGGAAAGAATGTTTAGGTTTTAATTTTTTTATTGATAGACTATATCATTACACAAATTTTGAGTCCTTGTGGACCTCGATTGGATTAAAAATGACAATTCTACACTAAATTTAGTGAAGGAAACTACATTCTTCATTTTTAGTACCCCTTAAACATTTGCACCAAAAATTCAATAATAAAATTTGGTAAAGCGCTAAAGTTACTGAAATCACTAATCAAGAGTTTCTGAAGTCGTAGATTTCGAATGCAATATTAGTTTTGCAAATTTCAAAATGGCGGATCCAATATGGCGGACAAGTTTTCAAAAATCGATGAAATTCGTCTCAAATTCGTTACTCGGGGGTTTTCGGGATCACTGATTACGAATCTGATGTCAGATTTCGAAAATTAAAAATGATGGACTCATAATGGTGAACGAGGTTTTTAAAATCCATCGAATTCGCACCTATTGGATCCGCCATTTTTAATTCTTGAAATCTGACATCGGGTTCGTAATCAGCGACTCCGAAAACCCCCGAGTAACGAATTTGAGACGAATTTCATCGATTTTTGAAAACTTTCCCGCCATATTGGATCCGCCATTTTAAAATTTGCAAAACTAATATTGCATTCGAAATCTACAACTTCAGAAACTCTTGATAAGTGATTTCAGTAACTTTAGCGCTTAACCAAATTTTATTATTGAATTTTTGGTGCAAATGTTTAAGGGGTACTAAAAATGAAGAATGTAGTTTCGTTCACTAAATTTAGTGTAGAATTGTCATTTTTAATCCAATCGAGGTCCACAAGGACTCAAAATTTGTGTAATGATATAGTCTATCAATAAAAAAATTAAAACCTAAACATTCTTTCCTGTTTGATGTAGAAAAAAATAGTAGAAGTTACTCAAAGGTCTAAAAATCATCAAAATTGGCATGAAATTTCATCTTTAATCGACTGTAACTCTCTCAATTTTTGTTGAATTTTATTCTGTGACCAATGGATCGAAAGGTAATTTAATAACCTTTCCAATGATACCTCATTTATTATATTTTGACAAGCTAATTTTCCTATAGGTAAGTTTAAGTGGCGTCGCACCTCGAAAATGCAAAATTTGAAGCTACAGAAAAACTGCACGAGGGAAAAAAATTAAAACTATGATTTTCTTACTCAACAAACACCTACTAATCGAAAAAAAAATGTTTTGTTCAATTGGCAATTTCACTGTAAACCAGTGTAAGATAGAATTTTTACTGAACAAGTTGATGATATAAATATTGCAGAACATATTAACATAGGAGAACAGAATTATGCTAAATTAAATGTAAAACAAAAACTTGTAGTTGATTATGTACTTGATGCCCTAAAGAATTCTTCTTTTGATGGTTCTATGGCAATTGTTAAGAAGTAAAGGAATAAATGTTTGCAACATGGCATTTACAGGTATAGCTGCGACTCTGCTTCCTAATGGAAAAACTGTTCATAAAGGTTTAGGCTTACCCGTTCCATTATACAGTGATTTATCTTCAAACATTAAAATTCAATCTAAAGAAGGCCGCTTTTTAAAAAATATAGATGTTTTTATTTAGGATGAAGCACCAATGGCACCAAAATATGCTTTAGATATTATGGATTATCTATTAAGAGATATAATGAATTCCAACGAACCTTTTGGTTCGTTGGTTGATTTTCGACGAACTTTACCAATAAAAGAACGGGGTACTAGATCAGAAATAGTAAATTTATCAATAAAAAATAGTAAACTATGGAAATATTTCAAAAATGCACATTAACAGATACTATGAGAGCTTTACCACAAGAAACGGAATTTGTAGATTATTCACTTAAATTTGGCAATGGTGAATTAAATGATGCAGATAATAATGTTATACTAGCGTCATACTCCTCGCTCGCTCGGAAGACATTTTCTTATTTATTTCTACTTACATAAATAGTTTTTGAGGTACAAATTTTGTTAAAAAATTTTTTAACGTCAAAAACTTTCTTGATTAAGCTAATTTTGTTTAAAAAAATCTTTAACTTCAAAAACGATCCTTATACCTCATACAATATGAATGCAGGCTAATTGTTTATAACATTTTTACACCAATAGGTCTTTTTTAAAAAATTATGTAATATATGTTTTCGTAGTGGTTTTTAGCGTAGAATCAAAAGGCGCTATAAGTTTCTTATAAAAATCGATTTTTCTTCATTTGTTTGTAAAAAAAATTGTTAAAAAAATATTTTTTTAACATTCAACGACAAAAATTATCATTAGATCCCATGCCAGGATTTCAATAGTTACTTTTATAATTTCTGCATTCCTTTGCCTGTAGGCATCAATGGGTTAATGTAAAAAATCTTTTCCTTAAAGCATTTTTTCAGTTAGTAAAAAATAAATTTGATACAATAACGTTTGACTTTTGTTCCACTAAAGACCATAAAAATAAAAATTAGAAATATAAGCCTGGATAAAGTTTGGAGGAAAAGATTTTTTACAATAAAAAAGGAAAATAATTTTTATAAAAAAGTTTAAAACATATAGTTAAACTGTTTATAATAATAATATATACGTATATAATTAATAAATGTATTAGAGGCGAGCAGTAAAGGTCATATCATCTTTTAAAATACACTGATATAGGCGCTACTTAGTTAGCGCAAACGCACAAAAACTCGTGGCGCAAAAATTTTTTTCTCAAAAACATCAAAAAGCACTTCTTTAAAAATTTAACCACTTATTAAGGGGATGTCAAAGTCGATTGGATTTTTGCATTGAGCTTCAATGGGAAAGTCGCATCGACTTTGACATCCCCTTAAGGAAGGTTTAAATTTTGAGAAAATAATTTTTTTAGGAAACTCCATGATGCCCTTAGCATATTTTTTTAACAAAAAAAAATTATTGTTTAAACAAATTATTGAACATTTAATTTTTCTTAACTTTTTTTTAATATTATAAAAAATTGATATTTATTTATTTATTTTCAGTTTCTGATTTTTCAAATCTAAATATCTTCCAAAAAATTTTTTTTTTTTGCAAAACTGTTTGGCACAGTTATTTAGTACTCCAAATACTACAAAATTACAAACTTTAAGAAAAATCGGTGATCCACCATTTACTTTTCGTATGGAACTGCCCTTGATATAAAAATTTTAATTTTTAGTATCAAATAAATAGTTATTTGTAGCAAATTCGAATTATTTAAGTAAAATGAATGGAATAATTGGATCTAATAAATATTGCTTTAAATCAATTAGGAAAATAACTTGATTCAGTAATGCATGGATTTTAATTCAAATAAATATTTATTTGCATCAATAAAATAATTTTTTTAAAATAACTAAATATTTATGGGACACTCCGCACGTCAACACGGACAGAGCTCTAAACAAAAATTGCTTTGATAGATTTAAACGTTCTAGGGCTTAAAAGATTTCTACATTCATGTACTTTAAGATGGCGATGGGCGTTTTTTGCAAATTTTCATTTCCGATGCCAATAGAGCTGTCAAAAGTCAAATGGTCCAAAAATTTCAAAATACTTTTATGAATTTAAAGCAAAAAACGAGGTAAATTAATCTTTAACTCATTCTTTAACAGTTTTTAAGGTCCCCGAATATAAATCTAAAGTTTTTTTTAAATCTAAAATGTCGGATCCAATATGGCGGACGAAATTCAAATTTTATCAGATTCGATTAAAACTTGTTACTCGGTGGTTTTTAGGGTCGCTGATTACGAATCTACACTACCGGTCAAAATTGAGAGACCATCCATTTTCAGGTGATTGAAAAACATTTTAAAACATAAAATGTATGTTTTTTTATTGGCCAAACGACTTCTGAAATATCTTCTTCTGTTCAAAATTTTATCATCTTTAACCCCTTCAGTGTGTAGCTAAAATATAACAAAATGGTCCCGAAATGTGTAAGACCTTCTTGAGAATAAATTTTCATGACACTAGGTACTAAAGGGTTTTTTGGGGTCGCTAATTACGATTACGGTGTTAGTTTTTTAAAATTTTAAATGGCGGATCCAATATGTCGGTTATGGTTTTGAAAAATTCATTGGATTCGTTTAAAATTTGTTACTTAAGGGGATGTCAAAGTCGATGCGATTTTCCCATTGAAGCTCAATGCAAAAATCCAATCGACTTTGACATCCCCTTAAGGGTTTCTGTGGTCACTGATTACGAAACAGTTATTAATTTTAAAAAATTTTTAATGGCAGATCCAATATAGCAACTCATTTTTAAAAATTCATTAGATTGGTCTGAAAATTGTTAATCTGGAATTTTCGGGGTCGCTGATTGCTATAATCCGATGTTAGGTTTTCAAAATTCAACAAAGAGGATCCAATATGGCAGACGATTATTAAAAATGATGTACTTTAAAAATCTGACTTCAGAATCGTGATCAGCGACCCTAGAAACCCCCGAGTAAGAATTTTTGCGAATATACAAAAAAAAAATTTAAGTTTCAATAAATCTGTGGCCGCATAAGCTTCCAAGTAACACTTTTTAAGGGAATCGGATCAAATTTAAAAATGTTTGCCGCCATTTTGAATTTTTAAAAAGTGACTTCAGATTCGTAATCAGCGACCCTAAAAACCCCCGAGTAACAAGTTTTAATCGAACCTGTTTAAATTTGAATTTTGTCCGCCATATTGGATCCGCCATTTTGAATTTAAAAAAAAACTTCAGATTTATATTCGGAGACCCTAAAAACTGTTAAAGAATGAGTTACAAAATAATTTACCCCGTTTTTTGCTTTTAATTCATAAAAGTATTTTGAGATTTTTGGACCTTTTGACTTTTGACAGCTCTATTGGCATCAAAAATGAAAATTTGCAAAAAACGCCCATCGGCATCTTAAAGTACATGAATGTAGAAATCTTTTAAGCCCTAGAACGTTTAAATCCATCAAAGCAATTTTTGTTTAGAGCTCTGTCCGTGTTGACGTGGAATTTCCCTTATTTATATCAAACAAATATGCAATTATTTTTCATAATTAATTATTTTAATTTAGACCAATATCTCTTTAATTGCGTCAAATAATTATTTATGTAGTCCTTATACCAAACTTATAATAAATAAATTAATGTTCTTCCATTTGCATACGTAAAAGTATTAGCACACTAAAAAAATTATCTCATTCAAATAATTTTTTTTATCTATATATTTATTTGATTCAAATAACTTGAATTATGCGAATATACGAAAATTTTTTCTTAGAAAATGCAGGTTGGCAAACTTAGACCAAAAGAATTTTAAAAATTTGAAACAATCTTATAAACCCCTTCGCTGTTTGGAAAAATAATCATATGATTGGCCCAAAATGTTCAGCAAAATCTGGTAGATGAATTTTTATGAAACTTAGTATACAAGGGTTTTTGGGGTCGCTGAATATAAATATGACGTCAAAAAAAATTCAAAATGGTGGATCCAAAATGTCGGACAAAATTTTTAAATTTTAAACAGATTGTAAACAAAAAAAAATAAAGAACAGAAAGTGTAATGTAAAACCTTTGCAGCTTCCACGCGGCACATTCTGGGGTCATGATTCGTTTTATCAGCTAATGCAAAGGATATAGAATAGAGTACAAAATTTGATAAAAATCGGGATGAATTAAAAAAATTACGTCCCTCATTTTGAATTCATAATTTTTTATTTTGAAAGACAAATTTAAATTCAGCGACCCAAAATATCCCTAGATACTGAAATTGTTAAAAACCCAAATGAATTTTAAAAATTATGTCCACTATTTTGAATTTTTAAAAATGAAGGTCAAATTTGAATTTAGCTACCCGAAAACCCCTAGATACTGAAATTAATAAAAATTCAAATGAATTTCAAAAAGTATGTCCTCCAATTTGGATCCTGCATTTTGAAGTTTTAAAAATGATGGTCAAACTCGAATTCAGCGACCTGAAAAACCCTTAGGTACTGAAATTGATAAAAATCCAAATGAATTTCAAAAATGATGTCCGCCATTTTAAATTTTTTAAAATTATGGTCAAATTCGAATTCACCGACTCCAAAAACTTTTATACACTAAATGTGACTTAAATTAAAAATAAATTTTCATAAATTTTACTTGTTTTTAAATTGTTATATTATTTAAAAATAATAAATAATAATTTATTTATTACTTAATTTAGGATCAAATCATTGCAATCAATAGTGTGTTAATAATGATATAAAACAATTTATTTTATAATATACATAAAAAATTGCATTTATTTTGCGCTAAGAAGTTTACTACCCAACGGTCGTTAACAGGCAACGGGTTAAAAGAAAAATAATTTTTAAAATTCAAACATATTTTTTTACTAAATTTTCTTGAAAAATCTACATCATATCATGTTTTATATTTTTTGAAGAATAGTTTTTTGTACAAAAAAATTATTTCAAATTGAAATTTTTGTGTATAAATTCTAATTCTGTTTACTTACAGTACAATTCAACACTTCTTATTTTGGGACATTTTAAGCTTTGGGAATTTTGTATTGTAGAAAAATAATTTTTAGATTGTGTATGGATTAAAAAATTCAATTTTAAAGTTCTGAATGTTCTTCGCATGCTTTATAATGATAGAACACTTCTGCTCATGCGTAATATTGACAGAACACTACTGCGCATGCTTAATACTAGTAGAACACTGCTGTGCATGCTTGATACTGATAGAACACTACTGCGCATGCGTTATAGCGATAGAACACTACTGTGCATGCGTAATACTGATAGAACAATACTGCGCATGCGTTATAGTGATAGAACACTACTGCGCATGTGTATTATTGATAAAACACTACTGCGCATGCCTGACATTGACAGAACACTACTGCGCATGCGTAATATTGACAGAACACTACTGCGCGTGCTTAATACTAATAGAACACTGCTGTGCATGCTTGATACTGATAGAACACTACTGCGCATGCCTTATAGTGATAGAACACTACTGTGCATGCGTAATACTGATAGAACAATACTGCGCATGTGTATTATTGATAAAACACTACTGCGCATGCGAGACATCTACAAAACACTACTGCGCAGATAGAATACTACTGCGCACGCCTGACATTGATAGAACACTACTGCGCATGCCTGACATTGATAGAATACTACTGCGCATGCATACCATTAATAGAATACTACTGCGCATTCGTATATGTATGTACAATGAGTATGTATATGAATAAATTATAAAAGTCAAACGACCGAACAATGAAGTACGGAGTTACACGACCGACGGACGACAAAACGACGACGAATATGTTAATATTATAGGAGATTACCAGAACATATTATTCAAAAAAGGAATAGGTACACAAAATTTGAAATAAAATTTAATCCTTTAAAGATAAAATGTTTTTAATAACTATGTGTGTATTTTTAGAGTACACTGTAAAAAAGCCTAATGTAAATTTACAACGTGTAAAGTTGGAAACTTTTCGCTTCACGTATGACGTAGTACTATTACAGCCCGAATGTTAACTTACTTACCGTTCGTAACATAACCTCTCTTATGTGATTTAGCATCAAATTGTAAATCGACCACTCGTCGGTAATTTTACATAATAATTTCGCTGCATTTTTAAATTATTTTTTTTTATATTTATTTTGTATTACATAAAGGTTAAATTATAAAAAGGAAATAGAAGAAAAATGTAAGAAATAAATAAATATATTAAATATTTATAATTTACAAATCACATTTGTAGCTTTTTTGTCATTTGTACAAAGTTAACGAAGCTGCTTAAGCAATAGTCCATGAAGATATTCTGAAAAAATTTTTTATGTTTGAAAATTATTTTCATACAGAAAATTCACACAGTTAAATGAAATTTTTTAAGTATAAAAAATCATTAAAAACGTGTCTCTTTTTAGGTTAAAAGATATTACCTTATTAACTTTGATATATATAATATGAAAAATTAAAAAGAATTCTTTCAAATTTAAGAAATGAAAAATGTTAAGAATTTGAACTTACCTTTACAAATTTCCTATAATCTTTAAATTCTTAAAATTGTCGAAATTTTAATAAATTAAAATAAAAATATTAACGTTTGCCTATGCGCATAGTTTCTTATATGCCACTTCATCGTCACGCAGTGTAGAAAAACATTCGGGCAAAAAATATCATATTCGAATGTATACTTACAGACAGCTACGTAATTCTACATACTGTCGGTAAAACTATCAGCTGTAAGTTACTTAACACACGAAAATATTTTTACGGTTGGGTTGCTAACATATAACGTTATACGTAAAGCGAAAATTTTCCACACGGAGAAACTTTGTATACTAGTTTCTGTTAAACTCATCATGTGTTCTTAGTAAATTGACTACTAAAGTGGGGAAAAACTGCGACGGTATCAATATTTCGTAGTCTGACTATTAAACACAGAAAAAGAGTTTGAAAATTTAGTAGTCAGTTGATCAACATTAAAAATTCACGATTTCGCTAAAAAAACAATGTCGAATGTCAGTGACAGTTATACAGAATGTCGCCACTTATAATTATTGAGTAAGGAAGAAATCTATTTTACCTAATGTCGATTTATAACTTAATTTTAACGCAACCTAATCTAATTCCCTAACATACAGATAAAGTAACGCACACTGTAATCGACGGAACGCATATACAATTCATATAGAGAAAATAAGTCAGTGTTCTTATATACTAATCCAACAATTGTATTTCCACTTGGGAGAAAATTTGTATGCATATGTTGAATGCCGTTTTAAATAATATTTGTTTGTTATACAAAATTGATAAAATCAATTAATTACTTAAAATTAATAAGGTCTATTTTTGAAATGAACAGAATTAATTTTCATCAAACAGGATTCTTGTAATAAATTATAAAAATGTTTGACATATAGAAAAATAAAATATAATGTCATTATTATTTCGTAAAATTGTTTATTTAATTATTTAATTTAATTAAAAAAATAATTACACTGAGAAAAATATTAAAGCAGGTCAATAATATCTGTGACAATGAAATATATAAACATTTTGTTCAAATTTAAAAGACTTGTTCAAACATAACCTCACATTTACTGATAAAAGAGAACCAGGTGGAATGACGGCGGCCATTTAACTCGAACACATGTATATGAGTTAAGGTGGTTATGTGTGACTACACGAACAGCGGTACTCGTTTGTATGCGTGCAGTTCTGATAGTTTGACTACTAAATTGTAAACGCAGCGCGAAGAAAATATCATTCTTACGAATATAGAAAATAAAATTTCGACATTCACTTTTTCAATAACTTTTTTTTCTCGTACATCATAAACGAGTTTCTCTTAACTTGACTACTAAATATTGAAAAAAAAGAGAACATGTATTATTATCGAAACTTCTATTAAATAAGAAATTTCGTCTTTTGGTCACTTTTTCCCCACTTTAGTAGTCAATCTACTAACAATACATTGTGAGTTTAACAGCAATTGGTATTCAAAGTTTTTCCGTGCAATGTATCACGAAATGATTAAACATTCGGGATGTAAATTTACTAACGCGTGACACATTTACAACGATAAGCGTAATAATTTTACTTTTAAATTGTGAAAATACTGTATGGGTGTTAAATTATTACGTGTACCGTAGTAAAATTACAAACTGGAAAATTTAAAATTAACGACCCGATTGTAATTCAACATTGGTCTTTTTTACAGTGTATAATATTAGAAACTTTTCGGTGTAAAAACATTTCCATTTTTAATAGCAGCAAGAAAGGGGGCGTGCGTAGCGCGCAAAATTAGTGACTAGTATTCGTTCTTATATTTAGGTGGTAGGCCCTAAGCGTAAGTGTCCTGTTCGCACTCGTAGATGGATTCTAGGCCAATATATATTACACCTTTATTAGACCCTACGAAGGATTACCACAAGCAATACAAACCCTTGAACAATAGCCTTTGTAAATAAGGGACCCAGGTAATAATATTTTCTTTCTTCCTTCATCGCAAGGAAAACTATAGATAAAAGTCAATATATACATATATATATATATATATATATATATATATATATATAAAAGGTAACGTCTGGGTAACGGCGGCTCTAGTTTCTCTCTTTCTCTAAAGGCAATATAAATAAGAATGTCTCTCTTTACCTAATTTGCATATCTACTCGTTTCATATTAAGGATATTTGGGATATTTTTTTATTTATAATTCTCGGGAAAGAAATAGATGTGTATGCTTCCTCTGAATAATTTTCATTATCAATTTTACGTTTTAATTTTTGCCTCTCACGATAACTTTTTTGAATTTCAGCCCTACTTTGTTTAAGTGTTGTTGATGCAATATTTCCTTTATTTATTTCATTTATTATTTTCGAGAAAGAAATTTCTTTCTTAATTGAGTTTTTAGAAAAGTTTGATTCTTCATACTAAAGTTGAATATCTTTTTCATTTAAAAGGCAATTTCAGTCATACACAACTATGCAAGATCTACTATTTGAAAGTTGTACAGAGGGAAATTTGCATAAACTCTTGTTTCCGAACATTAACATTAAATGATTTCTAATATTACAATAATAGTAATTGACAGAGTGGGGCAGAATATTAGAAAACAACGATGTTGCAAATGCTATTGCATATATTCCATAAGAAAGACTGTATTCTGGTTGTTGAACAACAGTTGTGAAAAGTACTGGTAGTTCAAAAGGATATAATCTAATTAAATAATCTCTTTGATCATGATTTAAACATTTTTTATTAAGACTACCAAAAATGTAAAGGCTTATTCCATCCCGTGTAGAAATTGAAAATAGGACTTAGTAAGGCCCTGAATAGACGTCCTTTCGTTTAGTGAGGCGCAAACTAGGAAAATTCGCCAGGACCCGTCTAACTTCGTCACGCTTGAAATATCAGGTGATGATGTGGAAAGATAGAGAGGTTCTAACTAGATCGCCCTGTCACTGCCTGAATAGAAAAGCAGAATGTGGGGATTTAACTAGAGGGCCTCTTTAGCGCCTCATTAGTTTTTCTAAATACATAAGCAAAAATTTTGGACAGACGTAATATTGCGCCAGTAATACTGAACAAGTCACTGAACAAACACACATGTAAACAACACTGTTTCGACCAATCAACCTATCACTAACTTAACACTAACACTAACGCATACCTAACACTAACTCGCACGCTATGAATCTACTTTCTCATCGTCCTTATATACTAAACAGAACATTTCATTACCGCTTGTGAGAAAAAGTGCAATATTTTGAAATTTAAAAATAGCAAATATTTTTGCTCAAATAGTTTTTATATTTTAAATAGTATTTTAATATGCGTTTAGAACTATTTTTCTGATTAATTTCATTGCTTATTATTTAGAAATTAGGATTTTTCAATGAAATTGAAAATTAATTTAAATACCTAATAGGGGCATAAATAGATACCAGATAGATTTCCCTGTTTAGACAAAAAGGGCATTCTAGTCAGAGCCTGATTGAAATATTTAATAGGGGCATAAATAGATCTAGTTAGATTTTCCTCTTTAAAAAAGAAGGCATTCTAGTCAGCGCCCTATTATCACCTATCTAGACATTACTTGTGTGGTTGGCCTCACTAAATCCTCATCAGTGCCCTTTTTCAAATAAGGCGAAGTCGGGCAATTTCCACACGGGATCATAATAAGTACAAATCCAATGACCAGATTTATAAGATCCAATAAAAAGTATTTAAATAAGCTGCTTACTTTTCTCGTTTGGAACTATCAAATCAATTGTTTGTAAACACAAAGTATTTTGCATATTATAAAAAAATTTGATTTTCTTTCCAATAGCTTTTGAAATTCATACATATGATCATTATTTAGCATTGCTCCTTTAGTGACAACAATACTTAAATCATGAGTAGTCGAATTAACAGTTTCTCCTTTGTTAGACATTGTTCTTTTATTTTATAAAATTTACTTATATTAAGGAATTATAATTTTAACAATATAGTAATATTACATTAGAATTTTAACATCAAGTTTTATATATTTAATTATAAATTTTATAATTTCCTTTTATCCAATGTTACCAAATTTTGCCTCTTATAGAAAATAACAACAAATTTACAATTCTCTCCTTATTCAAAACTTTCAAATTTTTCCTTCTATCAAATATAATCAATGTCCAATTTTGTCTTTCATCCAATTTAACTAATTTCCAATTTTGACTCTTATCCAATATTTAACCAATTTACAATTTTTCCTTTTTTCAAATTTAACCAACTTCCAGCTTTGTTTTTATCCAATATAAATAATGTACATTTTTTTCTTTTATCTAATTTAACCAATTTACAGCTTTGTTTTTATCCAATATAACCAATTTCCAATTTTGCCTTTTAATCATTAAAACCAATTTTTAATTTTGCATTTTATCCAATATAACCAATTTCTAATTTTGCCTTTTATCCAATTTAACCAAGTTTCAGCTTTTTTATCCAATTTAAACAAGTTCCAGCTTTTTTATCCAATTTAACCAATTTCCAGCTTTGTTTTTATCCAATATAACCAATTTCTAATTTTTCCTTTTATCCAATTTAACCAATTTCCAGCTTTGTTTTTATCCAATATAACCAATTTTTCCTTTTATCCAATTTAACCAATTTCCAGCTTTGTTTTTATCCAATATAACCAATTACCAATTTTTCCTTTTATCCAATTTAACCAATTTCCAGCTTTGTTTTTATCTAATAGAACCAATTTCCAATTTTGTTTTTATCCAATATAATCAATTTCCAATTTTTCCTTTCATCCAATGGAAACAATTTCCTATTTTGCCTTTTATCAAATATAATCAATTTCTAATTTTGCCTTTTATCCAACTACAGACGATTTCCAAATTATAACAAAATTTTTAATTTATTAATGAACATCAAAAAATTATAACTAATTTTTTAACTTTATTAATAATTAACATCGAAAACAAAACACAACTCAATTAATTATTTAATGATTGAAAAAATTTAGAAAACAGTATCTTAATGTAATTCTATAATTAGTTACTATTCACTAATACTAACTATTCACAAAATCACTATTTACTAATTCACGAAGTATTCACTAATAATTCACTCACATATAGTGACTGAATTTACCAGTGAATTATAAAGATTTTTTAATTCAATTTTTTTTAAAAACACGTAGAACGTGTCCCAAGGAAAATAATCTACGATATGATTTTTTTTAAATTAAAAAAAATTATTCGTTCTTATATATTTAGGTGGTAGGCCCTAAGCGTCAGTGTCTTCTTCGCACTTGAAGATTGATTCTGAGGCTAACATATTATATATATATATATATATATATATATATAAAATTATGTCCTGACGCGGTGAAAGGGACCTACGCCCAAAAAAATTATTTTTGAGATATTAATACTAATCTATAGATTTTGAGTTGCTCTTTCGTATACAAAAAACAAAATTTTATTTTACTTACACATTTTTTTGTTATTAATGATTAAACACGGTCAATGTGAAGTGTTTTATACGCTAGCAGAAGGCAATTCACAAAACCAGCCCCTCTACTTTCTTATACTACCTACATGCCATACACATACGACTATTTTGCTTCGGGTAACATGGACAAATATCAATGTGTGACGAGTAGTGGGGCAGAACTTTAACTCAGGTTCTCCACCAATCAGAAAGACTCAACTTCTAATACGGTTTCTGTACAATTCACTGTTTGGACGTAAAGTCCCTTTCTCCGCGTCAGGACATATATATGTGACGCTCCACGGTGAAAGGGACCTTACGTGACCAAAAATTAATTTTGAGTTATTTATATTATTTTATAATTTTTGAGTTGCTCTTTAATATACAAAAAGCAAAAATAATTTCTACTTACAGGTTTTTTTGTTATTAATGTTTAAAAATGAGCTTGTTGAGTGTTTACACGTGCTTGTTCAGAAAATCAGCCCCTCTACTTTTCAATACTACTACACTGGTTATGTACGTACAATTCGTGCGCTTCGTGTAACACGGACAGCTATCAATGTGGGGCAGCTAGCAGTGGGGCTGATTTTCGCTAAAGCATCTCAACCAATCGGAACGCTCGACTTTAAATGCTTTCTCTGAAAAATCAGCATTTGTTACGTTAGGTCCCTTTCACCGTGGAGCGTCACATATATATATATATATATATATATATATATACTAGGGGGCTCTGCCCCCCTGCGCGCTTCGCGCGCCAACCCCCTTGTTTTTTCTTCTTCTTTCTTTAATAATTTACGTCAATAGTATTTTATAGTATTTAAAAATTATAATTATTGGTTTAAAAAAAAAAAAAACATAAAATTCATAAATAAATAACATAAAATTCTATGTTGAAATTATGAATTTTATTATTATTGTTAATTATAATAATTATAATTTATTAATAATTAATATAAAAGTAAAAAAAGGTTGTTTTGAATATACTATAGCTTTCACTTGCAAGAGGCCTTTGAGGTTATACTTGCCCTGTGACCTGTTCTTGGGAATAAAGAGGGAAGGGCAATTTTGAGGTTATATTTGACGTGTGACATGTGAGTGAGAATAGAGGAGAGGGGAGATTTTGAGGTTATGATTGTCCTGTGACCTGTGAGTGGGAAGAAGGGGTGTAATGTAATAATATAAATGAGGGTTTAAGGTAATGTTTTGAGGGGGTTTCGAGGTTACATTTGTCATGTTACCTATGAGTGGGGAGGGGGGTTTGTGGTCATATTTGCCATGTGACCTATGAGTAGGGAGGAAGTTTTGAGGTTATGTTTGACCTGTGAGTGGGAAGGGGGTTTTGAGGTTATGTTTGACCTGTGAGTGGGAAGGGGGTTTTGAGGTTATGTTTGACCTGTGAGTGGGAACGGGGTTTTGAGGTTGTGTTTGCCCTTTGACCATGATTGGGAAGGGGGTTTTAAGGTTATGTTTGACCTGTGAGTGGGAACGGGGTTTTGAGGTTATGTTTGCCCTTTGACCTTGATTGGGAAGGGGGTTTTGAGGTTATGTTTGCCCTTTGACCTTGAGTGGGAAGGGGGTTTTGAGGTTATGTTTGCCCTTTGACCTATGAGTGGGAACGGGGTTTTGAGGTTATGCTTGCCCTTTGACCTTGAGTGGGAAGGGGGTTTTGAGGTTATGTTTGCCCTTTGACCTTTGACCTTTGAGGAGGGGGGATGGAATCTTGAAACAGCGGCAACAGCGATATATTTTTGTAATATAGGGATATATATATATATATATATATATATATTAGACCTGTATTAGACCCTGCGAAGGATTACCAGAAACAATACGAACCCTTGAACTATAGCCTTTGTAAATGAGGATTAACTCCGAGAACCCAGGTAATAATATTTTTTTTCTTTCTTCATCGCAAGGAAAACTATAGATAAAAGTGAATATATATACATTTATAATTGAAACACAAAAGGTAACGTCTAGATAACGGCGCCTGTAACGCCGGCTCTGGTAACAGCTACCTTTCTTTCTTTCTCTAAAGGAAATATAAATAAGAATGTCTCTCTTTACCTAATTTGCATTTTTACTCGTTTCATATTAAGGATTTTTTTAATTTAAAAATCATATCGTAGATTTTATTTTCCTTAGGACACGTTCCACGTGTCTTCAACGAAAATTAAATTTAAAAATCTTTATAATTCACTGGTGAATTCACTCACTATATGTGAGTGAATATACAGTTAAATAAGTGAATTATTGGTAAATACTTTGTGAATTAGTAAATAGTGATTTATATAGTGCATAATAAGTATTATATTATAATAAGTATTATATTATATTATTATATAGTATAATAATAAGTATAAGTGAATATAATAAGTGATAATAAGTGAATAGTCAATAATAATAGAATAACATGAAGATACTCTTTTCTAAATTTTTTAAATCATTAAATAATTAATTGAGTTGTGGTTTGTTTTTGATGCTTATTATTAATAAAGTTAAAAAATTTGTTATAATTTTTTTGACGTTTATTAATAAATTTAAAATTTTGTTATAATTTGGAAATCGTCTGTAATTGAATAAAATGCAAAATTAGAAATTGGTTATATTGGATAAAAGGCAAAATTAGAAATTTGTTATATAGGATAAAAACAAAGCTGGAAATTGGTTAAATTGGATAAAAGGAAAAATTGGAAATTATTTATACTGGATAAAAATAAACCTGGAAATTGGTTAAATTCGATGAAAGGAAAAATTGGAAAATGGTTATATTGGATAAAATGCAAAATTGGAAATTGGTTATATTAGATAAAAACAAAGCTGGAAATTGGTTAAATTGTATAAAAGGAAAAATTGTAAATTATTTATATTGGATAAAAACAAAGCTGGAAATTGTTTAAATTTGATGAATGGAAAAATTGGAAATTGGTTATATTGGAAAAAAAGCTGGAAATTTTTTTAATTGAATAAAAACAAAGCTGGAAATTGTTTAAATTGGCTAAAAAAGCTGGAAATGGGTGAAATTAGATAAAAGGCATTTGCAACATCGTTGTTTTTTAATATTCTGCCCCACTCTGTCAATTACTATTATTGTAATATTAGAAATTATTTGATGTTAATGTTCGAAAACAATAACACAGCCCCACAAAAAAAGAAAAGTACCCTGCGCGAAAGTCCACAGTACCATACTCCTATGTATTTTGATGCGTTAAACACGAATCCGAAGTCAGATTTGCTCCATCACGTCAGGATTTTTTTCTAACCTCAAAAAACATGTGAGATTTTATGTAATTTATGTAAAATACAAAATTTTTTAAAAATTGATTAGATTTGTCTCAAACTTGTTTTTCGGGGGTTTTTAAGATCGCTGATTACGAATCTGCAGTCAGTTGTTAAAAATTCAAAATGGCGGATGCAATATGGCGGACAAATTTAAAAAATTTGTTGGATTTTCACTTTACTTGGTATATAGGGGTTTTCGGAGTCGCTGATTACAAATTTGCAGTCAGATTTTAAAAATTCAATATGGCGGACCCAATATGGCGGTCATTTTTTTTAAAAATTGATTTATTTTGCATTTAAATGGGTATTCAGTGGTTTTTCGGATCACTGATCACAAATTTCAAATCAGACTTTAAAAATTTTTAACAACTGGTCCAATATGATTTGATATGCAAGCATTTTGGGAGTCGGCGAATTTAAAAGTTTCGAAAAGTTTGTTGGTAAACATTTATGCAGCAGGAAATGCAGATTTTTGGTAACCTGAATGCCTAAATTAAAAGGTATTTATCGAGACGACATCTAGGAACATTTCTAGAGAATTAGGCATAATTTCTGGATAAAGTTCAATTCAACAATTGCAGAATTCCTGTCTATCAAAGTAACGAAGCCAGCGAAGGCGCGCTGCCTTGCAGGGGGACGTTAGGGTGTAAGGATGATACATAGTGTGTCCGACGACGAGTTGACAATGTCCTTGTCAAAGTCGGAAAGCTCGCATACTTAGGCCTAGGGAGGTATGAGAGTTATCACCTCTAGGACGGTGGACAACATACATTTGACAGCAATGCAAATGTATTTTGTTACGTATGCGGACATTTTGATATCCCGAAAAATTGCAAATTAATTAATGAAAACATTAAAGAAATGTACAAAGATTGTTTTTATTTTGAGATAGTCAATCAGAATGAAAAATGGGTTCCACATATAATCTGCAGTTCCTGCTACAAAATGTTAACTCGTTGGAATGATACGAAAGAGGATAAACACCTGAAGTTTAAAAAACCAACATTGTGGAAAAAACCATTGAATCGAGAAGATTGCTACTTTTGCATGACCAATGTAAAGGGCTATAATATAAATAATAAAAAGAATATAATTTACGCATGTGTAGTATCTGTGACAAAACCCGAAATTTAAAGTCATTTAACTCTTTCTTCTGCAAATATAAAAATCGACAATTCACGATTAGAGTATGTACTTTCCGATATAAGTGATAAGAATAGCAATATTGTAGAAGACAATGATGATATTTATATTCCAGATGGTTATTAGGAAGAAAAGGTTAAAGAAGGCTTTACGCAAGAAGAGCTTAGCAACCTTATCAGAAATTTGAAATTACCTAAAGATTAAGCAGAATATCAAGCTTTAATTTTAAAAAAGAAAAATTTGTTATCTAAAGGCACCACAGCATACTTTTATTGTGACAGAGAAAAGGAATTTCGGAAATATTTTTACAAAAGACGATGAACTTTCATTAGCAAATTGTTCTGACATTGAAGGACTAATAAATGAATAGAAACCAAACCTATATGAAGATCAACATTGGAGGTTATTCATTGACTCTTCTAAAATAAGTCTAAAGGCAGTACTAATTCATAACACTTGTTACTTTCACCTTCTTTAAGTTTGGGGTGTTTGTGTTTGCAAACATTACCTGTAAAGGTAAAGTGATCAAAACAAACAGTCCCAAACTAAAGAATGAAACATTTGGAGAGGTCTAAGCTCCTATTGTCCCGAGCGGCGACAACGCCTTGGGAAAAACCCAAGAGCATCTGGCGCCCGGTGAGCAAAAACCCGTGACGTTAGTCACGGACGTCGGCCAATTTCCACGTTGCCTGTACGACCAACGCGAAGCGCTCAATTTTAGTTTTACCTTTTGATATTTTGCTTTTATCTTCGATTTCTTCTATTTTTTTTGCTTGATCAAAAATAAAGCTTGTTAACTTTATTGTTTAATAGTATCAATTTTAATGTTATTAATTAAGGAAGTGACTTCTACTTCTTAATATCACAAGTAATATTATTATTGGTATTTGTTCTTAATATTATTAATACTCTTGTTAGCAATAATAATATTATTATCAATTAATATTAATGTTACTTTACTATTAATGCTACTATTTATATTATAATACTGTTTTTTCCATCACTATCACTATTTCTATTATTATTATAATAATGACGATAATAATAATAATAATAATAATAATAATAATAATAATTATGATTATTATTCCTATTATTAGTATTATGATTATTTTCTTAAGATATGTATCGGGCCATGGTGCAGAAGTTGTTCCCATGGCATGGCAAAAATATAGAGAGAGGGAGATTCGGCACGTCTTCTACATTCCGCTGCTCCCGCTGGACTAACTCTCGTTCCACCATACTGCGCATGCGCGCGTCAGAGTGGGAGCGTCTCGTACGCTGATTTGCTCCTGCACTGGGGGAAAGGGAAACCGCGAATGCGACTGGGCAGAGTCGCATAAATATGCCGCATTTTCCCTGACTCGGGACAGAACTCGCCAAACCTTGAAGGAGACAGGTCGTCTCCATTGATTCGCCCGCCGACTCTCGAAGGAAGACGACACCCGGAACTCTCGCTGAAACTAGGACGGACCACGCCGCTGAGAAGCTCTCTCTCTCTCTCTACTTACCTCGACGTTGCCGCCTGCCACTGGAACAACCGAAGTACCAGGTCCTCTATTGGGATTAATAAAGGACTATTCTGCAGCTGTGGTCTCATTACTCTCTCGCCCTGGGTGAGAGCATATTACGACGTGTCCTTTCAGGACAGAAAGTACCTATACAATCTGCCCTTTTCAGGGCTACCAAAATTTTACGTAGAGTTCATAACGATAACTTGTCCTTTTCAGGATTAGTTATCTTTTCTTTTAAACGTTCGAATATTTTGTGGCTCGTGACCGACCGTGAACAACCGGCCCTAGGGGACAGTGCTCAGAACCTTGTTTAGGTTCGAGTGCCCGACACCTAGGGTAGAATGGGTCTTTGGAAACGCGAACCCTGCTTGGGTTCTCTCTTTTCGAACGACACCGATCGGCTCTGTGCACGGTGACCGCTCATGCCAGCCAGGTTCGACTGCGTCAAGAGACGCCGTCCAGGAAAGGCAGCTCGTGCGCTTGCCCATCGCAGGATCATCCAGGAACACAACGCTGAACTCGAAGCGTACCTTGCCTACGACCCGGAGCACCCTCAGCCGCCGTCATCATCGTCTAGGTTTTTTGTGGAGTTGGTCCGTGGTCACCCTTTAACTAGGGATCCCCGCCGCAGGCCAGAACGGGAACAACTTCGTGGTGCACTGACGTTACCGGCATCGAGATACACATCGGTTCGGGCCCCGTCCACCACCGCAGCCGTTGCGCGTCCTACTAACGTGCAACGTCCGCGCTCCTCCGAGCCTCTCTCCAGGCCACCTCTTGCCTCACCCCGGGACGCGGTACCGGTATTGCCAACCAGCCGTCGACAAGGGCAACAGTTCGAGGAACTTTTCGGCCTCAGCCCGAAAAAAGGTCAAGCCCCGTTGGTGACATCTTCACGCCTCGCATCCGCTCCGACTCAGTACTCACCCGACACGCTCTTCATCCCCGTCGGCGTCTCCCCCGAGGCCTTCTCGCCGGACAAACGCTCTCCCTCTGTAACGTTGGCGTCCACCTCGCGCAGGCGTCTACGTTTCGAGTCCTATTAGCTCTTAGCTGCTCTTAATCGGCCTTTTTCAGGGCCACCAAAGATTTTTTGCGTAAGAATAATTTTCCTATTTACTTGCTCAGCGAACTACTTCTCCTCGCCTTTGAGCCAGTCACTACTCTCTACACAGTGACCAGGATCACACTAATGTTTTTGCTTCAATTCCCGTAGCCCATTCCACTGAACTTAAAGAAGATTATGAAACTGTCAAATTAGTTTTGGAGAAAATTAAATATAAAGAACACAATTGGCAAATTTGTGGAGATTTTAAAATTATAAGTATCATGTTGGGCCAATAAGCAGGTTTTACGAAAACACCTTGCTTTTTATGTTTGTGGGACAGTAGAGATCGAAAAAAACATTACGTACAAAAAGAATGGCCCAAAAGAACATCCTTTACACCAGGTTCCAAAAATATTATGAAAAAACCTCAAGTTGAACCTACAAAGGTAATTCCACCACCTTTACATATTAAACTAGAGGTAATGAAACAGTTTGTAAAGTCTTTAGATAAAGAAGGGAAATGTTTCAAGTACCTGGAACAAAAATTTCCAGAGATATCTGATGCGAAATTAAAGGGAGAAATTTTTATTTGGCCTCAAATTCGCAAACTAGTAAAAGATGAAAAATTCATCACAGTAATGAGTAAAAAGGAGAAAGCTGCATGGCTTAGTTTTAAGGAAGTTATTGAAACTTTCTTGGCAACCATAAAAGCGAGAATTGGGAACTAATAGTGAATGATATGATCAAAAACTTTCAAAAATTGGGATGCTTGATGAGTTTGAAGCTCCATTTCCTACATTCACATCTAAGTTACTTTCCCAAAAATTTAGGAGACTACAGCGAGGAACAGGGAGAACGGTTTCATCAAGATATTAATAAAATGGAGAGCAGATATTAAGGCAGATGGGACGTAAATATGATGGCTGACTATTGTTGGATGCTAAAAAGGAATATTGTTCCAGGAAGAGTAAACTTAAAAAGAAAACCACAGCACAGATCTTTTGAAGACAAACGAGTCCGTTACCATAAACAGACATCAATAAAAATTACATTCTTTTTAAATGGACATATTGATTTTTCAAAATCTAATTGAAGATTTGTTATCAGTGATCCGAAAAACCACTGAGTACACATTTTAAAGCAAAATAAATCAATTTTTGAAAAAATGACCGCCATATTGGATCCGCCATGTTGAATTTTTAAAATCTGACTGCAAATTTGTAATCAGCGACCCCGAAAACCCTTATATACCAAGTTAAGTGAAAATCCAACAAATTTTGTTAATTTGTTTGCCATATTGGATCCGCCATCTTGAATTTTTAAAAACTAACTGCAGATTCGTAATCAGCGATCTTAAAAACCCCCGAGAAACAAGTTTGAGACAAATCTAATTTTTATAAAATTTTGTATTTTATAAAATTTTGTATTTTACATAAATTACATAAAATCTGACATGTTTTTTGAGGTTAGAAAAAAATCCTGACGTGATGGAGCAAATCTGACTTCCGATTTATGTTCAGCGCATCAAAATACATAGGGGTATGGTACTGTGGACTATCGCGCAGGGTACTTTTCTTTTTTTGTGGGGCTGTGATAATTTATGTAAATTTCGCTCTATACAACTTTCTAATAGTAGATCTTGCATAGTTGTGTATAACTGAAAGTGCCTTTTAAATGAAAAAGATATTCAACTTCAGTATGGAACATCAAACTTTTCTAAAAACTCTATTAAGAAAGAAATTTCTTTCACGAGAATAATAAATAAAGTAAATGAAAGAAATATTGCATCAACAACACTTAAACAAGTAGGGCTGAAATTCAAAAAAGTTATCGTGAGAGGCAATAATTAAAACGTACAATTGATAACGTAAATTATTAAGTGAAAAACACACTTAAACTAAGAAAAAACTTTAAGTCGAATCCAAAATAGAATAGTTCTTTGTCAAAAACAAAGAATACTCAATGTTAAAGAAATTATTGTGAATGAGTATTAAAGCATCAAATTCAAAATGAGTTGAATGTTGAAAATTATCTAGGTCCGATAAATAATTACTGCACACATTGTCAAGCTAAACATTTTAAAGAAGAAAAAGTTACTGGTAAAAAGAAATTATTGTGAATGAGTATTAAAGCATCAAATTCAAAATGAGTTGAATGTTGAAAATTATCTAGGTCCGATAAATAATTACTGCACACATTGTCAAGCTAAACATTTTAAAGAAGAAAAAGTTACTGGTAAAAAGTTAGTTTTAATGACTGATGTAGTCATGGAGGTTTTGTGTTAACTTTAATACAATATTCAGATGAATTAAGGCTTTTGTTAGAAGGGTTTCGTAAAAAATCAGGTAATTTTAAAAAGAATATAAGGCTGTATAATAATTCTTTTTTTGCATCTTTAAATGCTAATGTAATTAATTTTAATGGCAGAAGGAAAGGACCATTCTGTTATAAAATTCAAGGTCAAATTTACTATCAAATGAATACTGCTTTATATCCGGATAAAGGTGAGGATCCATGTTTTGGTCAATTATTTATTTATGACCCAGAGGAATCAATCAGATACAGATTAAAAAGTAACGAAAATTTGGATAAAGACGGTTTAAAATCTATAGAAAATATTATGAGAAATTCTAATGCATACCCAAAATCTCACATGATGATGTCAGGGGTAATTCAAATAGAAGCTGAATAAGCAAGACAAATAATGAAGAAATTCCTAAGTTACAATTATTGTTCACGTTGAAAAAAGGCTTTGATAAAAATAGATACAATTATCAAAGTTTTAATGAAGTTGCTGCAATTTTTAATACAAACTCTGAAGGAGAAATAACAGAATCTTATGAAATGGTTTATAGTAAATCTACAAAGGAATTAAAATTGGTTAGTAATTTAGATCCGAATGTCGAACCATGGATTTATCCCATATTTAATCCACTTGGAAATAAGGGTTATAATATTAATATGATTCGTAGTGATAGTGATTACAGAATTAGAAATCATACTATTTCTAGGTCTGCCTACATTAAATACAAGATTGCTGTAAGAGATAAAGAATTTAATCAATTTTTATATGGAGGTAGATTGTTTCAACAATGGGTGGTTGAAAATGATGTAAAAATAGAAAAAGATAGATTAAGATTTTGTGCAAGCTCAAGTGAGAAGTGAAAGATATTAAGAACTGATGGATTATTTACACAATCATGTATTGGAAAATGATGTACACGTGTGAAAAACGCTTATGTTGCCTTCTTCTTTTATAGGATCACCTCGCAATATGATGCAACAATATCAGGATTCGACAGCTATTGTTGCTCGTCATGGTAGACCAGATTTATTTATCACAATGACGTAGAATCCAAATTGGAAAGAGATACAGGAAAATTTATTCCCATATCAAACTGCTGCTGATAGACCTGATATAGTAAGTAGGGTTTTCGCATTAAAAGTTAAACATCTACTTAAACGTATTGTTAATATTAAGTTATTTGGAGAAGTCAAATCTTATGTTTATGTTATTGAATTTCAAAAGCGAGGATTGCTACACATTCATTTGTTAGTTATATTTCAAGAAAATTCTAAAATATTAACAGTTGAAAGTGTTGATCGTTATATTTCTGCAGAAATTCCTGATGAAAATATCAATCCTATTTTACATAAAATAATAATGCAAAATAATATTTACGGACCTTGTGGAGATTGGTGTTTAATTAATGGGAAATGTTTAAAAGATTTTCAAAAAGTTACCAAGAAGAAACTACAATTGAAGAAAATTGCTATGTTCATTGTCGTCAAAGAAATAATAATAATAAAGCGTATGAACGACCAAATGGATTTATTGTTGATAATTCTAATGTTGTTCCGTATTGCTCTAAACTTTCAGAAATATTAAATTGACATATTAATGAAGAAATAGTTTCGAGTATCAAGTCTGTTAAATATTTATATAAATATATTCTCAAAGGGCATGATGATGCATCTATTGTTATCACAAATGCGAATGGTGAGGTAACTGTTAATCATAATGAAATACATCATTAGGAAGAAAATAGATATGTTGGTCCAGTTGAGGCAGTTTGGAGAATTCTAAGTAAACCTTTAGAAAAAAAGAGTCTAATGAACAGAATGTTATTATTCGAGAAGAAAAAGATAGTAACGGCATTTCTTTCTATTTAAATACAAAACTTTTGGATTATTTTAAATTTAACCAACGAGATAGTAATGCTGAAAAGTATTATTATTCAGATATACTAGAGCATTATACATGGGCAACAAAATCTCTTGAATGGAAACAAAGAATTCGTAAAGTAAAAGTATAGGGAAGAATGTATTCAGTTAATCCACATCAATTGGAGTTATTTCATCTTAGATTATTGTTGCTAACAGTAAAAAGAGCAACTTCTTTTGAAAGTTTGAGAACAGTTAATGGAGTTGTTCCTTAATCTTTTACAACTGCTTTTTTGGCATTTGGACTTGTAGAAGATGATAGTGAGTGGATTAGGACAATCGAAGAAGCTGCATTATGGATGATGCTTCATTCACTTCGCCAATTATTCACAAGAATTTTAATTCAATGTCATTCTTTACATCCGGATAAACTATATATGGGAAAAATTTAAGGGTCAAATGTCAAAAGATTATTAAAAAATAAACGACATTGAAGCTGAACAAAGGGCTTGTAGAAATATTAAAACAATCTTATTTAACGAAGGATATAATTTAACTGACTTTAAGGGGTTATTAGATATGGGTGATTCTTCATTCAGTGGTCACTTTTGCTTCCCCACTGTTCCCTATTTAATAACTTGAAAAATTGTTATCAAATATACTTCAACCTTTTACATAATTAATTTTCAATATGGTTTTTAGTAATATCATAATCGAAAAAAATTTTTATTTTAAAACAAAAGTTGTAATTCAATTGCAAATGTTCAAAAAATGCACATTTGTCGTTTCTCCACACATGAATCATGAAGTTTAATATGTTTTTTTGCACAAACTTTGTTTTAAACGTTTTTTTATTTATTCTATTCTAAAGTTTATCTCAAAAACTAAGTTTTTGTGTGTCGTTTTCAAATTTCCATTATCAAAGGGACCGTCTATAAATTACGTAAGGCATTTTTCTTAAATTTTGACCCATGCACCCATGTCTGTAAGGCTCCGCAAGATTTTGAACCACCCACCCCCCCTATCTTACGTAAGTTTTTGCTTAGGTATTTTTTACGAGAATTTACTAGCAGCATTGCAAAAAATTGTTTAACTAATAAAATGAATTAATAAACAAATGTTTGGTGTTTAGTGTATAGTTCTGTATTTCTTAGAATATACTAAATTTATATAAAATTTATTAAACATATTTTACTTTGGTCAAAATAATAAATATTAAGGTACTACTACACTTTAGAATTTTAAAAAAATTTTATTTTTTTATTGCATTTTTTAACTCTTTATGACTTCAGAAAACACTTCCTAAAGTATTTATAACCAATTGTAAAAAATAAAAGTAAATTTTTCAAAAAATATTCAATTAATGTAAAGAGTCATTGACAAATTAAGTAAGTCTTTAAGGGGATGGTGGGGTCCAGCTTTTTGTTACGACCAGTAGAAACATTGGTGCTAATGCCCGTGTAGAAAAATTGTTGGGTTCTAGTGTGGTGCCAGAAAGACAGTCTATTCTCTAACTGGGCGCTGAAAAGACTGTCTGACCATGGACTAATCAGACCAGTGACGTTTGAACCACGCGTTGGTCCAGACTGGACGAGCTAATCAGGGCTAATGAGCAGTGCTAATATTTAAAATTTTAGGTTCGATTTCAATTCAACTCGGTTCTTACGTTTATTCAATGTAATGTGAAAATATGAATTATTAATAATAATAAATATTATTGTTATTTATATATATGTGTGTATATGTATTTAATGACAATAACTCATTATTATAATAATTATATTATTTTCAAATAAATAATATACTGCACTAGCAGTAAATATCATTTAAAATAGTAATATTAAAAATTATTTTAATAAAAAAACAATTTGCGTTAATTGGTACATTTTTTAAATTCATTCTTTAACAGGCCTTTAACATTATTAAAAACATGTTTACAATTTTAATTTATAACACTTATACAGATTAAATATAGTAATTTTATTATTTTATATAACACTTACAATGAAAAATATCCGCTCGCATGTGGGATCGAACTCACGTCCCCCACCCTTGACGACCCGACGCGAAGCATTTAAACCGCACGGCCACTGAAGTCTGGGTGTAAACTCTCCTAATTTACTATATCAATGCCAGTGTCATATATTCTGTTGCTTATAAGAACGATGTGAAAACTATGACTAAAATTATTGCATATAATAATCCTGAATTATTTTAATTATTATATATGAATATTTAAATAAATAATTCTTACTACAATTATAATTCCTCCTAATTTACTATATCAATGCCAGTGTCATATATTCTGTTGCTTATAAGAACGATGTGAAAACTATGACTAAAATTATTGCATATAATAATCCTGAATTATTTTAATTATTATATATGAATATTTAAATAAATAATTCTTACTACAATTATAATCATTAAACAATTTTTTAAAGTATTACTTTCAGTTTTATCAAAATTTTTTTAAATAATTGAATTCTTATGACGAATTTTAATAGAATTCTTAAGTATAATTATACACTTTTCGAAGAATTCGATTAAAATTGTAGGTATTAAAAATAATTAAGAAATTCTGAGATTAACTAAGAAATTTTTAATAATAAAAAAATTCTGAGAATTTTTTTATTTATAAAAATAATTGAATTATTGAGAAGAAACTTATAAAAAATTTGTAAATACTTATTGAATTTTTGTGAAAGGTTTTTTTACTTATGAAAGTAATTAAATTTTTGCTTACATTTTATTTTGCCAAGAATCTTGTTAAAAATTTGGAAAATAATTGAATTTTAGAGAACTATTTTAGTATTTATAAAGATATTTGAAATTTTGATGAGAACTTAAAAAAATTTTTAAACATAATTTAATTTCTGTGTAGAATTTTGTTACTTTTGAAAATAATTAAATTTCTACAATAATCTGTAACTTCTCCAACACTCAATTGTTTATAGTGTTTTTAACTTAAATGCTTCTACAGATAAATTATTTTTAATAATTAATCAAATACAATATTTTAAAAAATTTATCTAATTTCAGGAGAATTTGAATTATTAGGCATTTTTCAAAAATCTAAGTTCTTTAGAATTTTTAATTAAATTCATTGAAAATTTTATTTATAGTAATTCATATAAACCTACAATATTTATTTTTGAACGATTCTTTAGATTGACTAAATTATTCCATTGAATTTTGAAGTGACAATCTATGTATAAATTCAAAGAAGATCGACAAATCGGGCACTAAAGTCTTGATTGTACTTTGATTTGTACTTTAAAAATTTTGAATTCTAGTGATGCCAATGAAGTCCCATATAGCATACAGTTAGACAGTCTAAATTAGACCGTCCAGAAAAATCCCATATAGCATACAGTTAGACCGTCCAGATTAGACCGTCCAGATGCGTCTAGTTGGGGCAATCACTGGACTCCAGACTGCCCCAAAATTTTTCTACACGGGTGTATGTAACAGTGTCTAAAATAAAAAAATTGTGGGGTGTCAATTTGCAAAAGAATTTTAGGTAATTTATGGATGGCCTCTAACGATACATATAAGTTTAAACGCGTTTTTCTCAAAATAACGTTTTCTCAAATTGCGGACAGTTTATCTCTGAATCTACTGAACCGATTTTAATAAATGATAACTCGTTTTGTTTTTTAGCATGTCCTGTGTGACAATTTACCAGAAAATGGTCAAAAAATTAAAAAAAACATTTTTGCAGACTAGAAAAATACTGAAAAACATAGTGTATTTTTAAACAAATTATTAAAACATCTGCTATTTTTTTATTTTAGTCGATTTTTCATTATTGGTGGTAGATTTCTATGCAAGACACCTTCCTTTTTAAAAAGCAATTTGGATTTTTTGTTTCCGATTTGTCAATCTTGAGATAAACTGTCCGCAATTGTGGACAACTAACTTTTTGGAGTTTCGATCTGAATGCTGTCTGCAGATTATGATATTAAATAAAAATTAAAAACAAACCATTATTTTTATTCTCCAAATATGTACTAATATAAGCAAAAAAGTTTTTTAAATATTTATAACAAAAAACCTAAAAAAAAAAATTTTTTAATTTGGTCTTTTAACAGCCTTCTAAAGTGTAGTAGTACCTTAATGCAGAAATTTAGTTTAATATTACCATCTTTGGCATTAGGACGCGTCGCGTCTTCGTTGCGTTTTGGCTCATTCTGGAACGACCCTATCATAGCTTGAGAATTTCCGAAATTTATGGAGTAATGTAAGAAAATATATCTTACGTAAGAAATTCGTTTAACCAGGTACTCACCCATGTAAGTTAACATAGAAAAATTGTCTACCCACCCCTCCACCCAAATGACCTTACGTAATTTATGGACGGCCCCAAATCTGTGTAAAAATATTTTTTCAATATTTTTCCCACTCTTTTGTTATTTGGAACTGGAGTTTACAATTTCATTGATTTTTATTAATTTTGTTCCTTTTTTAGTACGATTTTATTTGCCATTAATATTATTAAGTTAATAAGTTGTATTTATGTTAATTTGCAAAAAGAAATATAATTTTTAAACTTAAAACTACAAAAGTTACTATTATTTCATAGCGTATTTTAATGGTATGTAAACTCCAGTTCCGCCAAAATTACCGAATTCTAAATGTATAAAAAAATAAAAATAATAGTGATTTAGAGTAAGCAAATCTCTTTAATAATCTGCAGAAATAGTTTATTTTTATAAATTTTTACGGTTTTAATGAATTTTTTTCTTTGATTTGTAAACTCCAGTTCCTGTAAACTCCAGTTCCTAATTTCGTTTCGCGTAATAGAAGTGTTTTGTTTTTTTGAATGAATATTATTAACCTCGATTAACCTGTATCAAAACATGTAATTTCAATAACAGGTATGAGTAAAAATATTATTTATTTATTAATTAAAGTAGTATAAAGTAAAAAAAGAATATTAAGAATTTTTTTATTAAAACATGTTTATTTAATTTGAATTTTGGAATGAGTTTCGGAAATTATTTGATATTTTGTATAAAAGTGTTTGTTTATTTAAAATTTATTTTTTCTATATCTAAATAAAAATAAAATTTTTAGATTTGAATGTTACTTATTTTTAATTTAAAATACTTGTTCAGAGTACATTTTATTTGTTTATTTACACTACCGTAAACTGGGGCTATTAGGAACACCGGGGCTATTAGGAACAAAATTCTCTTTTCAGGTGGAGTTGATGCTATCGGCTTCGTTCATCGATAAATTGTTTTACTTGCTTTTGAAAAATTGTTGATGCAGTAACTGGCAACACATTTCAATGCAATAATTGTGACTATTAATTATTTTGTGAACAATAGTAGCTTATTAGTGACTTAATGTGTTTTAGTGAAGTTTCAAACGTTGAAAACATTTAATTGCTTAGGTAAGTTGTTTCATTTTTATCTTCTCAATGTGATTGTTTTTTATTAATGGAATTTTTTTTTGGAAACTCTATTGAGTTCACTAAGTAATAAATATGTTTATTTTGTATTTACAGTAAGATTTTAGAAACAAAAAACAAAATTCACAAACATATGTATATAAGGAACACAATTATTTCTTCCAAATTGTTAAAGTGTGTTGTCAAAACGTAAGTTTTTCGTAATTTTTTTTGTTTTTTATCACCAATTTGGTTTTTAGTGTTCAAAGTTGGTTCGAAATTGTAAAAGAGTGTTAGGACCGACAAGTCGCAAAAAACCACCAGTGTTTCCATCATCGACCTCAACTGATGATACCAGCAACGTTTAAAACACACATTCGCTCCTTTAATTTTGTTTTTACATTTGTTTTATACTCTGTGTTTACTTTCGAGCAATAAAAAATATCTTCTTTAACTTTAAATACATTTTCGAATGGTTTTTACCGCCTTGTTCCTAATAGCCCCATTTTGTAATTTCGAAAAAATGCGTTTTTTTGACTTTTTTGCTTAAAATTCCAGCTTTGATCAAGACAATTATTTAACCTTCTAATGTGCTCGCTAAGATCAAGAAAGAAAACAAAAAATTAAGACAATATTTCAATACACAAAAAAGTTGCAAGACTTTAAAGTTGAAATTTGTTCCTAATAGCCCCAGTTTACGGTATTTATAATTATTAACAGTCGAAAATTAACTTTTTCAAATAAATTATTTAACCTTTAAATTACAAATTTTTAAATTGTTTGTATATAAAACTAAAGAAAGAATTAAGCTCAAATGTCTATAAAATATTCATTCTCAAGCTTTATTAAAAATATCTACAACAAAAATTTCCAAAAAATTTAATTCAAAAAAAAATTTAACATTTTCAAAAGTTACCACTTTGTGGAGAATCACCCATATACAAGATGAAATTTTTACTGAACAAGTTGATGATATAAATATTGCAGAACATATTAACATAGGAGAACAGAATTATGCTAAATTAAATGTAAAACAAAAACTTGTAGCTGATTATGTACTTGATGCCCTAAAGGATTCTTCTTTTGATGGTTCTATGGCAATTGTTAAGAAGTAAAGGAATAAATGTTTGCAACATGGCATTTACAGGTATAGCTGCGACTCTGCTTCCTAATGGAAAAACTGTTCATAAAGGTTTAGGCTTACCCGTTCCATTATACAGTGATTCATCTTCAAACATTAAAGTTCAATCTTTAGAAGGCCTCTTTTTAAAAAATATAGATGTTTTTATTTGGGATAAAGCACCAATATTAGAAACTTTTCGGTGTAAAAACATTTCCATTTTTAATAGCAGAAAGAAAAGGGGCGTGCGTAGCGCGCAAAAATAGTGACTAGTATGAATTATATGATTTTCTGATTATAGGGGAGACCGAGGTGAGTTGAAATGATTTTTACATTATCCAGTAGGGGAGAGTGGGGCAAAATGGGGTAGGCGGGTCAAATGGGGTACCTCTGTTTTTCCATGATAGGTACTTTTAATTTTTTTATCCTTGATATATATTATTCATATTGATAAGAAACAGTTATTATTTATGAAGACACTATAAAAAAAATTTTTTTTTAAAGTTACATAACTTTAATATGAATATTTGTTAAAATTAAAGTGCGTACAAAACTTTTTGGGATAATGCATTTAATTTGGCAAGTGTAGGATCTTTTTCAGCACTTATTCTAGAGTAATTTCCAATAGAATATACCCTTGGTTCTACAGCGTCCGCCGAGCGAGGCATTTATCCGACTGAGCTAATCTGTCGGTCGAAGTTAAATTGTATACTATGTTTATTTTAAATAATAGAAATCCTGAAATATTTTACAAGGTACCTAAGGAACCATCTCTGGACAACTTTTGGATTTATCAATATGATGGCGATGTTTTTATTGCACTTAAAGGTCATTTTCATGAAGAACCATATGTAACGTATCCAGTTTTCCTTGTAAAAACCAGTAATAATAAAGAAATAAATATTGGAAATGTATCAGAAAATAATTTGGCATTTAAGTATTATATTAATAAAACGGTTGAACCCACATATTATTTCAAAATTGAGGCTTGTAACGAAGCAGGATGTTCTGATCCTTTAAAAACCAAAGAATTTGTAATTAATTATGAAAAAGGTGCGAATCCTTCTTGAAATAAGTATATATATATATATATATATATATATATATATATATATATATATATATATATATTCATATTTATAAAAAGTTCAAAAGAATGATTTTGTAAAATTGATCATTTTCGTCATGAGTGGAAGAAAGTGTAATCACACTTTCTTCCACACTGAAAGAATTTTAGGCAGGCTGCTGGCTTTTCATGTCCGAAATTAGTGCCCCTTGCGCAGGGCTCGCAGCTCACCTCAAAAAAGCGAGCATCTACTCCCGAAAGGTGAGCAGCTGCCCTTGAGGAGTTGCTGCTTACCTTTCGGGAGTAGATTCTCGCCTTTTTGAGGTTAACTGCGAGCTTGAGGCAGCGAGCTCTAGCGGCACTCATGTAAAGCCTGCAGCCTGCCCAAAATTCTTTCAGTGCACTCATGATGAAAATTATCATATCAAAGACGATTATAAGTGCAACGATTATTATTACACCGTTTGAGCTGAATTATTATATAAAATTAATCAATTTTCTATAATTCAGCTCAAACGGTGTAATAATAAAAATCGTTGCACTTACATATTATGCTATAGTCAGACTTTTTTGTATCCAGTTTAAGTATTTAAAAGTTTATATTTTCTTTAATGAACGTATTTAAATCCTAATAGAACTGCCTGCATCACTAAAAGGTGATATTAGACAGAAAAGTGCTACGAATGATACGTGCATTATAGTATGGGATTCACCAAAAACTTTTGCAAGTCTCATTAAATATGATATGACTATGGATCATTTCTTCTTCCAAACGGAGCTGCAAGTAGTCATAAATTTCAGTATCTTCAACCTCAAAACACTTATGATATTCAACTTTATCGACAAAATAACCGAGGTTTATCTACACATCCAATCAAAGGATCATGCACGACAACACCATAGGTATGCATTTAATCTTTTGTTATTCTTTTTAAAAATCAAGAAAGTCTAAATTTAATGTAAAATATTGCATTCAGACAATTCCAGTAAAATTTTGTTAATAATTGTCACTTTATTTAAAGCAATTTCTTTAGAATGTAGTAGTATCTCGTACATGAACTTTTAAAAATTCCATACCTTTTCTATAATTTCCAGATGATGTAGGAAATAATTATATTTAGTTTTGTAGTTACGTAAATAATGCATAAAATTCATAGGTATTAAAATACAATATTTAATAAACATTTCATAAGAACTATATGTGTTATTCTTATTTTTATTCAGGTTTATAAACCGAAAATAAAGTGAAAATACCCGTGTAGAAATTTAACCATGGCCCAAATCGGGGCCAGATTTGTTGATCATTGTGTAGGCCATATCATGGCATGAACCACCTTCCCACTTGAAAAATCTGACGTCAAAAATGGCGTATTTTAGACGTCAAAGATACGTATAAAAGGACGTATTTAAACACCTATGAAATGAAGTAATATTTATAGTAAAATAGGACGTCTAAAATGACGTATGGGACACCGTATGGAATTGGGATAAAAAAAGACGTCATTTTAGACGTCATTTTATACTTCATTTTAATGATTTTTGTTAAACCATGCCGTACGTAATTTATTTTTATTTTTATTCAAGATTATCAAAAAATGTATTTAATTGGTCTATTTTTATGAATTGAAATTTTACTTTGTAGGAAAATTGCAATATTGAAATGCAATACTGAAATTTAATTATTAAATAAATAAGTAACAGATTCTTAGTGTGTTACATATACCTTTATTTTTTTAATGGAAATGATGAATCAGACTAAAGAACACAAGGAATATTATAAGTAAAGTAATAAAAACTATATAGTAAAAGCTATTGTGCGCCATGCGCCTTTCTAATTTCGTAAATTTTATTAGAGACATATCTCCAAATTTTTCTTATTCTCGAGTATCTAGCTTTTCCTTTTACATTAGCGTCCGTAAGCTTCTTGTAAAGACAATCTGCAATAAAAGTAAAATTGTGATTATATTTTTAATGAGTAGAATTTTTATATATATAGAAATGATTTTTTTTAGATATTTTAAATATAACCAAGTGAATTTTTTTGTAATAATGTCTTGTGACAGAATAGACGAATCTTTATGACATTTGTTCTGAGCTCTCAAAAAATATTAAACTTTCAATTCAAGTTATGAAAAATATTAAATTTTTTTAATTTAATAATTTTAATTGCAAAATTTATTTTTTACTAAAATTTTATTATTTCCATAAATTACTAAAGCTTTTGTTCCGGTGTTTGAAATTTAAAATTTAGTAAAATATTTATTTAAAAAAAATTGATGCACTTAACTTATTACAATGTTTAAAAGTATCTACTAAAAATGGCAATTCATAACTTCTCTAATTTTTATCAAATAAAAAACAATATATAAACATAAATCACCTTTCAATAGTTTGTATTTGATAGGGGTTAAGGGCTGTCGATGCCCATCCTCACGCGTGTTTCTATTAGCTCTTTCTTCTGATAGACACTTATTCAACAAAACCGCCCTTCCCCAGATGACTTCACATAATTCTCTTACAAATTTTGAATCGTTTTTTCCGAGAATCGTATCCCAAATATCGATATGTATATGTATTCCTAGACCTAAATGAACCTATAAAGAAATAAGTTAGTGTAAAGGAGTTTGTTGAAGTAAAATATAGAGGAGATCCACAAATTAATTACAATCACTAATTAAACTCACATTGAAAATGAAATAGGGGAGAGTGGGGCAGGTTGCACCACGGGGCAAGATGCACCATATGAGATATTTCTTACATTTCTGGAGATTTTTGAGTATTGATCACAGTTGGAGTTAGTTTCACACAACACCTAACCGTATACTTCAAAAAAACCTTCCAAGAAGGCGCCCAAAAAAAATTGAGATAAAAATCAGAAAAAATTAACTATTATAAAACCTTTATAGTAACTTAATTAAAAAAATTTTTTTTTAATTAAACTACTTTAAAATAAAAAAAATTTTAGTCTACTGTTTATTTATTGCCTTTTTGAAATTAATGAAAGTGCTTATCAATATTTAATAGTGGATTTGATGTAAATTCTTTAATTATAAAAAGTGTGTTCAATGTTGTTGCCATGATTGAATCATTTTATAACAACCCAGATAACCAGCGTACTAGTACTGTACCAGCCATGTACCTTCGCACTGTACCAGGTACTGTACTGGTATGTCGTACTGATAATGGCGGAGAAGCATTGGAAATTCATAACCTAAAATCCCAATTAGTGCGACGAACTGGTATTGTACCTATTATTATATTCGTACGGAGTACTTTAGCAATTTTAGAATTCTAACCGTACAACATACTATTTTTATACTAGTATCGTACTGATATGTACATACTCTATTATTTCGTACAAGTACAATATGAGTACGATACCAATACGCTGTACTAAAAAATAATGATTAGTACGCTTGGCTATCTGGGAAGACATATATGTATATAATTTTAAATCAGAAATGAGTCAGTGCTTTTTAATTTATCGTATATAATCTATGAAATAATTGATACTATAAAAGTTATTAAATTTAAAAAAAAGTGGCGCAACTAGCCATACTCCTCCCTACATGTTTAAATAAGTTTAAGTGTAAAATACGAGGGACATGAATGTCGAAAGTTACAGAGATTTGTCAATTGATATATAGGTACCTGATCATTTTCTATAATTGTCGGAACAAATCTAATTGCTTCTTCTTCATGACGTCTGCCTAATGCTTCAGGATGGCGTCTAATCGGTGCAGGAATTCGTAAATTACGATCTCTATTTCTCGGGTCATTATTTCTCGGGTCTTCATTTCCCGTGTTTTCATTTCTCGGGTCATCATTTTCCGTGTTTTCATTTCTCGGGTCTTCATTTCCCGTGTTTTCATTTCTCGGGTCATCATTTCCCGTGTTTTCAGTTCTCGGGTCTTCATTTCCTGTGTTTTCATTTCTCGAGTTTTCATTTCTCGGGTCATCATTTCCCGTGTTTTCATTTCTCGGGTCTTCATTTCTTCTGTCTTCATTCCTCAGATCTTGATTTCTCGAATTTTTATACTCTTGAGAAAATAATTGCCGTCTTGCTGCAGGTCTATCCGTTCTGCTATTCGTAAGATCATCTGCAAGGTCATCTAAAAGCAAATGACTTCTTATTTTAATGGTTTTATCTTAACCATAATGTAAAACAAAAAGAACAAGAAAGAAAACTTGAGACAAAAAAAGAAGAATGAATATATATAAAAGAAATTAAAAAAATGAAGACTCAGGAAGTGTGAAAAAAAGAATCAATAAAGGAGGAAGAATGAAGACACAAGAAAACAGAATAAAAACTTTAGAAATAAGTCAGACCTAAGAAAAATTAAAGAACACGATAGAATTATGAAGACTTAACGAAAACTGTAGAATGAAGAGAGGAGAAAGAAAATGCAAATATGAATTTTTTATTTTTTAATGAAATTAAAACTATTTAACATTTTATGAAAATAAGTCGTTTACCCGCGTTGGTGAAGTTCACAACGTTCATAATCAACGATTTCGTAAGAATAATATTTTTTTAAGCAAATTTTTATTAATTTTTGCATAGAAAATATTTTGGTTAGTTTTTTGAATAATGATTTACAAAAGAAATATTTATGAACAAAAAATTTTATTCTTTTTCGTAGGAAAATAATTTTTTTTTCAATCGTTGATCATAAACGTAGCGAACTTCACCGACGTGTTTACCCCAAGTACAATGTACCTATGTCTAAGTATCAGAGATACGTAGTTTCTGCATAGAACCTGAAAGATACGTAGTTTCCAAAACAATCCTCTAACATAAGTACATTGTACTTGGGGTGAACGAAGTATGTGATACTCTTTGAATAATAATAATAGTAATAATCTTACCAAGTCGGATTTGGCTATTTTCAGTACTTAATATTTGAGTATCTCTTGACTCATCGAGTTGAACTGCATTAGTAGTACCTATAATATTATGTTAGAATTAGTATTCATATTAAACAATATTTTTTATAATAAAGAATATAATTTTTTCACTGATTTAAGGTACAAGATTTACGAAACAGTTCTTTAGTTAAAAGAAGGTGTAAATTAAACAAAATTAATTTTTTAATATTTTTCAAACAAAGGAAAAATAAAGAAAATGCTGGTCAGTTTTTACCAATAGTCTAATGTGTCCATTTCTTGACTATATACCATTGCAGGCAATTTTGAAAAAATAATTATTCTTACCAGATTCATCATGTTCATTATCACTAAAATCTCCTCTCTTGGAATGACCTGTAATGTTGTCTCATTTATTGCATTTATACAGTAAAGCATATTATTTAAAACACATTTTTTTTAAAAAGTACATGATTTTGAAAATATTTATTATTTTTCTGTACTGTAAAATTGATTTCCTTATATGAAATCAGCAGATATGCAAATTAGGTAAAGAGAGACATTCATATTGACATTGCCTTTAGAGAAAGAAAGAAAGGTAGCCGTTACCAGAGAAAGCGTTATCGGCGCCGTTATCCAGACGTTATCGAGACCGTTACCTTTGGAGTTTCTATTACTATATATATTATATATATATATACATATAATAGACTTTTCTTTATATTTCCCTTGCGATGAAGGAAGAAAGAAAATATTACCTGGGTTCTCCGAGGTAATCCCCATTACAAAGGCTATTGTTTAAGGGTTCGTAATCCTTCTTAGGGTCGAATACAGGCCTATATATATATATATATATATATATATATATATGAGTGCGAAGAGGACACTCACGTTTAGGGCCTACCACCTAAATATAAGAACGAAAATTTAATTTAAAAATCATATCGTCGATTATTTTCCTTGGAGCACGTTCTACGTGTCTTCAACGAAATTGAAGTATAACAATTTTTTTGGGAATTCACTCACTATAGGTGAGTGAATAAAAAAGTTAAATAAGTGAATTATCAGTGAATACTTCGTGAATTAGTAAATAGTGATTTAGTGAATAGTAAGTATTAGTGAATATAATTAAATAAGTGAATATTAAATAATAATAGAAATACATTAAAATACTTTTTTCTAATTTTTTTCAATCATTTAAATAATTATGTATTTGAGTTGTGTTTAGTTTTCGAAGTTAATTAATAAAGTTAAAAAATTTTTTTTTTATGTTTATTAATAAATTAAAAAATTTGTTATAATTTGGAAATCGTATGTAATTGGAATCCAAAGGCAAAATTAGAAGTTGGTTATATTGGATAAAAGGCAAAATTGGTTAAATTGGTTATATTGGATAAAAGGCAAAATTGGTTACATTGGTTTTATTGGATAAAAGGCAAAATTGGTTGTATTGGTTTTATTGGATAAAAGACAAAATTGGTTATATTGGATAAAAGGCAAAATTGGTTATATTGGATAAATATTGGTTATATTGGATAAAAGGCAAAATTGGTTATATTGGATAAAAAGCTGGAAATTGGTTAAATTGGTTTTATTGGATAAAAGGCAAAATTGGTTATATTGGTTTTATTGGATAAAAGACAAAATTGGTTATATTGGATAAAAGGCAAAATTGGTTCCGTACACAAATACAAGAATAATACTAGTGATATTGTATAACAGAAAATAGTAGAATTTTTCAACTTTTGCATTATTTTGGAAAATGGAATTTTCAACAATAGGTTAAAAATAAAAAAAATAAAAATTGAAGTATTATATTTGTTTTACATTGTAAGCATTAGGCAAAGAAACCAATATTTTGAAAATTTGTTCCAAAATTGGTTCCTCTGCTTATTGCTTATAATATAAAACAAATATAATACTTCAATTTTTCTTTTTTTTATTTTTAACCTATTGTCGAAAATTCAATTTTCAAAATAATGCAAAAGTTGAAAAATTCTACTATTTTCTGTTATACAATATCACTAGTATTATTCTTGTATTTGTGTACGGAACCCGCCAATTCACTTGTCCGGTTTTTTTTATTTAACCCCTTCACAGTCGAGTGAAAATAAAGTTTTTGTGCCATAAGTGTTTAAAAAAAATTTTTTTTTTAAAATCATGATATTGTCATATTTTATGTTTTTGAGGTCACTGATTCAAAATCCGTGGTCGAAAAGTCAAAATTCAAAATGGCGGCTTCAAAATATCGAGCAAAAAAATTGAAAAGTTAACGAATTCGTTAATTTAAAAATTTTTTTTGTCGCCTTTTTAAAGTTGCAATTTTAAATTTTGAATTTTTGACCACGGATTTGAAATCAGCGACCTCGAAAACCCCCGAGTAGGCATTTTAAGGCATTTTAAAAAAAATTCGTAAACTTAAAAATTTTTTTGGGCGCCATTTTGAAGCCGCCATTTTGAATTTTGAATTTTCGACAACGGATTTGGATTCAGCGACCCCGAAAACCCCCGAGTAAGGATTTTTAGCCAGATTCATTAACATTTAAATGTCTTTTTTTTCGATGGCCCTATAGAGCCCATGGACATACAGGGCACGACATTTTTATGGCTCTATAGAGCCCACTGACAGTGAAGGGGTTAAGAAATTATAGGGAGAAAACAGTCATTTAAAATCAACAAATATTTTAAATATTAAATTTTATTTATTTATTTTTATTTTAAATAAATACATTTCCTAATAAATAAATCCACAATCCAACGTTAAAAAAAATTATTTTTGCTGTTTTTACTTATATAATTTTGATATTTCTTTTTTTAATTTTTGTAAATAAATTTTTACAAAAAAATTTTATTTAAAAAAAATTTTGCATAATGTTGCATTATCAAGAGTAAAATCTTTTGATTCCGTAAAAATATTTTTAGGAGAAAATAGAAGTAATATATATATAAAAAATTATGTTTATAGAGAAATTTTGGACTTTTCTTAATTTAGTTTATTTTGTTATGTTGAATTCCTTTGGGATTTCAAATGTGAAACATTACATTGAAGGGAAAGATCAGTGTAAATTTTAAAAAATACAAATATTTCTCTCTGCTAACAACACCAAAAGATATAACTTGATTATACTGAAAGAGACTAGACTCTTAATAATAATAATTATATAATAAATAATAATAATTTTTTAAGAATAACATTTTTTAAGAATAATTGAATTTCTTTAAAAAATTTTATTACTTTTGAAAAAAAAGAATTCTTGTGACGAATATTGATATTCTTGAAAATAGTTGAATTACTCTGAATGAGTTTATTATATTTTATAAAAATAATCAAATACCTGAAAAAATGTTTAAAATTTAAAATTATGTTGTGGTATTGGTATAAAATTTAATTTGTAGCATAGAAGTTTATAGTTAAAAAAATTTGAATGGGCGCGCGTAGCGCGCAGAGTTTGTTCTAGTGTAACTAATAATTGCTTCAGAAAAGGTTAATCTTATTGAATTTATAGAAAAATAATATTTATCTTTTACTCGAAAAATATTTTACAGATCTATACATGTATATACTTTATATTTTATAGTTCCCACATTTTCAAAAACATTAGTCTAATAAAGAAATTAATTGATTTTTATATTTTTTATTTTATTTTTATTAATGTATATTCATATTTATAATTTAAGTTTTATTTTTAATTTTGCTTTTAGGTTCATAATTTTTTTTTCTTTTATTTTATCTTACCGGAATCTGAAAAGTGTTCTGAAGTAGCATCATTTTCCACATCTTCACCTTCTGAGTCTGATGAATATATTTTATTTCGCGTTCTTAATAATTCTGAACGTCTTCTCATAATTTTTTTAGTTTCTTCAAGTCTGGCCTTAGCTGAAGGAAGTTTCAATTTTTTTTGGTTTTTCTGTTTAGCCTTAAAATAAGATTCACAAAACAATATACATTACAGTGACCATATTACCCATTAATACTTTAAAATTTACAATTTTTCTCAAAATTAAAAAAAAATAATTGCTATGTAAACTGAAGAAACGTTTTCGATTTAGTTTTGTTATAAAATTTAACTTCTTTTGAATATAAGTAAATCCCAACAAAAACTGCTACAAAGATTTTTTCATTGACCTTAAAATCGACCTTCATTGAGTTATTGAACTGTCAAAACAAATTTCAGTTTGCTTTTGTTTAATTTCTTTGAAAAAAGTAGGGGAGCGTGGGGTAATGGGAGCTTGGGGGTAATGGGAGCTTTTAAATTTCACGCACTTAAAAGCCTTCAAATTCGCTGCAATGGCTAGAAAATCTTCTACAATCTTTGTTTATATCATTCCAAAACAAACGATTACATTCTTGACAAATTTTTAGTAAAGACAAGGGAAAATGTATTTTTTGAGTTTTCGTTGTAAAATGCAAAATATTTCTAAACATCACCATAAGTAGTTAAAATCGTATTATTTAGTTCTGTTTTTTCATTATATTATAGGTGAATATGTGTAGATATGTATACTTGTATAAAAATCGAAATAATAATAAAATTTGTTTATGTTTTTATTTTTTTATTCAAATTTTAGCCTGTAAAAATTTTGTGGGGTAATGGGAGAATTAGTGTCAGACTAAAGAATTTTCGTTACTATGTTGCGAATTTCGTTATTTCTTTGAAAATTGTAAAAGATATCACCTTATGAAAAAACTTTTAATTAAAAAATAATTTTTGGTGGGAAAAATGAAAAATTTAATTTTTTTTCAAAAATTTTTTATTCAATTATAATTTAGGAAAAAAATTATTCTAAGTCTAAAGTTTTGGCTTCATTGTAAGTATTAACACTTTTTCCTATTAGAAAACAAAAAATATTCCTAAAATATAGAAATTTTTTAAATTTTAAGTGAAAGCTCCCATTACCCCACAAATTAAGTGATCGCAAAAAATGTATTTTTTTTTTGAAAAATTTTTTTTTCCAATTTACTTTCTCTTTTTCAGTTTCTAATTAAACATAATTAAAGATAAATAACGAAATGAGTAGGAAATAACAAAAACAATGTATTATTATAAAGATAAGTTAGTTCTTTAAATAATTTTCCTTAAGGGGCTCCAATTCCCCCACGCTCCCCTAAATCGACTTAAAAAAGGTATATAACATTAAAGATTATTTTTAGAATGTTGAATATTTCTTTTTATAGTTAATTAAATTTTTTTTATACTTTAGAAAAAAATTGAGTCTGAAAATATTCAAATAAATTAGAAATATTAAAATTACATATTACTACTGAAATTTTTGAACAGAAATGTAGTGTTCCTAAGGAAATTAAATATTTTTTACTTTTTTAAAATAAAGTTTCAATATTTAAATATATAATTTAAATTAAATTCTAATTTATTAAAGTTTGTTAATTCGTAGCATTTATTATTATTATTATTATTATTATTATTATTATTATTATTATTATTATTTTTTTTTTTTTTGCTTAGGGACTTTTGGGAAATCTGCCTACAGATACCTTGGATTCCGCACTCCAAGGTTATGTGGGGTTGGTATGATAAAAAAACAAAAAGAAATATAAAAAAAAGAAAAATAAATAAATGTTATAATAAATTTAACAAACTGGCGACCTACTACCAGCCCGACCCACTAAAACCCGTAACCCTTCTTTTGGAGCCCTTTACCCTCCCTCGGAACTGTCGTAAGACTTTAGCCTTCGAGGGTGGCGCTCCGACTTTGTCGCTAATGCGACCTTCTGCTTTTCTCTGCGGTTATCCTGCGTTAATAGTTAAAAATTTAAAACTATTTCAATATAAAAGCGGAATTAACAGCACAACAATAATAAAAAAAATGTTTAATCAAGTGTAAATAGTCAAACGATAAAATTGCAAACGGATATACAAAAAAAAAAAGAAAAAAAATAATAAACGCGTATATAATATTAAAAACATAAAACGGAATAAATTAAAATTGTATAAGGACAAATAAATCACAAAATAAATTAATAAAAAACAAACGAATAAATTAAAAGCTGTTTAAATTACGCTTTTTGGCGGCCGTCGAGATCCTTCCTCGACATAACCGAGATTATGAAGTTCTCGACTTGCCGCCAATTCTCCTCTGACTGGGTCATCAGCGATACCATGTTCTCCGGTGTAACTTGACTGTTTACACCTTCGAACATGGCCCGCCTCTCCAAGTCCCATTTCTTGCATGAGAAGAGGGTGTGCTCCGCGTTGTCCTCAGGGAACTGGCAATATGCACACACCTCGTTCTCGCGTAATTTAAAGCGACACAGGTACGAGTTAAAACACCCGTGACCTGTGAACGCCTGAGTCAAGTAATAGGAAACCTGACCGTGTTTCCTATTTATCCAGGTGGCGAGTGCCGGGATAAGGCGATAAGTCCATCGACCTTTTTCCTCACCATCCCATCTTTCTTGCCATCTTTCTATGAGCCTGTGCTTCGCTTCTTTGCGGATCAGGCCCTTGCTTGGTCTTAATTCCTCATTCAAGGAACTGCTTTCTTTAGAAAAGAGAAACATTTCTTCCCTTTCCCTCGCCAAAAGATCTGCTGGCGGGACACTTGCAAGGACCTGCACAGCACTCGTAGATACCGTCTTATATGCAGAGATGATACGCGTTGTTATCGATCTCTGCGCAGACAGTATCTTTTCACAGATGGTCACACATCTTTTACTCCTCAGGGATGGGGCCCACGCTGGTGCTGCATAGAGCATTTTAGCGTGGGCGACACTCGCCACCAGTCTTCTTTTTTGTTCACGGGGTCCGCCAACATTTGGCATTATCCGTGAAAGATTAGCCGCACACTCGATCGCCTTATTTGACGCCGTAGCCATGTGGTGGTGGAAGTTTAATTTTCCATCTAACTCCACACCAAGATATTTAATTTGCTTACTCCACTTGACCTCCACTTGACCAGCAGTGCCTCGGTCTTTTCCAGGGCCATTTCAAGACCTCTGGTATCCAGCCAGCTTTTAGCTAGTCGCAGACATTCGTTCACCAATGTCCCAAGAGCCTCCTCACTTTCGGCAGTGCACACGAATAACGCGTCGTCCGCAAAGCCGATGATCACCGCACCTTCGGGCAGATCCATTCGCAGAAAATCATCGTAAGATACATTCCATACAAATGGACCCACCCTCGAGCCTTGAGGAGCCCCACGCTGCATCTCTTCCTTGAGAGTGCAGGTGTCTCCCTCATATATAACCCACCTGTCGCTAAGATAATTATCCATTATCCGCAACAAGTAGGGCGGCATGTTTTTCTTTTCCATCGACTCGATGAGATCTTTCCATCTTGCGGAATTAAACGCGTTGCGTATGTCAATTGCTACCAACGCGCAGAAGCTCTTCTTTTTTCCCAGGTCCCAATTTGTTTTTTCCTGCTTTGGCTATGTCCACAACTGCCTGGATGGCATCAACCGTGGACTTGCCTTTACGGAAACCAAATTGGTGATCGGATAGACGATTCTCTTCGGTCAAGTGGCTTTGCATTCTCTGCAGAACCATATCCTCTAGAAGTTTACCCATCGTATCTAGCAGGCATATAGGCCTGTACGATGAAACCTTATCTAGAGGTTTTTCACCTTTCCTTAGGAGGACTAACCTCTGTCGCTTCCAGTCGCGGAAGAACTCTCCTCTCTCAAGGCAAAGATTGAAGCATCGAAGCAGAATCTGGGGTGAAGTGTCGATTACCAACTTTAGGATCTCGTTACTTATCCCATCGATTCCAGGCGCCTTGCCTGTTTTCAATCTTTTGCCTGCTTTTTGCAGTTCACTAAGTGTGAAGAGTTCTTCCTCTTCGACTTTGCAAAAACTCCAGTCCCTTCTAAGGTATAGCTCCGCAGGAGGAAACAAAGAACTTATTATCTTTCTGACCCAATCGGGATTGTCCAGACCGGGGGTCTTTTGCCTCGTCACTAATTTCTTAGTTACGATTTTAAAAGCCAGACCCCATGGGTCCTTATCGACTTCCTCGATTAGGTCCTTCCAGCTATGGCGTCGCGACTTCCGGATCTCTTTCTTGAGGTTCTTTTTCGCCTCCTTGAAAGCCTCTTTCAGCAAGGGATCTCCCTTAGATCGGGTATATGTCCTTCTTGCTTTGAGGCATTCCTTTCTCAAGGAGGCTAGCTCCTCTGACCACCAGTGCAAGGATTTTCTTACGGGAGTGGCGCCTTTGCGTGGCATTGACGCATTGCAAGCGGTGACTATCATGTTCCTCACCGCTCGCACCTCCGCATCCAGACTGCTCGGCCTCTTCACCCAGCCCAAGTCCTCAATTAAAAGGGCTTCTCTTAGGGACCGGCCGAACTTTTCATTGTCATGTCTCTTCATATTCCACGAGGAGGTTTTGCGACTAGGAGCATCCTGTCTTTTTCCTCCTCGTGTGTCTCCCATCGAGACTGAGAACTCAATATACTGGTGGTCACTTGCGTTATATTCCTCAGAGACCCGCCAGTCGGTTATGCGGCTAAATAGTTTAGACGATGCGATTGTTAGATCTATAATTGATCCGATCGCACCTCGTCTAAAAGTCCATGTATTGCCTCGGTTTACTGCCAATAAGTCGTTTCTGGAGATCATTTCTCCAATACGAATTCCTCTCTTGTCGAATCTCGTCTCACCCCACTCTGGCGACTTTGCGTTAAAATCACCAGTGATGATGACATCCAGCCTGGATTCTGTGAGGCTCGCTTCTAGGTCTTCGATATTGGCTTCGAAGTTTGTCAGTGGGTCGTTGGGTGAGAAGTAGCAGCTATACATACGTATATAAGCCACCTCTATCCACACGAACCCACTGCTCGTCTCCAGAAACTTGTCAACCCGCAATTCTGGGTTGCACAGCTTTATGGCGGCTCTCTTTGCCTTATCCTGATACCAAGGGGCGAGGTCGCTTCCTTGATACTGCTCACTGCAGAACAGGATATCGACCTCATTTTCCCTTGCTGTTTGCATTAGGAGCAACTGTGCATCCTTACTTGTATGCAGGTTGACCTGCAAAAATTTTAAGGATTTGCCCTTTTAATCTTTTGCAGTTCTTCTCTGTAAACCGGGCAGGCTCTCTTTCCGGAATCGTGATCCGTCTCTGGCTTCCCCAGGTCTAAGCACGTAAGGCACTTCGGCTTAACTTTACAGCTCTTCGCGAGGTGTCCCTCTCCGCCGCATCTCCGACAGTTTTTACTTCTGTCGGGGCCTTTGCAGGTTCGGGTAGAGTGTCCATAGGCTAGGCACTTTTGGCACCTAGCTACTTCAACATGCTCGCGAATTTGAGCATTTATCCAGCCGATTTTGATTCGGCCAAGTTTAAGCAGAATGTCACTTTCTGCTTCTGCCAAGCGGATTAGAGCAACCTTAGTTCCTTTGTAGCGCGGCAGTAATTTGCACTCTATAGGCAGGTCGGACTTGCCCAGCTTTTCTTCCAATGCTGAAGTCACCTCACTCTCTGTAGTGGCTTCATCCAGGTCTCTGATTTCTAGAGACCTCTTATTTACAAGAGGTATGACCTCGGCCCTGCCATGCAGGGCCAAGGACAGACTTTTCGCAAATTCTAAGGTCTCTCCACCCTTTTTCACTATCAGGAGAACTTCCTGTTTAAAAGTTCTCCTGATTTTCTGTACCACGGTGCCTGTATCTTCAGGTTTAACCTTTTCTTTTATCAGCGGCAAGATACCCTCGTAAAACTTTGGGTCTCTTGCCGTGATCTTCACAGCTTCCGTGGACCTGAGTTTCGAAGGGGGCTTCGTGAGCTCTTTTTTCTCGCCTTGGGTCTTTCTTCCTGGAGCCCGTTTGTTTCTTTTTCCAACAACCTTAAAGTCATCCTCAATGACCGCTCCGTCTTTCAAGACGGTATCGGCATACGTCTTACTAGGACTACTTGAGGACGCCCCTTTTGCTTCAACTAGCGACTCAGGATTAAGCTGTGGAGCATCCTTTCGCTTAATCCTCTTTTCACTTTGAGTCGCTCGTTGTGGACTCACATCCGGGCTTACTCCTTCCCTAGGGCGCTTATTAACCTTTTTCGTCTTAGTTGCGCCTGCAGCCGCGCTATCCCGGGTTGCAATAACACTCTTTGTCTGCCGTGGAGTTTCCACAGTTGGAAATTGCGGCTCTTGGTCTTTGAAAGGCTCGGGGATAAAACGTAAATTCTTACAGATTATATCGAACGCATTTTCCAAAACCGTCACGCCATCCTGGATGTCACGACCGACGTTTTTTTGTCGCTTGAATCCTTGGCGCAAGCTTTTAAAAATTCCCGGAATAGCCAGGAACTGATTTGCGACATTTGATTCGTAGCATGTCACCTGGCTATCTATTTGGCTCCCTCCAAAATCTTTGGAGCCATCTGCACCGACTATCGAGGCTTGCACCCGATCAGAATCGGTGGTGGGATTACCCTCTTTCGAGGTACCCACTTGGAGTAATTTATGTGATTCTTTATCCATTTCATTCATTTTTTTGGTTTTAAAATCAGGGAACCACCCTGTTGGTTGTCGTTTAGTGAAAAGCCCCGCCACCACGGCAAGGTCTACCGAACATATCCAAGATGCCAGTCGTGTCTGGCAGCGAACCCACTTCTCCCAACTCATCAAAGAAATCAATCATGTCTGGCAGCGGACCCACTTCTCCCAGCCCATCAAAGAAATCAATGATGTTCGGCAGTGGGTCCACTTCTCCCAGTACATCAAAGAAATCAATGACATTTGGCAGTGGATCCGCTTCTCCCAGCACGTCAAAGACATCGATGATGTTCGGTAGTGGACAACCATCGGCGGGGATTATTATTATCATTATTATCATCATTATTATTATTATTATTATTATTATTATTATTATTATTATTATTATTATTATTATTATTATTATTATTATTTTTTTTTTTGCTTAGGGACTTTTGGGAAATCTGCCTACAGACACCTTGGATTCCGCACTCCAAGGTTATGTGGGGTTGGTATGATAAAAAAACAAAAAGAAATATAAAAAAAGAAAAATAAATAAATGTTATAATAAATTTAACAAACTGGCGACCTACTACCAGCCCGACCCACTAAAACCCGTAACCCTTCTTTCGGAGCCCTTTACCCTCCCTCGGAACTGTCGTAAGACTTTAGCCTTCGAGGGTGGCGCTCCGACTCTGTCGCCAATGCGACCCTCTGCCCTTCTCTGCGGTTATCCTGCGTTAATAGTTAAAATCAAGTTTAATCAAGTGTAAACAGTCAAAAGATAAAATTGCAAACGGATATATAAAAAAAAAGAAAAAAAAATAATAAACGCGTATATAATATTAAAAACATAAAACGGAATAAATTAAAATTGTATAAGGACAAATAAATCACAAAATAAATTAATAAAAAACAAACGAATAAATTAAAAGCTTTTTAAATTACGCTTTTTGGCGGCCGTCGAGATCCTTCCTCGACATAACCGAGATTATGAAGTTCTCGACTTGCCGCCAATTCTCCTCTGACTGGGTCATCAGCGATACCATGTTCTCCGGTGTAACTTGACTGTTTACACCTTCGAACATGGCCCGCCTCTCCCAGTCCCATTTCTTGCATGAGAAGAGGGTGTGCTCCGCGTTGTCCTCAAGGAACTGGCAATATGCACACACCTCCTTCTCGCGTAATTTAAAGCGACACAGGTACGAGTTAAAACACCCGTGACCTGTGAACGCCTGAGTCAAGTAATAGGAAACCTGACCGTGTTTCCTATTTATCCAGGTGGCGAGTGCCGGGATAAGGCGATAAGTCCATCGACCTTTTTCCTCACCATCCCATCTTTCTTGCCATCTTTCTATGAGCCTGTGCCTCGCTTCTTTGCGGATCAGGCCCTTGCTTGGTCTTAATTCCTCATTCACGGAACTGCTTTCTTTAGAAAAGAGAAACATTTCTTCCCTTTCCCTCGCCAAAAGATCTGCTGGCGGGACACTTGCAAGGACCTGCACAGCACTCGTAGATACCGTCTTATATGCAGAGATGATACGCGTTGTTATCGATCTCTGCACAGACAGTATCTTTTCACAGATGGTCACACATCTTTTACTCCTCAGGGATGGGGCCCACGCTGGTGCTGCATAGAGCATTTTAGCGTGGGCGACACTCGCCACCAGTCTTCTTTTTTGTTCACGGGGTCCGCCAACATTTGGCATTAGCCGTGAAAGATTAGCCGCACACTCGATCGCCTTATTTGACGCCGTAGCCATGTGGTGGTGGAAGTTTAATTTTCCATCTAACTCCACACCAAGATATTTAATTTGCTTACTCCACTTGACCTCGAATCCGTCTATCACGATTCGTGGGAGCTCATAACCACGTCTGTCTGTGACCAGCAGTGCCTCGGTCTTTTCCAGGGCCATTTCAAGACCTCTGGTATCCAGCCAGCTTTTAGCTAGTCGCAGACATTCGTTCACCAATGTCCCAAGAGCCTCCTCACTTTCGGCAGTGCACACGAATAACGCGTCGTCCGCAAAGCCGATGATCACCGCACCTTCGGGCAGATCCATTCGCAGAAAATCATCGTAAGATACATTCCATACAAATGGACCCACCCTCGAGCCTTGAGGAGCCCCACGCTGCATCTCTTCCTTGAGAGTGCAGGTGTCTCCCTCATATATAACCCACCTGTCGCTAAGATAATTATCCATTATCCGCAACAAGTAGGGCGGCATGTTTTTCTTTTCCATCGACTCGATGAGATCTTTCCATCTTGCGGAATTAAACGCGTTGCGTATGTCAATTGCTACCAACGCGCAGAAGCTCTTCTTTTTCCCAGGTCCCAATTTGTTTTTTCCTGCTTTGGCTATGTCCACAACTGCCTGGATGGCATCAACCGTGGACTTGCCTTTACGGAAACCAAATTGGTGATCGGATAGACGATTCTCTTCGGTCAAGTGGCTTTGCATTCTCTGCAGAACCATATCCTCTAGAAGTTTACCCATCGTATCTAGCAGGCATATAGGCCTGTACGATGAAACCTTATCTAGAGGTTTTTCACCTTTCCTTAGGAGGACTAACCTCTGTCGCTTCCAGTCGCGGAAGAACTCTCCTCTCTCAAGGCAAAGATTGAAGCATCGAAGCAGAATCTGGGGTGAAGTGTCGATTACCAACTTTAGGATCTCGTTACTTATCCCATCGATTCCAGGCGCCTTGCCTGTTTTCAATCTTTTGCCTGCTTTTTGCAGTTCACTAAGTGTGAAGAGTTCTTCCTCTTCGACTTTGCAAAAACTCCAGTCCCTTCTAAGGTATGGCTCCGCAGGAGGAAACAAAGAACTTATTATCTTTCTGACCCAATCGGGATTGTCCAGACCGGGGGTCTTTTGCCTCGTCACTAATTTCTTACTTACGATTTTAAAAGCCAGACCCCATGGGTCCTTATCGACTTCCTCGATTAGGTCCTTCCAGCTATGGCGTCGCGACTTCCGGATCTCTTTCTTGAGGTTCTTTTTCGCCTCCTTGAAAGCCTCTTTCAGCAAGGGATCTCCCTTAGATCGGGTATATGTCCTTCTTGCTTTGAGGCATTCCTTTCTCAAGGAGGCCAGCTTCTCTGACCACCAGTGCAAGGATTTTTTCCTTGGAAAGGCGCCTTTGCGACGTGGCATCGACGCATTGCAAGCGGTGACGATTATATCTCGCACCGCTCGCACCTCTCCATTTAGACTTTTCGGCCTCCTCACCCAACCAGAATCCTCAATTAAGATAGATTCTGCTAGGGACCGGCTGAACTTCTCCTTGTCGAGTTTCTTAATGTTCCACGAGGAGGTTTTGCGACCAGGAGCTTCCTGTCTTTTTCCTCCTCGTGTGTCTCCCATTGAGACTGAGAACTCAATATACTGGTGGTCACTTGCGGTATATTCCTCAGAGACCCGCCAGTCGCTTATGCGGCTAAATATATTAGACGATGCGATCGTTAGATCTATAATCGATCCGATCGCACCTCGTCTAAACGTCCATGTTTTTCCCCGGTTTACAACTAATAAATCGTTCTTGGAGATCATTTCTCCAATCAGAATTCCTCTCTTGTCGAGCCTCGTCTCACCCCACTCTGGCGACTTTGCATTAAAATCGCCAGTGATGATGACATCCAGCTTGGATTCTGTGAGGCTCGATTCTAGGTCTTCTATATTGGCTTCGAAGGTGGTCAGCGGGTCGTTGGGTGAGAAGTAGCAGCTATACATACGTATGTTAGCCACCTCTATCCACACAAACCCGCTGCTTGTCTCCAAGAACTTGTCAACCCGCAATTCTGGGTTGCACAGCTTGATGGCGGCTCTCTTCGCCTTATCCTGATACCAAGGTGCGAGGTCGCTTCCTTGATACTGCTCACTGCAGAACAGGATATCGACCTCATTTTCCCTAGCTGTTTGCATCAGGAGCACCTGTGCATCCTTACTTGTATGCAGGTTGACTTGAAGGAGCTTTAGGGATTTGCCCTTTTAAGTTTCTCCAGTTCCTCCTTGTAAACCGGGCAGGAAATTCTTCCAGGGATATGGTTGACTTCCGTTTTTCCCAAATCTGTACACGTTATGCACTTTGGCTTGTCACTAGTGCACTTTTTGGAGAAGTGTCCCGCTTCGCCGCATCTCCGACAGTTTTTTGTTCTGTCGGGGCCCTTGCAAATTCGGGTCACGTGTCCATAGGCTAGGCACTTTTGACATCTTGTCACTTCTAAGTGCGTTCGGATGGATGCGTTTATCCAACCAATACGCACTTTACCCAGCTTAAGCAGACTCTCGCTGTCGGTTTCACTCAAGCGTACTAGTGCCACTTTTGTACCACCAAAACGTGTCAGAAGTCGGCAAGTCACATCCAATTCGGGCTTTTGCAACTTCTGCTTTAAGACGGTTAAAACGTCCTCCTCTGCAGTTGTTTCGTCAAGTTTCCGAATTTCGAGGGTCTTTTTGCTGACAAGGGCCGTAACCTCGGCCTTGTCCTGAAGAACGGAGGTAAGATTCTGAGCGAACTTTGAAGTTTCACCCCCCTTTTTTACCACAACAAGAACCTCTTTTTTAAGAGTTCTCCTAATTTTCACAATCTCTGTGCCAGTTTCCTCTGGCTTTACCGAAGTTGTTGCCAGTTTTATGAGATCATGGTAGGTCTCTGGATTCCGGGCCACAATTTTTATTGCCTCCGTTGTTCTAATTTTGGGGGGGCGCTTCTGAAGTCGCTCCCTCTCCTCCGCTTTCTTCAAGGCCTTTCTCTTACGGGCCTCCCGTTTCCTATTGGAGACGGTTTCAAAGTCTTTTTCGTTTTCAGGCTTATTTACCACAGTTGCCTCCGAATAAGAAGCAACCCTGGCCGAAGCAGCCTTACTCACCTCCGTCTCCATAACTTTGGATTGCTTGGGCTAATGAAGGGCCTAGGTATAAGACGCAGGTTACTGCGAAGCACCTCGTGCACCTTCCCCAATTCCACCATTCCATCCTGAACGTCCTTGCTAATGTTTCTTTGTTTCCTGCAAGCACGCCACATGCTGTCAAGTATTTTTGGGATCAGATCGACCTGTTCTAAAACATTTTCTTCGAATCTGCTAAGTCCCACATCCTCAGAATTTTTGATTTGGCTCCCTCCAAAATCCTTGGAGCCGTCTGCACCGACTACCGGGGCTTCAACCCGATCAGAATCGGTGGTGGGATTACCCTCTACAGAGGTACCCACTTGGAGTAATTTGTTTGATTCTTTATCCATTTCATTTTTTATTCTTTGCCCCGTATCGAGGGAACGATCGAGCCTAAACAGGGTACTACCATCTGGCCAAGATGGATTATTATTATTATTATTATTATTATTATTATTATTATTATTATTATTATTATTATTTTTTGCTTAGGGACTTTTGGGAAATCTGCCTACAGATACCTTGGATTCCGCACTCCAAGGTTATGTGGGGTTGGTGTGATAAAACAAAAGGAGATAAAAAAAATAAATATATAAAATAGTAAATTTAATAAACTGGTGACCTACTGCCAGCCCGACCCACTAAAACCCGTAACCCTTCTTCTGGAGCCTTTTACCTTCCCTCGGAACTGTCGTAAGACTTTAGCCTTCGAGGGTGGCTGCAGAACAGAATGTCGATACCCTTTTCCCTGGCCGTCTGCGTCAGAAGGGCCTGTGCCTCTCTGCACGTGTGCAGGTTGACCTGCAGAAGTTTTAAGGATTTGCCTTTTTAAGTCTCTGCAACTCCTCTCTGTAAACCGGACAAGAACCTTTTCCGGCGACATGAAGTACGTCTGTCTTAGCCAAGTCAGAGCACGTCAAACACTTAGGCTGTTTGACAGAGCAATTCTTTGCGATATGACCCTCACCGCCGCATCTCCGACAGCTTTTAGTTCTGTCGGGGCCCTTGCAATTTCGAGTCACGTGTCCGTAAACAAGACACTTTTGGCATCTTGCTACCTCTAAATGCTTTCTGACTGCAGCATTTATCCATCCTACTTTTATTTTGCCCACTTTTAGCAGAGAATCGCTCTCTGCTTCAGTCAGGCGGACCAACGCCACTTTTGTGCCACTAAAACGTGGCAAAAGTCTGCACTCTATGTCCAGGTCAGGCTCTTCCAGCTTTGTCCTCACAGCAGAAACAACGTCTTCACTTGTCGCTGTTTCGTCAAGTCCTTTTATCTCGAGAGTTCTTTTATTCACAAGAGGCATAACCTCGGCTTCAGTTTTTAAAACTGAAGCAAGAGCTCCTGGAAATCTTAAGATCTCTCCTCCTTTTTTTACCACGATCAGGGCCTCCTGATTAAAAGTTCTCCTGATCTGAAGGACCTCATTTCCAGATTCTTCTGGTTTTACGGCTGCAAACGCCTTTTTTAGGATTTCGTTGTAAGCCTTTGGGTCTTTCGCTGAAATCTTAATTGCTTCCGTTGTCCTAAGCTTCAAATGATGTTTGGGGAGCTCATTTTTCTTTCCTGCAAGCTTCTTCTTTTGAGGTCCTTTGTTTCCTCTGCTGACTACTTTAAATTCGTCAGATTCTGCCGATGCATTCCTTGAGGTGACTGAACCATAAGTCTTCCCTGAGGCCATCTTTTCACTTCCCTTTGGAAGTATAGGGTTTTGCGCTGGAGCTTCCTTGCACTTAACCCTCTTTTCCACTGGAGTTTCCTTCTGAAGACTTGCCTCCGGACTTTCGTTCTCTCTGGGGCGTTTTCTATCAGTTATATCGCTTCCCTTAACAAACTCTTGAGTTCCTTTCTTTGGCGTACCAGGATTCGAGTTTGACGTATCCATACTTAGAGTATGAGGCTCAGGATTTTTAAACGGCTCAGGGATAAAACGCAAGTTGCTGCGAATCACCTCGTGCGCCCTCCCTATAGCCACCATACCATCCTGAACATCTTTACTTATGTTCTTTTGCTTCTTGCAGGCACGCCACATGCTTTCTAGTATTTTTGGAATCATGTCGACTTGCTCAACAACATTTCTTTCAAAGCTGCTGAGCTCCCTATCCAAGCAATTTAGGTTTTGGCCCCCCCAAAATCCGTGGGGCCTGCGACGGTCTTAGAAAGACCGACGGGAGTATTGTCCCCTTGCGGGGTTCCTCCTTGGGGTAATTCATTAACACTTTGACTTATATTCATTAATTTTTGGTTTTTTTTATATCAGGGAACCACCCTGTTGGTTGTCCTTTAGTGAAAAGCCCCGCCACCACGGCAAGTTCTACCGAACATATCCAAGATGCCAGTTGTGTCTGGCAGCGGACCCACCTCTCCCAACTCATCAAAGAAATCAATCATGTCTGGCAGTGGACCCACCTCTCCCAGCCCATCAAAGAAATCAATGATGTTGGGCAGTGGATCCACTTCTCCCAGCACATCAAAGAAATCAATGACATTTGGCAGTGGATCCGCTTCTCCCAGCACGTCGAAGACATCGATGATGTTCGGTAGTGGACAACCATCGGCGGGGATTATTATTATTATTATTATTATTATTATTATTATTATTATTAACTACAATAATTTTATATATTTATTACAGAAAAAACAAGCATTATCTTTCAAAGAAACTTTTTTTGACAATCAATATTTTAATTTTTACTCACATGCTGTTTTAATTTTCTTTTCGATCTCTTTGGCCTTGGGTCTTTATGATCCGAAAGACTAAAGCTCATAGCTCTCTTGTTTGGGTACCTGATTCTCTCACTTTTTCTTTTATTATTAATTTCATCTTCACTGGCTACAATAAAATACAATAAAGAATAATATTATTGAATTTTCAAGATTATAATAGTTGAAATGAAATATTGCAAAACGAAATAAGCGACTTTATTTGAATTAGTTTAAAGAATTTTGGAGACCTTGACATCTTAACTTCAACTATTAATAATTTCAAAACTTATTCTAATGTTATTTTTGGTCAAAATTTTTCTTAAAACATTGTAATCAACGAGCAATAATTTATATTCAAATTCTTTAGTGACAATGTATACTGTTAAATACTTACTGCCTAATATAAGAATATTTGCATTCAGCAAGTAATCATTTTTATTTTTTGTACCATGCCACCATACTTTCCACCTTTTATTATTATTAAAATCAAGGTGACTTTGTGGAAAACATCCCGGAATTATAGAAATCGGAACAATCTTTTCTGTCTCATTTGTAAAAAGAACATATGCATATTTTATTTCCTCCATTTTATAGTGGAAATTCAGAGTAAAATTTTTCACTAGAACCAATTACTAGAACGCACTTACATTGAAAGACAATGTTTCACTTTTTTTGTTCATTTAACGGCTTTTTACAAAAGCAGGTAGCCAAAACAATGTTTCACTTTAACCGGCCGGCGATTTCTGGTTGAAACGTGCTTTTATCACGTGACAGAAATAATTCAAGGTTAAGTCCAACAGGTTAGTCCAGAATGGCGTCATGTTAAAGGTACTCGCACACCTCGGCTGTCTGTCTGCCTGCGCAGGCAGAAGATCGTTCACACCTCACTTTTCCCGTTAAAAAATGAGGGAAGATTTGAATTTTAATAGATATTCACACCTCACTTTTATCTTTTACTATGTAATGTATTTAGAAGTACTGCAGAAAATTTATTAAATAAAATACCACTACTGGAATAGTAAGTTAACGCGCAAGTCCACTTTCAAAAAGTGGTATTTTAAACTAACCTTATGATGATGGTTTATGTCACATCATGATAAACCTAACCTACGACTCTCGTGCAATTCTCGTGTTTTCAACCATGTGTCGTTTTAGACGTTATTTTTAAACGTTTCTGTTTATTTCTATTAATTAATTAATCATTTCCAATTTTGGATAACATTTTACGTAAGTATGTAAAAATTTATTATATATTATATATTTATAGTACCTATTAGGCGAAATTAAAAAATATTCGATATGATGTAGGAAGCAGATTTTTTTAATCATAATGTGTGTATATATATATATAAATTGTTAAGTATTAGATTTTTAGTTTACGAGTTTACAGATAAAATATTTTATCTTCAAAAATTTTTCAATAATTATTTAAAAATATAAAATTTGTAAAAGAAAAATTATTAAAACTAACACTGTCCGAAAAAAACAATATTTGAATATATATTTTACTTTCTTCCAACGTTTCGAAATCATAAAACTTCCATTTCTCCTGAAGATCAAGGCTGATAAAAAACATGATTTTTGTTAAAAAAATCAAATTTTTTTATTTACATAAAATTCTTCAAGCTTTTGTCTCTAAACAGTTTGCTTTTTAATAAATTCTAAATGATAAATTTAATAAAATATACAATAATCAAACAATACTACAACTTTTCCTTTTCTATATCAATTTCACTTACGTCTTTTTTCTTTAGTTAAAAATACAAAAAGTGATTATTTTCTCTAGTTTCAATGTACAAACTATTTCTAATAACATATATCGAAGTAACAAATTATTAGCTTTTTTATTGCATTATTTATTTTAACCCTATTTAATAATTTTTTTAGCTAATCTTCCAATTTTTAAGAAATAAAATTTCCATGATATTTAATAAAATAATTAAGACAATTTCTCTTATTTTGCCCGTTTTATATGTATAAATTTTCACCTGTATTTTCACTATATTGATAAAAGTATAATGCATATAATTTATATAAATTTATGAATATAATATTAGATGCAAATTCAAGCAACAATAAGTCGTAGCATAAATTAAAGAATTAATTAATTTAAGAGTAAATTTAAAGAAATTGAGGTTTGTGTTTAAATTGACATAGATATCACTGAAGTGTGATTTTTATTACTTTTAATACAATTGCCTTTTTTTAAATTAAAAACAACGAAAAATATTCAGTCTTTCTAAATTTCGGTTCATTTTCGTAGCTTCTTTTTTATCTTTCTATTTGAAATTTTATTAAATACATGACATAAAGAAAAAGGTCAATGAAATATTTATTTAATACTAAAAGACTGAAATGAAGATTTTAAGTTATTATAAACTTTTAAAACATCAATATTTTTATTTTAATTAAGTTAATTTTATAGAATTTATTTTTTAATAAATTTCTATTTGTACCATATCAAAGTTTTCATTAAATTTGGCTTAAGTGATAACGTTGAGATACTTACAACCTGAATCAGAAGAGGCTATACCTTCTTCAACATGGTTCAGGTACCAAAAAGCTCGTAGAGAAGAGGTACATTGTAATATATTATAAGAGTTCTCATTTTAATGTTTCAAATAATTTAAAAATTATTAAATTTAAAGAAGTAAAATTTTATAAATTTTTTTAGGAAAGAATGAAAACTGACGAACAAACTACTGCTTGTGAGAAGACTCTTGGACGACAAATGGAAGTTTGCAGTACGGTGGAAAAAAATGAAGAACTGTGTATTTTTGTACCTGAAGAAGGTAACTCTTCAACGTTGCACATGACTTGTGAAGTAACTCCTGACACTATCTGCCCAAATGAAGGCGTTGAACAAAGAAAATTAATTGAAGACAATTGTTTTTACTCTGTTGAAGGTGACGCATTTCAAAATTCTGAAATAATGGAGGTAAATTTCATTATAACTTACTCTTATAGAAAAATGTACGGGAATAAGTATTGAATTAAGTACTGCGAATAAGTACTGGACTATAAGTACTGCAAGAAGTATTGAAGTAAGTACTGGATTAAGTACTGGAAAAGTAGTATGTACTAAACTTGTCGTTACTAATAAATATTCTCAAAAGTTAAAACTTGATTTGCACTAAGTTTCTATGACTCCTATGTTTGTGCAGTAGTTAGAAGAAAAACTACTGCGCACACGTAAGAGCCATAGAAAATTAGTCCGCATCAACTGGAAATTTTAACACAACATTTAATAACAACAGTGAATTTAGTACTAGTTTTCCAGTACTTAATCCAGTACTTACACAAATACTTATTTCAGTATTTATTTCTAGTACTTAATTTAAAACTTATTTTAGTACCTTTTTTTATAAGGGTATAAATAGTCACAAATTATTATAACTCATTGAATTTATTACTTTAATTTATTATTATTGTATATAACTAAAAAACTTTTTCATTCATTATTTCTCAAGGCACTTGATGAAAATCGTGAATCCCCTATTTACACGGAAAAAAAAAGTTGAAGAATCTCTCGTCAACTAGTATATCACTTTTGGATGGGACACAAAATTTCAAAATTTTCATTCACTTTTGATTAGAAATGGCGAACGTCAACGAAAAACTGAAACAAAAGTTAATGAATTTTTGATGAACGTGTTAAGGATGAGTAGTTCGTCAAAAGTAGAGGTACAAGTTGACGAAAAAATCGTGAACTCGCGAGTGTCAGTAGTATGCGCAGTTCGTAATGCGCATCAAATATGGGTGATCAAGCATTCATCATTCAGTCGGTGTCATCGGTGTTTACATTCGGGTAAATTCTTTGATGAAAGTTATTATTTAGAATCAGTGTTTTTTATTACTTAGTGAATATTTTTGTTTGCTAATTTCCTTTGTGAAACAATTAATTCATAAAATGAATTAAAAGTTACGATCAGGGACTTTTTCTACTTTCCACGGCCCTGAGTTTTCCAGCAGACAAAGCTAATCGTTTCGTTTGTCGAAGGACAGTGTATCTAGATTTAGCCGTGGCGGTTAGTTGTTAGGAATATTATGTTATAGGGTATAGGTACTAGGTTTGAATCCCGTGAAGCGAATTACGAATTTTAATAGCGATAAAATTGTGTATTCTGTGTAGTTGGGTGCGTATAGGCGTCAAGTTATCAAATTAAGTGAAATACTATAAAAAAGTAGTGTCTGGAAATTATTTTTTCTTGTTTTTAGCATTTTTTAAAAGTTCACGAATTTTTCGTTAACTTTGGCGAAAAGTTCGGAAACAGTACTATGTATCTAGTGAAGGAGTTGATGAAATTTTGACGAACTGTGTTTGTTGATTTTCAAGAATTTTGTGTCTCATCCAAAAGTGATATACTAGTTGACGAGAGATTCTTCAACTTTTTTTTTCCGTGTATGAGGACGAAACTAATGTTACTAATAATGTGGTGCTTACATTAGTTGAAAATATTGACAATAGAGAAACGTCTTATGCTGAGGTATTTATTGACTTTTTTATTTTTCTTTGCAAAGTAGTGAATATTAAAAAACATTTTTGATTTTTGTAAATCATCAAAATTTATTTTTTATCCTTTTAAATATTTTTAGACTTTTTAGCAAACACTTAATAAAAATTTTGTTTCCATTTCATTATTTATAAAGTATTAAGTATTAGTATTATAAAAAATCAGTATTTCGCAATTGCTCAAATAACATTGTTTTTAATTTCTTTTTATACTTGTTTTTTTACTAATTAGTATACTTTTAGCACCTGATTAAGGTTTTTAAAGACCTGACTTCACTATTTTAACAAAGACAAGTTTTAATAACAAAATATTTTATGGGATATTAATTGAAATTAGAAATCAAAAATAAGAAAAAAATAAATGACATAAATTATAATTAGAGGACAAAGATATTTTATAATAATAATAATTAAATTATTATTTTCTCATCTTAACGAAGTTTGCTCCACACAGTTTGTACAATAAATGTCTGTAAATGTTACTAATAAAATGGGAATATATGAAAGTCAATTCATTTAATAAATCATTACTTTTGAGCTCAATTCTTAGGTGCACATGCTTTTGTTGCAATGTCGACCCTACATAAAACCATATCCAAAGCTATGTGACTTTTAAGAATACTTCTAGCACTATATAACATTGTATATAAAAAAATGTATATTTCAGGTTGAAAGTGAAGACGATTTTTTCATTGATAATCCAGATGATGATAATTCCGTTGAAGAATCCACGACAAGTGAGGAAGAAGAAGAAAGTACTTCAAGCAATATGACATTTTCATCTTTTGACAACATGACAGAAAGCGAAGATTTTAATAAAGTTATAAAATCTTCAGTAAACAAAACAATTGCAGAAATTGTTATCATGATAATTAAGTATTCACTTATATATTCACTATCATTATCAGGTATAACGGATTTATTTAATATGATAAATTGTATTTTTTCGGAACCATTCCTACCAAGTACTCGGTATTTGCTGGATAAACTCTTTTATCCAAAAAATTGCATAAACCTTCATGCGACTTGTACTAAATGCGGCTCGTATATCGGTAAATTTAAACGAAAAGATCGATTTGTTGTGTGTAAAATTTGTCAGACTAACATTAATGTTAAAAATTATGTATATAAAGACTTTTTTGTTACAATGGATGTTTCATCACCAATTTCAAAATTGATAGAAGCAAATAGTGAGTACTATAATCATATAATGAATGTAAGAACATATGAGAAAGGCGTCATACGTGATATTTACGATGGCAAAATGTACCGTGAATTTCTAAAGACATTAAGTGAAAAAGATAAACACTGCTATGCAACAGTTACATTCAATACTGATGGAGCACCATTGTTTAAAAGTTCGGCTTACTCTATTTGGCCGATATATTTGATGGTAAATGAATTACCTTTCAGCGTCAGGAGTAAGGAATTAATATTATTCGGCTTGTGGTTCGGGAAAGATAAACCGAATATGAATGTTTTTCTTCGTCCTTTTGTAAAAACTATGAATAAGCTATCAGATCATGGAATTAAATGTAATTTAAATAGTTCTGAAATTCGTGTTAAAATTTTTACTCTCGTCGGTTGCGTAGATTCGGTAGCTCGAGCCCCAATGCAAGGATTTGTCCAATATAACGGTGCATTTGGTTGTGGTCATTGTCTTCACCCTGGTATGTGGATTCAGAATAATTTAAGCAAACCACGATCTGGGTGCATAAAATATCCTGTTTTAGATAAAACACCAAAAGAAAGGGATATGAACAGCACAGTGATACACATGAATAAAGCTTTGGAATCTAAAAATTCTGTCTTTGGGGTAAAATCTTAATCTCATTTAATAAATTTGATTAATTTTGACATCATTAAGGGTTGTGTACCAGAACCCATGCACTGTTGCTCCGGAGTAGCTAAGCAAATAGCAATTCAATTATTTGGCACTAAGAAAAAAACAGGTTTATTTTCAAAAAAGATTCATAAAATAGATGAACTTATCAGCAATATCAAAGCACCTAATCAAATAGTCCGATTAACACGTAATCTTTCTGAAAAAGAATTTTGGAAAGCTAGGGAATGGGAGAATTGGACCTTATATTACAGTTTACCCATATTTGAAATAGTGTTAGAAAAAAAATTTACGGTTCATTGGGCTCTTTTCGTGGAAGCAATATATTTATTACTAAAAGACAATATTCAAGTTCAAGAAATAGACTGGGCCGATCAATTGTTACATAAATTTGTAAGTAATTCAGAAATATTATATTCCAAAGTATCGATGACTTTTAATATGCATCTCCTGTTACATATGGCAAAAAGTGTTTACTTTTGGGGTCCACTATGGGCACACAATGCCTTTGCTTTCGAGTCTGGAAATGGGCAATTATTGAAAGTTATCCATGCTTCAAAGGGAATTCACCATCAAATATGTCGAAGAGTTAGTTTACAATACAGCTATTTAATGTTAAAAGAACGTATATATCCATTATGTTCATCTTCTGTTAGACATTTTTTAACTTTTGCTGGGACAACAAAGGTTCAAAAATCAATTCAAATGTCTGACATTAGATACTTTGGTACTCCATCAGCTGTGAATACATTATGGTCGGAAATTTTACAAATGACGCAAGGAAGAGCTTTTTCTTATGACAAAATTGTAAAAAATGGCTGCTTGTATCTATCATCTTTAAAAAAAATGAAAGGTCGGACAATTCCTACGCTCAGATGATAAATGATGAGTATGTTAAATTAAATCATTTTTTAATTGACTTAAATTCAAAAAAAGAGTATGCTCTTGTTCAAAAAATTGTAACGAGAAACGCTTTTAACAATGAATGTAAAATGTTAGAAAAAATTGTACAAATTGACGATACGGAATCAGCTGTATTAACAAAAAATATTTCAAGAGTATGTGTACATATGACAGTAGACGATACGGAATATCTTTGTGCAGTTCCCAACTTGCATTTTTATTAAATGAAAGTAAAGTGCCTTTCTGTATAGTTAAACTACTCTAGCTGTATAAAAAAATTATTTCTTTCCATGTAGTGTCGCATTAGATATTAATAAACATTTATTTGTTTGATAGAATAACATTATTCCATTTTCTTTTAACCTTACACATTAAAATTACTTTCAAACTATAATTTTAAAAAATGTTAAAACAAGCTGAAACAAAAATCATTAAAATGAAGTATAAAATGACGTCTAAAAAGAAGTAAAAAATGACGTCTAAAATGACGTCTTTTTTTATCCCAATTCCATACGGTGTCCCATACGTCATTTTAGACGTCCTATTTTACTATAAATATTACTTCATTTCATAGGTGTTTAAATACGTCCTTTCATACGTATCTTTGACGTCTAAAATACGCCATTTTCGACGTCAGATTTTTCAAGTGGGATGATATGGCCTAGATATGGCAATTTCTACACGGGTAGCAAAAAAGAAACACGTATTACTTAATTTTTATATGAAAGTTTTCATAAAACAAAATGCATTTTAAAATTTTGAGAAAATTTCTATCACCAAGCTTAAAAAGCAGATGGTTCTATTTTATAAAATAATGTTGTTAAAACATTATAATTGAATGCAATAAAAGTAATATAAACAATAAAAAGATGTTTTATTTCATCAAAGTAAAAGTAAATAATCCTGTGCAGAAATTGACGCACTTCCCAGTAAGAAGCGAAGAATTGAAAATAATTCAGAAGTTAATTTCTTTTGAATAGGCGAATTTCCAAAATAATCCAATTCTCCAGTGCACAGTGGTCCAGGAACATTTATTTTTGGCCAAAATTCATCATTCTCAAAAAATAAAAAATTTAAGGCAGTCAAGTATGAAATTCACTGTTTTTGGGATAGCTGATTACGAATGAGAAGTCAGATTTAAAAAATTTTAAATGTCGGATCCAATATGGCGAACATAAAAGTAAAATAATTAATGGATTTTAATAAAACTACATATATTCAAGGGTTTTCAGGGTCGCTGATTACGAATATGAAATCAGATTTTAACTCTCTGCTCATGCTAATGACCGTTATCGTCAAAAATCGTCATTCTGGACGCCTGGTGGGGACTATGGGAGTTACGTTTTTGTCGATAGAGTGGGGATAAGTTAGCATCAGCAGAGGGTTAATAATTTGAAATAGCAAATCCAATATGGCGTACATAAAAATAAAATAATTAATGAATTTTACCGACAGATTAGCTCGGTCGGATAAATGCCTGGCTCGGTGGGCGGACCAAGGGTACTTGGTTCGCGCCCATTAGCCTGGGATTTTTCCGGCACGTGAGATAATCTGAGCGGGAGGTTTGACGTCGAGGTATAATGATGTGCACTGTCGATTATTGTCCAGTACACATAGTTAAAACTCGGCTGTCGATAAACCGGTTGTACTCAGGAGAGGTTTTCTACAGTTTCCCTCTTCTCTGGCGAGAAAACCCATTGACGGGTGGTCCAGGCGAATGCGAGTACTCCTAACCTCAAAAAGTCGTTCTGTAGAAACGCAAAACTAGTTGGTATATAAGAGTGTGTGTTCTGACAGTTGGCCTAGCTTCAAGTCATTTAAGAAGAAAAAAAAATTAATAAATTTTAATGAAACTTTATGTTTAAGGGTTTTTGGGGTCGCTGATTATGAATATGAAGTTAGATTTTAAAAATTTAGAATGTCGTATCCAATGTGGGATAAATTTGTTTTAAATTTATGCAATTGACCCTACTTTTGTCACTTTTCTGCTTCTCAAGTGGACGCACGCACTAATACCAGTTAAGTGTCAGTGAGTGACTCTAGACCTTTCACAGCTACCTGACTGGTATTAGAAACCAGCGTACGTCAACACGCACGACCAGGGAGCGCAGATAGAAAACTTTTAAAATTTCTCTTCTCCCATATTACACTAGCAACTTTAAATTTTTAAAAACTAACATCGAATTCGTTATCAGCACCCCGAAAACCCCTGAGTGACAAAATTAAGGTCAATTGCATAAAGTTAAAAATTTTTGTCCGACATATTGATTATTGATCCGACATTTTGAATTTTTGAAAACTAATATCGAATTCGTAATCAGCGGCTCCTAAAACCGCCAAATATCAAAATTAAGGGCAATTGCATAAAGTTATAATTTTTATCTTCGATATTGGATCCGCCATTTTGAATATTTGAAATCTAACATCGAATTCGTAATCAGCGATCTCAAAAAACTCCCGAATAACAAAATGTAGACGAATTTAATAACATTTTGGTATGTTGAAAAATAGTAACCAAAACGTTCAAATTTTCTTTCATATTTGGTCCGCTATTTTAAAATTTTGAATTCTAGTTTACGTTTCTTAAAAGTTTACAATTTTTTTGCATATATGGTTAAGAATTAAATTTTATTTCCAAACGATTTATGGGTAAAAAAATTATGAAACTTGAAAAAATGAATTTTTTTTGAGTTTTTTAAAATTAAAACCGTCATATTTAATAAACGTCCACGGGGACGTTACTTATGACGCCTTGACAGGAGACAAAGTTAGCAAAGACTATAGCAATTAGTCCTTTTGTTGAAAGCGATTTATCCTTAAGAAGTTGGTTGGCAGCTTTACCTAAATTTAATACGACCGAAACCGCTACGGTTAATATCGACGATCTTGCCCGGGTACATTATGATCTGCATGATATGGTGTAGATTTTTATTTTTTGAGCTATTCTAACGAAAATGTGTAAAACCCCTGTTTTTTGCTCATTTTTAAAGTCATAAAACGTCAAGAGAAAATCTTTTTTCTAATTTTGAATTGCTTCTTTTTTAATGCTCTTTCTATTTTTAATTTTGAAATGTTAAATTGTGTACTATGTTTATTTTTAATAGAAATACTAAAATATTTTATAAGGTTACTTTTCCTGCGAAACCATCTCTGGAAAGCTTTAAAATTGTACGTTACAATGCAATGGTAATGTTTTGATTGCACTTAATAATGAAGAACCTGCAGACCCATATGTAACGTATTAAATTTACGTTGTAAAAACCAGTAAAAATAAAGAAATAAATATTAAAAATATAACAAGGAAAAGTAGGCAAATAGATTAATATAATAATGACACAGTTGGAACTGTATACTATTTCAAAATTGAGGCTTGTAACAAAGCAGGATGTTCTGATCCTTTAAAAACCTCAGAATTTGTAATTAATAATTATGAAAAAGGTGCTAATCACCCTTGAAATAAGTATATTTTTTATAAATAAAGAAGATTCTAATAGTTAACATAATTCATATTTAAAAATTTTTTTTAAAATACTTCAAAATTTCAAGTTTTCCAGGACATTTTTAAAAAAATTCTAATAAAATTGTTATTAATTTTCACTTCATTCAAAGGAATTTCAAATTTTTTATGCAGTAGTACCTCGTACACGAATAAAAAATGAAGTTTTATTGTCTTTGCACAAAATTTAAAAGGTTTCACAAAAAGTTTAAAATTTTTAAAAAATGTGAATCCACACGGAGAAAAATGGATATTTAAGGTAAACATCTAGACGTTAAAGTTTAATATTTTTATTCTTAAACAGAGGGACAGCTATCTGGGTATTAAAAGTAAATATCTGGATGTTAAAAGCGTTAATATCTAGCATGTGATTTGAATATTTAGATATTAAAGTTTAATATTTTTGATGTTAAGAGTTAATGTATTTTTTCAATATCTACTTTTAAATATCCAGTTTTCTCCGCCTAAAAATTTGGAATAAATTATATTATCTAAGAAAAAAAAAGCAAAAATTGAAAAATGTGTAAACTTTTTAAAATTCTAGGTCTTTTCTATGATTTCTAAAGAACTTAAAAAAATTCCATACTTTTTCAATAATTTCCAGATTATATATAGGAACCCTGATTATTTAACTTTGTAGTTACGTAAATAATACATAAAGTTCCTAAAGCGAAAATAAAGTGAGCGTGAAAATAGCAAAGAGAAACACATTTCACGTAATTTTTATATGAAAGTTTTCATAAGTCAAGATGCATTTTAAAATTATGGGAAAATTTCTGTCACCAGGTTTAAAAAGCAGATGCATCACATCTATGTAATAGTTTAATTAAAACTTCATTTAAAATTGTATTCAATAAAAGTAATAAAAATACTAGAAAGCCGTTCTATTTGATCCTTAATATTTACTTCCTGATTCAAAAGTCCAATGCAGTGTTCATGAACGTAATTAAAATAAAAAGAAACAAATTAAAATCTTATTTGTATTGTGACGCTATGATATTTATCATTAGTTTGCACTGAAACTAAACTCTCTTTATATATTTTTCCTTTAAAATTAAGTCATTTAACGTTTATTTTGATTAAAGAAAGTGTTGGTTGTTGTTTTTTCTTTCACCGCTTTTACATATATCTTCCTAAAATCGAAAAAATAATTTATTAAATATCTGTGGAACGATAAAAATATTCAACTGATTTACTTTAGGCGTTCTCTCTGAGGTTATTTAGAGAAACGGGGAAAAACCGCCAGCAACTGTTACAGAGAGTTAAGGTACACTTACAAGTTCAGTGACTGCCTGTCTACCTATACAAGAGTTGCCATAGTAGCCAGAGTATACACGGAAAGAAAAGAATTGGAAGAGATATCCATAAAAATATTGTTGAGCGGAATATTTCACTGAAAGATTGAAATATTTCAGTGCAAAGTTCTAGAAATATTTCTGCAAACAGGAAAATGTCCGCTTATGTGGGAATATTGACGCGAAAGTTGAGAAAATATTTCATTGAAATATTCCTGCAATATTACACATAAAGATTCTGCAATATTGTGAAAATATTTCACAAAATGGAAAAATTTGTTAAACACCTCAAACCAATAGGAATTTTCTGAAATATTTTAAAACCCATAGGATATAGTAAGCCAAAAACTACTGCGCAGCTCTACAGGCCATAGAAACTGAGTTCGACCAGTGCGCATCATTTCAGTTGAATATTTCCAAAATATTTCAATGAAATATTTTCTCAACTTTCGCGTCAATATTCCCACATAAGCGGACATTTTCCTGTTTGCAGAAATATTTCTAGAACTTTGCACTGAAATATTTCAATCTTTCAGTGAAATATTCAGGAAATATTTAGGAAATATCATGTGCTGTGTGGGTATTATATCAAATGCGTTCCAATGTGGCTTCGGTTTGTGGCGTTTTTTGAAATACGGTTAATAATATAATAAATAATGTGCAATAGTGGACAATTATGTTATCGAGTGCTTAGATTCGTGAATATTAAGTCAGCTTAGTAAAATATTTAAAGATATTGAACAATTTTTATTATTGAAATTGAAATCTACGACGTTTGATAAACATTTTTAGCACTTGAAGTGTTTGTATATTACAGTGCGAAAAAGTTTTCGAGTTCATAATACTTTTCATTTTTCTTCTTGTAAATATTTAATAAAACATTTATTTTGAAAATAATTATCATTCGTTAATTTATTTTGAAAAATAGTATAATATTAATTTATTTATCTGTAAACATTTTTATCATTTATATACTATTCTCATTGTTCTCATTCGACGCCACCTCCGATTCATGTCGCATTGTGAATCGGATAATAAAAAGTTTGTTATCCCGATTCAAATTATTGACGTCCTATTCAACAAGTAGTGCAAATAATCAGAATTAATCTGCCTTCGCCTTTTAAGAATGCGGATTCACGAGAGCTTTCGACCGATTCAAAACAAGCGAATAGGTTTTTGTTTCCTGGGCAATTCAATGAAAGAGACATAACTTTCAGGATGGAAGCACTTTCAATATTCAATGGATGAGAGAGCCATATTACATTGTTGAATCAAATATGGATGTGACATCCATAGGCATGGTTGGGCTTACAATTCATGCTATGGATTTTCACATATGGCTGCCTCATCCATATAAACTTTTACTTTAGTTGGGAGATCCATAGTTAGTTCAAAATTTCGATATGTTGCGCGCAATTCATTATCATGGCAGCCTTTTAAAATGGTCGTCTCAATTTGTCCATCGCGTCGGTCTCCTGTCGCGTCTATATAATCGCGTTGTGAGTTTATTGCGTATAAATAATGTTATAATTGTTTATTATTTATTATTGTTATTGTCTATTAGTGTTTATGTAAATTAATTTTCATGAAATATGTGTAGAGTATATAAGGAATATTGTATGCTCAAATATTGTAGTTGCGTGTATAGTGTAGTGGATAGCGTTAGTGCTTAGTACGCGTTAAGTCTAGGGTTCGTGTCTCCCCCATCGGTTAATAATTTATTTCGTTAATATGCGGTTATTCAATAAGTGGTGTGTATTAATTTTCAAAAATGTGTACAAAATATCTCAAGTAACATTGAATTTAATTATTTAAGTGATTCAAATTTTTTTGTTTCCCGTTTCTTTTACTATGGATCACCCAACCATAGATCTTTTGTTGTTCCAACAATATACAGCCAGCCATATAATATGGATGCAGCAACCTTAACTATGGATATCCCGTATTTTTCAATATAATATTGCTGTGATATCCATGTATCTAGATGTGTCAACTATTCCTTTCTTTCCGTGTAGGAGTGAACAAACTAGAAAACTTGGATTTTCTCTCTCGCTCATTCCTATAAGTTACTATGCACTGAGAAAACATTGGACGAACAGTTGCGCTGCTAGTGGTAGAGCGGCGCTACTTTCACTCTAGTGAAAATCTGAACCATATTTGGGCGACAAATTCGCCCAAAATAAAGTAGAAATTCTTTTCCAAAATTTGGGAGAGAATTTGTTTTAAGAAAAGGAAATTATAGACTTCTTGAGTATATGTGATTTAACATTACTATATATATTGTGAAATATGTATTTTAACATTAAAACTGAAATCTAACAGTACAATAAAAGTTTTTTTTATTAAATTATGAATAGATATATTTCAAAATTGAAATATTAATTTCAATATTAAAATATTGATATCAATAATATAACAATAGGTAATCTTGTCTTAATAATAATATCAATATAATCTTAATATGGTAATTTTATAATGAAAAGGTTTTTATAAATTAATTAAAATAGTAAATTTTATTTACAATATTTTTAATAAAATAATATTTATTATTAATAATAAAAGATTGTTTTCTAAACAAATTAATATTTTTTACTAATTTCTTATAAAATGATGAAAATACTATATTTAATTCAAAATTAACAATAAAATAAAGAATAATATTTTTGCTAAGATGTAAAAATAAAAAATATATTAATAAAGGTACTACATTAAAAGTTTTATTATAGAAGCCAAAATTAGAATATTCAAATTTATTCTTTGAAAATAAAAATGCATTGATATAACGTTTAAACAGTCTTTATATTGTAATTACAATATATATGTATATACATAGTGCATTAAGGAGGAATGGTATAGAAATTTAAAACATTCAGAATCTTTTAATATTTTGGGAAATGATTTGCTTTTATATAATAAAGTTACCCACCAAATTTCAGAATTTTTCACTAAATAGTTTACAAGTTAAAAATTATTTAATTTAACATTACCTCTTATGGGGAAAGCACGAATTTGCATGTTTATCATTAAAAATTTAATACTTAAAGCATTCAGAATTTTTTGTAAAAATTGTATCTTGAAGGTCAAGATTTAAGCTTCATTAATCACGAAGGTTCTTTTTTATTCACTAATTAGTTTAAAAGTAATTAACTAGTTTCTGGAAGAAAACTAATTTTATGACAGACAAACAGAGAAAATGTGGCAACACATATAAAAACTCACATGTGACAGCTGTTTAGTGGTACATAGAACCAAGAAATGGCGCCAAAGGTACCAAAAAATGACAAATTTTTATTATTTTTAACGCTTTTAACCACACAAATGCAAATCATAACACTTGACACTGTTACCAACGATCAAAAAACAAACTATTTGCATTGCGAGGTTGTCACGATTAAACGCTCATTACAAATTGTTATTTGACAATGTTTATAATTAATAACATTAATATTACAGCATAATAAGACACATATATACGTAATAATAGCATTTTTTCAAAGTTTGTTGTGGAATACTCGATAAATCCGAAAATAATTTTTAAAGAATTTCAGTAACTTTTATTTTCTTAGGTTTTAAATTCGTACAGACAGTAACAAAAATTATTTTCTGCTTTTATAAAAAAAATTAATTTGATTAATTTATTATCTTTTCCTTATTTAATATATACTTTTTAATATTCATTGATGTCTACTTTTATGATTTCAATAAGAAAAACTGCTATATGTAGTTTAAATAACAAAATTACAAATTCCCCTAAGTGTCACAAACTTTTGGCCCGATTAGGTATACCATTCCTCCTTAAAAAAAATAAGGCGCGCAAACAAAGTGTGTCTGTCGATTATTTATTGATAATTTTACTGACAAATAAGGAAGAATTATTGGTAGATCTGAATACTTTATGATATAGAGGCTAGAAACTGAAACACGACATGTATACCAATAATAGGGTGAGCATGCGACCGACACCTTTGGGCCAAAATTTGCACCACTAAAGTCGAACCGCTTTCCCAAATTGGGAGACAAATTCGCCCAAAACGAAAGTGAGAGGTTCGCCTGCCTTTAAGGTAGTACGCTCGCGACAGTCACTCTCAAAAGTAAATTTTAATAAAATGCTATAGTATGGTGCAGTTACTGTAGCATATTTTTGCTTGGACTGTACTGAATACATAGTCAGCCCTATGTACAGACACACTCACACACAAGTATACTAGTCAGGTTAGAATATTATATTATATTATATCTTTTAACTGAAACGGTTAATATTGTTAAATCTTTTTGTTATAAATTTCTCAAACATTCATTTATAATATATTAGTTTTTTAAAACAATCTATAGAAAATTTTAGAAGTTATTAGAAGAAATGTGCCGTTTACAAGCACTTTTCATAGGTTAACCATGTTAAATAACAAACTTTGAACTTAAATATCTTGTTTTAGAAACGGTCAATTTTTTTAATATTTTGCAAATACATAGATCTTGTTATTAACTATTCTGATTTTAAATTTCATGAAATTCTATAGAAAAGTGCGATCACGAGCGTACTACCTTAACGCAACGGTTGCACATAAAAAGCCAACTTCACGCCCAACGTTTTTTCAGTGTGGTAACTCCTGTCGAAAATACCAACGTTCATCACGAGGAGCAAATGCGCTTACGCCACTCTGATTTTAAATATTATTTCAACCAAATGTTAATGTTATAATTTACTAAAATTAATAATACAAAAAACATTTAAAAAATAGATTTTTTTTCAATTTTTTTTATTTTAACTAAATCGTACATAATAATAATAATAATAATAATAATAATAATAATAATATTCTATAAAATATGCGAAATTCTAGATGATTTTTTCTACATTACAAAAATTAACTTGAAAATAAGACTTACAAGTACATTTTTTCTTTGTTTCTAAAAATATTACTAAAGTCTACATTCCTTTCTTTATTTTCATATATGATAATGACAAATATGGCAATTGAAGATAACGAAGAGAATTAAAAATTTTATTTACTCTAATAACGAAATGGTCTTTGCATCAGTAAAACATTCTTTACGCTGTGTCTTCATTTCATTTCTTTTTCTTCAATAGTCACTATTCCTGCATACATTCAGTATTCGTTTTGTGACTGTTTTTATAGTGTGCGATAACGATAGGAGGAGGAATGACTTGAGGAAATTGGCAATTTCATCAAAGTGATTTGATGAGACGCAGTGGCATTTTTTTATTTTAAATTTTTACTTATCCATGGCAGGAAGTGCGTGACTCTTGTGTAAACACCTGGATACTGGCCCTTGCCACATCCTATTCCCCAGCTCACTATTCCAACTTGGGTCCAACGTCCGTCGTTCACCATTAATGGACCTCCACTGTCGCCCTGAGGAGCAGAAGAAAGATAACAATGATGAAAAAGGAGATAATTATTTATTTCATTTTAATGACCCCTCTTTTGTCTTTGTTTCTTAACGCATGCGCATTTACTATTAAAATAAATTAAAACTTACAGAACAAGAATCTTTTTGTGCTTGGCCGGCGCATAAGAAACTGTCTACAATGCCACCTGGTGCCGCTGCTCCGTATTTCACCTTACATTCGGCGTTAGACCAGATTTTAATTGTCACTTGTTGCAAAACTGCTGGTTGTGGTCCACCTTTGTAACAGGTAAGAGTAAAAAGTTGATTACTTCTCTAAACTTTCTGATTTTTACTACTTATATATTAGGGTGGTTCTTATTTGGGCGATGTTTCCAAATCTTTGGTCTCACCCTAAAAAATTAATCAAGGTATAAAAAAAAATTTTTCCTGAAAGTTTGAAGCAAATCGAACAATATTAACACGTGCCTCTAGTCGACTGAAATTTTAAATGGAAAATATATGTAATTTTTCGTGGAAATCACAAAAAGTTTTTTCTAGCTTATACAAATTTATTTACAATTCTCTAACTTTGGGTTCTTTTAGTACATGATAAGAGGTAAAACTTCCAATTTTTCCAAATTTTTTTGAAAGTATTTACTCCATTTACAAACTTGATGAATATGAAAGACCGAAGATTTGAAAACATCACCCAAATAAGATCTCATGCTTGCGTTCGTTTCCCGTTTTATTCTGTTTACGTCTTTAATTATATAAAATAAAAAAACGAACTTTCTCGAAGTGAGCCCCAGCCAATGACGGTGGCTTCCTGATGATTGTAGAGATCGCGACCTGACGGCAGGCAAATTGGTCGTATTTGCTCGGAGAATTCAACGGGCTCATTGAGAGTCAAAAGTGCCACATCATTATAGAGAGTTCGTGAATTGAAGTTTTTATGGCGAACGACACGTTTCACTCGTCTCTCAATGTGACGAACCTCCGTACTTGTTTTTATATTATGATCGCCAAGTCGTACCGTCAATCTTGCTACATCCCAGGAATTCATGCTGTGGAAGAATAGCTTGTAAACAAGGTGTTTATATATATATATATAATTAAAGAGAATCAATTCGAAAGTTTACTGATTATTTAATTGTCAATTCAAACAGTTCAAGCAGCGCCACTGCCAGTCAAATGTTGAACTAATATAATCGTAACAGCTAGTCTATATTTCTGTTTGTTATTTACTTAAACTTTTTAATGATTTTAATAAAATTAATAATTTAATTGTATAATATACAGTTTATTTATATTTCGTCAAACAAATAAACAAAATTATTTATTAAAAAAATTAAAAAATCTAAATGGAAGACCTGTTATGAACGTAAATCGGAAAAAAGTCTGATCGTCATAACTGTTGTGTGCCTCAGTGTTCTGAGATTAAAAGTGCTGAAAATCATTTGCATACAGTGCCAACCCAGTGTGCACGTTCTGGAACTGTTCTGTAACAGTTAATGGAAATAAAGAACTGTTACAGAACGGTTCCGGAATTGTTCCGGAACGTGCACACTGGGAAAGGATTTAAAAAGAAGAAAAGAATGGGAAATTGCCTTAAAAATAGGAAAAAATTAAATGACAGAATGTTAATATGCTGCAAACATTTTAAGACTAAAGATTATATTAACACATGTCAGCATTTTAAGGTTACATAATAAGTTTTTACGAGCGGTGTTTGCTCAATTAAATATTAAATTTTAATTACCTAAAGTAAAAAAAATATTTATCAACTATTTTATAAAGTTCAAGTAAGACTTCAAGTAATTAATAACCCACACAGCACATGATATTTCCTGAATACTTCCTGAATATTTCACTGAAAGATTGAAATATTTCATTGCAAGATTCAGGAAATATTTCTGCAAACAGGAAAATGTCCGCTTATGTAGGAATATTGACGCGAAAATTGAGAAAATATTTCATTGAAATATTCCTGCAATATTACACATAAAGATTCTGCAATATTGTGAAAATATTTCAAAAAATGGAAAAATTTGTTAAACACCTCAAATCAATAGGAATTTTCTGAAATATTTTAAAACCCATAAGATATAGTAAGCCAAAAACTACTGCGCAACTCTACAGGCCATAGAAACTGAGTTCGACCAGTGCGCATCATTTCAGTTGAATATTTCCAAAATATTTCAATGAAATATTTTCTCAACTTTCGCGTCAATATTCCCACATAAGCGGACATTTTCCTGTTTGCAGAAATATTTCCTGAATCTTGCAATGAAATATTTCAATCTTTCAGTGAAATATTCAGGAAGTATTCAGGAAATATCATGTGCTGTGTGGGAATGAATCTTAGATCAAGCAGAAACATTCATAAACATAACCTATAATTTCTTGCCGCATCAGGACGCGGCCATAAAGTAATAAGAATAAGGAGACTTCACTCTAATGTCAAGACTGTCCCCATTCTCTATAATAATATTTTTTATTTTTTGCATAATTTGTAATAATTCAAAAAATTATTACAATAAATTGTTTGTGAAACCCAGTAAAAAAAGAAGTATTGAGTGGAGCGTTTAGGAATTGAGTGAAGCTCTGAGCCAATACGGATTCGAGTAAAAACCGTATTGGGACGTTTGACTCAATCTTTTTTTCATCCGCCGAATACGGTCTTATTTTAGAATTAAAATTAAAATCACATGACCAGAGTACACATTATAAATTGAAAGCACAATTGTCCTGGAATGTAAAAATGCCGATTTCGATAAGAAACAGTGAATATTTGTTAAAAATTGGTAAAAGCAAAGTTTGACAAGCGCGACTGAATTTACCATGTGAATAAATGAATTAGTAAGTTTAAATGGACGAAAAGAAATCTACTGTTACCGACAGAAAGTTCCTAAAGAATTGTAAAACAATAAAATTTCATTGTTTTGTTGAATTTACCACAATTCTCTAGGAACTTTCTGTCGGTAACAGTAGATTTCTTTTAGTCCATTTCGTCCATTTACCACTTCATTTATTCACATGGTAACCCAGTAAAAAAAGAAGTATTGAGTGAAGCGTTTAGGAATTGAGTGAAGCTCTGAGCCAATACGGATTCGAGTAAAAACCGTATTGGGACGTTTGACTCAATCTTTTTTTCATCCGCCGAATACGGTCTTATTTTTGCATTAAAATTAAAACCACATGAGCAGAGTACACATTATAAATTGAAAGCACAATTGTCCTGGAATGTAAAAATGCCGATTTAGATAAGAAACTGTGAATATTTTTTATTTTTTGTTAAAAATTGGTAAAAGCAAAGTTTGACAAGCGCAACTGAATTTACCATGTGAATAAATGAAGTGGTAAGTTTAAATGGAAGAAATGGACTAAAAGAAATCTACTTTTACCAACAGAAAGTTCCTAGAGAATTGTGGTAAATTCAACAAAACAATGAAATTTCATTGTTTTCTAGGAACTTTCTGTCGGTAACAGAAGATTTCTTTTAGTCCATTTAAACTTGCCACTTCATTTATTCACATGGTAAAATCAGTCGCGCTTGTCAAACTTTGCTTTTACCAATTTTTAACAAAAAATAAAAAATATTCACAGTTTCTTATCTAAATCGGCATTTTTACATTCCAGGACAATTGTGCTTTCAATTTATAATGTGTACTCTGCTCATGTGATTTTAATTTTAATGCTAAAATAAGACCGTATTCGGCGGATGAAAAAAAGATTGAGTCAAACGTTCCAATACGGTTTTTACTCGAATCCGTATTGGCTCAAAGCTTCACTCAATTCCTAAACGCTCCACTCAATACTTCTTTTTTTATTGGGAAATTCAGTCGCGCTTATAAAACTTTGCTTTTACCAATTTTTAACAAATATTCATTGCTTCTTATCGAAATCGGCATTTTTACATTCCAGGACAATTGTGCTTTCAAATTATAATGTGTACTCTGGTCATGTGATTTTAATTTTAATGCTAAAATAAGACCGTATTCGGCGGATGAAAAAAAGATTGAGTCAAACGTCCCAATACGGTTTTTACTCGAATCCGTATTGGCTCAGAGCTTCACTCAATTCCTAAACGCTCCACTCAATACTTCTTTTTTTACTGGGAAAGAAACGTTTTGTTTTAAAGAACATTACATCCATCATGAATCAAAATAATTTCGAAGTAAGTATGTGTTATAAATTCTTATTTCTATAACCTACATTTTTGACTGAATATTTTAATTACATATTTAAAAATTAAATTTATTAATTAATGCCTTGTAAAAAGGGGTGTTTTAAGGTAAAAGCACCAGTACGTGGACATTGCAAAAAATGGAACCAATAGATGGACAGTAACAAAAAGAATTAAAACTGCTTTTAATGTAAATGAAAAAATAATATATGCCCTTTTTGAATGTTAGCTTTTGGATCTCTGTTGGATATAATTCAATTTTTTAATTTCTACGCACAAAATTTATCAAAAAAAATTTATAATTCTCGAACTACTCAAAATAAGTGTCCAAATTTACCTTCTGCTTCGTAACCTCAAAAACCAGCAGCATCAGTACACTGTAAAAAATTTAGGGAGTTAACGGACTCGGGAGTTGGGAGTTAAATTTTTCGAGTTAAAAATCAACTCCAAAAAAAAATTAATTTCTAACTCCCTTCATTTAACACCCGCGCGAGTTATTTTTTCCATGGGGAGTTAGCATTTGGGTGTTAAATTTTAACTCTCTTTATTTAACTCCCCTGGCATTAACTCTCCAATGGGTGCGACTTTTATAGAATCCCCTGGGGAGTTAATATTTAACTCCCTTTTTTTACAGTGTAGTTGGTCAAAAACTTAACAGGCTTTAATCTAATTAAATAATGAATTAATTAACATAAAATGACTAACTAATAAATTTAATAGTTGACAATATTAACTAATATACAAATATAAACATTATAGGCAAATAAATATCATGCGTATTTTCTTATAATGTCCTTATCGTGTCCAACTACTGGATCCTCTAAAAAGGCATGTCCAACTATTACGGTAAAGAAGCAATTAGTTATTTTCTAGATTTATATTTAACTAAAGTAAAAATTTAGACTAATTTCTTTTAATTTGAATTCTTTAATCATAATACAAACGAAATATAAAAAGTTTGGCAAGTAAAACTATACTATCTTTGTAAAAATCGTTGCTAAATTTGCTTCTATCTTAAAAGTGTCCAAGTACTGGTGCTTTTACCTTACAAGAGGAAATAACTTTTTTAGATTTCAAAGAGTTGAGGATAATTTTGACATGAGAAAGAGAGTTGCAGCTTGCAGTATTTTATAATAAGAAGGTAAAAATTTATGTAGATAATAGAATTGTCATGTTCATTCGATATAAAGATATCAACAAATTATGCAAACAATCAAAAATATTGTTTGAAATGTCACAATGTGTATTATCATAAGCTAGGTTGTTGTTTATATTAGTAGCAGACGAATTTAATAGGTTAAAATCGTAAAAATCGACAGTTTCCTGTCTTTCATGCAAGCAACGCCACCTCTGTCTATTCGAATTTCCTGAATGACGTTATAGAGAATGGGGTCACTTTTTATGTATTCCTCACATAGAGTAAAGTCTCCTTATCCCCTTGGCAGTCGATGACGTGTATATGTCGTCGCCACTTAGACGAATCCGACATTAAGCTAACTGTCCAGACAGTTAGCTAACTGCAGACAGTTAGACGAATACACGTCGATATCGTCTATCTGTCTAAGCAGTAAGCTAAATGTCCGACAGTTAGCTTACTGTCCACCGACATTTGGACAGTTAGAGAAAAGTAACTCAATGAATGGATTCACGTCATCCGTACGAAAATATTCATCTACATTAAAATTATTAACAAATTTTACATTAATTATTTATTAATTTATTTATGCTTATGATTAAATAATTCTAGAAAGATTACAAATTAATTTACAATTTAATTTATTATTATAATAATTATAAAATATGTATTTTATCTCTTCATAATTAATTTGGCATAAATAAATTAATAAATAATTAATGTAAAATTTGTTAATAATTTTAATGTAGATGAATATTTTCGTACGGATGACGTGAATCCATTCATTGAGTTACTTTTCTCTAACTGTACAAATGTCGGTGGACAGTAAGCTAACTGTTGGACATTTAGCTTACTGCTTAGACAGATAGACGATATCGACGTGTATTCGTCTAACTGTCTGCAGTTAGCTAACTGTCTGGACAGTTAGCTTAATGTCGGATTCGTCTAAGTTTTCAAAAATTCATCGGATTTACTTAAAAGTTGTTACTCAGGGGTTTTCGGGGTCGCTGATTACAAATCTGATATCAGATTTTGAAAATTGAAAATCACGAATCCAATATGGCGGACGACATTTTAAAAAACTCGTCCGATTCATTTAATACTCGTTACTCGGGGGTTTTAGGGTCGCTGATTACGAATCCGATTTCAGATTTTAAAAATTCAAATTGGCTGACTGCGGGAAAAATTTTGTATTTATTATCATTTCAAAAGCTTTCGTAATCAGCGAAAACCCCCTAGTAACGAGTTTCAAATGAATCCGATGATTTTAGAAAATTTCATTTGCCATATTGGATCCGCTATTTCGAATTTTCAAAATCTGAAATCGGATTCGTAATCAGCGACCCCGAAAACCCCCGAGTAAAAAGTTTCAAGTGAATCCGATGAATTTTAGAAAATGTTGTCCGCCATATTGGATCCGCCATTTTGATTTTTCAAAATCTGATATCGGATTCATAATCAGCGACCCCGAAAACCCCTGAGTAACAAGTTTCAAGTGAATTCAGTCGATTTTAAATTTTCATGTCCGCCATATTGGATCCGCCATTTTAAATTTTCAAAATCTGATATCGGATTCGTAATCAGCGACTTCAAATACAATAGTGTGCTCGTTTGCGCAAATTTTAGTTTTCTAAAAAATTGTCGACATTTTGAGCCCACTTATGAGATTTTGGTCTTGAAGGAGAGTCCAGAATAGAGTCGAACGCGCTGATAGTAACGCGCTCGTCCATATGGAATACATAGGAGGAGCGCGTTAGTATCAGCGCGTTCATACCGACGTCGACTCTATTCTGGACTCTCCTTGACTGCGAAGGGGTTATTCTTATATATCATGGACGCGGTAAAAATTTATAGGTTATGTTGCATCGGAAAGCGTCACAGATGCAAAAAGTTTAATATATGTATATTTTTTAATTATTTATAGAAAAAATGTTCTCATACTTGACAACGCAGTGAGCGGCTGTGAGAATGTGAATATTATCAATTAGCGAACCACCGCAAAATTGTCGGCCAGCATTGAAGAGTGCAACAATCCAGGGCCATTCGCCAATTTTTGTACTATGACCACCGACAATACGATCGGAATCGGAAATTTTTTGCGGACCATTTTTCGAGCCACAATAACCAGAATCAATTGGCGATGCAATGGTTGGAATTGATGTGGGCGGCGGTTTACTTGGCGCTAGTGGCGCTTCCGATGGTAATCCAGGTAATAATGTGGGAATACCGGCTGGCCAGTAGGCTGGTTTCTTTGTGGGCCATGTGGCGCTCGTTGGTTTTTGTGACGATGGCGACGATGGCGAGAATGGTGGTTTTGAAGTGGAACTGGCGGCAGTGGCACCGGCAAAACTCGGCGGATGCGTTGGAATTGGAGGAATCGTGTGATGTGGAGGATGCGTCGGAAGTGGCGGTGGCCAAGTTGCTGTTGGCTTTGGACGCGGCTTTACGACTTCCACTTTGCTCTGTTCGTCAACGGCAGTTACTTCCTGAAGAAATAAATAAATGGCGAAAGTAAATATTTATTCTAATTTTGTAATTACTGTTCCCTTGTGAAATCGTTTTACCAAAAGACTCCCCACGTGGGGAGTCATTTGGGAGACATTTGGTAAATTGCTTTATAATTCTGTTAAAAGACAGAATTTGATGAAAAAAACGATTGAAAGTTGAAAAGTAACATTTAAAGAATGAAATTATGCAAAGATTTTTATAAAGAAAGCTTTGAATAATTAATAATTAACTGAAATGTGCATAGATTTCATTGTGATTTTATAGCAAGGTTATTTTTCATAATTACTTATGAAAACGATGTAAATAAAGGAAAAAATAATTTACATTGGTAAAAGAATGTAAAAGTATTAATTATGTATATGAATAAGACTAATTAGACAATAAAAGTTGTAATTTAATTAAATGCAAATGGTAAAGTGATATTAAAGTAATATCTACTTTACCAACAACTTATTCTATTTCAGCATTAGAAAGACACTAGAAACAATCAAAAGTCCCTAACGGCAGATATCCCCGCGCGGCGTTTGGTTTGACGCAATATTCTACAGGGTGTTCTTTTTTTAATGATGGCAGAGAAATGCTACTTTTATATTAAAGTAACTTACGGTTATTATTTCTAATTGTAAAATAATTACCGTTTAAATTTTTTAATTATAGTCACCATCAATATTTTCTAAAAATTAAATATTCTCACCTTTTTTCCAGGGCATGTTCCGAATATAGAAAAATTGCATTTAGTAAAAAGGAGGAGTTTAAATATTATTTTTATTGGCCAAAAGTCTCTATCCTTTTTCTCTTTAAAAGTTAAAATAAACATTATATTTTTTAAAAATGATAAATATTCTTAGAATTTTTCTCAATGGAGCAACGAATAAAAACATTGCGCTTTTTGTAAATAGGAGGAGGAAATATTTAATTTTAAAAAAATAAAACATAATCCCAACCCCCAAAGAAAAAATTGATGCTTTTAGACGAATAAAAATAAGAAACAAACTCCTCCTATTTTCAAAATCAATTTTTATATTTGTTGGTGAAGTTAAACAAAATGAAGAAAAGAATAATATTTTTAAAATAAAACATATAATCCCAACCCCCTAAGAAAAAATGGATGTTTTAGACCAATCAAAATAATAATCAAACTCCTCCTACATAAAGAAAGAAAATTTTCTATTTGTCGCTTCAGTTAAACAAAATATGAAGCGAATATATTAAATTTAAGCTCAACCCTTTACAAAAAATATACTTCTAGCCAATAAAAATAAGATTTAAACTCCTCCTGCTTAAAGAAAGCAAATTTTTTATTCATTGGTTCAACAATACAAACAGGGAGTGAATATTTAATTTTTAAAAAGTTACATTTAGTCTTAACCTATTAAGAAAAAAAAACTTCTGGCCAATAAAAATAAACTCCTCCTACCCAATGGGAAATTTACAACTGGCGTAGTACTGCGCCAGCACTGGCAGCACTGGCATAGCACTGGGATGATAACGCCGTCTGGCGCTGCCGAAGTACTGTCTGTCAGTGCTGCCAGACAGCGCTGTCTGGCAGCACTGGACCAGTGCTGCCTAAGAATATTGTCGCAATAAATGCCGTATTGTTATTAATTAGTCGTAAATTCATAATTATAAATAATTTAACAACAAAATGGTAAATAATATTAATAAATAGTTATTATTCATAAAATATTTCTCTTCTCAAAGAAATTGTATTAAAGATGGAGACTAACAATGGATATAGTAAATGAAGTAGAAAAAAATTGTTTATAACATTTAAAAATTAAATAATAAACAATTACAGTAAGTGTGCATTAGATTTTCATATTTTAGTACCTAACGATTGGAATCTTGAAATATCGCGAACCTATGAAAATAAACCAAATTGCTCACGAGGAGAATCGAACCTACGACCTACGGACTAACAGACTAACGCTCTAACCACTATGCTAACGACACATGTGTACAGTAAATTATTAATATCTCAGTATCATTCAGACATACAATTATTGAGTCAAAGATGAGAAAAAAATAGAAATACGTTAGAAATAATAAATTGAAATAAAATAAATTAAACTAAATTTTTAATAATTAAATTAAATTACTTTATTTATTGCATTTAACATTTTACGTAATTCTTAAATTACGTGGTAATTTTTTAATAATTTTTTATTCATAGTAAGAAGTATAATAGTATTTTAATAGGAACCAAATTATTATTGAGATTAAAGTTTAAATTTTGTTTATAATTTTAATTTGTTTAAATAATTTATTATTCACAAAATTAGACAATTGTGTTAAATTGTTATTATTAAATTTAATAAGAATAAAAAATGAACAACTGAAAAGTAAAATATTAATTTTTTTCAATAAATTTATATTTATAAACATTCATAAACTTTTTTTATAATTTTTTTCAAGTTTATGTCAAAAAAGCAATGTTGGCAAAGAGCGTTGTGAACAATTTTTCTATACTCAGCCAGCACTTGCCGCCGTGGCTTGTCCAAGCTTTGGCGAAACAAAAATTCTGTACTGCGCCAGCACTAATTGTCGAGGCTCGGCTAGACTACGCCGAACAATCGTCTGAGTACTAAGCTAGTGGTGAACATCGGCACTACACTGGCATTTCCCATTGGGTATTTTCAAAATGCAATGTTTTATTTATTGGTTGAGTTAAACAAAATGGAGAATCTAATTAATATTTAAAAAATAAAACATATAATCCCAACCCCCTAAGAAAAAATAAATGATTTAGACCAATCAAAATAATAACCAAACTCCTCCTATTTTCAAAATCAATTTGTCTATTTGTTGATTAGGTTAAACGCAAAATGAAGAAAAAATTAATATTTAAAAAATAAAACATATTTTTCCAACCCCCAAAGAAAAAATGGATGTTTTAAACCAATTAAAATAAAACTTAACCCTTTCAGTCCCAGTGGTCGATATATCGACCACCTTCTAAGCCACCGATTTTTTTAACATAACTTGAAGGAAAACTTTAAATAATTGCATATTTCATATTTTTATATTTTTACAAATAGGGTTTAGTAGTTTTTTAACAAATTAATTTATATTATTTATGTTTTTTTGTTATTAACAAACTTATACACGGCAACGCATTATTTTAGGTTAAACTTAACTGTAATAAAATTAAATCAGTAACATATATACTTTAAATTATGGTTGTTTTCAAAATTCTCAGGGTTTGCTGAATATTAATCTAAAATCAGATATGCAAATTCAAAATGGTGGATCCAATATGGCGGACAAAAATTAAACTGTGCTTGAAAATGGTCTCTCGGGGTTTTTTTTTGGGTCGCTGATTACGAATCTAAAGTCAGTTTTAAAAATTCAAAATGGCGGATCCAATATGTCGGACAAAAAAATTAAATAAATTTGCTTTAAAATTGTTTCTCGGGGGTTTTTGGGGTCGCTGATTACGAATCTAAAGTAAGGTTTTAAAAATTTAAAATAGTGGATCCATAAATCCATATGGCGGACATAAAAACTTACGAATTTGGAAACACTCTCCTCTTTTTTAATAGGGGCTTGGGACCGGCAATGGCAGAGTTTCAGCTCTTTTCTTTTAATTTTTTTTGTTTTTTTTTAAATGTTTTAAATGTTTTTTTTTAAATTTTTAAATACTTTTATTAATTTTGTTTTTTTTAAATATTTGTATATTTGTCGTAACAAACGACAAAAGACAAGTGATGAAACATAAAAGACAAATGACAAAAAAACAAAAGAAAATCAAGAGAAAAAAAGGGAAAATGTCAAATGACAAAAAAACAGTACTACTCTCCTATTTTTAATAATATTATTGTAATAGTCGTAACATTAGATTCGCCATTTAAAAATTTTGTAAGAATGATTTCAGATTTGCATTTACACACCCCGCAAACTTCCAAGAAGCAGCATTCAGTCCTATATTGTCAATTTTTAATTTTTGACTATCATATTGTATCCATTATTTTAAAGTTAGAGAAACTGACTTTAGATTCGTAGTAAGTGACCTAGAAAAACCTAAGCGGTAATTTTCAAACAAATTTGATGGATTTTTTATTTCTTCGTCCAACATATTGAATCCTCAATTTTTAATTTAAATAAACTGACTTCAGATTTAGCATCAGCGACTTCAAAAACCTCCGAATACCAACTTTTGATCAAATTTGTTTCATTTTAAAATTTTTTCCGACATATTGGATCCGCCATTTTGAATTTTAAAAACTGACTCCAGATTCGTAATCAGCGACCCCAAAAACCCCCAAGTGACAACTTTTAAGTAAATTTGATTAATTTTTTACTTTATCGTCCGCCATATTGACTCCGCCATTTTGAATTTTCAAAATTTTGAAAATATGATTCCAGATTCGTAATCAGCGACCCCGAAAACCATAGGTACTATACCTATTGTAGATATTTTTTAATTGCCCTAATTATAGGACTGAAAGGGTTAAACTCCTTCTTCTGAATGAAAGATATTTTTCCTTCGTGTGTTCAATAGAACAAAGTGGAGAAAATATTAAACTTTAAAAAAATATGAAATTTAACCACAACCCTTTCCGAAAAAATAGGAGGAGATTCAATCTATTTTTGTATAGTTCATAGTAAACTTTAATTTTAAGTAGGAGGAGTTTGAATCTTATTTTTATTGGCTAGAAGTATATTTTTTGTAAAGGGTTGAGCTTAAATTTTATATATTTGCTTCATATTTTGTTTAACTGTAGCGACAAATAGAAAATTTTCTTTCTTTATGTAGGAGGAGTTTGTTTATTATTTTGATTGGTCTAAAGCAACCATTTTTCCTTTTGGGGGTTGAGGTTATATGTTTTATTTTTTAAATATTAATTATTTTCTTCATTTTGTTTAACTTAACCAACAATTAGAAAAATTGATTTTGAAAATAGGAGGAGTTTGTTTCTTATTTTTATTCGTCTAAAAGCATCAATTTTTTCTTTGGGGGTTGGGATTATGTTTTATTTTTTAAAAATTAAATATTTCCTCCTCCTATTTACAAAAAGCGCAATGTTTTTATTCGTTGCTCCATTGAGAAAAATTCTAAGAATATTTATCATTTTTAAAAAATATAATGTTTATTTTAACTTTTAAAGAGAAAAAGGATAGAGACTTTTGGCCAATAAAAATAATATTTAAACTCCTCCTTTTTACTAAATGCAATTTTTCTATATTCGGAACATGCCCTGGAAAAAAGGTGAGAATATTTAATTTTTAGAAAATATTGATGGTGACTATAATTAAAAAATTTAAACGGTAATTATTTTACAATTAGAAATAATAACCGTAAGTTACTTTAATATAAAAGTAGCATTTCTCTGCCATCATTAAAAAAAGAACACCCTGTAGAATATTGCGTCAAACCAAAGCAGGGTTGGGCGCGTAAAATACCTCAGGTAAATTACGTGGTTTTTTACGGTAAAATACAAGGTAAATTACTTCACTAGTTTTTGACACGAGGTAAATTACTGGAACATAACCTCCAAACTGTCAAACTAATTATTTAAAATTTAAATAAACCGATGAGCAAAGGTGTCAGGCATCGTTATATATCATTATACACGGAGAGAAAAATCAAGCGTTTGTAGTAAGACATGGTCTATACTTAAAAAGCACGGCGCTGTTTATACTCGATTTGTAGAAATCTATGCTAAAAGAGTAGGGACCTATACTCTTTTAGCATAGATTTTTTATTTTACCAATTACTCAAGTAATTATTTGTCCTATTGATTATAAATAACTATAGGGGAGAGTGGGGCAAAGGCGCTAGGTTTACATTTATCGATGAATATTTTTTAAATTAAGCAATTAATTTATGCGGTCTTTGTTTTTCATTATTCTAAAACTAATCAACAAGAAATTTTAATAGTCGTTATTTAGTATATTATAATTATAAATACATTATTTAATGAAATTTAAAAACAATGCAAAAAATGCCTTTGCCCCACACGCTGGGGCAGCGACGTTTTCGCTTATATTTCTAAAAGAAAGCCAGTTGTGTAGAGAAATATTTAATTTATTTACATGTTACGTTTTTAAAAATTAAATACTTAAACTTATGTTTTAAAAAATAAAAGTTTGTTCAGTAAAATTATCATTTTATTTTTGCAAAACAATTTTTTTGTTATATTTCTTAAAATATTTGATATTTTTAGGTTTTTCTTTTTTCAATCAATTGGTTTGATTGCATTGCAACTTAATTTTTAATACCAATTGGAATAGACAGAAAATAAAGGAGATATTTTAAAAAACGTCTTTACCCCGCATAGCGCCTTCGCCCCACTCTCCCCTAATTGTAAGTAATTGAGTAATTTATTTTTTACTCGATATTTAAATTATCAACTTTTTTTTAAATAACTTTTGAATTTTTTTTTACCTAATTATCTTAATTTGCATTAATTTTTAATTAAATGAAATTTAAAGAACGGTTTTTTTCTCTCCGTGATATTATAATTTTATAAATATTATGGAGCAGTGCTTTTATCAGTCTTTTTTTTGTCGAATTCAACATTCTATTTCCATAGGAATCATTTAAAAATAAGAAAAATAATTTATGCTTATATATTTTAATTCAGACCGTTTTGATGACTCAGTTTTTTTTATATAGAGTCGATTCGTGTCAATTCATGCCTTGACTAAATTATTGCTCATTTCCATTTCTCATATTAGGATCGTAAAATATTATACTTAATTTGTAAAATAAAATGAGAAAAAAATAAAGAAAAAAAAGAATTCTAAAAATAATTTTTAAAAAATAATCAATTTTTACTTTTTTAGGAATGAATGTTGAATTGAACATAAAAAAAGAAAGAAAGAAAAAAAAGAAAGAATTAATAAAAATTTTTATATTGAACTTCATTTGATTATTTTTAATTCATTATCTCTGTAATTATAAATTATTATTTAATTAGGTAATTATTGACTATTTAAGATTTATGTACGGGAAATGTAAAAGGCCGAAAGGTCATACATATGAATCCAATAAAATAAATAAAATAATATTGACTATTTAAGTATAATTATTATTAATTATTTACTTATTAATTAATAATAATTGAATAAGTAATTAGATACTTAATTAATTAAATAATTAATAGTAGATAATCAATTTAATAGTTAATAGTTAATGAAATAATTAATAATAATTAATTAAACTATTAATAACTATAATTATAAAGAACAATTTGTTTACATAAATAATTAATTAAACAATTAATAACTATAATTATACTTAACAGTTTGTTTACCTAAATAATTATAATTATATAATTAAGTATTATGTAAATAATTAATAATTATACTTAATTATTTACTTAATACTTAATTATATCTATAATTAAATATTTAGATAAACAAACTGTTGTTTATAAATTATAGTATTTAATTGTTTATTTAATTATTTAATGATCTATTAACTATTGAATTAATTTCTATTAATTATTCAACTAATTAACTATAGAATTAATTATTATTAATTATTCAATTAATTATTGACTATTTAATGAATTATTAAATATTTCTTGATTAATAACAATTATGTATTATAATTTTTTTACTATGCTTTAAAATTCATGTTTTTATTTTTTTAGGATTTTTTTACCTCATCCGGATTTTCGACTGGTATTCCACTTTCCAAATTTGACGCGGGAGTTGTTGGCTGATAATCAGCGCAACAAATACCGAATGCTGCTTTTCCATCCGATTGAAGATAACTGCAACTATCGTAAACACCCAAAACCCATCCGTCCAGAATTCCTAAATCTGGTATCTTAAAGTACGGATAACATTCTTTGAATGTTGTGCACTTTCCCACTTCACCTTTTGATGTTAAACACTGGCCAGGGAGACTTTTTTTCTCGAGGGTGAAAAATTGTCGCTCCTCTCGTCCACGTTTATTTAAATCTGCCGCTGAAAAATTGTGAGCATTTTTTTTTATTTCACCATTATTATTATTTATAATATTAATATTGCCAATATATATAAATAAATATTAATTCATTATAATAAGATGTTAAGGACTTTAGTCCTTAACAACTTGTAACAAATAAATTAAATTAAAAATGATTAATAATGTTAATATTATTAATTACTAATAATCAATAATACTAAAAAATTAAGAATATTAATAATAATAATTATTAATATAATATTAATATAATATTAATTATTAGGTAATAATATTATTAATTTAAAAAATTATTATTAGTAAAATAATTTATTATTATTTATGTTACTAACTTTAAACTCAAAATTTATATTAAATTTTTTAATAATCGTCAAAATCTTTACAAAAATTATTTTTGTTTTCAAAAGTGGAAATTTTATTGTTTTATTTTACAATTATATTTCCAAACGTCAAATATAATTTTACCCTTCACTTTTACTGAACAATCTAAACATAAAATGAAAAATTATCTTTCATATTAATTATGTCTATAAAACGAAACATTACTCAATGTTTTTCTCCTCAATATAACATTTTTTTGGAGAAAAAAAATGTATTTTTCATTGTTGCTTCTAAAGTTTTAAACTTTTAAATGAACGACATTTATTTATTTCTTATTCATTTAAAAATTTTATTACAGTTTTACATCTTTAGATTTTTGAAGAAAAAATGTATTTTTTCATTGTTGTTTCTATAATTTTAAACTTTTAAATGAACGAAATTTATTTATTCTTCTTCAATTTAAAATTTTTAAAATAAAATATTTTTAATGAAAAATATTTCGTTCATTAGAACATTCAAAACTGATAATTTTTTTTTGTTTTGTAAAAAAAAGTTGAGTGAACAAAAATATTGTTTCTTTAAAATAAATTATTTTCTGTCAGTTGAAAATTAAAAAACCCACTTTTACTAATCATGTAAACTATTTACTAAATTTTTATAAAAAACATATTTTATTAGAAAAAATGAACATAATTTTTTTTATTAATTTCGTAAACAAATTCTTTTCTCATTTCTCAACTTATAGAAATTTAGACAATTGAAAATAATTTTTCAGTTTAAGAACGCAATGATGCGAAAAGAAAAACGTAAACGATCTATTAAATATCAATTTAGAGAAATAATTCAAAAAAAACTTGAAAATTTATTAATTTATGTGTTAAATTCAAAATTGACCGTTACAAAATTACGTCATACGCGTAATCGGAAAAAATTTTTCATTGTCTCCTCAATATCTTTACCGCAAATCGTGTAAGCGTGTAAATATGCGTCTCGTACGCAGTCGACATAATAGAATTCCACACTTGGCTTCTGTTTCTCTTTCTTTCTTTCTCTCTCTCTCTCTCTTTCTTTTTCTCTCTCATGAGTTCGCTGACCGACTTTTGAGTCAATCACATTTTTTTCTTAAATAATTTCTGAACCGATAAATTTTTAAACAAAAGATTTCACTTTCAAGACTAAGAGGGAGAGAAAGAATGAGAGAGAGAGAGAGAGAGAGAGAAAAAGGGGGGAGGTAAAAAACTCACCATCGATAATAATCGAATCTTCCGACTCGTCGACTCCACTTGCTTCAGTATCAATGCAAAATGTCACCAGCAAAAGAGCCGCGATTGTCACCGGAATTGACCGATGAAACATGACCTTGACTTCGTTATAAAAAAAATGACTTGGTTAAAAAACCAATTCAAAAAAACGATTTTTTTCTTTACACCGTTATTTTTTCTTCTTCAACACTTAAGGAGAGTAGTCACTGTCATTTATTTACATTTGAAGCTGAAGAAATGTGAATGTTAAAAAAATGTATTTTTTTTGTGAAGTATTCTTTTATTGAAAAAAAAGGTTTTTTTAAAAAAAAGTTTTTTAAAAAAGTGTAAAAAAAATGTTTATTGTGTATACTAAAGTCGAGGGCAACGTGATGTTGTCTCGAAGGCCAGCACTAAGTTGCTAATCCACTGAATAGCGAAGACTTGGGCTTATAACGGGCTTGCCCTCCCCTGACCACCTATTTGCCCCCGAGCACTTTTATCGAGACTCTTCTTTTACACTTTTTTGCATTATTTACTAACTTTCCTTTATTTTTGCCCGATTTTTCTTTTTTTCAGTGAAAATTTTCACTTTTTATGTTTTTTTTTTAAATTGTTCGGCAATGTGAATTTTTTAGACCATTTTCTTAAGAGGATTTTTTAATGTCATTTTTTAGATAGGAAACTAATTATTTTTGTGATCCACAATAATTTTTAGTTCTTTTTGTAAATGTAATTTTTTATAAATTTTTTACTCTTGTCCGCGAAAAAAATACTTTACTAAAAATGATATTTCGTTGAAAAATGTACTATCAATTGTATATTAAAAAAGAATAAAGAATAAAATTCGAAATATTTTTTGAACTAGAACGCGCTACCAAAGAAGGTATCTAAGAAGCAGGGAAATTATAGGTTATGTTTGCGTTAGATTCATCTTGATTAAAAGTTCCTTTTTAATTATAAAAATTTGAAACCAGTTGAATATTTCAGATGTGATAAAGACTTGTAAAGAGGATCAATTATTAGTAAAAATTATTATTTCTAGTAGTAATTGATACTCTTTGTATTTTCATTCAAAAAATTGTAAACATAACCTAAAAATTTTTCCTTCTTAAATTATATCTTCCTTCGAAGCGCGTCACATTTTTATTTAACTATAAACGAAATTTTTGTCCCGTTAAATTCCATTATTAATTACTCCTCTCTTGAAGTGAGCTTGAATATTTAATGAGCTAAAAATTATTCATTTCTTCCCTGTCATATCAACGGATTAATCAATCAGCTCGATGATTATCTACCGAAGAGATATGTGGATGAACTCTTGTATATATATATATTGGTGGGATGGTTTAAACGCTCGCAAAAATGCTAATTCAGTGAGACCCAATTGATTTTATAATGAGAATAATATTTGGAAATTTCTTACAAAATACGTACTTTGTCTAGATATATCTGCTGGGAGAAATATATAGCCTTGAGGGACCTCAGCTTGATTCAGAATGGCCATGAACTTGCTTTTCTGCCCTCTCCCTCAAGTTGTCTTGCAAGAATGCAATTCTACAGGTGCCAAGAATTGGTTTTTCATATTATGGGGTATTAGACATGTTTATAGTGAGTATTTCAAGTTTGGTAATTATTTTATAATCATTTGTTATGCAGTGTTTTCCTTAGTTTAATTATGTGTGTTATATAATTAGGTTATACACTATATTGTGTACTTAATTGTATACTATATTATACACTGTATTGGATACTTAATTGTATACTATATTATATACTATATTATATAATAAATTATATGCTTAATTATTGGCTTAATTATTGGCTTAATTGTATACTATCCCTACTGGAAGTAAAAAGATAGAAAGAGATAGAATTTTGGGGATAGAAAGAGATAAAGTTTTTTCTATCCCTTTGAAATAGCTACTTTGCATACGCGAAATATTATACCCTTTTATCTCCAAATTTCTATCTCTTTTTATACCTATGTACTTTTATCTCTTTTTATTTCTCTTTTCTTCAAATTTTTATCCTTTTTAATATATAAAGAATTAATTAACCAATATTATTAACAATATTGAAGACTTTATGAAGTATTACAATTTCAATTGAATTCATTATTTTAAAACAATATTTTTGAGTTTTCGTACTTCTATTTATAACCTATTTCTAACTATTCAAGTTATTTATTTATTTGTTATGAAATTATTATTTATTGTTTAAATCTATATTTCATTTCACATTATTAACCAACATTGTACATCATATATCACTTAAAACCAAATTTGAAAAATCTCGCACGCAGGATAAGTAAATACTAAGATTCAAATGTGGATAGAAAGAGAATGAAGTAAATAGCAGAAGGATGAAATAAGGGTTATTAGAAGAGATTGAGAAAAAATATGAGATAAAAAGAGATTGAAAGGATTAAAAAAGGAAAAGCCTGGGATAAAGGAAGGTCATAAGCAGGGATCAGTGTGTTCTTGGATAAAAGTTTTTTATTTAATTAAAGTTTAAAGATTAAATAGATTAAAGCAGCGACAGAAAGGGAAGAAAGTTAATAGGAAAAGAATTGAAGAAGATAAGAAAAATGTTATTCAAAAAGATTGAGAAGAAGAGAAGATAGAAAACGATAGTAGTAATAAAAATGGGGATAGATTAAGAGAAATAAACTTTATCTCTTTCCATCTTGGAGATAAACAAATATTCAAGGAGATAGGATTCCTATCCCTTGACTTCCAGCAGGGAGATATAAAACTGGATAAGTATGAAGTGATATTGAAAAAGGTATAAAAAGTTATCTTTGGGGATTGAAAAAGGATTCAATGGGATATAATGAAGGTTATTGAAAAAGATTAAGAAAAAAGAAAAAATAGAATTTTTTTAATTTAATAGAAAAAAGAAAGACTTTGATAGAACCGAAGGAATAAAAGGAGACAAGTATGGACTGAGATTTAAATAGGGATAGAAAGGGAAAGAAGTGAATAGTAAGAGGATAAAAGGCGATAAAGTAAAGGTTGTTAAAAGAGATTGAATAAAAAGGGAAGATAGAAAGAAATTGAGGTGAATGAAAAAGGGATAGCCTGGGATAGAAACAAGATTATTAAAAGAGATAAGTATATTCTTAGATTAAATTAGAGATAGAAAGAGATAGGTGTGGATATTGAAAGTATTAAAAGGGATGAAATAAAGGTTATTGAAAAAGATTTATACAGAAGGAGAGATAAAAAGTGATTGAAGTGATAAAATGGAGATAGACTAAGATAGAGAAACTTTATCTCTTTCTATCTCAGAGATAAAAAAATATTCAAAGAGATAGGATTTCTATCCCTTTACTTCCAGCAGGGATATTACATACTAGATTATACACTATGTTTTATGTACTATACTATATTGAGATTGGCTAAACTTCCATAATCCATACGCCATCTGGTGGTTACCTACTTTTTACTTCAATTCTTTTTCTCTATCTTTCAATAAAGACCAACGCAGAATATGAGATAGAAAAAGATACAAATATATTTCTGTCCTTTTCCAACTAATGCTTTGCGTAAAGAAGTTGTTCTTAGGCCATAATTAGTACAATAGAAAGAGAAAAAAACAAAATGGAGGACAGAAGCAAGTAAAAGTACTAGATTATCACTAGATAGCCAATCCCAATACATAATTATATGTGACGCGCTCTGAAGAAAGGTACCTAAGAAGCAAACAATTTTAGGTTATGTTTGTAATCTTTGAAATGAAAATACTTTCAATATTGTAATAACTTGTAAGTTATTCAATTTTTTTTATTTTAGTAGTTTATCGTAGTATTATCATTTTGTTATTTAGTTTCGTATTCTTTTAAGTTACTTCTACAATTAGACCCATATATATTGTTCCTTAAAGGGATTTAAGCCCTAGGGACTTATTTTCAATAAATAAATAAATAAATATTAAAGTTGAAGTCTTCAATATAAAGTAATTATTAAAAACTGATTTTGTTTTTAAACAATTGAACAGAAACTTGTAATCCTTTTAATTAAGGTAGAAGTGAAAAAAAACGTAACTTTAAACTAATTGGCTTCTTAGGTACCTTTCTTCACAGCAGGGCACATACTGTATTATAAACTTAAGGAGGTATCGCGAGGAATTGGACACCGAATGTGGCAAAAAGTTAATGACATTTAATGAAAATTTCTATTTTGAAATTTAACGCTATATAGAAAAGTTTAAATATTAAGAAACAAAAAATGATAACTACTTAGTTATCATTAAGTACTTAGTTATCATTTTTATCAAACTTAGTTTATCATACTTATAAAGTAAGTTTGATAAAAACTATAATTAATTACATTAACTCTCTGCTGATACTAACGATCGTTATCATCAAAAATCATAATTTTGGACGCCTAGTGGGGGGAGGGAGCTATGGAGCTAGAGTGCGGATAAGTCAGTATCAGCAGAGGGTTAAATAATATTGTTTTTTAAAAAAATATTAACATTTTTTATCAATACGAAACAAAATTCTTTGAAATGATTGACTGAAAAATAAGTTAAAGTCTATTAGTAAATGAGGTGAAGATATACAGTAGAACCCCGATTATCCGAGCTAAATGTGGACCGGACCTACCTTGGATAAAGCGAAAACTCGGATTAAACGGACTTTTATTCTAGTATATGTAATTTAACATTTTATTTTTAAAAATGTCTCTACCATAAACCAGAAAGGGACTTTTATATTATTATTCCATAATAACAAAAATTTTTCAAAAAATATTGAACTTTCTTTAATTTTGCAACTCGAATAACTCGGACTAGGCCAGCCATAATTCTCGGATAATATGAGGTATTTCCTCTTCTGACGCCATCTCGGATAAAGTGAATTTGGATAACCAGGGTTCTACTGTACTTGAACAAAATTTTATTAGTAAAATTGAGGCCTTGGATTGAATAACTCGCACGACGCTCGAAGACACGCGCTAATACCAGTCGGGTAGCAGTGAGTGGCCCAGAGGCGCTCACTGCTCACTGACTGGCAGTTGCGCGTTCCTCCGAGCGTCGGGCGAGTTATTCGATCCAAGGCCTCAATTATAGGTATTAAATTTTGTTATTATTGTAATTTATTATTTATAAAAGGTTTTAATCAGCTGAAAACGTAAAAATTTAGATTCTCTTAAAAACAATATTTGTTACTTTGTTTATTGTCTATTTTCTTATTAAATAATATTATTTTTTATTTTTATCACTGTTTATGAAAAAATTTTATTTTTAAATTTAGCGCGCTTATGGATGCAAAGATTTGAATAAATAGTTATCTTCTTTACTGACAGTCTGCATTCTTTTTTACAAAGTTGCCACGGTTTCATAAAAGCAAATGACAAAAATCTGGTGTTTTTCTACTTATTTTAATTATTTTCAATTAATATCAGTTACACTGAGAGACCTTTGGGTCAGCAAGACTTTCGATAGGCTGCTACTGACCATTTTGGTGGAACGCTACAGGACTATAGTTTTGGGTTGCTGCGGTACAATTTTGGGCGCGTGACAGTCCAAAAGCTTTTAAGCTGCAAACCAAAGGCGGCACTACTTCTCAAAGGTCTCTCAGTGTAGGAATTAGATAAAAATTTTATTGTTTATTGAAGCTGATATTTTGAACTTTATTACACTGAGAAAACTGGAGTATTGGACTAAACATCTGGAGGGACAAATCGTTCATATTTGAGAGTTAGCTATTGGATAACAATCTAAATGTTCAAATTCACCATTGACAGATATTCGTGCCATTTCTCTTGGAGGGAAAATGAGTTTATAACAGAGGGACAAATTAACCATCTTGAGAAATCCCTTCCTTATCCGGCGCGAAATGAATAAATATGGCAACCTAACCCCTAAATTAAATACATAAAATGTCAGCAAAATAATTTCGCGCGCATCAGATCGTACACATTTTCTGCGCAACTTTTAACCCTCAGGTATAATGGGAGAGAATATACAAGTAAATTTCCATTATCAATTCAAAATTTATTTTAGAAGGACTATTTAACTCTCTTTATAAGCAAAGGAAACATACACTTTTTGAACCTCTGAATTTGACTCTCCAGTTTTCTCAGTGTATACAATATTTAAGATAAAAAAATTTGATATCTAGAAATATATCATTCGCGGATTCGCACTATTTACTTAGTAAAAATAATTCAGATTTAGAAAGCTGAGAGATAAAAGGAAGAATCTAAAATTTAAAAACGAAACAATATTCACCAAATTTTGAGGTTATTGGTCCTCTACAAAGTACGTTAAGAAAGACAGGTGCTTAAAACTTTTTCTTCCGGTTTACAGTTTTCTTTACACCAAGTTTTATATATATATATATATATATATTAAAGAATCAATAAATAAAGAAATAATTGTGTGCGTGCGAAAAAAACAACAAGAAACGTACTCGAGGTCCGTGACCCTGAGTTTTAAAGATCTGAAACAAGTAGTTCGAATATTTTGAAGTATATACACATGTGTAAGTCCGGTTTGACGGGTTGGTGCTCTCATTATCAATTATCTCGGATTCGCCAGAAGCAACGAAAACTTGAAGGATGATGACACACTATTATAAAGCACTTAGGAATTAATACCTAGAAGAAATCATCCACCTCCCCCACCCTTCTTTTTTTCTTTGCTAATATTCTAATAAACGCGATCGAAAAAGGAGACGATCAATATTTATATATATAAAAATATAGAATGGAAATTTTACGATTCTATCCTTCAGAGAAATGTCATTTTATATCTTCGATCTCAAGCCAATTTATAACATGAGAATATTTTTATGGTACGGCATAAAAAATAATAACTGTCATTGTAATTGAGATATTTAAAAAAATATTATGAGGTATTTAAAAAATATTAAGATTTTTAAAATATTTAATGTTTTTAAAAATATTAAAAATTTAAAAAATATTAGGATTCTTAAAAATATTAAGATTTTTAAGGATTTGTCAAAGTCAATGGGATTTTTACACGAAGCTTCCATGGAAAAATCGCATTGACTTTTGACACCCTCCTTGAAAATATTAAGATTTTAAAAAATATTAAGATATATTTATAGAAAAAAGTAATAAAATTTTAAAAATGTGAAGTATTTTACTAATTAAATTTTATTGAAATAATATATGAAATGGAAGTATGAAAGATATCTATGAAATTTTCAGATATTCTAAGATTTAAACTTTCTGGTTTATGAATGCAAAATGTATTAAGATCGATCGCTTCAAGATAAAACTGCTCTTTACTTATTAAGACGACGTAAGTTTTATTTAACTAAAATTTTTATACAATTAAGATTGGCAAATAAACATTATTTTAGATTTTCATATATAAGGGTAACTCGTACAGCTGGGATCAGGAATCAATTTGTATGGTTTGCAATTTGAAAGAAAGGGAAACATTATATCATTTTTTGTTCGTTTGTCCAATCCACGCAATACTTACCCACAAAGCACAGACATTTTCTGCAAGTTTGCTGCAAGTTTTCCATGCAAATTTCGCAAGTTTGCAGCAAACTTGCGCCAAATAGCAAAAACTTAAATGTATGCGCAGTAGTTTACCATGACATCTAGAGCTGCGCACTATATTTTATAGCGAATTCGGTTATCTGCTCTAGAGTGCTCTAAGAGTGCTCCTCGAAGGAGTAGTATATTTCGATTTAACAAATTTGCTATAGTCAAAGCATACAAAGAGTGCTCTCGCACGGAGCAGAGCACTCCGTCTCAGAGCAGAGAGCAGTTAACCGAATTCGCTATTAGTCACCTTCCCTAAAGGAAGGTTCATCAAAATATATGCAATTTGAAAAAAAATTTTTTTTAAAAATTTTTTAGGTATTTTAGAAAGTTTGCTGCAAATTTTCCTCAAGTTTTCATTGCAAACTTGCCAAGAGGGTGACATTTTTATTTGTATGCAAGTTTGCTGCAAACTTGGATGCAAACTTGCGAACTTTGCATGGAAAACTTGCAGCAAACTTGCAGAAAAATACTGTGCTTTGTGGGTACAAAAAATTTTATTTGTCAAAATTGGGATTGAGTGATGAATACAGTGAAGAGATGACTCAGATGTGTAATGCACCCCATGACGAATGTATTAAAAAGATTTGTTCTTATATGCTAATTGTATCGCTTTTCAAGATCATATTGTGATCAAACTGACATCAAAATTGGTTATGAATGACAAAATTGATAGAACGAATACTAACTAAACAATTTTGGTTGCAATTTAAATTATTGAATACATTAAATTAATTGAATTTAGATACCTAAATGATTGTCATTTAAATATCAAAGTATAAAAGTTAAAGTTAAAAAAGAAATGCTGACAGTGAAGAATTATATTTGTAGTGAAAAATATTTCAGGAAAAGCCGGTTTTCGTATAACAAATATATGAAATTGTTGTAGTTGTATTGTAGCTGAGTTAAGAGAGATTTTTATATGCTTTTTATTTTACTTTAACACTCATTTAACGTCGAGATGTGAATTATTGTCGAGTTAAGTGGCGCCCACGGTGTTAATTTAATTTCAGCATATGTACCAAAAGGGCTTTTTAGTACCATTACTTTTTTTTATATTGTTAATTTATAAAATTTCTTTATAAATGGAAAATGACATACGATGCTTTTTTAAGGCAGCGCTTTCTTTCTTTCTTTGTACTTGAAAATAAAGTAAAAATATTATTTTTGTTCAAATATAATAATACTCTTTTTGTTGCTCTATTCGGAAGAAATAAGAATGGAGTCTCTTCTTTTGACTAATTTACATGGATATCAAGCCGTTTAAAAATATAGAAATTGAGAAGAGAAGGGTTTTGATAATTACTGTACGTTTTAAAAATTAATAGATATGATTTTTTTTGTAAAACTGTGACACGCTTCGAAAAGTGTGTCACTCCTTAGGTAGGGTAGAGCGGGGCTAGTTGAGCATAGAGGTAAGTTGGGCAACCGAAATATCTCAGAAACTATACACTTGCCGCTAATACGTTCAATGGCAGAAAGAAGCAGGCGCAGGAGGGGACCTTACTGCGCAACCGCCAGTTTCGATCTGACGATCGAGTGACACACAGGCACGCTTTGTTTATTTTTCGACGAAAAAGTAAAAAAATTGTGTATGCTACTATTTGGTCTGTACTAGTCAAATATTATTCATTTTAAATCAGGTAAGTGTTAAATTTTCATAAATTTAGTATATTTTTGATAACTACAAAGGATTTGGTTCTAATTCAAAAATGTTTTTCATAACCTCACTTTTTTTTTCCAATATCCAGGTTGGGGTTAGTTGAGCTTTAGTTGCTCAACTAACCCCAAGGTTTAAAATGAAAGTAATAAATGTTTTTATATTTTATTTTAGAATGCGGACATATAAAAGAAGAACTTCAAGAGGTTCTTACTCTTCTCAACAATTAAATGATGCTGCAAAGGCTGTCAATGAAGGGAAAAGTGTGAATGCCGCCGCCGAAGAATTCGGTATTAAAAGGATGACTTTAACAAGATTTATAAAGAAATCAGAGTCTGAAGATGGTGTTCCATCAATGGGTTATGCAGCACCAAGGCAAGTTTTTTCTTCTGCGCAAGAGGATTCTTTAAAAAAATACTTATTACAAATGGCATCAATCTTCTATGGATATTCCCCAAAGGACGTTCGTCGCCTTGCCTACGAGTGTGCTGTTAAATTCGAAATTACAATTCCAGCCTCTTGGACTGCAAATAAGATGGCCGGGAAAGAATGGCTCAATATGTTTTTAAAACGAAATTCCGATTTATCTATTCGAAAGCCAGAACCCACCAGCCTTGGAAGGGCAACATCATTTAATGCTCAGAACGTCAAAAGTTTTTTTGACAAATTAACGGAAGTAATGGATAAATATCGATTCAGTGCGTCACAAATTTGGAATGTGGATGAAACAGGTGTGTCCACTGTACTGAAGCCAAATAAAATTGTAGCTGCAAAAGGTAAGCGTAACGTCGGCGCCATGACTTCTGGGGAACGAGGTACTAACGTTACAGTGTTAGCTACTGTATCTGCTTCTGGAAACACAGTGCCTTCTATGTTTATATTTCCCCGAAAAAAATTCAAGAGCTACTTTTTAAACGGTGGTCCCCCTGACTGTATAGGAGCAGGTAATGCCAGTGGATGGGTTACGGACGAAGAGTTCTTTCAATTTATGCAACATTTTATAAAACACGTAAAACCGTCTAAGGAGAACCGTGTTTTGTTATTATTAGACAACCATTCCTCTCATCTACACGTAGAGACACTAAATTTGGCTAAAGAGAACGGTATTGTTATGTTGTCATTTCCACCGCATTGTACCCACAAGCTTCAACCTTTAGACGTCTCAGTATTCGGACCCTTCAAAAAGTATTGCGCTTCTGCACAAGACAGTTGGCTAAGAAATAATCCAGGAAAGACCATAACAATTTATGACATACCAAAAATTGTTGCCGATTCACTGCCGTTTGCTCTGACAAGTATGAATATCATGAAAGGTTTTCAAAAAACTGGCATTTTCCCATTTAATGCGAACATTTTTAGGGACGATGAGTTTTCACCATCATTTGTAACCGACCGTCCAGATCCAAAATCTGTCGAGCTGGATAAAGTTCCTCCAGAGCAAGCTGTAATACATACCCCTGAACCTGCTCCATCTGTCTCTACCAGACAACATGAACCTGAACCAGGTACAAACAAGGAAAACGAAGCTATCGATCCATCGCAGCAATTTTCCCCAGAAATGGTTCGACCATTCCCAAAGGCAGGTCCACGAAAGGTAGGGACAACTAACCGAAGAAAGAGGAAAGCTGCTATTTTAACAGACACTCCCGAAAAAAACGCATTACAAGAGGAACAAGATAAAAGGAATAAAATCACTAAAAAAAGCTAAGATGCCAATGAAGAAGATTGATAAAAAGAGAAAGAAAAGTGTTTCTAAAAAAATTCTTCAGTCAAGTGAGGAAAGCAATCAAGATGACTATCCTTGTCTAGTTTGCTGCGAAGCCTACTCTGAGAGTTTACCAGGAGAAAAATGGATCCAGTGTCAAGATTGTAAGGAATGGGCACACACAAAATGTGCGCCAGGTGCTGGTCTTACTTTTATTTGCATTAATTGCAACAGGGACAACGATTAATAAGTTTGTATCGCATTACTGTTTTTTTTCAATTTAAGTTTCATTGATTTTTGTGATTATAAATGTAAAAGTCTAATTTAAAGCAGAAAGACTGAGTCTATTCCAAAAATTAAGTCAATGATAAGTTGAGGTTTTATTTAATCTATTTTTATTTTTTAATATTTAAAAGACAATTACATTGTTTCATTGTCATACCACTAAAAGGTTATAAATAAAAAGTTTATTGTAAAATAGTAATTTTATTTCATATCTAGTAGACATGTAAGCCATGATTTAACTGGAATTTCTATCTGCTCAATTTGCCCCATACCCTTGCTCAACTTACCTCATCTATGGGGTACGTTGAGCATGTATGACTTTTCTCACTTAAACGACTCTAGCTCTTAAGTTTGAATTATTAGAACAAATTACTATGGAGACTTTTAAAAAGGAATATATTACTTATCCATCAGTACGTGTAACAAGCAATTTGGACTTTTCGTTTAGAAGCTATGACCGATCAAGTGAAAAATTGCTCAACTAGCCCCGCCCTACCCTACCCTAAGGAGCAAATAATTTTCTGGTTATACTTAGGTTATTTTTTTCTTTCTCTCCAAAACTAAATCAGTGAAATTTGACTAATTTTCAATGACTCTATGCTTCTTTTATTCTATGCTTTAAAGCATAATTTTACCCCCTTTCTCCTCTGTAATGAATTGCTGTATTATATTAGCGAAATTTTTTTTGCTAACCGTAACAAATAGCTTCGCCACCCCCTAAAAGCATACGATTAATTTACAAATTCATTCTATAATTCGGTTAATATTTGTCCTTGATTTTCTGAAATTAATTTAATTTTTTCGTATATATGTTATCATTATTATTTATATTATTTAGCATATGTCGAAAAAACCACTGATTCATAGAGCACTCGTTAACGGTTACTCATAGAATCGACAAAACCTGCTTTACGATCTGTAAATGGATGACACATTAGCCACTTAGAATCTAAATTCATTACTGGCATCATTCCGTTAATCGATAATAATTATAACAATAATAATAAACATAATAATAAAGATTACATATATTACATTATATAATTAGGATTTTATTATCAAAATAATAAAATATAATAATAAATAACTACAAAAATAAAAAAGGTATCATATGTTCCATTTTTAAACTGAAAGAGGAAGTCTCATTAATTCTGTCTTATAAAAAATGGAGCAAATTATATTATGCAGCTTTAAAGTCATAGTGTAAACAATCTTTGGTTCAAAAGTTGCAAAATAAATAATGAAATAAAATCATTTTGTTTTCATTAATGGAAACTTTTTCTGTCACTAAAACTTTAGAGGTTGTTTTCTAAAATTTTATTATTATTATGATAATTATTATTACAAAGTATTTGTTAAACAAAAAAAGGTTTTTTTAATTTATATTACCATGTTTATCTATTTTTACTTGTGTCTTATCGGTTTTATTACCTCTTGTTTCGCATTAATTAAAGTCCCGAGAAAATTAATTAGGAGTTTATCGTAATTTAAAAGGATTCTTAACTGAATTCTGCAACAAGTTGTTGACAATAATAAAATTCAAGATTGTATTTAATATATATATATATGGAATATAAATAACAAGCATAGTAGAATTTTGTTCTTGCACTGATTTACTTTTTAAAACATTTTTTTGTAAATTGCTTTTTTTAACGAGAAACAGGTTCTTAGCATAAAGGGTTTTGAATACAAAGAGACGAGGCAAAAAAATTTCAGATTGAATGAAAAGAATGTCAGGATTTATTTATTGCATTTTTTTTTATTATAAAAATTATAACAAAAAATTAATTGATAACAAAGATATTTTAAAAAAGCAAAAGATATACTACATTTACGTAAAAAGAAATATTTTATATTTAAGAGGTAAATAATAAATAGTTTACAATATATGGGGCAAAATTCCTCAACTGACCAGGTCAAAAAATAAATGTTATTGAATTTTCTCGAAACTTTGCTAAAATGTTACTATTATTAGTGGAATTGTAAATATAAAATATTATTGAATTTTATAAAATATTTTTTGAGTTACATCGTTTCAAAATTTTGACTTTTTTGAAAACGTCTTTTTTTCAATTTAACATATTGATAAGTAGAATTAATGAAATTAGAAGTGTGAATAATGATTTTTGAAGGGTTTTTCAAGAGCTACAAGCTGGTGGTGACAAAAAATTTTTTTTTTTAAATTTGACCTTGAAATTCAAGGTCAAATTTTTAATTTCAATATATCTCGAAATCGACGTTTTTTTTTTCTTCTAACCTATCCCAATCGAAAGCTTACCTTTTTTCCTATACGGCATGTAAAAACCAGAGTGGGACCTTGAACGGTTTTGCAAAAAATATATATAAATACCCCGCGCGCTCCGACCGCAGGTCACCCGGCGCGCCAGGCATCACACGCCGATAACGCTTTAGATTGTCAAAAAGATCTTTATTACTATTTATGATAATTTTAATTATTTTTTAACTGATCTCTGCATTTTATAGTTTTATATTTAACAATAATAATTTAATAAATTTTAAAAAAGTTATAATTTCAGGGTGTCTACTAACCGGGAAATCCGGGAATTAGCCGGGAATTTTATACCAAACCGGGAATTTTTTTACCAAAATTAAAAAAGTTTTATTATTTTAATTTGTTTTTAAAAAATCACTTTTTATTTCAATTTTTATAGGTATTTATACTGTTCTCTAAATTTAAGTTAGTTAAAAATAATTAATTTGATAGTAAAAAATAAATTCTACTGAAAATATGTAATTAAATTTGTTAAAGAATTTCATTAGAAACTTTTTAACAAATAGAATTTTCAAAGTATTTTAATTTAATAATTGATTAATAATTGAATATTATAAAGAGTTAAATTCTAATGCATTCATGTTTCTTACTGCGAAGATTAATAATTAAAATTTTTATTACTTAATTTAAAAAAATATACATACTTAAAATTGTTTAATAAAATTGAACTTTCGCAAATTTTTTTTTTAATTTTGAAAAATAAGATTGTTGTAATTTTGTAATTCTATTGTTTCAAGATAATTGAATTTTTCTAAACAAATAATTGAAATTTTTTTAAATAATTGAAATTTGTTTACATTTTTTGAAAAATAATTTAATTCTTTTAAAGAATTTTATTTAAATTTTTCGAAAATAATCAAGGGAAGTTAGTGACCGTAATTATAATTTAATTTTTAAAATTTAAAGTCCCTCTTACAGTTTTAAATCAATTTTTTGCTTCTAAAAATATTATTAAACTTCTCTTAAATTTTTATAATTTTAAATTTCTGATTAAATGTTTATTACTTATTAAGTAAATAAGTAATTATTAATGATTATTATTTTCAAAAATTTTAATAAAATTCTTTACAAGAATTAAATTATTTTCATAAATAATAGCATTCTTTGGAAGGATTCAATTGTTTTTATAAATAGTGAAATTTTTTTGCAGAAATTCAATTATTATCAATATAATTTTAATAAAATTAAAAAATCAAATTTTCAATTATAATTATAAAGAGACAAGATTATTTTTAAAGAATTTAAAAAATTTAAAGATTTATTTATTTTCGAAATCAAATTTAAATTTAAATTTAAATTTGATGAGAAAAAAAACCGGGAAAAAATTTGGACATAACCGGGAAAATCCGGGAAATAACCGGGAATTTTGTTGAACGAAAATACTAGACACCCTGTAATTTTCAATAATTATAATATAAAACTATTAATATAAATGAAAGTATTGTTGGTAGGTATTTTAAAATTCCCGCCGAATTTAATAGTTCTAAAGTGTCCGCTAGATGGAAGACTTTCTCATAAACGAGATTGAAACTGAAATGTATATAAGAGAGCCTACACTTCTTGGAAATGTCTTTACAAATTTAGATCCGCATATCGCTTTGCTAATCTTTTGTAAAATTTGTGCAGGTTTGTACAATTATACTTTATACTTTTTATAATTTTAAATAGTAGTTTAAGTTTATATTTTTTTTCTATAAGGCTTTTTTTGTTAGAGGTACACAACACTGCTTGCGTTTTGTGTTTTTTTGTGATATCGAAATTTGCAGAAATGCCCAGGAAAAAAGAAGTTGAAAAGCAATGGAATAACCGTTGCATTCATTGCCGCAAATCTCCTTCTAAAACCGTAATATTACGTTGTATTTCAAAAAATATTCTTGAAAAGTTTCCTGAATTCTCTAGTGATTCAAAACTTTGTTCTAGATGTAGGAAAAACTTGAACAAATCAAAAATGTCATCGTCTTCTACTTTACAATATTCAGTAAACGAACTTGCAGAAAATGATTTCACATTTGACAAAAATGAGAAAGAATATGAGGAAGATGATGTCAAAAACGATACGGATTTTATTCCATTGATTAAAAAAAATAATTTGATTAAAAAAAATAATTTGATCTCTCAGTGTAACAACGATTATCATCTCGCTGGAGTCGAGGTTTTAAACCAGATTAAAGAGAAATTCAAAAATTCCAAAAATCATGACGAGAAAGTTCAACTTCTAACACTTGGACCCAAGTCTTGGGGCCGTGTTAAGATGATGAATGAATTTGGAGCTTCTCAGAAAGAAGTAAGAGTCGCAAAAACATTAGTTTCACAAAATGACATCTTACAGCTTCCGAAGAAAAAAATAGGTAAACCTCTTAACGAAGAAACCGAAATTCTTGTAAAATCATTTTTCAATCGTGATGATATTAGCCGCTTAATGTCTGGAGCAAAAGATTATGTGTCTGTAAAAAATAATAATGGTATTCGAGAACATATACAGAAAAGATTACTTCTTTGTAATCTAAGCAAATTATATGCTCAGTTTAAAATGGAAAATGAGGGAATTAAAATTGGAATTTCGAAATTCACTCAACTGCGACCCAAACACTGTGTCTCAGCAGGAAGCAGCGGCTCTCACACTGTATGTGTTTGTTTATTGCATGAAAACGTAAAACTAATGCTAGATGCCGTGAATATCAAGAAATTAACTGAAGATTCCGAAATATCACTGAGCAATTTTTCTGATTGTCTAAAAATGATTCTGTGCAATAATACGAAGTCAGCTTGCTACTTAGGAGAATGCAAAACTTGTCCAGATTTAAATAAATTTAAAGAATATTTAGTTCATGCTTTTGAAGAAAATGATGTAGAGGAAATTAAATTTGATTGCTGGATGCAAACTGACAGGTGCACAATAAACTTTAACTGTGGAACGAATTATGTGAACGTTTAATAAAATTAAATGTTTATGATTATATTGCTAAAGAGCAAGCAAAGACCCAGGTAGAAAAATTTAATGGAAGCCTAGATATATGCTAGCGCCACCACTGGAATTTGCATGGCAGTTTATCTCGCCGACGTCTTCTAGCGCCTTGAATGGCGCGAGCACTTTTTGCTAGAATGCAACATAACCTCAAATTTCTGTTGCATAAACTGTCAAAGGTGTTTGCTTTTATTTTCAAAGTAAAAGTAAATGTTTGCTTGTAGAATATTGTGGCATTTAAAAACAATAATAGAAAAGGATTCTAAGTATTTATATATTTGTAATTGTATTAAATTTAAATATAAATTATTACTGCATTATAAATTTCTTGTTCATTCGTTAATTTATACACTTATTTATAAAAGAATTTTTAGTATATGAATGTCTTATTCAACCTCCAAGAAAATTTTTAAATATATTTTAAGTAATTAATCTAACGATTTATCACCAAGAATAACAATAAATACTTTTTTATGGATCAAATATATTATTAATTTCTCTCCATTCGAATTAGAAAACATAACCTCAAACTAGATTTATTTTTTTTTTTATTTTTAATTGACCTGACAGAAAAGATTTACTGATTTTAAATAGGAACTTAATTTTTTCAATTATTATTATTATTATTATTATTATTATTATTATTATTATAAAAGAATTGGTTAATATCAAAAATTTTAATTTCAATGTTTAACATGTGTAACTATTTTTGACACTGTTACTGTGAAGAAATAAATAATTTTTTATGGAAATTTAATAATAATTTATTCTTAAAATTTCCATATTTAAAAACAATTTTATACAGCAAATAATGATCAAAATTTTGATTAGGCTTGGGATTAAGAATAGGTTACCGTTTTCTGAATTAAAATCTATTACCACTACAGCGCAATGGAACGCGAGAGTGGCACCATGCTAGCGCCACCAAATTTTTCTACTAGGGGTTTTTCAGAAACTTAAAAGAAAATCTGATTCCTGGTGAGTTTATTGTTTCCTTTGATTTTGCCGAAAATTACGCTTTTGTAATGCAAAATTCCATTCAGGCATTTCACTGGAACAATGACCAGGCAACCATATTCACAGTAGTTGTGTATTATGTTGAAAATCAAAAATTAAATCACATAAGTATGGCAGTCATATCCGACAATTTGAGTCACGACACTATTGCTGTTTACGAGTACCAAAAAATAATAATAAACTACTTACAAAGTTTAAATTTGGATGTCAGAAAGGTTTATTATTTCACAGATGGGGCTGGTCAACACTTTAAAAACAAAAGTAGTTTCTCAAATCTCGCAGCTCATAAAGAAGACTTTGGTGTTGTAGCTGAGTGGCATTTCCATGCTACGGCTCATGGAAAAGTGGCTTGTGACGGTATAGGTGCCAATATAAAAAGACAAGCAGCTCGATTCAGTCTACAATGTGATGTCAGTAATCGAATTTTGGATGCTAAAGCATTATATTCCTGGGCCAAAGATCATTGCAAAGAAACAAAAATTTTCTTTAGCAGTAAAGAAAGTTATATAGAATCGTCAAAAGAACTGAAATCGAGATTCGATAAAGCCGTTACAATACCAGGTACTTTGAAATATCATGCTTTCATACCGACAAATGATGGAAAAATGATATGAAAAAGATTTTCCTCATCTGATGAATCCGATTGTTTCCCAAAACAGAAGACCAGCACTCGCAAAGTAACAAAAAAGAAAAAATAAATTTTTGTAAGTTGTATTATTAATAACACAGATTTTTAGGATATCCCTGTGTTATTACGAATCAATCGTTTCTTAATGTTATTGTTTTTTATGATTTTAACTTTTGCAATTCACATTTAAATTTCAGAAACTTTTTGTAACTTCAATATTTTAAATTCAAAAAATTAATCACTTTGTATAAAATTTCAAAGAATTTTCTTCGAAATTCTGTACATACTGTTTAATTTACTTTAATTAAACTTCACTTTTCAAAATTTTCAGTAACTGTAATGCAGGCATTCCAATGACAGTCTCAACACTGTAAAAATGCAGAGAGCAGTTAAAAAAGTAGTAAAGATCTTTTTGACAATCTAAAGCGTTATCGGCGTGTGATGCCTGGCGCGCCGGGTGACCTGCGGTCGGAGCGCGCGGGGTATTTATATATAATTTTTGCAAAACCGTTCAAGGTCCCACTCTGGTTTTTACATGCCGTATAGGAAAAAAGGTAAGCTTTCGATTGGGATAGGTTAGAAGAAAAAAAAACGTCGATTTCGAGATATATTAAAATTAAAAATTTTTTTGTCACCACCAGCTTGTAGCTCTTAAAAAACCCTTCAAAAATCATTATTCACACTTCTAATTTCATTAATTCTACTTATCAATATGTTAAATTGAAAAAAAGACGTTTTCAAAAAAGTCAAAATTTTGAAACGATGCAACTCAAAAAATATTTTATAAAATTCAATAATATTTTATATATACAATTCCACTAATAATAGTAACATTTTAGCAAAGTTTCGAGAAAATTCAATAACATTTATTTTTTGACCTGGTCAGTTGAGGAATTTTGCTCCATATATATATACTAGGGGGGCTCCGCCCCCTGCGCGCCAACCCCCTATCTCTATTTTTATATTTATTTTAATTTGAATTTTCATAAATTTAAAATAATGTTTTCTTACACGGAAAAAACTGCATGGTTGGATATCCATTTTTAAGGTTACCACATCCATTTCTTTAGTTGACACATCCATAGTAAAAAATGGATATCCCGTATTTTTCAATATATATGGTTGTCCCAACCATGCAGTATATGATTGCATCATAATAAATTACACTACCGGTCAAAATTGAGAGACCACCCATTTTCAGGCGAATAAAAAACGTTTTAAAACATAAGATTTATTAAAACTAAAATTTTTTTCTGTTCATTTTTTGATAGATGATAAAATTTGGAAAAGAACAAGATATTTCAGAAGTCGTTTGGCCAATAATTCATTTAGATATTTTTAAAAAATCGTCATTTTCAAAGTTTTACAAAAATTTGAATAACTTCTAAAATAATGAACGCTTTTTAATGATCTGAGGCTTATTTTAAAGGTCATTTGCTACACTATAAGAATTACTTATAGGCATTAACGTGTAATTTTTTTCTTAGAAAATGCAGGCTGTCAAACTTGTATAAAAAAAATTCTAAAGATTTGGAACAATTTTTCTGCACTAAAAACTATTCTAGAAAATATATAAAACATCATATAGTGTAGATTTTTCAAGAAAATTTAATAAAAAAAATACGTTTGAATTTTAAAAATTATTTTTCTGTTAATATTAATGTTCCAAATTTTTTGAACTTTTTTGGTCCAAGATTGACGGCCTGCATTTTCTAAGGAAAAAATTACACGTTAAAACCTATAAGTAATTATTATAGTGTAACAAATGACCTTTAAAATAAGCCTAAGATAATTGAAAAGCGTCCATTATTTTAGAAGTTATTCAAATTTTTGTAAAACATTGAAAATGACGATTTTTTAAAAATGTCGAAATAAAATATTGGCCAAGTGACTTCTAAAAGATCTTGTTCTTTTCAAAATTTTAACATTTTTCAAAAAATAAAAGAAAAAATGTTTAGTTTCCATACATTTTATGTTTTAAAATGTTTTTCAATCATCTGAAAATGGGTGGTCTCTCAATTTTGACTGGTAGTGTACATGCAACCCCCTATCTGTATTTTTTATATTTATTTTAATTTTTATAAATTTCAAATAATGTTTTTTAATATTAATGCATCATAATAAATTACTGTGACGAACCGACTTCGTCACAATTTATCCCTTCGTGATAACAAAATATAAATATAATGTTTATATGAAAATATTAACACAAATACAAATATCCATGTTAAACACAATAACGAAATATACTTAGTTCATCTTTTCGTTATAATCTCGTTTAAAAAGAGTTTAAATATTAATAAAATATAATATCTCTCAATTATTGCAGTTAATTATATTTCACATTTTTATAAATTTACATTGAAAAAGATTAAGAATTTAACTTTAATTAAAAGAATGAGGCTACAGATACCAATGTATTGTAAAACTTAAGGAGTGGTGTGTCTAGGTTAATGAACCATGATCACACCACTGCCTAAAACTGCAAGCTTGCAGGAAAGCGCCTGGCAACGAGCAGGTGCAATAAACTAAAGTATGATTTCAACACTGTAATGTCGATTAATAAAATCGATTGACACAGGGAAATCTGGGCATTTGCCCGTGTGTCTCGGCGTGACCAAGACGGAGAGTTAGGGCTATAGTGTAATTTATCTTTTTTAAAACGGATAGTAATCACTGTAAGTTTTCATATTTTAATATTTATTTATATTAAATATTTTATTATTTTATATTTCAATATTTATTTATTTCTATTTGTAAAGTATGTAACGAACTAAATCGTTACGCGATCAATCTCCATTTATTTAGTTAACACGTGGTTTCTATTCGTCAACTCTTTAATTTACTAATTACTATTTCAAATTATTCCCGCGCTTGAAATATAGGTGTCGCCTATGCTTCCTCTATGTGACGAGCGACTGCCATCTCGCTCGTTAACTTTTCGATATATCGATTAACGAGTTATCGAAGCGCGAAACAATAAAATTTCGTTAATAATCTAATTATTTTAGGATTTTCTTACGACTTTTGACAAATATTGACGAGACTAAACAAGAAAGTTTGACTATTGTAAAATATAATACTTCACGGTTTAATAGTTTCCAAATTCCGAAAATGTATTTGAAAATCAACATTTCTTAGAATTGTCATAAATCAAGTGGAATAGCGAAAGAAAATGTAATCTCTAGTTTCTTTAGAGTCATAAAACCGAAAAATTTTTGAAAGAATATAAAAAATATCTCAAGTGTCCTTTTCCATAGGACAATGCAACATGTGTTTACCATACTTGTGACCACAGAAATGGCTTCGAAAAGTCACGTACACATAGACTTTCATTATGCGACGAAACTTAATTATCAATTGTATAATATGAACGTTATGAACAATTAACAACAATATTATATTGTTGCTAATAGTGCAGCATGAATGTATTATTTGAAAATGATATTATTAGTAAACTTTATCTGATTGATTGTTGTAATATTATGGTTTAGGATATATACATGTATATATGTGTGTATGTACAGTCAGTTCCCGCAATATGAATATTTCGCTATCTGACGAATTTCGTCAACTGACTCTTAATGGGCTTAAATCGGTTTCGCTACCTGACCAACCGTACCTTCACTTTTGACGCGCGCTCAGTGCCGAAAGAGCCTCCTAGTTTTTCGTGGTTACTCGTAGTGACAAAGCGGCATAAAAATTTTGTTTAGAGCCAAAAAAAAGTTAAAATTTGCTAGGACTACGTCCTACGTCCCTGAAATTGCTAGGATCTTGGTGGAGGGGGAGTGCTTGACGGGATGGTCATATACCGAATAAGCCACCAAGGAAAAATTCGAGACTTTAGTCAGATTGCGGGAACTCACTGTATATATATATATATATATATATATATATATATATATATATATATGTTTGTAACGTATTAATATAATTATAATATTATATTATGATATATTATCAAATTAGTTATCGTTATTATTATTGTTTATATTTAAATATGATGAGTGCAGTATAAGAGATTTATTGTTACTAGATATGATGTAAATAATTAATAATTGTGTAATTAGTGTGAATGCAAAAGGGTTATGTTCACTTGTTGTGATACATGTTTTCAATACATAGAGTATGTTTATACGCGTATTAGTGCAGTGCAGTGTTAGTGTTGTGATATTCTAAAAACTTCATAGACTTTACAAACTCTATAACAGGGCATGCGCAAAGGTTCTGCCATGGACCAAGGGATAAATGCTCCCTCAGGGTACGGTCCCATGATGAGCGGAAAACAGAATGCAAAGCAGAATTTCGTGAGTGCAAGAGAGATAGTCAGATATCACTATCCTTTTCACTCTCACGACATTCTGCTTTGCATTGTGTTTTCTGCTCATCATGGGACCGTACCCTCACGAGTTCAGTTCTACTTTGGAGTTCTTTCGTAATGTACTTCAGAGTAGTCCCAAAAATAGTTATAAGAATAACTTCGACTTGTTTAATGTTTTTGACTTTAATAAATGTATTGGGTTTACTCGCGAATTTAGTTGGATTAATGATTAATTAATATTATTGATTATTAATTGATCCTTCTTATTCGTGAGGTTTTTCCCTCCGTTTTAACGGAAATTAACTTGTTTTATTTGAATATTTCCGCCTTCCTTTTCAAAGGATTAAACCAAGATTGAACATCAAATCAAATCGCGGATCTTACGCCTGCGCGTAAATAACGTAACTCCGCACGTAACATCTAGCAGACGACAGAAAAATACCGCGTGCCGCCGAATGACGACGAGAGAGACGAAGAAAGATTTGCGAGGTCTTCGACTCAAGTCGTGCTGTGCCACGAAATCCTACTATTGTATATAACCAAAAGTTTCATTTTCTTAAAATATATTATAATAAGTGTTATTTTGAAGTTTTATTGTGTACAACACCAAATTGCATTCTTCTGAGACGTGGCTGACCTGACCTCAAATTCGTGTGATCCAACGTGGAATCAACACCGGTAAGTTCACCATTGTTATCAACCTCGTTCGTCTTCACTTGCAACTGCTTGCTCAGCCGCCCGTCGCAACATTGCTGGTAACTGGTGGAAATTTTTCTCGTATTGTGTGCTTCATTCTTGAGTCCTACCCACGTGTTTTATTAATATTAAAAATAAATTTAAAATCTCAAGAAAGTCGCCACAGGTATTACATCGGCTAATCTACTTCCTATTGATTTGTTTAAAAATCCAATCAAGACATTCTTAAAATATTTTTAAAATTAGAAAACGTTTTGCACTAATGAAGGTTCTTGCACTAGGATTCAAAAGCTGCTTTTTAAAGTAAAAATAGATCTTGGAACACCACCATGAAGTTATTAAGTTCTATTACAAATGCAACAGCTATAAAGCTGTTGCATTTGTATACCGCTGAATACCGAATATATACCGCTGAAATATGAGCCTTACGGGGTTACGTACAGTTAGAGCTTCAAAAAAAGCTGTTTTTTTTAGGAATTTTTTGTGGCCACACATTAAAATAATTAATAACAAATCTTTTTCCACATGAAATTTATATATTTCAAGAAAATATTCTAAAATTATAGTAGATAAATATAAAGAAACATGTGAATGATACAACATTTGCGTGAACTCCTTAAATAAAAATTGTTTTGCAGTGATCACGCTATCTCTTGACTGGATCATCTAAATTCAAATCGTAAAGAAAGAACCGTAAGTTAATGATATTATGCAGTACTTGGACGAAGAAATTTAAGAAATTTTGATTTTTCGCAAAATGGCGGATGTTGAAAGTCAAAAATTGTTTTTTGACCAAAATTTGACTCACATTTTCGGCTATAAAAAAAGTAGTTGTCAAAAAAATCCTTTGTCCGGCCAATTATATAACAAATAAGTGGTAAAAATTTCAAACCGATCACTGAAGCCGTTCTCAAGTTACAGTGATCACCCACTCCCAAAACATGGTTTTGAGAAAAACGAGTTTAAAGTTTTAAGTATCGCTGCTTGGCCACAGTAACGGCTGAGACGGCACCATTCAAAAATTTATATCTCCACAAATAATGGTCCGATTTGTCTCAAATTTTCAGAGAATACTCTGGCAAGGATATTGCTTTAGTTTTATGCGAACTTGTTAAAAGTTACGGTTTAGAAAACAAAATTCAAGGTATCACTGTTGACAACGCATAAATTAACACATCGTTTATGACAGAACTGTCTTCATTGATTGAGTTTGATAGCGATAATCAACATTTCCGGTGTTACGCTCATGTTTTAAACTTGGCAGTGCAGGACATGTTGAAACGATCAAAATTAGAAGATGATTACCTTGATTATAAGGAAATTATAATAGATGAAGATCCTGAAATCGACGAAGATCCTACAACATCTGATGATGCGGACATTGAAGATGATGATGATCACGAGATAATAAATTGCAATACTCCTCTTTCAAAATTACGAAGCCTATTTAAGATATGCAAGAATTCCGAACAATTCAGAAATAAACTTAAAATCTGTTGCGAATCTTGCAATGTTAAGTTTAGACATCCCAATATTGACGTTAACACGAGATGGAATTCGAGCTACGACATGATAAAATTAGGTATTGCGATAATAACTTTTGTTTTTAAAAAACTTTAATTTATTCTTTCCTTAGGCAGTAAAAATTTAACTCTTTTTTTACAGTGTAACTAATATTATTAATATTAATAATATATTATAATAATTCTATAGGGTGACCAACAAACCTTGAATACCGGGATAACTATGTTCATTTAGTCATGCCTCGATAAATACATTGAACTCGTATTTATTTAAATTTTACATTTTGAATTTTAGAAAAAGAATAATTTATTAAGATTAAAATTTAAATTCTCTTTAAATTTAGGTTCAGAGTTAAAAAAATAAAATTACTTAATTATGCTGGAAATAATTTTTTTTAAATAACAATTTCAGAAAGTGTTTAATTTCTTAAATAAACGTAATAAGAATGTTGTAAGTTAAAAAAACATATTATTACATATTACTTACTTAAAATCTTTACTCTGATATAATTAGGTCTTGCAATGCAGAAACCTCTGGATTTATTATGTCAAAATAATGGAAATTTACTACACTTGATTCTGCATAAAAAAATGGTTGATTCTGCAAGAAGTTTGTAAATATTTAAAAAATTTCCAAGTTCTATCGAAACTTCTAAGTGTCGAGAAATATGTAACTTTGCCATATGTTGTAATTGGATTCAACATGTTAATTGATAAACTGAACGAGGAAGTAGAAGAGATAAATGAAAGAATATCGAACGGCTCCAATCAAAACCTAATTCTTGAACAATTCTTGACTGCACTCGAAGAAGCGCGAACAAAACTATTCAAACATTATGACAAGAGCAACTGCATATATTGTGCTTCTTTAATTTTAGATCCCAGAAATAAAGTAGAAATGTTTAATGCAACATCATGGGGAAAAGAAATGCCAGCACATTTTTTTAAAGTTTTTGAAAATATATACAGGAATAATTATTATTATTATTACTAGCGTCATATTCCTCGCTCGCTCGGAAGACATTTTACTTATTTATTTCCACTTACATAAATAGTTTTTGAGATAAAAATTTTGTTTAAAAAATTTTTAACGTCAAAAACTCTCCTGATTAAGCTAATTTTGTTTAAAAAAATCTTTAACTTTACCGAAAAAAATGCCTAGGACCCGTATACCAGGAATTAACTAGGTTTCTTAGTTACGAGAGGAGCCAACTATAAAGTCCTGGTCAAAGTAATAAGATTCAAGCATAGTTAAAGTGACCAGGAAAATTAGTCGATGTAATCAGGAAAAAATAGTCAAATTGACTAGGAGAATAATATTAGCTTTACACTGTGTATCATAATTATTTGAAATTGCTAAACAAATTCTTATTATCAAATAAAAGAGAAAAATTAATTATTGTATTTGAACATATTTATATTTGACTTTGTATTTATATACCTAAGAATTAATTTAAACTTATGAAATAAATATTTGACGCAGGGGGGCGCGAACACCTGAACCTAACGAATACGCACTTTGAAACCCGGAACGATAACCACTACTCTAAACACGACTTGGTATTTTAATTTTTTAATAGACACTAGATTTTCGAGTCAAAATACAATACTTAATCAGATGATGTTTTATACACTTCGAGTACACAATTTTATACACTTGTCAAAAACTATTTATTTTTAATTATTTATGACATTCAAATGAAAATAAATTTACATACACAAATTATTGCAAAGGTAAATTTTCAAACACACTGCGCGATTAAAATAGTAAAAATGTTGTCACCACGTGCGTAAAAATTTCGACGATTTATATTGAAACCTAACCAAAAAAGTCTGAAAGAATTGACTAATATAATTAAATAGTTTACATTCTAAAACATGGACTATCTACATTTCCAGAGGTTCCGAGAAACCAGCAATTTTGATGTATGTAACAACTCCTTTTTATGTACAAAAAATAGACGCGAGTAATGATAAAAAATCGTTTTACGAAATCACGATAAATGACGCGAAAGATATAGAGGTACTTTTATGTACAAAAAATAGACGCGAGTAATGATAAAAAATCGTTTTACGAAATCACGATAAATGACGCGAAAGATATAGAGGTAAACACTGTCAAAACAGAAGCAGACGCGTGCGCATTATGGAAATAGGCAAAATTACTAAAATCCTAGTCAATTTGACTAGGATTTGCAGGGTTGTTTTTGCCAGGCTTGAATTTGTTGAATCAACCTAGCTATCCTAACCATAATGATTAGGAATCCTTATTACTTTTACTAGATTAAGATTAACTATAGAGTCATAGTTAATAATACCATCGAGATTTTTTTCGGTGTATTATAAAAAATTGACATTTATATATTTATTTTCAGTTTCCGGTTTTTTTAAATCTAAATATCTTTCAAAAAAAATGTTTTTTTGCAAAACTGTTTGGCACAGTTGAGCCGTTCACTAGAAAAACGACTTAAGTCGACTTAAGCGGTTTTTAAAAATTTTGTTATCAGTGTATTCTACAAGACATATAGATTACATATATCAAGTTTCTAAAGTTGTAGGTCACTATTTATGAATTAATTGAGGTGTTTAAACTTCCTGGGTCCCAAAATTGAAGCACTTACGCAAGCGCGCGTTCACGTCCTCTGCTACCGCGTACAGTGGGAAGAAATACAGTGTTTTGGACAAAATTCTGCCGACAATACAAATCTCCACCGATTTCAATTTTCTTTTTTTTTTAAATACTAAAGAAGGTTTTTCCTACAAGCCTTAACTGCTATAAATTTGAAATTTTTAAAAATTTTGGATTATTACAAAAGCGAGTAATTTTTTCATTTTGTTAACTAAACTTGTGCATTATAATGTTGATATTTAATTGAATATTACTAAAAATTATATCGTAAGACTTTTTAGAATAATAAATATGTTTTAATACATTAAAATAAAAGTGTTCTTTCATAAAATACTTAATTTTGTTTCATTTTTAGTGGTTCGCTGGAAAAACGACTTAAGTCATTTGTTATAAAATAATGTTATTAAAGTAGCAAAACATTGTTTACTCGACCTTCTTTTCTTTTAAAGAATTCTTTGATAATACCTTTGTATTGGGAAAAATGATCGATATAATTAATACGTAAATTATATTAGTAATTCGTTTCCGAATCTTTAATTTAATTTTTTCGTCAAAAACTTAAGTCGACTTAGGTCGTTTTTCTAGCGAACGGCTCAGTTATTAAGTACCCCAAATACTACAAAATTACAAACTTTAAGAAAAATTGGTGATCCACCATTTACTTTTCGTATGGAACTGCCCTTGATATAAAAATTTTAATTTGTACACGGAGAGAAATCTGTTGCTCTTAGCGCATGAGCAGGACGTACTAAAAACGCATACACACCACCTTGCGAAAGTTGCAAGAAATCCATGCTGATTTTTCATGGATTTGAGCAACTGTGGCACAAGTGGGAAAAAGCTGTGCAAAGTTAGCACCGGCCTTTGCAAAATTAGGTACAGACGTCTATGCAAAAAGCGAACCAACATGTCTCTAGCGTTTCTCTAACATTTCTCTCCGTGTAGTATCAAATAAATGGTTATTTGTAGCAAATTCAAATTATTTAAGTCAAATGAATGGAATAATTGGATCTAATAAATATTGCTTTAAATCAATTAGGAAAATTACTTGATTCAGTAATGCATGGATTTTAATTCAAACCCGTGTAGAAAAAGCCACGTTCGAGCCACGCCCCCCGGCAGAGGCCCACGTGGAAAATCCATGAGGAGGAATCCACGAGGGCACCAGCAGGGGCCCCGCTGTTTGCCATTACGGTTGCCCTGCTCAAAAATTTTTCTAAGTCCAAAAGAACAAATTTTTTTTTGTTCAATAGAGTTTAATTTAGATTTCTTTAAATAACATTTTAAAGCATTTGAAATAAACATTAAGTGACATTTTTCCAAAAATCCTGTCACGAAGTTATGAAAATATTCGAGGGTACCAGCAGGAGCCCCGTTCTTTGCCCTTACGGTTGCCCTGCTCAAAAATTTATCTAAGTTTCAAAAAAAAAATTTTTCTATTAAAATTTATTTCAGATTGCATTAAATTACATTTAAAAGCACCTGAAATAAACATTAAGTAACATTTTTCCAGCAATTCTATCACAAAGTTATGGAAATTTACAAGGGCACCAGCAGGGACCCTGCTCTTAGCCATTATGAATGCCCTGCTCAACAATTTTTCTAAGTCCAAACAAAAAATTTTTTCACAACAAAAAATTATTGTTTACAATCATTTTAAACAATGAAAAACACGTTTTTAACAAATATTTAATGTTACTTTTTAAAAAATATAAAACTTACATGAGGGCAAATCCTTGAGGGCCCACGCGAGGGGCCCTCATGGATTGCCCACATCATTAACTAGAAAAAATTTCTAAGTCCAAACAAAAAATATTTTTTTACATAACAAAAATTAATGTTTATAATGATTTTAAACTATGAAAAACACGTTTTTAACAAATATTTAATGTTACTTTTTAAAAAATATAAAACTCGCATAAGGGCAAATTCTTGAGGGCCCACGCGTGGGGCCCTCATGGATTGCCCACATCATTAACTAGAAAAAATTTCTAAGACCAAAAAAAAAAAAAAAATTTACATAAAAAATTAATGTTTATAATGATTTTAAACTATGAAAAACGCGTTTTTAACACAAATGTTTTGACATTTTTTTTTTGAAATGATAAAAATATTAACTTATGAATATTTATGGTCTATTATTATATTATTAATATTTTTATTATTATTATTAAACTATTTAATTATTTGTCATAGTGTATTAGTGTCAATAAATAATTTATTGAATCATCAAAAGCAAGTCAGCAAGTCACCTACAATAAAGCAATAATTTTCAAGTAGGTCCCATAGCATAGTGGTAAGAGTGTTGTCTGGTAGTCAGTAGGTCGTAGGCTCAATTCCCGCGTGCGTCAGATTTTTTTTTTTGGTCACGATTTAATTTAAAAAAGTAAAAATTGTTAAATAAGAATGTTATTTGTCAATAATTGGACTAATTTGTTATTAATAAATAATTAATTTATTAATTTAATTGAAAATAAAGTTGAGGGCATTTTATGAAATCCACGAGGGCACCGCGTGGAAAATCCATATGGAATCCATGAGGATTTTCCTCCAGGGCACCCATGAGGGAAAGCATGTCACGCCTTCAAGGGCTCCGCGTGGATTGTCATTACGGATTCCACATGGCAAGAGGGCAATCCACGAGGGCCCCGCCGGGGGCCCTCACCATTTTTCTGCACGGGAATAAATATTTATTTGCATCAATAAAATAATTTTTTTAAAATAACTAAATATTTATGGGACATTCCGCACGTCAACACGGACAGAGCTCTAAACAAAAATTGCTTTGATGGATTTAAACGTTCTAGGGCTTAAAAGATTTCTACGTTCATGTACTTTAAGATGCCGATGGGCGTTTTTTGCAAATTTTTATTTCCGATGCCAATAAAGCTGTAAAAAGTCAAATAGTAAAAAAATTTCAAAATACTTTTATGAATTCAAATTCAAAGCAAAAAACGAGGTAAATTATTCTGTAACTCATTCTTTAACAGTTTTTTAAGGTCCCCGAATATAAATCTAAAGTTTTTTTTAAATCTAAAATGTCGGATCCAATATGGCGGACAAAATTCAAATTTTATCAGATTCGATTAAAATTTGTTACTCGGTGGTTTTTAGGGTCGCTGATTACGAATCTACACTACCGGTCAAAATTGAGAGACCATCCATTTTCAGGTGAGTGAAAAACATTTTAAAACATAAAATGTATGGAAACTAAAATATTTTGTTTTTTATTTTTTGAAAGATGATAAAATTTTGTAAAGAACAAGATCTTTTAGAAGTCATTTGGCCAATATTTTATTTAGATATTTTTAAAAAATCGTCATTTTCAATGTCTTACAAAAATTTGAATAACTTTTAAAATAATGAACGCTTTTAAATGATCTTAATGATAAATCGTCCAACATCCTTCCGGCAGGACGAAAAACACTCAGGTGAGTCCCTCCGAAATCACTAAAGAAAACTAACATGGATTCAGATAAATAAAAAATGATATATATCATTGCACTGCAAAAAGAAGTATCTTATTTAAGATGTTTTGGTAGTCATTTCTAAGATGTTTTTGTAGTCACTTTTAAGTTATTTAAAATATCTTAATTTAAGATGTTTAAAGTATCTTCGTACACATTTTCATCATATTTTTTATTAAAAAAGTTTTGAGGTTAACTATGGGCTTATATGTTTGACATTTTATGCATCTTAGTTTTTAGTAACTTAAATTTTTTTCGCATCTTACAATTCACAAGTATCTTATCGCTAAACATCTTATTGAGACAGAAACATCTCAATTAAGATACTTTAAAAAACTTACAGAAGTATCTTACTTTTTTAAGATAGAAGAAATATCTAAGACGTATAAAACATCTTAAAAATTAGTAAGATACTTTAGAAAACATCTTATTTTAAGATGTAAGATACCATTTTTCCATCTTACATCTTATTTTAAGATATCAAATAAGACACTTATTTTTGCAGTGTGGAAAGGTAACGAAACAAGCTTTCAGCGCATATAAATATCGAGCTTGTAAGTTCAAAACTAAGGGCTGGGTAGTTTAAAGAAGTTCAATTTTCCAAAAATTCACATAATTTTTAGTCACAGAATGACGAAGCCCGGTCCTGCCGGCAGTACGCTTTTCGCTTTATTTAAGAGACTACCTAGCCCAGGTTTATAAATTTAAAGACTCGATATTTACATAATTTGAAACCTTGTTTCATTACCTTTCCAACGATATATTTAGTTTTATATTTATCTGCTTCCATATTAATTTTATAGAGCAATTTCGAAGGGACTCGCGCCTGAGTCTATACTCAGATATACTGAACAATATTAAAAATGATTTTTTTTTCAAATTAAACAATTAGGTTTCATTGTTTGAACGTTTCTGAAGAGAAAGAGACTTGTCCGGTCAAAAAATTTTGATTTTTGGGGATTTTACATTAAATTTACAAAAAAATGTTTTTTTCACTGTTTAGAAACATAGCAAGTTTGAAGGATTTGAAAAATGATTTAATATTATTATTTTAAAAAATCAAAAATATAGATTTTTCGTCTTTTCGTCTACATTAATCCCAAGGAGTGCCAGAAAAGAAAAGTTGAATTCCCTTTTTTTTAAAGCCTTTTTTTCGGAACGTCCTTCCGGCAGGGCGGGTGCTTGGACGATTTATCATTAAGCTTATTTTAAAGGTCATTTGCTACACTATAAGAATTACTTATAGGCATTAACGTGTAATTTTTTTTCTTAGAAAATGCAGGGAGTAAAACTTGGACCAAAAAAATTCAAAAAATTTGGAACAATTTTTCTGTACTAAAAACTATTTTAGAAAATATATAAAACAATATATGGTGTAGATTTTTCAAGAAAATGTAATAAAAAAATACGTTTGAATTTTAAAAATTATTTTTCTGTAAATAAGAATGTTTTAAATTTTTTATATTCTTTCGGTTTAAGTTTTTATTTTAGAAGTTATTCAAATTTTTGTAAAACATTGAAAATGGCGATTTTTTAAAAATATCTAAATAAATTATTGGCCAAACGACTTCTGAAATATCTTCTTCTGTTCAAAATTTTATCATCTTTAAAAAAATGAGCAGAAAAAAATTTTAGTTTCAATAAATTTTATGTTGCTTCCTCATAAATGAAGCTTTGTATTAGCAAAATTTTGGATTGTCATTTTTTGCCATATTTATAAATTTTTTTTTATTATGCCTAATACTTTAGTACTTTATATATGCACAGGAACTCCCCGTATAAATGTTCTAAATAAATAAAAAAAAATTTCGACGTATTTTGAACTCCGAAGTCCAAAAAACGGATTTTAAAAATTTGTCCCGATGTGTGTGCGTGTGTGAGTGTACTAACATTACATTTGCCTCAATATCTCAGAACAAGAAAGAGCTGAAGGCCTCAATTTTTTTTTAAATTGTAGGTCTCCCCGGGGGACATAAGATGAGAGTATTTTCAGCCCGATTCATGAAGTTTAACTATTTTTTTTACATTTTTCATTTTGTAAAAAAACGTTTTTTGGACGTAACTTAAAAAAATGTTAGGACACTTATAAATGTTTTTCTTTAGTTTTGTAGAGTTTTTTCACACGCATCTTTTGAGCCCTAATTGAATATTTTTCGTTCATATTAACCGGAAATATTAAACTTTAAAAAATCAAAAATTTTAGAAAATAAGACTTTTTTGAAAATTTTGTTGAAAAATGTAGAAGTTTAGTTTTGTTTTGTATTTAGTTTTGTAGAGTTTTTTCAGACGCATCTTTTGAGCCCCAATTGAACATTTTTTGTCCATATTAACCAAAGATATTAAACTTTTAAAAATCTAAAATTTTGAAAAATAAGTCTTTTATAAATTTTTTTTTAAATTATGTAAAAGTAACTTCAAAAAATTATTACCAACTTGAAGAGCATTAAAAACGCTTCGATTGACCTATTTTTGAACCTGATTCAGGCAGAAATTATGAAATTATTGGTATTTGAAAAATCAAGAATTGTGGAAAATATCATTTTTTCAACATTCTTGTTTATACACTTATGTGTAATTATTAAACTATTATTACCATCTTATAGAATATATAAAAACACATTTTTTGGACCAAGATTTAATGATTTTTAACCCTTTTATAAAAAGTAATTCTTATATTTCAATTATTATTATTTTTATGAGGAAGCAAAGTGTTCATGAAATGAACACCAAAATTATAAAAATGTACAACTTGGCAGCGGTATTTTAAAACGATTTTCATTCGACTGAAAATGGGTGGTCTCTCAATTTTGACCGGTAGTGTAAAGTCACTTTTTAAAAATTCAAAATGGCGGATCCAATATGAAGAAAAAATTTTCAAATTTATCCTATTCCCTTAAAACGTGTTACTCGGGGGCTTTTGAGGTCGCAGATTATGAATATAAGGTTACTTTGTAGAAATTGAAAATGATGAATCCAATATGGTGGAAAATTTTTTAAATTTGATCAGATTTAAGTAAAAAGTGTTACTCAGGGGTTTTTAGCGTATCTGATTACGAATTTGAAGTCACTTTTAAGAAATTCCAGCTTCATACTGTTCTATAATGTAAACAATTTGTTATTATTACAAACTTTAAGCGAAATGTATCAAAATTGGACATTTTTTCAGTCATATGGGATCCACTATTTTCAATTTTTAAATTGTGATTTGAAATTCGTAATCAGATACCTTAAAAAACCCCCGAGTAACACGTTTTAATTATATCTGATCAAATTAAAAAATTTGTCCACCATATTGGATCCGCCATTTTTATTTCTAAAAAGTGATTTCATATTTGTAATCTGTGGCCCCATAAGCTTCCGAGTAACACGTTGTAAGGGAATCGGATCAAATTTGAAAATTTTTTCCGCCATTTTGAATCTTGAATTTTTAAAAAGTGACTTCAGATTCGTAATCAGCGACCCTAAAAACCCCCGAGTAACAAGTTTAAATCGAATCTGTTTAAATTTGAATTCTGTCCGCCATATTGAATCTGCCATTTTGAATTTAAAAAAAACTTTAGATTTATATTTCGGGGACCCTAAAAACTGTTAAAGAATGAGTTACAAAATAATTTACCCCGTTTTTTGCTTTTAATTCATAAAAGTATTTTGAGATTTTTGGACCTTTTGACTTTTGACAGCTCTATTGGCATCGGAAATGAAAATTTGCAAAAAACGCCCATCGGCATCTCAAAGTACATGAATGTATAAATTTTTTAAGCCCTAGAACGTTTAAATCCATCAAAGCAATTTTTGGCAAACTTAGACCAAAAGAATTTTAAAAAATTTGAAACAATCTTATAAACCCCTTCGCTGTTTGGAAAAATAATCATATGATTGGCCCAAAATGTTCAGCAAAATCTGGTAGATGAATTTTTATGAAACTTAGTATACAAGGGTTTTTGGGGTCGCTGAATATAAATATGACGTCAAAAAAAAAATTCAAAATGGTGGATCCAATATGTCGGACAAAATTTTTAAATTTTAAACAGATATTATAAACAAAAAAAACAAATAACAGAAAGTGTAATGTAAAACCTTTACAGCCTCCACGCGGCACATTCTGGGGTCATGATTCGTTTTATCAGTTAATGCAAAGGATATAGAATAGAGTACAAAATTTGATAAAAATCAGGATGAATTAAAAAAATTACATCCCTCATTTTGAATTCATTATTTCTTATTTTGAAAGACAAATTTAAATTCAGCGATCCAAAATACCCCTAGATACTGAAATTGATAAAAATCCAAATGAATTTTAAAAATTATGTCCACTATTTTGAATTTTTAAAAATGAAGGTCAAATTTGAATTTAGCGACCCGAAAAACCCCTAGATACTGAAATTAATAAAAATCCAAATGAATTTCAAAAAGTATGTCCGCCAATTTGGATCCTGCATTTTGAAGTTTTAAAAATGATGGTTAAACTCGAATTTAGCGACCTGAAAAACCCTTAGGTACCGACTCCAAAAACCCTTATACACTAAATAGGACTTAAATTAAAAATAAATTTTCATAAATTTTACTTGTTTTTAAGTTGTTATATTATTTAAAAATAATAAATAATCATTTATTTATTACTTAATTTAGGATCATTGCAATCAATAGTGTGTTAATAATGATATAAAACAATTTATTTTATAATTTACATAAGAAATTGCATTTATTTTGCGCTAAGAAGTTTACTGCCCAACGGTCGTTAACAGGCAACGGGTTAACAAAAAAATAATTTTTAAAATTCAAACATATTTTTTTACTAAATTTTCTTGAAAAATCTACATCATATCATGTTTTATATTTTTTGAAGGATAGTTTTTTGTACAAAAAAATTATTTCAAATTGAAATTTTTGTGTATAACTTTGCCGACCTGCAATCCCAGTAAACAAAAACTAATTGAAATAAATTAAAAAGAATTCACAAAGAGCTTTAGTGAATCCCGCTTTGTGACAAATACGAATTGGAGCTATGTTGCAATTTTCCTGAATTGAAATTCCAAACCTTCTATTCTTACTAATTCAATGGACAAGTTTTGGGGCCTTTAATTTTTTTTAATTCGCCAGCACGAATTCAATGCATGCCTTGGTCATTTCTTTCGAATGCGAATTCGTTTGCACAAATTCAGGCAAATTGAATCGAATTCAATCGAATATACAAAAAGCTTGAATGAATCCTGCTTTCTACCAAAAATCTTAATTCATTTCAATCCGTTTGAATTAGTTTTTTTACTGGGATTTCTGAGAAAAAATTACACGTTAACGTCTACAAGTAATTCCCATTCTGTAGAAAATAACCTTTAAAGTAAGCTTAAGATCATTAAAAGTGTTCATGTTTTTAGAAGTTATTTAAATTTTTATAAAACATTGACAATAATGATTTTTTAAAATATCTTACACAGAAATAGAATTGTTAAATCTCAATACTCAATAATCTAATTCTTTTAACTTACATTATAATTCAACACTTCTTATTTTGGAAATTTTGTATTGTAGAAAAATAATTTTTAGATTCTGTATGGATTAAAAAATTCAATTTTAAAGTTCTGAATGTTCTTCGCATGCTTTTTAGTGATAGAACACTACTGCGCATGCGTTATAGTAATAGAACACTACTGCTCATGTGTAATAATGATAGAACACTACTGCGTATGCGTTATAGTCATAAAACACTTCTGCGCATTCCTGACATTGACAGAACACTACTGCGCATGCGTTATAGTGATAAAACACTGCTGCGTATGCGTTATTGTGATATAACACTACTGCGCATGTTTGATACTAATAGAGCACTACTGCGCATGCGTTATAGTGATAGAACACTACTGTGCATGCGTGATACTGATAGAACACTACTGCGCATATCTGACATTGATAGAACACTACTGCGCATGCCTGACATTTACAAAACACTACTGTGAATGCGTGATACTGATAGAACACTACTGCGCATATTTGACATTGATAGAATACTACTGCGCATGCCTGACATTGATAGAACACTACTGCGCATGCGTACCATTGATAGAATACTACTGCGCATGCGTATATGTATGTACAATGAGTATGTATATATACGATACGATGAATAAATGATAAAAGTCGAACGACCGAACGATGAAGTACGGAGTTACACGAACGACGGACGACAAAACGACGACGACTATGTTAATATTATAAATAGGAGTTTAGCAATTTAAAATTTTTTTTTGAAACTTCTCATTATAACGTTCCTGAAGTTGAGATCGATGCTAAGCATAGAAAAATATTTTTTCTCATTTTTTTAAGTTATAACATTTTAAAAATTTTTACTTCTTTCATTCACCTATAAAGTAAAATGCTTTTAAAGAGTAACTTTTTAACCTTAAATCTTTGAAAAAAATGAGTAATTTTTTTAGGTTTTGTGAGAAAAATATTTTTCGATAATGAGCATCATTAGCAACTTTAGGGACTTTCATTGTACATATTAAAAAATAGGTCACTACATTGATGAAGAGTGGAATACGCATTCTGTTACATTGGATTTACTTCCGGCAAATGGTTCACACACTGGAAAAAGTGTAGCAAAACTATTCTACAGTTTTTTAAAAGAGTATGGTTTAGAAGATAAGATACAAGGAATCACGTTGGATAATACAGCTGCAAATACGACTTTTATTAATGAATTAGGTCAAATTTTAAATATGTCGAAATTGTCTGTTCAAGATATTCATTTTAGATGTTAACTAAAGCTACAAAACGACGAGGACCTTCAAGAAGACGATGATTTTGATGATATTGAAAATGATGAAGTGAATGATGAAATAGAAATATCTGCGAAAGATAAAATGAATTGTTCACCTATTAAGAAATTGAGAACTTTGTTTATTAAATTAAAATATTCAGAGAAACTTCGTATCAAATTAGAATGTTCATGTGGGTTTTACCCACATTAGAATGTTTTACCAAGCGCGGACGTGAAAACAAGGTGGAATTCCACCCATGATAGGATTGAAAAAGCTGCAAAAATGGAAGATGCTTTAATACTTATATGTGACACAGATAAAGATCTTCATGCTTTGCGATTGGAAAACTCGGAATGGGATGTTTTGAAAGCTGTCTCTAAATACTTGCGATATTTCAACACTTTATCCACAATTCTTCCAGGTGAAAAATATGCCACGTCACCCTTAGTCATCATCGGTTTTAATATGCGCTTATCGATAAGCTGGAAAAATCAATTGAAGCATTAGATTTGAAGAAGGACCAAAATCAAATTGATGTTAACATAAAAAATGCCCTCAAATGTTCCTTGAACAAGCTGATGAAGCATTACACGAAGACTAACTGGGTGTATTGCGCTGTGCTGTTGTTTGATCCCAGATTTAAATTGGAAACATTTTATATGACAGATTGGGGTCGTGAAATGGTTCAATGGTCTCTATCTAAATTTGAAGATATTTACAAAAAAACTATTATGTTCCAGAAACTGAAGTTCCTCTTCTCTCTCAAACTGCTGAAGACAGTGACGATGATGATATTGACCCTGCTGCTCTTTTTTCATCGAAAAGAAACAAACCGAATAATTCAACATCCCAAAATAAGTCTACTGAAAATTGGCGCAAAGAAATAGACTATTATTTAGATTCAGGAAGAGCCGGAACATTTTAGCAAAAAGTACTTGCCGCCAGCTCTTGTGTTTAAATAGTAGGACAAGTCAAAGCAAATTTTACAGTTTTCAATAATTTTAAAGAATTATAAGTGAGTTCGTTTTTTTGTAATAGAAATTTCAATAAAAGAAAATTATTTGGTTGAATAAAAGATTAATAAAGGTTAAATGTTTCAACTAGCGATTTATATGTAGGGGAGACCGGGGTTACTTGGCGCACTTTTTACTCTTTGTTGTTTAACTAAAACATTTTTGCTTTTTTTAAATTCCTATTGCACGGAAAACTTACTGTAACATCTCAGCTTTAATTTAAAACAAAAAAATTGCAGTCTATTTAATAGTTTTTTTTATACCACTTTATTCAAAGCTATGTAAAGTGCGCCAAGCAACCCCGGGCCGGGGTTGCTTGGCGCACCACCCGGGGTTGCCTGGCGCATGACTGAAATTAATTAAATTATACGATTTAAAATTGAAACATTATATGATATAGTAAAATAAGTTTTTTACTGTCATTTTACAATAAAAAAATTTAAAAAATGGTCATATTTAATTACAATTAAGAACATTTTTTTGTGTAATCGTAAAATTATAGAAAACTTTTATAAAATATATGCTGTGAATTTTTAAAAAACGCACCCTTCACTAAAATTTTTAAACAAAATAATTATATTTTTAAGAAAGAAATAATAATTTATAAAATTTTAACATTTGAGATCTTTTATGGTATATATAACTAAACCAGGTAACCCCAGCCAAACCGCGCCAAGTAACCCCGGAGGTACTTTTTATATATTTATAAAGTATTTATTAATAACATTAATAAAAATCAAAGATTCTTTATTGTCCCTAGAAAACAAATAGTTAGAGCTCAAAACTTGATATTTGAGAATCATTTCCTAAAACGATATAACAAAAAAATTATGAGGTCAAAAATTTACTTTCGAGTACCAAAATCAATTATTTTAATCTATACGCCACAATAATTAATTAATAAAAATGAAACTTTGTACAAACTTAGAGTTCATTAAGTACTTGAACTTGAGTGGAGAGAAAAAATTATTCAACTCAAAATTTTTGAAAAAACTTGAGTGCGCCAAGCAACCTCTGCGCCAAGTAGCCCCTATATATAAATGGGCCAGGAACATTTATTTTTGGCTAAAATTCATAATTCTCAAAAAATTAAAAATTTAAACTAGTTAATTATGACATTCACTGTTTTTTGGGGTCGCTGATTACGAATATGAAGTCAAATTTTGAAAATTCAAAATGGCGGATCCAAAATGGCTGACATAAAAGTGAAAAAATTAATAGTTTTTAATAAAACTTTATATTTAAGAGTTTTTGGGATCGCTGATTACGAATATGAAGTCAGATTTTAAAAATCCAAAATGGCGGATCCAATATGGCTGACATAAAAGTGAAAAAATTAATGGATTTTAATATAACTTTATATTTAAGGGCTTTTGGGGTCGCTGATTACGAATATGAATTCGATATAATAGTTTTTACAAATTTATTGTGGCTGATTCAGTATGACAGAAATAACATTTAGAAATTCCAGTTTCGCTTTTGCTGAAGCTCGTCAGTACTATTTGAACAAATTTGTTAATAGTATACCGAAACGGATATTTACAATATATTCAGCATTAATTATTCACAATAATGTGTGAAAAATATGTAGGGGGAGTGTTAGAGTTGGGCATAGTTTTGACCATAACTTCTCCTGTAGAACGAATTTGGCGATTTCGCGCATATTGTTGGAAAGATCAACTCAAATGCAATGTTTTTGCTGAACATTGTAAAAAAATTTGACCAAAAGATTCAGAGTTATAAGCAACTTAAAAAATAAAATGTTGTCAGAGTTGATCATGGTCGCCAGAGTTAGGCCACTGTAGAAAATCAATGAAATATTTACGTAAATGATTAAAAATGACCTTCAAATGATAGAACCCCAGTAGCTCGTAATATTACAGTAATAGCAAAAACACTGCCTAAACATTACCAATGTTGCCTCAATGTTACAGGTATGTTCCCAATATTACGTGCTACTGGGGAATGACACTTGGGAATGAGGAAAGGAACCATGAAATTAAAAAAAATCCCAAATTATGCATTTTTATATAACTTTAGATAATTTATTCTTCATGAACGAAATCAAAAATTAAAAAAATTAAAAAAGGTTATCAAAACCTGAAGTCGGGAAATGCCTAAGAATTACTAAAAAATTCGGATAATTCCTGAAATCTCAGGACGTTTCTAAATTTCCTAGTCATTTTCGGGAATTGCCTAGGCATTTTGGATTTTGCCCAAGGCGATTTAGTCAAAATGGAAATTAGCAAAAAGTTTGCGAAATATTAAATAAAAATTTATTTAGTCATTGGAATTAAATATTATAAATGTTTGTTGCAACATCGCAAACTACTGTGACACTTGGAGTTACACAGAACTCCTTTTTTCCTGCACACACATCTCTTTGTCTTACAACGCGTCTGACAATAGCAACGGAAAAACTCTTGTCCATCCGTGTTTGATTGCTGTGTAGCTATTGATCGTAAGGAAATCTTCTTCATAAATGGAACTTCCTGCGGTGTAATTAAAGATTTTTTTGCACTCATCAAACTGTGACTCGTCATTTTGAAAAATATGCGTACAACGAAAAGTCGAAATAGACATTGAACAAAATAAGAGATCAATAACTACAAAATAATAGATACTTACCGATTACAATTCCTTTATTCAATTTTATTTGTTTGTTTACATCAATACACGACTTAGAATAATCAAATTTCCAATTAGCCTAAATCGCCTCCTCAAAATCCAAAATGTCTAGGATATTCAGAAACATCCTAAGATTTCAGGAATTATCCGAATTTCCTCGTGATTCTTAGGCATTTCGCGAAATGCCTCGACTTCGGGTTTTACCGGTATTATATCTATCAATCTATAAAATACATCAGATAATGTAGCTTCGCGATTAATTTTTCTACTGTGATGCATTCTGTAATTTTTAAAGTGTTTGTTTCGAGCTTCACTTGCTTCTTCTCCAAGCATTCCTAGAGGAAGAACACTTCCCGTATATAAATTTCCCCATTTGTCCCTGTCCCTAGTAGGGCCTTTGCTAGATTCTGACTAGAATCTCTAGTCTAGAAAAACTAGTCGGGTCCCTATCGAATTCTAGTTAGATAATTTAGACTAGAAAAACTCACTAGAAAACAATCATATTCCGAAGAGTTACTTACGACAAACAAATGCTCGAAGCACTGGAAATAACATACCACGGCAATACTACTCCATCATACATCATTGTCTCATCATTCGAGTTTATACTTACACCTGTCTCAGCGAAGCCAATTAGATGTTTTTACTGTCAGCGTTACAGACACACGGAAAATCAATGCAAATCTAAATACTCGAGATGTGTCTTCTGCTGCTAGTCTCATAAACATCATAGGTGTCCATTCGATTTAAGACGTGCAATTTGCTGTAACTGCTCTGGCAGCCACCCGGCTTTTTCGGTTACGTGCCCAATATACCAAAAGAAAGCCAAAATACAAAAGATTCGATCTCAATATGGCGTGGGATACCAAGAGGCGGAAGAAATTCTTTGGGGACAGACATCAGAAGATTCCTTATCAGAGGCAGAGATCACTATAGTTGAAGACCCGGAAACTTATGCTAGTGATAAAATATTTCCAACACAACTACTAAAAAATAAAAATAATTAACTGCAAATTAATAATACAGCAGCACTTTTTTGGTAAAATATCACCAAAGAAGATGACAATAGGATGGACACACTGCCCCCAAATCATAATGAAGGGGCTACATTCATTCCTCAACTCCAGAAATCAGTGGCAATAAATTTTATAATGCCGCATAATGAGGATTTGGATTTATCCTATGGCAAATGCGGTAAAAAACGAAATTCTTACAGTCAATCGGAAGGCAACAGTAAACATGAAGCTTCTCAACAGTCACATACAATTAGTCCTCCTAACATTCCTCATAAAGAATACAAGAAACTCAGACAAAGATCTCCCAGCATTTAATCACATGATTCCGCATCTTGTTTTTTTGTTTGTTTTCTTTCTTTGTTTATGTCTGGAAAAATTCTTTTTTTTCAATTATTTTCTTTTCTTAAGTAATTAATTATTATTATTTGTAAAAACTGCTTCTTCCAGCAGGACTTGAAGGACTTTAAGTCCGTCCTTAACTGTCCTATTTACATTCTTCATGATGTCACAAGAGTTACTCATCCTTGCGACTTCCAGTTGTATCTTTTCAAGACACAATGCTTCTTTTCTTCTCAATCGAAGGCTGTCCTCGCGATTCTCTCTAATTGACTCGTCATCCACTTCCGAGTGTACGGTGCTGATTGCGGACCTCCCGCTGCTGCCATTCAACACACTCTGTAGACTATTTCCACTTTCTCTTCTTGTTCTGTCCACGATGTTTTGTGGATCCAACCTCTCCACGATGATCTGTGGAACCTTTAGTGCGGCGTTAGCCTCCTGCATCCACGGGCCACCGGCCATTGTCCTCACGCTAGGCGCTTGACAATCGGAACCGTGTGAGGGATTTAACCGAAGTATTACCCTGCAGGTATTCCTGTTTTTGACGGTCGCTCATCATGTTTATTTCTTTCTGTTTGGTTGTCCTTTAGTGAAAAGCCCCGCCACCACGGCAAGGTCTACCGAATATATCCATGATGTCAATCATGTCTGGCAGTGGATAAGCATCCACTAATCCCAGCACATCGAAGACATGGATAAAGTTCGGCAGTAGACAATCATTGGCGGGGACTTGAAGTATATTTAAAAATTTTCTGAGAGGTTGATCAAGACATTCATATACTAAAAATTCTATTATAAATAATTATATAAATAAACGAATGACCAAGAAATTTACAATACAATATTAATTTATATTCAAATTTAATACAATTACAAATATATAAATACTTAGAATCTCTTACTATTATTGTTTCTAAATGCCGCAATATTCCACAAGCAAACATGTACTTTTATTTTAAAAATAAAAACAAGTACCGGTGACACTTTATGCAACAGAAATTTGAGGTTATGTTGCATTCTAGCGGAAAGTGTTCGCGCCATGCAAGGCGCTAGAAGACGTCTGTGCGAGATAAACTGCTATGCAAATTCCAGTGGTGGCGCTAGCATGTATCTATACTTCCATTAAATTTTTCTACCTGGGAAGCTCCTAATATTATAATTACCAAGTTCAATTTTTAATTAAAATTATTTGATCAACTAAAAAAATGTTAAACTTTTACTTTAAAATTTGAAGTAATATTCACTTCGACGCCCCCCGTCAATATAGAGTTTATTCGAACGCCAGTGCAATAAAGCGTTAATTCATAAAATTGTGCTATATGGTGTCTATTCATTTGTTTGTGTAATATAATCTCAATTCACGTTGAGTTCTTTAAAAGGTTCTTCTTTTTAAGACTATGTTGGACAAACAATTGAATAGACACCATATAGCACAATTTTATGAATTAACGCTTTAATGCACTGGCGTTCAAATAGACTCTATATTGACGGGGGGTGTCGACTTATTTTTTATTTAAAAATTATTACTAAACTAGCTGTCGTACCCGTCTTTGACGGGTTTTAGTTTCTACCAATACATTTAAGTGTGTCTACCAATCTGGAAAATCAGTAAATAGCTATATTATTCCAAAATTATTTGTGTTAAAGATATTATTATTTGTGCTTAAGATATTATTATTTATTTAAGCTTAAGTTACTATTGGGGGAAGAAAAGGGAAAAAACTGAAATAAATAAATGATTTCAGGACCGCTGTAGACTGATTAAATCGGGGCTACTTTCTGAAACTGAAATTGATTTTATTAAAACAGATTATAATATATAATAGAGTAATTAAATGAAATTGAATATGAATGGGTTTTTTTCAGTCTTAAATAATTATTTAATTCTTCGGAATTGAGATTTTGATTCATTGTAACACAGTATGGATTCTCATAATTCTAGACTAGGACGTTCGCAACCAAGGACTGGAGCCAGACGATCTCAGAGAATCCAAGGTAATCAAGCTAACAGATCTCCTGGCCCAGGCCGCACACAACTTCCTCAGATTCTAGGGAACAACCCTACCAACCCCCAGGATTATACACCCGGAGAGGGGAATTATCTCAATAGATTATTCAAAATTACGGAACGTTTATCCTCGACTATAGAACGTAGTACACCGGCAATGATGCTTTTACAAACATTCAGCGAGGAAAGCCACAAAAGGCCCCGGATACATCCCATTCCTCTACATCGAGCGGTCCACCTTTGGATAGCCTTGGGAGTAAAACCAATCAGAAAAAATATAGAAGAATCATAACTGGTCTTTCCGAAGATCACCAAATTCAACACTTGGGCCTACCATTGGGTGGTCCTTCCAGTATGACATCCAGTTCACCTAACTCAAGACCAACGTCAGGATTGGCTCCTACTACGGAAAATAAAAGTGACTTCTTGTCCCAAGTATTACCAGTAGCTACAAGATCTGATGGACAGCAAAATCTAAGTAATAGGCAGGGTAACAACAATAACAACAACAACTACTGGCATAATGAGGCAAACTATGTTCCAGAACGTCTTATCTACGACAACTCATTCAATTCTCCGTTTCTGATACTAATGGAATCCTCTATCACCGGCCTAAATCTGGGCCGAATGGATCCAATTGCTATAGGAAAAATGATGTCAAAATACATAACTGGAGATAGGAAAATTTATGTAAGTGGCCAGAATCAGATAAAAATTCAATGTGATTCAATAGAAGATGCAAACAATGTGCTATTATCAGAAGAACTATACAATCTAGGCTACAAAACATTCATTCCAGAATCTATTTATTGCAAAAAAGGGTTCATCAGAGCTGACCCAATTTACACTGTTCCAGAAGTGGTTGGGTTCATAGATGAAAAAACCAGGAAAGTATTGATTTCGGCGAAAAGAAGGATACAAAGAGGAAGTAACATTCCTATGAACATAATTGATCTAAACTTTAGCACTAAGAACATTCCAAGAACGATGTTTATTTACCAAGTAGCACACACCATTACACCTATCATACCCCCTCCCCAAAAGATGTTTCAAGTGTCAGGCTTTTGGTCACGTTACTGCCCAGTGCAGAGCCACACATTTCACTTGCGAGCACTGTGGAGAAAGACGTAAGTCGGATGATTGTGATAGCACAAGATTTGACAGCTACTGTATTAATTGTGCTGGCAATCATAAATCCCCTTCGAGCTCTTGTTTAGTTTTTAGATACGAATTTGAAGTTATGAGGGAGCGATATATCTACAATCGTACAAGAGAGGAGGCAATAATCATCTTGGGCCAAAAAGGAATCTTGAGTTCTACTCCGGAAAATAGGATTGATAATTCATTGGACAGTTCACGTAGTCCATCAACCTTACAGCATGACTCTACAAATAACAACTTTAAATCATTACCAAATTCAGATACTAATACAATAACCGGAGAAAAAAATACGGATAAGGATTCGACAATAAACAAAATGGACGATGATCAAACAACACCAGGATCAAATTCAAAAACACAGCAACCCATGCCTCTTCACGTATAACAGAGCATCGAAGATAAAAACAATGTAGAAACGGAAGCAGAAGGGGGACAAATTTAAACTGATAATCAGATAAGTACCGAATCTGAAATAAATAATAGGGCAAACACCCCAGAAGACGGTGACCAAGAAATGGGTTGGGACTCTTCGTCATAATTTTTCCCCACAATACTATACAACATCAATCTAGCCATTCTGGGGGTAGCCCTGATTTAATTACCAAACTAGTATTATATATCCATTTAGTGTATTTTTTGTAACTATTTTGTTACTATTGGTCGTATTTTGCCATATGTATTAGCATTAGTAGAAATTAAAAAACTAATTTAATAGACTCAAATTTAGCTAATTAGTATACATTCTGCTAAATAAAAAATTTATTAATAGTAGTATATACATTTGTTTTATTGGTAGCATTAGTGGTAGAATTGATATTGGAACTGATATTATTATTATTATTAGTAATCTCAATTTTAATATAGTATAACATTAATAATATTTTAACGCAGTCATTAAATAAATAAATTAATAAATACAAGCCAATATGAATCTCCAAAATTCACACAATGATAGACAATCTATCCGCATGATCACATGGAATGCTCACAGTGTAGTGCTTAAAAAACAAGTTGAAACTTTAGCCTATCAACATAGGGCTGACTTAATTTCGATTTCAGAGTCGTGGCTGAACAGCAGGATTGAAAAATGGGGCATCAGAGGATTCGATACAGTAAGATGCGACAGAGACACAGACCAAGTGGGTGGAGGGATCACTCATCTTAATAAGAAACTCCTTCTCGTACGAGGTACTTGAATTGACGGGCAGCTGAAGCGTTTACTTTCAGGCTGTGGGGATAAGAATGGAGTCAATGGACTTATACGTCATCTCCCTCTACATACCTACTAATGCTACGGTATCATTGGAACATTTTGTTGAATTGCTCGCTGTAGTTCCGGCCGATGGTGGCCTCGTTCTGCTGGGAGACTTCAATGCTCACTTGTCCTTTTATAAGCCCTTTAGAAGCAATGAAGTAGGTAGAACAATATTAAAGCTCCAAGAGGAACGGGATTTTATAATAATGAATGATGGTTTTCTAACTTACAGATCTAATCATGGTTCTGAGAGTGTTCTGGACCTGGTCTTGGTGACTGCAAATTTGTCTCATCAATGTAATTCCTTCACATTGGGCGAGAGATACAGCAGTGATCACTTCCCTGCTATGATGGAAATAGCCTGTAAGTTCTCCAAAACCTGCGAGAGCTCCAATAGACTAAGACTACACAAGGTAGATTGGGCGGCATTCAGAGAAATATTCAGCAACAAACTCCATGATTCTATGTGTGGGGACTCTGACAGTATAAGACAATATGACTATTATAGCAACTCACTGGTCGAATCGTTGCTGGAGTCTGGAGCTTATGTGCCAAGTACTAGGAGCAGTCAGTCTCCAGTTAAACCTCTTTGGTGATCAAACATTTGCAAAGAGGCCATGGATAGGAAAAGAGCAGCGAGGATAACTTATTCTAGGTCCCCCAATAGAGAAAACTTTGAACTTTACCTCCAAACTGAAGCCGAAGTTCAGGGGATTCCTATGAGTGAAAAGAGAAAATCGTTTAAGGAATTCTGTGAATCCATTTCGCCTAAAATGGGAATGAAAAGAGTTTGGAGTATTATAAGAGCATTTAATGGCAAAAATCCACCAAAACAAAATTTGTCTAATGATCCAAACTCTAAGGAATTAAAAGTCAAACAAGGTGAACTACTCAGGGAAGATATACAACCAATTCCGATGCGTTTTCTGTTTCCAGTTGATGAGGCAGACCCGATGAATCATCCCTTCACTAAGAAGGAATTTTACCTGGCCTTAAATAATTGCAAGAAAAAGTCTGCACCGGGATTGGATCAGATATCATATGAATCTATTAGAAATCTTCCATTAGATGGTCTCGAAGCGCTTAGAGGCATCATGAACGAGTGTTTCAGGTCGTCATCATTTCCGGATTCTTGGATAAAAACATTGGTGAAATTCATCCCTAAACCGAATGGAAAGGGATTAAGACCAATTTCTCTTACATCCCCGATCGGCAAGCTGATGGAACGATTGGTGCATAAAAGATTGGAACATCTGATTGAACATCGGAGACTCATCCCTCGATATCAGTTTGGGTTCAGAAAGGGAAGATCAGCACTTGACTGTGTATCAGTATTGAATGCGGATATAATCAAGGGATTCTCGGATGGAACTACAAAGAATTGAAATGCCTGCTAGGATCTATAACTTTATTTCTTACATGATTACAAGAAGGGAAATTTATTTTAGGGCTGATTCATCTTCACCACGTGATAGGAAGCTCACTTGGGAGTCCCACATTAGGGATATATCAGGAAGGGCAGCATTAGCCTTAAACGCCCTCCGTACACTGGCGAAAATCTCATACGGAGCCAACCCGGAAACACTACTGACTGTCTACAAAGGACTGATTAGAGCGATACTAGAATGGGCCTCTATATTGTTTGCGAACGCACGCCAATCTCTGCTTGCAATGCTGGATAGGGTCCAATATGCGGCAATTAGAATAATTCTAGGCTTCATGCGGTCGACTCCTATATCTATTATACTCTCGGAGGCGGGAGAGCCACCTCTCACTTGTAGAAGATCCCTTCTGTTAAACAGAAATGCAATCAGACTCACAAGTTGGAATGACAATCCTGTTTTTCCCCGATTGCTGAAACTCAGAAGGTTATCGGAAGAACGGAGAGGAACTCCTAAATATGTGACTGGATTTCCACTTTTGCAATCCCTGAATGTGGCTCTGGAATTGCAAAAAGGCTCAAAAAACCAAATAAGGCCTGGTAATTTTGATGTTCCATGGAATGATCTGATCTTTGATTTGGATTTAATGCTAAACTCTGAGATGGGTGGTGAGATCGGGATGGCTGATTCGCCAGACATACTCCTGAACTGCAGACTGTCTACGGAGTTTCCTACATCAACGGTGTTTTACACAGATGGTTCATATAAAGAATCCACTGGAAGAGCGGTCTTTGGAGTATTTGCGCCAGCCATCAACTATAAACAGGGAACTAGATTGATTGGTTGCAGTTCAGCCTACATGGCTGAACTGCATGCAGTTTACAGAACATTGAGATATGTGGAGGATAAAAAGATTGGGAAGGCGGTTATATGCACAGATGCCTTGAAAATCATCAGTGATCTGAAATTCAGAATCAATGGTAAAGAGCTGGTTCCTACTGTGTATGGAATAGCAGAAATTACTATAAAATTACTAAAGGCAGGATTTGAGCTGAACTTCGTTTTGATTCCTTCCCACAGAGGTATTTTTGGAAATGTTGAGGCGGATAAACAAGCTAAATAGCTCGAGATTTTGATATCGGAAAATACACGGATTACTCGGCTGCGGATAATAGATCAATCGTGGATTAGGATTCCAAGGCAACTATGAGACATCTTTGGCCTTTTTTCCTGCAAGTAAGACTGAAACAAAAATAGTTCAATTATATTTTAGCAACATCGGAAAGACCTTGGTTCCATAAGTTGGATTTATCGAGGAAAACAATATGCCTGATTAACAGGCTGAGATCTGGACATATATGCACGGGAGAACTGTTTCAAAGATTTAGTTGGAACATCCCTTATTTGTGCAAGTGTGGGTTTGAAACTAGTTCGTTGCAACATTATATTTATGACTGTGTTTTATTTACTGAAAACAGAAGCAAGCTGAAAAATTTTTTTAGATTTAAGTTTAAAGTGTATTTCATTACTGATCCATTTTTGAATTTGTTGATTTTCAATCCCAATGTGGAAATAGCTCGGGAATTGAAAAGTTTTTTTGAAGTGGAGGATATTATTATATAGTTATACAGTTAATAGTAACTCTAATTTTTAGTGGTTTGGATTTCTTTGCATTTTCTGCTTTTTTTGCGCTTACATTTCTGCTTAATTGTTCATTAAAATTGGTGTCACTGAGTAATTATTAGCCTTAATACAATTAATCTCAGTTTCATAGTTGTTGATAATTACTTCTATTTTTTTAAAAGGCATTTGGGAGAACTGAAGAGGATAGTATATTTGTTAGCGTTTGTAAATATATAAATAAATAACTAATCGGAGGGTTTAATGAGATGATTAAAATTCCCCGTTCTTCCTTTCAGGTATGATCAGTATCAATATATATTAACATCAATCAATCATGATCGGATGAAGGGAGTTATTTTTGCGTCTTATAAAATAGTTATTACTTTTCTAATTAAGAGGACTGTATTAGTAAGAATCGATATTGCAGTCATTAATGGTCTGCTTGATTTGGACGTGTTGGAATATTGTAAGCAAAAATAAATAAAATTAAAGTAAATAAAATAAAATTACAAAAATAAAATAAAAATTTTTTTAAAAAAATTTTTTTTTTCTTTTCTTTGAAATTAAATCATTTCGAAATACAAAGAAAAAAAAGGTTTAAGTTAAATTTAATTTAAGTAAATTTTGTATAATTCAAAAAGAGTATATATAAACATGCTCTGCAATTACTGCAATATGTGTCCGGCTGTGTGTGTAACAGGGTAATTATTGGATGCAATTTAATATTAATGAATCATTGGCCATGTTCAAAATAACAATCCAGATTAGAATTTGAAAATTGTGCAGTGATGCAGGCTGGGTGGACGATGTGGATTGTGGCAGTGTTTCCATTAACCACTCCTTCCTACTTAGCCACCACCCTCAGTACACACCTTAAATCGGCGTCATAGCAACATACGGAATACCATCTTTATTATTTAGTCACAGACTTAAGTGACTAGGTTCAACATGGAGAATAGACTACTGGAGACCAATCTCCCATGCATGTACTTCACAAAAGGTGCGCTGCGATTTGTCGGAAGTTCATCGCTAGTAGACTAAACATCCCTATAGGTGGCGAAGGAATCGCATACATACCCCTAGCAGATTATGTCAATTATTTTCTATGAACGTAGAGAAACATAACCTAAGTCTAACTGTAATTTTAAGCTTTTTAAGTTAAAAATGATCATAACATTATTTAATGTTGATTTAAATAATGAAAATAATTTAGTGAAGTGATAATATTTGAACACATGAACAGGAATTTGAATTACATAACTGCATAACTTGGAGTTAAGTGTATTCCTTGTTATTAAAAATTATGTACATAACATCATCATCTCATTGACATGCGATCCATGTCAATGAAAACAGTTTAGGAATGTTCGATTTCGATTCGATTCTTAAAAAAATCGACGATTTCGACTTTCCGATTCGATTTTTGTAATCGATCTTTACTAATCGATTTTTTTGTGAATCGAATCTTAAACATAGAGAATCGGATGATCGATTTTCGTTTCTTTCAAGCACAAGAGAATAGTGAAATAAGATTAGTTCTTTAGAAAGCTACATCGGCAGAACCAATAAAATTACAGTATTTCCTCCAATGTATGCACATATCCATATGTCTGCGCACGCCTTTGGTTCGAAAATGCCAATAAAGGCTTGTGATATTTCAGTTTTTTTAACTGATAGTTTTATATTTTAATTTAACAATATTTTATTGTAATTAAAAGAAACAAAGATTTGTAATTTTAGAGCGAAAATTTTAATTCGCTTAACAAAATTAAAAAGTGCATCAAGGCGCTTGTACACCTCACCGATTCCGAGTATGTCCCCGTCGTGCAAGCAGTTTTCCAAGATGGAATGAGTTTTCTAACCAAGAAAACCAAGTTAGAAAATTGTTTGCATGGCGGGATAATTTAAAAATATAAATAATGATCAGTGATTAGTGAAAGATGTGTAATAGTATAATGTGAATAAAATGGATTTTTTGAATGAAACTTAAGTAAAATACATTTATTATAAATTATTTTAATAAAGCAGTGAAAATGTAATGAGAAATATCTTTTAAAAAAGTAAAAGTTGTCATTAAGTCGATGTTTGCAGAAAAGGTAATACTTGGAGTTAAAAATTTTTGCAGTTTTCCATTCTTCATTTAAAACAAATATAAATATCGAAAACCAACGATTTAACATATATTTTTTATAAAAAAATAAAAATATATTAGCTTTTCTGCAAACATCGACTTAATCACAACTTTTACTTTTTTAAAGATATTTCTCATTACATTTTCACTGCTTTATTAAAATAATTTATAACAAATGTATTTTACTTAAGTTTTATTCAAAAAATCCATTTTATTCACATTTTACTATTACACATCTTTCACTAATCACTGATCATTGTTTATATGTTTAAATTATCCCGCCATGCAAACAATTTTCTAACTTGGTTTTCTTGGTCAGAAAACTCATTCCATCTTGGAAAACTGCTTGCACGACGGGGACATACTCGGAATCGGTGAGGTGTACAAGCGCCTTTACCATTTCAGTTTTTAAATCATAGATTAATATTGAAATAATTGTCTAAATTTAAAACTATTTTATTGTAAATAAAATAATAAACCTTTATAATTTTAGAGCGACCATTTTAAATCTGCTTTGAAAAACTTTAATGTTTACATAATATGACTGCTTCCAATGTTCTCTACGTAAAATAAAAAATTTTACTTTTAATTAAATTTAAGGGGACCCGCACCCGAAATTTCAACTATAACAGAATATAATTGAAAAAATTTGGTATATTTTTTTTCTGACACTATTTTGATTCAGAAATAAGGTGAACAAAGAAAAAAAAATTTCATGATTTTTTCGAAAATTAAAAAATTTTTTTTAAAAATTTTTTTTGTAACTTTTGACAAAATTAAAATTTTACAAAATCCATACCCTTAATTATACAGGGGGTTGTAAGGAACTCATTAAAACAAAAACCATTAAAAAATAATAAAATTTGTGAAAGAAGAAGCATTTTTTATAAGTTTATGGTATAACATTTCGATGTTATACCATAAATTTACAAAAAATTAAAATTAAAATTTCACAAAATCCATGCCCTTAATTGTACAGGGGGTTGTGAGAAACTCATTAAAACAAAAACCATGAAAAAATAATATAATTTGTGAAAGAAGAAGCATTTGTTTGTAAATTTATGGTTTATAATGTTATACCATAAACTTATAAAAAATGCTTCTTCTTCCACAAATTTTATTATTTTTTAATGGTTTTTGTTTTAATGAGTTCCTTACAACCCCCTGTACAATTAAGGGTATGGATTTTGTAAAATTTTAATTTTGTCAAAAGTTACAAAAAAAATTTAAAAAAAAATTTTTTTTAATTTTCGAAAAAATCATGAAATTTTTTTTTTCTTTGTTCACCATATTTCTGAATCAAAATAGTGTCAGAAAAAAAATATACCAAATTTTTTCAATTATATTCTGTTATAGTTGAAATTTCGGGTGCGGGTCCCCTTAAAAATTATTTCTTTTTTAACCAACAACTTTTAAATAACAATTCAATTATTTATTGTTTTAAATTATTAAATAAAATAAAATATTATTAATTAATTTTTTTGAATCGATTTTTTATACGATTCTTTGCGAATCGAATATTTTGAGGTCGATTTTTTAAAAAATCGAATCTACTCGTTTCGATTCCGATTCGATTCAAAAATCGATATTTTTGAAAAAATCGAACATCCCTAAAACAGTTAAAAAAGGAACCATGTATAATAATCTTGAATTTTATAACAAAACCTTGAAAAATTAAAATTCTTTAAAATGAGATTTATTTTCTTGACGTTTAAAGTTGAATTCTCTTCAATATTTCAATTATCTTTATAAATATAAAAATTCTTCGCCGAAATTGCAATTATTTTCACAAATAACAATATTCACCGCACAAGAATTCAGTTATTTTAAAAATAAATTAAATTTTTGCAGATATTCAATTATTTTCAAAAAATTTTAAAAATTGTGGTCAACAATTCAATTATCTTTAGAAATAAATAACAATAATCTTCAACAAAGTTCAATTATTTTGAGGAATTTTACTAAAATTCATTGCAAAATTCAATTATTTTCGTAAATAATAGTATCCATCACAAAAATTAAAATATTTTCAAAAATTTTAATAAAAATCATGGCAAAATTTCAATTATTTTCAAAAGTTTTACTTAATTCCCCACACAGCACATGATATTTCCTGAATACTTCCTGAATATTTCACTGAAAGATTGAAATATTTCATTGCAAGATTCAGGAAATATTTCTGCAAACAGGAAAATGTCCGCTTATGTGGGAATATTGACGCGAAAGTTGAGAAAATATTTCATTGAAATATTTTGGAAATATTCAACTGAAATGATGCGCACTGGTCGAACTCAGTTTCTATGGCCTGTAGAGTTGCGCAGTAGTTTTTGGCTTACTATATCCTATGGGTTTTAAAATATTTCAGAAAATTCCTATTGATTTGAGGTGTTTAACAAATTTTTCCATTTTTTGAAATATTTTCACAATATTGCAGAATCTTTATGTGTAATATTGCAGGAATATTTCAATGAAATATTTTCTCAATTTTCGCGTCAATATTCCTACATAAGCGGACATTTTCCTGTTTGCAGAAATATTTCCTGAATCTTGCAATGAAATATTTCAATCTTTCAGTGAAATATTCAGGAAGTATTCAGGAAATATCATGTGCTGTGTGGGTCAATAATTTATATATCAATTATTTTAATAAAAATTCTCAAAATAAATTATTATACTCGATTATAAATAACAAATATTTTGAAAATTCAAAGCAAAACAAAAAATTAATCAAGAAACACATGTTCACTTTAAAACTTCAAGTATGTATGCGATTGCTGCGCCGCGCACGGGATGTTTTATACACTGAGAAAACTGGAGAGTCAAATTCAGAGGTTCAAAAAGTGTATGTTTCCTTTGCTTATGAAGAGAGTTAAATAGTCCTTCTAAAATAAATTTTGAATTGATAATTGAAATTTACTTGTATATTCTCTCCCATTATACCTGAGGGTTAAAAGTTGCGCAGAAAATGTGTACGATCTGATGCGCGCGAAATTATTTTGCTGACATTTTATGTATTTAATTTAGGGGTTAGGTTGCCATACTTATTCATTTCGCGCCGGATAAGGAAGGGATTTCTCAAGATGGTTAATTTGTCCCTCTGTTGTAAACTCATTTTCCCTCCAAGAGAAATGGCACGAATATCTGTCAATGGTGAATTTGAACATTTAGATTGTTATCCAATAGCTAACTCTCAAATATGAACGATTTGTCCCTCCAGATGTTTAGTCCAATACTCAAGTTTTCTCAGTGTAAGTAAGAGCTTACAACAAGAATTCACTCATTTTAATATACACTAGATTGCCCTGTAAAAAAAAAAGTATTGGGAGGTACGGGATTCCGTATTGCAAGTGCCAACCTGCCAATGCGGTATTCGCGAATTACCGCATTGGGTGTCGTGGTGAATACGGAAATCAGGGGGTCCCAATGCGGTGCCAGTTTTAAGCTTTAAAAAAACGAAAATACGTGACAGGAGGAAATAATTAGTGTCAGTGGAGAAATATGCGAGTTAAAGGAATGAGAAAATAATAATAGTGAGTGTAAAAATGAAATTTTAAGAAAAAAAGGTAAGTTGAACTGTCAAATATGGGCCCAATGCGGCATAGGCTGATTTCAATGCGCCACAGCAAAAGCAACTTTGACTGATTTGAATGACGTGAAATAGGTAAACAAACATTTTTTAACACATTTGTCTCCGTACACAGACACTTTTCACTAAATCTGCCAACGTACAATTGGTAAGCATCTTCTAAATTACAATAATTGAAAATATTGTTTAGATTCATGCAGAAACATGGTTATAAAATAAAAAATTGGAAAGTAATGTAATGCAAATCATATGTCAGCTGGGCCACTGTGTTCGCTCGATTCGCTCTGCTTGCTTCTGCCCTCTACTGGCGACTTGCACTATGTACCGATTGTGTACCGCATTGAAAGCAGCCTATGCCGCATTGGACTCATATTTGACAGTTCAACTTACCTTTTTTTCTTAAAGTTTCATTTTTACACTCACTATTATTATTTTCTCATTCCTTTAACTCGCATATTTCTGCACTGACACTAATTATTTCCTCCTGTCACGTATTTTCGTTTTTTTTAAAGCTTAAAACTGGCACCGCATTGGGACCCCTTGATTTCCGTATTCACCATGACACCCAATGCGGTATTTCGCGAATACCGCATTGGCAGGTTGGCACTTGCAATACGGAATCCCGTACCTCCCAATACTTTTTTTTTACAGGGTGGTCTCCTGTAGTCTATTCTCCATGAGGTTCAAGATAAAAAGGAGAATGCAACTTAAAACGATAATGTGAATTTCTACACTGAATTATATGTATCAAGAATTAACCTCAAAATTTTCGAAGCCATTAACTCTTTGCCGTTCATATGTTACGAAATGTCGTCTAGAGTCCTTTTTGGGGGAACAGCCAATGAGAAGAGGCGTTTATGCTTGTGTTGATAAGTTAGTTATGTGTGAGAATGTAAGTGTCTAAACTTGCAGTATCGTACCTTCTCAAAATTGGAACCCATTTATATTTTACAATAAATTATATTTAATTATACTAATTGATCACTAAAAATACGATTTTTTGTGTAAAGTGTAAATGTATATTTGCAATTTATTACAATTTAAAAATGGTAAATTTGATTGTTAAAGACTTTTATCAAACATAAATATCCTATGTAAACATAACCTCAAAATCAAACTAACATTCGGCCCTGATATTTTCCACGTGATTCAACTGTCAAAGTGCTTGTTTCTGAGGTGGGGAAAACTAATATACGGCAAAGAGTTAAACAAGAAGAAGAAAACATTTTTATACTTACATATTAGTTATAGGACTTTATTTTTTGCAAAATTATGCTATAATGTGACTAAATAACATGTAGAACTCAAGTATAGAAACTTTAAAAGCAATCCATGAAAAAATAAAAAATTCTGATATTTTCGATTTTTTGAAAAAATCGAATATCTCCCGTTCTAATTAATATTTTTTAAATCTGTAAATTTATAAACCTTCCCTGGGTCAATACCTAATAACCTACCAAGTTGGACTTAAATCAATTTACATGTTTTTGTGTGATTGGGGTACAAAGTTTTTGTGACAGACACACATACATACGTACATATATACATTAAATTTTTTAAGAATATTTTTGGAATCTCTGATGTCCATAATAACTAATCATGTTAACATTTTGAAGTTTTAAGCAATGTACAGACAGACATCTGATTTTATTAATAAGGATTAAATTTTAGTTTTAAATGAGATAATGAGATTTTACTCAGGCGCTTCCAAACACTGAGAAAACTGGAGAGTCAAATTTAGAGGTTCAAAAAGTGTATGTTTCCTTTGCTTATGAAGAGACTTAAATAGTCCTTCTAAAATAAGTTTTGAATTGATAATGGAAATCTACTTGTATATTCTCTCCCATTATATCTGAGGGTTAAAAGTTGCGCAGAAAATGTGTACGATCTGATGCGTGCGAAATTATTTTTCTGACATTTTATGTATTTAATTTAGGGGTTAGGTTGCCATATTTATTCATTTCGCGCCGGATAAGGAAGGGATTTCTCAAGATGGTTAATTTGTCCCTCTGTTATAAACTCATTTTCCCTCCAAGAGAAATGGCACGAATATCTGTCAATGGTGTATTTGAACATTTAGATTGTTATCCAATAGCTAACTCTCAAATATCAACGATTTGTCCCTCCAGATGTTTAGTCCAATACTCCAGTTTTCTCAGTGTAAGTAAGAGCTTACAACAAGAATTCACTCATTTTAATATACACTAGATTGCCCTGTAAAAAAAAAAGTATTGGGAGGTACGGGATTCCGTATTGCAAGTGCCAACCTGCCAATGCGGTATTCGCGAATTACCGCATTGGGTGTCGTGGTGAATACGGAAATCAGGGGGTCCCAATGCGGTGCCAGTTTTAAGCTTTAAAAAAACGAAAATACGTGACAGGAGGAAATAATTAGTGTCAGTGGAGAAATATGCGAGTTAAAGGAATGAGAAAATAATAATAGTGAGTGTAAAAATGAAATTTTAAGAAAAAAAGGTAAGTTGAACTGTCAAATATGGGCCCAATGCGGCATAGGCTGATTTCAATGCGCCACAGCAAAAGCAACTTTGACTGATTTGAATGACGTGAAATAGGTAAACAAACATTTTTTAACACATTTGTCTCCGTACACAGACACTTTTCACTAAATCTGCCAACGTACAATTGGTAAGCATCTTCTAAATTACAATAATTGAAAATATTGTTTAGATTCATGCAGAAACATGGTTATAAAATAAAAAATTGGAAAGTAATGTAATGCAAATCATATGTCAGCTGGGCCACTGTGTTCGCTCGATTCGCTCTGCTTGCTTCTGCCCTCTACTGGCGACTTGCACTATGTACCGATTGTGTACCGCATTGAAAGCAGCCTATGCCGCATTGGACTCATATTTGACAGTTCAACTTACCTTTTTTTCTTAAAGTTTCATTTTTACACTCACTATTATTATTTTCTCATTCCTTTAACTCGCATATTTCTGCACTGACACTAATTATTTCCTCCTGTCACGTATTTTCGTTTTTTTTAAAGCTTAAAACTGGCACCGCATTGGGACCCCTTGATTTCCGTATTCACCATGACACCCAATGCGGTATTTCGCGAATACCGCATTGGCAGGTTGGCACTTGCAATACGGAATCCCGTACCTCCCAATACTTTTTTTTTACAGGGTGGTCTCCTGTAGTCTATTCTCCATGAGGTTCAAGATAAAAAGGAGAATGCAACTTAAAACGATAATGTGAATTTCTACACTGAATTATATGTATCAAGAATTAACCTCAAAATTTTCGAAGCCATTAACTCTTTGCCGTTCATATGTTACGAAATGTCGTCTAGAGTCCTTTTTGGGGGAACAGCCAATGAGAAGAGGCGTTTATGCTTGTGTTGATAAGTTAGTTATGTGTGAGAATGTAAGTGTCTAAACTTGCAGTATCGTACCTTCTCAAAATTGGAACCCATTTATATTTTACAATAAATTATATTTAATTATACTAATTGATCACTAAAAATACGATTTTTTGTGTAAAGTGTAAATGTATATTTGCAATTTATTACAATTTAAAAATGGTAAATTTGATTGTTAAAGACTTTTATCAAACATAAATATCCTATGTAAACATAACCTCAAAATCAAACTAACATTCGGCCCTGATATTTTCCACGTGATTCAACTGTCAAAGTGCTTGTTTCTGAGGTGGGGAAAACTAATATACGGCAAAGAGTTAAACAAGAAGAAGAAAACATTTTTATACTTACATATTAGTTATAGGACTTTATTTTTTGCAAAATTATGCTATAATGTGACTAAATAACATGTAGAACTCAAGTATAGAAACTTTAAAAGCAATCCATGAAAAAATAAAAAATTCTGATATTTTCGATTTTTTGAAAAAATCGAATATCTCCCGTTCTAATTAATATTTTTTAAATCTGTAAATTTATAAACCTTCCCTGGGTCAATACCTAATAACCTACCAAGTTGGACTTAAATCAATTTACATGTTTTTGTGTGATTGGGGTACAAAGTTTTTGTGACAGACACACATACATACGTACATATATACATTAAATTTTTTAAGAATATTTTTGGAATCTCTGATGTCCATAATAACTAATCATGTTAACATTTTGAAGTTTTAAGCAATGTACAGACAGACATCTGATTTTATTAATAAGGATTAAATTTTAGTTTTAAATGAGATAATGAGATTTTACTCAGGCGCTTCCAAACACTGAGAAAACTGGAGAGTCAAATTTAGAGGTTCAAAAAGTGTATGTTTCCTTTGCTTATGAAGAGACTTAAATAGTCCTTCTAAAATAAGTTTTGAATTGATAATGGAAATCTACTTGTATATTCTCTCCCATTATATCTGAGGGTTAAAAGTTGCGCAGAAAATGTGTACGATCTGATGCGTGCGAAATTATTTTTCTGACATTTTATGTATTTAATTTAGGGGTTAGGTTGCCATATTTATTCATTTCGCGCCGGATAAGGAAGGGATTTCTCAAGATGGTTAATTTGTCCCTCTGTTATAAACTCATTTTCCCTCCAAGAGAAATGGCACGAATATCTGTCAATGGTGTATTTGAACATTTAGATTGTTATCCAATAGCTAACTCTCAAATATCAACGATTTGTCCCTCCAGATGTTTAGTCCAATACTCCAGTTTTCTCAGTGAAAAAATTAATTTACGGTCTACACTCTAACTCGTAATAGAATTATCTAAAACAAAAAAATCAAAGTGCATTTGTTAAAGGAGATGTTTCTTGAGGCAACGCTGGGAGGATTTTTCTTTACTTTTCGACTTTTCGTAGCAGTTGAAAGCCAAAAAGTCGATTTTCACTATAAAAAATCGATTAATTTGTTATTGTAAAATTTGCAATTAAAAACAAAGCTCCAGCGTTATCTTAAAAACTTCTCCTTTAATAAATGCACTTTGAATTTTTTGTTTTAGTTGATTCTATTGCGAGTTAGGGTGTACACCGCAAATCCGTTTTTTTTTGGAGGCGCCTGAGAAAAATCTCATTATCTTGGTCAATTCTCAATATTTTTTAATTAAAATTTAGAGAATTGTTGTTTAAATGTTGCAATATTATATGCAAAGCAATAAAATAAATTAACTTTTTGCGTACCGCAAAAAAAAATTCTTTAACATTATAATAACATTTTTCTGGGTGTAGGCAAAAGAAATGAAAATTTTTTGCACTTACCGTAATGTGGTGATTTGATGATTTTGCTCTTGAAGCCTTTTGCGTAATTAGAAATATTTGATCCTATTTAAAACTAGATTCCTAATTAATACGTAATTACAATTTTTTTCGTTTTAAAATCCCTAGCTAAATAATATTTAATTCTAAATTTAATAAAAAAATATTTGAAACATTCGGCGATAAATATCCTAATATAATTAGAGCTAAACACTAATCGAAGATTTCTAGGCAATTTCGGTGTCTTCTTGTGTCCTATCTTTCTTTACATTTCTTATTGATGGCTTCACAACAAAAAAATTTGTCTCTGGAAATTTTTTTTAATTAATTCTACTACTTGTACTTATTATCTTTCAATTGTAAAAAGTTTTCTTATTTTAAAAAATTTTTAATTTATGTTAGAAAGAAATTATTAAAATAATAGAAATAATTAAAACATATCAATAGAGTTAATGAAAAGAAATTAAGTTATTTATAAAAATAAATCATTATTATTAAAGAAATTTAATCTAAATTATTAACATAAAAAAGTAAAATATCAGAGTTTTTCTCTCATGCACTTTTACTAAACTTTACGAATTATGAACACTTCTTCTTAATATTATTAATTTTATATAATAAGAAAAGTAAAAAATTAAATGTAGAAACAGTTCACTATTTATTTTTGCATTGAAAATTTTATTTAAAATATTATTTAGGGTAGGGTGGGGCATTGCTATTCGCGTGGCGTAACTATTCTTTGTCCTGGAGAGAAAACTATTCATCCGATTAAGGCGGTGTCAAAGTCGATTGGATTTTTGCATTGAGCTTCAATGGGAAAATCGCATCGACTTTGACATCCCCTTAAAGTTTTTTTTACACTGTATATACTTGTCATGTGAAATGAATATTGTACGCCACATTTGAGCTTCTGGCGCCATCTATCATAGGAGTTAGGTACCCAAATGTGATTTTGATATACTCGCTTACTTGTTTTCACTCATTTAGTCTGCCATTGTAAATAGTGATAAACGGTCGGAAAAATTATTTCTAAAGTCAAATTTAGTGCTGAACACGAATATCATAATGGATTTTTTATATTCTATTGTTCAAAAATTTTACAAGTGTTTTTTCAAAAAATGGGCGGATGGGGCGTAACTATTCGCCCACTGATGACAGAGAAAACTACGAAACAGTGTATTTCTTTTTTTTGCTTGTTTCTAGGTTAGAATGGTAAGAAATTGGAAGAGAAAAACCAGAAAAAATCCTCCAATTAACAAATTAATTTCTATATTTTTTTAGTATTATATCATTAATAGCTGCAAGAATAGTTACGCCCCTCGTTTTTTTCGACATCAAAAAAATTTTTTTTCGTATAATCGCTGTAGTTCGGAACAGAATCGACTTACAGCAAAATTGTAGCTAAAAAGTCAAGTTTTCAAACGGTCCTACTCAATTTTTTTAAAATAAATTTTGTAGACTTAAAAATCCAAACAAGAATAGTAATACCCCACCCTACCCTATATATTATAGAATCAAGTTAAAAAAATTTTATTTAAAATAATAGGTACTATTTCTATATTCAGGAATAAAGTTTGAAAAGCCAATTAGTTAAATAAGTATTTTTTTAAAATTGTAAAATAATATTTTAAGAAATAAAAATAATTATTCAATTCACTTACTTGTTTTGATGAAAAAGTATTGCGATGAATTTATTGAAAGCTGGATGAAAAATGGATCCCTCTCCTCGTTGGGTCCACACTCCTTCAACTCTTTAGTAGAAGTGGTCAACAAAGATTGTTATGAAGGCGCAATTTATTAGACGCAAAAGTGTGGAAGCGCTGTGGTGGGGAGAATGTAAGAGGGAGGGAGTGGTTACCTGGCGATGGCTGCGTACACGTATGCGCACCAAACTTGAAGTAAAGGAGAGGGAGGCTTTCTTTCTCTTTCACACTCATTGTCCCCACTCCAACGCTTACATTCTTTTTCCCACATGAATCATTTATGCCATCTTTAATTGTTTAATAATTAATTTATTTACATTTTTTCTTATAAAAAATCATTAAAAGTAAAATAACTTTTATTATTAATAAAAAAGAAATTATAATCTTCTGCAAATTAAAAAAAATGAAATGTTAATAAATTATAATAATAAATAACTCAAAATTATGAAAATTATGAATTAAAGCAATAATTTATAAAAATTCTGAATGAAAATCATTTACAATAGTTATAAAATTATATTTCATTTTATAATTTATATAAATTGTACAGTAAAAAATAATCTATATATAAATTATAAAATCAATAATTTTATAATTATTTATTTATAATTTATTTATATTAATATACATATAGCTTATAATTTATAAATTTCAATTTTTAAATAACGATATTTAAATATTTTTAATTTTGAAAATAATATTTTTTCTTAGCAAAATTATTCATGATGTGAGAACGAATAACAAAATAAATTCAAACTGAGCCCATTGTTTTCAATCCAACTTCAATACACTTCCCTGTAAATGTAAACAAGACTCGTCTTTGTTTATTACCTGAAGTATTTTCAAAAATTGAATATGTTTTTTCCGTATTATTTTAATAAGTATTAATTATTATTAACTAAATTATAATGAACTATTAAATATTAATTATTATATAAATAGTGATAATAAACTTATCAATTATAAACTATTGACTAAATTATAAAAAATTATTACAAATTATTAATTATTATCGAAAAAATTTCTTTTTTCAAAAAGTCAGGGAAGAAAATAAAAAATAATAATAGTAATTTATAAAACGTACTAATATAATATTTATTGTTTTTTTTCTTTAATAAACATCGTAATAATATAATATCACCTCTGGCACAATCTCACGTTGGCAAGACGTCGCGACAATAAAAATTTTCATTTATTATTCATTTTTCTTTCCTTATCTTATTATTCGCTCTCTTTCTTTCTCTATCTATCTATCTCACACACTCTATGTTTCTCTATTTTCTCTCTCTCTCTCTCTTTAAATTTATGATCCATAAAATCGATCAGCAAAACTATGCGACACTAATCGATCAAAACTACTGTAAATATATATATTTATATATATATATATATAATCTAAAAAAAGTTATTTTTAAGCTTACAAGGAAGGAAGATGGAGAACGATCTAACAGATTAAATCGATCGCTGTCTCCAACACACAAAAGTGATCAAAAAAATGATCCACATTTACATATTAACGCATTTGCAATCAAAAATAACGAGAAAATACATTTTTCTTTTCATTTTTATTTTTTTCTTTCTATAAACTAAAAATCGCAGACTCTTGGAGAAATAAAAACATTTTCTATTTTTTTTCGATCTTTCGAATATTGAGCTTTTTTACATACGCTCGATCTGTATTTATGATGATATATATATTTATTTATTTTTATAATGAATTAATAATTATTAATAATTAATAATTACATTTACATACCGGGTGTACAAAAAGTATCAAAACTATATTTTTTTATTATTTTTTTAAAAAAATTATAACGTACTTATTTCTATAATTTTTGAACACCCGGTATATAAAAACAGCTCCAAGATATTCTGCCCGCGAAAAATGATCAATGCAAGAGAAAAATTTTCCTCAAATTAAATTTTAATATACAATTTCCAATATACTGGGAATCCCAGTGTTGAAAAATAATTTTTTTATTCGTTGTTTGTTGTAATTACTGTTTTTTTAATAATAATTAAATTATAATTTTTTAAAAGTTTTCTTATTATTAATTTCTTTGTTTTCTTTCTTACAAATTTTTTTAATACTTCCATACCCTGGGATTCCTAGTTATTTACTTTCTTTTAATGAAAAACATTTTTTTTTAAATATACCAATAGAAAAAATAAATAAAAAATTTCTTTCTAATTTTCTCTATTAAGAAATTGACTAAATCGTTAAAATAAAATTAAGTCAACAACTATTTTTTCATTAAATCAAATTTAGTCAATTTTATTCGTTAAAACAATTTTTAATTTTAAACCATAAATCTTTTGTTTTATTAAAAAATAAATTTCGTCAAGAACTAATTACAAAATCACTTTTTTTCATACGAATCTAAATTCATTTCTAACGTTCAATGAATAAAAAATACAAAAAAATTTAGACTTCAACTTCAATATAAATAAAATAACGTTTGTAATATCTTCATTAAAAAAAATTCATTTACAAAACTTGAAAATTAATATCACTATTCAACAAACAGAAATAATTGCGCGATAATTAAAAAATTAAAAATTCAATCTCTAGCATCGACCAAACACATAATAATATTAATAATAATAATAATAATAAAAATAATAATAAAAATAATAAAAATAATATTATTAAAAATAATTATAATAATCATAATAAATTCTTTGACTTCATTGCTCCTAGAGCAAGAAGTTACAAAAAAATGGCTTATTCAATAAAATGTCATGGACCAACACTAATAAGTAAATCTTTGCCAAATTTCTCTCCTTCTATTTTCATTCTCTAAATAAAAAAACACTCACACAGACATAAACAAGTGCTCTTTTTTAGCTCATATCTCTCTCCCTCGGTTTGTATTATTTATAAAAATAACAATTATACTTATGTAGCTCTCTAAGACAATAGAATCAATAATAATAATAAAATAATATCTATATGTTGTCTGACAATAGATGTAACAAAATATAGTATACTCAATAATAATAATATGCATTTTACAAGCGTATTTTGATCGTTGCTTTGATATCGGTACGACGTGTAAGAAATATAAACATTATATATATAATATGCTATTATTATTATTATTATTATAAAAATGTGTTTGATTCAATGTAATATAAAAGTCTATTCTAACCTAACGGAGCTATCTTGTTTCAACTAGTGCATTTTTTTCTTTTTTTTTTAAGAAAAAAATATATTGTTAGTTTGCAGTCATTTTGATTTACTTTTGTTAATTTTACGAAAAAATATTTTCGAAATTTTATCATTTATTGCTTAGAAATATTTTACTTTTGAATTTGGCGTCAATTTTAGTCTGTCGTCAATAACTATGTATCTTTTTAATGGCTTTTTTTTAAATCATTTTTTCCCTTTTTTCAATACTTTTTTTGGGTTTTTATTTATATTCATTTTATTATTATTGTTTCATTTGATAATAATTGTATAATTTCTGTTTTATAAAAAAAGAAAAAGGTTTTTCTATTTTTTACCAGAATTCTTTATTTGAATTTGGCGCCAAATTCAAAAGAAATATTCCTAGATAGACAACATTGGCAATCGTTCACAAATGTTGTATTGGCAACACTGGGAAAAGCCATCGATTGTCGGGGGATACCCAGCTTTACAAAACTTTGAATAGAAATTTTAGTTTTTAAAAAGAATCCATAAAACTATAGTTTTAAAATCTGTTTTTCAAAGTATTTTTGAAAATAATATCAAATATTTAAAGATAGACATTATGCATTTCGAAAAAATAAAAAATGTTTAATACTGAAAGCGTGTTTTTTTAAAATTTAATAACTAAATTTTTAAAAAATCTGTTAAATTAAAAAAAATTTATAATTATAATAATAACTTTAGAAATATAAATATCAAGTTTGTCAATTTCAATATAAATCTTCAATCTCCGAGACATAATTCAATTTTAAAAGTGCAAATTAATAAAAATTGCATTTTTGTTTTGTTAATCGATAAATTTTTCTTTGTGCTGGCAATAAAATTTTGATGCCGATTTAAAAAATTTATATTTTATTTTAGTCTTTATTTTTTTTTAATTTCATTATGATTTTATTTTTATTTTAATTGTGACGAGTACCTAAGAAAGGTTCCTTAGAAGCAAATTATTTTAAGGTTATGTTATGTCACTTTTACCTTAATTAAAAGTTGTTTCATTTAAATATGAGTTTCATATTTAAAATCAGTTTTTATTTATTATTTTACATACAAAGACTTGAAAATCAGTAGTTCGTATTTAGAGTTGATCCCCTTTTTGTATTTTTACTTCAAAAATTAGAAACATAACCCAAAATTTTTTATTCTCAGTTACCTTTCTTCGGAGGGCGTCACATTTATATTTTCATTTTAATTATATTTTTATTATTTTAATTTTATTTTATCAAGAAATTGAATATACTATTAAAAATTAAAAATATTTTCTTTTCGTAAAATTTCTAGACTAATAACGCTTAATGAGCACTTGACGAAACTTTGGGAAAGAATTAGATATCTATCTCTATCTCGCCTGACCATTCACTTATTACGATTGTTACATTTTTTACTTCCCTTCTTCAGTACATAAAATTCAAAGCACTTCTTAACTTTAATTAAATTTTCTCTCTTTCTCTCTCTCTCTCTCTCTCTCTCTCTCTCTCTCTCTCTCTTACGCTTACAAAAGTCTTAAAATAGAAATGATTTAAAAACTAAAATTGAAAATTTGATACACATACGTCATACGTACTATCAAAAAAAATATATATAATATATAACGTCGACCTAAAATCAATTTTGATTGATTTAACTATACGATCTGAGCTATCAATCTAGTCTAATAATAAAAACTATCTTATCGAGAGCAATGATTGCTTGGCTTGATTTACATTATACTTTCTTTTTTTAAAATAAGGATCCACTTGATTGTTTTCTTTTTTCAATATTTTTTTTCTGTCATATTCATGAGAAAAGAATTCACATTTCAAGTTCACCCAGACATCACCACCGTCTTTTTCTTTAGATTGACACTTCTTTTTTTGGATATCAATTTCAAATATTAAAAATTTAATTTTTCAAAATTTTAAAATTTCAATTCCAAACCCCAATTTGATCCTATTTTCAAGTTAACATTAACTGTCAGATAATCATAAAAGAAATAAAATAAAAAAAACCGTCTACATCTTGATTGAAAAGTATAGCCTATTTTTAAGCTTAAAGCTAAATTTTTTAAGATTCTAGACTGTCTAGATTCTTAGGACTTAAAATCATACTCTCAAGGCTGAAAGTCAGTCAAAAATGCTCATAATGCAGACGGTTTTTGTTTAAAAGTGAACTGAAGAAAAGATTTATTTTTTAAATTATTCAACGGGAACTTATCGCAAAATGAATTAAGTGAGGCTTAATTTTTAAAATATTAAATTTTAATATTTAAAACTTTCTTCTTTGACAATCAAAAATAATTAACAAAAAAATTTTCCCAACCAAAAGATAAGTAGACTCTTCGCATCACTATTCAATTGACGGTAAAAAAATGATTTTTCAACAATTTTTGGCGCCAATTTTTTTCTCCTGTCAACTTAAAAAAAAAATTTGGCACCATTTTTTCCTAATATAGTTATTTTTTTGTTTGCTTTATAATATAATGATCCCTCTGTTTGTATATGCATGTGTGCGTGTTTGCATGTATACAATGGCCCCGGGAGAGTGGAGATCTATTATTATTATTATTATTTTGTTTTTTTATATTTACAAAATTGCAATTATATTAAAAAAAATTTTTAATTTTCTCACGTATTACCTGCGTCGTGCATATGCGCATGCGCGTGTGAAGATGGCGTTATTGGCGATTGTGGAAGTGGAATTGGTGATGTATGAAGTTCAATGAGTGTAACGTCGTAACCATGATTTGGTGGATCACCCGTGTCTTGATCGTCAGGTGAACTTGGATTGTGATTTCTGTCCGTTACCGAATCCGATTTAACACGCGAATGACTAACCTGAAATAGAAAGAGGTCCTCGTCCACATAGTAGCGAATCATGTCGTCATCAATTTTCGCTGTAATTCTGAAACAAATAATTAAATTTTCAAATATAAATTAATGTTTCCACAAACAATGTATTTTAAGAATTTTAAAAATATACAATAAACTTATTTTTAAAACTGTTTTGCATAATAATAAATATAACCTATATTAATATTCCACTATATTCAAAAATCTAATGATATAATATATCGAAAAAAATTCGATATATCAAAGTACTAATCGATTTATGGATATTTTGTATATCAAATTACAAAACGATATATCAAAATTAAAATCGATGTATCAAAATTGTAATCAATATATCAAAATCATAATCTATATATCGAAATTAAAAACGATATATTTAAGTACTAATCGAAGTATTGGAAATGAAATCGATATATTTATGTACTAATCGTAATTAAGTCCGATTATTTTACGTACTTTACTATGCCAAAATTATAATCGATATCTTGACATATCAAAATTATGATCGATATATCAATATTATAATCGATATATTTAAACTCTAAGAGAAATATCGAAATCGTTATAGGTATATCGAAATTATAATCGATATATTATTGAAGTATTCAGAGAAATATCGAAATCATAATTGGTATATCGAAATTATAATCGATATATTATTGAAGTACTCAGAGAAATATCGAAAATAAAATTGAAATTTCGAGGTACTAACGATATATCGAAAATGTTTAATGTATAAAAAATACCTAATAATGATGAAGTAATTTAAAAAGTTTCTTACAAGATAGATTTTCTATTAGAAAAGTAAAGTGAAAGTGAAAAAAATTGATGTCACGAAAAATATTGAAAAAATGTTTAGTAATAGATAGATGAACAATAAAATTATATTTGAAAAGTCCTTTAAAATTATTTCTAAATAATTAAAAAATAAATTTTCAATTTTTGAAATAATATTTTTCGATATTTTATTACGATTTTAATGTCAACGTGAAGTACAAAATAAATGAAAAAACATTTTTTTTAGTTATAAAAAGTTTGATTTCTTTTTTGTGATATGAAAATTTTAAAAAATTTCAATAACATGCAATTTAAACCATTTTTTAATTACTTTTTTCAAAAAATAGTATTTTTATCCCGTGTAGAAATTGCCATGTTATGGCCTACACAATGATCATAAGATCTGGCCCCGATTTGGGCCATGGTTAAATTTCTACACGGGATAATTCAAAGAAATAAATTTTTTTTCTGAATGTCAATGAAGCCGCATCAAAGTATGAAAATCCACAAAACAAGAAGTCTGCAACAGAAAGAGACAAAAAACTGAAACTGAAATATTTTTTGTTTTTTTTTATATCTAGACATAAGTGGAAATGACGCTTAATAAATACTCCACAATTTTTTTTATTTGCACAATATCGAAAGAAAATATTTTTTTTTCCTCATAATTCAACACCACTTTGTGCTCTGATTTCATAATTAAAAAGAAAAAAATCACTTAATTTTCTCCACAAAGAAGAGAGAAAATTGAATTTTTTTGTTGTAGATTCGAGTCAAAAGTACGTGCAGGTTTTTTTTTTTAATCTGTTATTGAATTTTATAATAAAAAGCAAAGCTCCTCATTGACATTAATATTGACAATATTGAATTTCTATTAAACCGACCATCAGGAAAATAGAAAGATGAGAGAAGAAAGAAAATGGAAAAGGAAAGAGAGAGAGAGAAAATGTGTTTTGTTTTTTATCATAAATTTGTGTTCTGTTAAAAAACATAACCTTAAAATGATAAGCGTGCAAAACAACGCAAGCATTAAGGCGAATCCACAATGAAATTCAAAATTAAAATAATTATTATACAAAGAACAAAATTAAGATTTAAATTACAATTTATTTTTTAAAACTACTATATTATATATTAATTTATTGTTTATTAAAAAAATAATATTAGTTAATATTAAAAATATTACTTAATAATAATTAATACTATTAATTAATATTAATAGTAGTATTAAGTATTTAATACTATGAATTAATATAAAATAACATTATTAATTAACTTATAATATTATTTATAAATATTACACAACTTAATTATAAAATAATATTAACTGAAAAAATTGAATAACCACTAAATTAATTGACTTAATTCTTTACTTTTTGTTATTTAAAAGTAGTAAAATACGTAAAAAATACTTTAAAATATTTATAACTATTAACAAGTAAAATGAAAAAAAATGCAAGAAAGTCAGCAATGTTTTTCAGTACTTAATACCCCGCATGCGCAAAAGCTGCGCGCGCAGATTAAAAAATTTAAACTAACAAATTTCATTGCAGAATAACCCTAAGAAAGATTAAGTTTAAAGCTTTCATGACTAAATGTTAAAGAAAGGATTTTTGGTTTTTTGTTTAGTAATTAATATGCAGGGAAAAAACAAAAAAAAATTTTGGCACATGCGTTGCTTTCTCAAGGACGAGTACAGATTGTTTTAAATAACGGTATCGTCAGCAATTTGAGTCAAGCGCAATGTCACCGTTTTTATGTCATGCACTATGGTAGGCGTGCATGCAAGTAAAGATGACACTCTACTTAAACTTACCCCTTTGTGTTTTTGCGATAGAGGTTATTAATACTCGAGGATGCAATTTTGTACTTTGACTCAATCTGTAAAATAGAAAAAAGTAGAATATTAGAATTTTGAGACAATGATTTTGCCGTTTTTTTCTACTAGATAATAAACATTTTTTTTCTCTTCTCATTTCTCAACAAATAAACAAAAAAGAAAACCGTAAGAAGCGCTAATTTTTTTTTTAATTTTATAGCCCAAATTTATAATCTGGAAAATTTACAACGGCACACGGTCATAGCCATTAGAATTGAGCATGCGTCACTGTTTTCAAGTGATTGGTTATCAGAGCGCAAGCGCAACTACGACCAATGACATGAGAACAATAACGCATGCGCAACTCGTTTCAATATTAAGTTACGTCTACAAGTCGTCTGTCTGTAAGTGTCATGAAGACCTAGTGCCGTCTAGGAATTTAAAAACAAAATTCCCGAAAATTAATCAAATCAAAGAAATTAAAAATTAAGAAATGCAAGAATTGAGAAAACAATGAAAAATAAGAGGCCAAATATTTTTTTCCACTTTTTTCTCCTAACGAGTTATTAATTGTGATTTAAAACCAAAAAAGCACTCTGTTCTGTACTTTCAAAATATTTATGTAATTTTGGGGTTAATTTTTTTTTTAAATTAAGGAACGTATAAATTGATTAAAAATATTAATAAAGGGTCTAAAAGGAATGATTTGGGCGCATGCGCATTTGAATTATTATTAATTAGCAAATGGAAAACGGCGTTTGAATATTAATAAATGGCATTTTGCAAATAAACATGCATGTTTTAATATAAATTCATGGTTAGATTTCAATACATTTTTTTTCCTGATCCTGCCAACAATATTCCAATGAAAACATTTTATATAAGACAAATAAACAACACCATGAGGGGAAGATTTTTTTATATCTTCGCGTTTAATATATAAATACCGTTCGATATGTTTGTGTAAAATTATTTACTACCTTTTTTATATGGAAATCAGAGGAAGTGGAGTTTGATTAAGCCTTTTAAAAAATTAATATTAAAGCCTTACGACTTTTTTTTAATTAACAGTTTTAGATACAAGAAAAGCATCCTCTACATCCGAAATATATTGAAAAAATCAACATAAAAGAAGTTTTACACTTTAAAATATTTTACTTTAAACTGAATTTAAAATATATCCAATTTTTTTAAATATACGAATTAACATAGTGACATAACCTCAAAAGTCACAATGACTAATTAGTAGGTTAAAATTCCGTCCAATCAGAAAAATTGTTTTTGGGAAATTTTCGAACATTAATAATATTTCGGACGTTAGAGAGTGTTAGATTGGTTCTTCGTAACATGAGCTGCTGAAGAAGGCTTTATTTTATTTTGTCAAGTACTTACTGTGAAATAGTAAGGTGGCGAATTTTCAGCTCCAGCATATCTACAACTAACATCAGCAGTTCATGATACAGAGATTAAAATTTTTCATTTTCAAAACAGAACAGAAAAAAAAAACAATTTTTTCCATCATGTAAAAGACAAAGCCATACAGATTTTCCTGAATATAAAAAGAAAAGAGATCTAATATTATAAAAATTTCCAGTTAAAATATAATTTTTTAAAAATAAAATCACTATGAATTTTGAAAATTTCAAAGAAAAAGTATATGGCTTTTTCTTCAACAAAAAAAATTTTCAGTTAGAAATAAAATTGTAAATTGAAATTTTTTTTGGAATGTAAATTTATAAAAATTGTCAGTTAGACTTTGATCAAACTCCACTTTGACATAAAAGTATATAACTTGTCTCTCCCTGTTAATTTAATAAAATTTAAAAAAAAAATATTTCTTACAGCATTTAGAAGTCCTTGAACTGTTGGCGGTGTGACGTGAAGTGGCGTGTAAACGTCGTCGGCCTCCTGGCGCACGTAAAGCATAACACGTTCCTCGGCATCGCTTGCTCGCAAATGTTGTTGAGAGAGGTGTAATCGATTGCCAACGGTTCCAGTAACAACGGCACCGCTCGGTATTCCCTGTGGTTGTACGCTCTGAAGAACGGAACCCTGAAGCTCCTGGACCTGCATTAGCAATGAGTCCTTCTTGTCGTGGAGGGAACTCAGATTGTCGGGTGGAAAGTGATTGTGAAATTTGAGGGCCGGCAGGCTCGGTCTACCCCCGCATGCGGGATAGGGACTACTGCCCCCTGCCTTTAATCCGCCGCCCTCGCCGTTACTCAGGGACGAGGTGTCCGTGTCACCCCCGTTACCCCCACCACCGCCTCCGTAGAATCCCGACAACTCCATTGTCGAAAACTGTCATCGGAAAAATAAAAGGGTATTGTCATTTTTTGGAAATTTGTGATATTCTGGGGTAAATTCAATATTCTCTCACATACCGTCCAGATAGAACTCAGTTTTTACTTTAAACTGTGGCAGTTAAATTACCTTATCGATGGCATGCTCCGCTGGTGGTGTGAACAACACTGGTGGTTTATGAAGATCCGCCATACAGTAGAACTCGCTCCTCTCCGTCACCGAATGATATAGTTCGTCCAATTTCTTTCTCCCCGTTGCCGTCATTTTCCTCTTTGCCGCCCGCCTTTCTTCATCCCGTGTTTTCCTCTCCGCTCCCTAAAATAAAAAGAAAACCATTTTTATTGCCTAAAGGTGCTAGCACAGCTCCTACTGCCTGCCTGCCTGCCTGCCTGCAGGTTGACATGGTAACACATAAGAAAGACATGAAAATACAAAAGTCCCTAAATTCAAAAAGAAAAATTTGTTGCCTAAGAAACAGTTTTCTTTGAAAACACGAAAAGACAAAAGTCCCTAAACTAAAAAGAACAACTTTTTGCCCAAGAAACAGTTTTCTTTGAAAACATGAAAAGACAAAAATCCCTAAATTCAAAAAAGAAAAATTTGTTGCCCAAGTGCCCAAGAAACAGTTTTTTTTTTAAAACATGAAAAGACAAAAATTCCTAAATTCAAAAAAGAAAAATTTATTACCTAAAAAACAGTTTTCTTTGAAAACATAAAAAGTCAAAAGTTCCTAAAAGAAAACCCTTTTTATTGCCTAAGAAACAGTTTTCTTTGAAAACATGAAAAGACAAAAGTCCCTAAATTAAAAAGACAAGGTTGCCAGAGGTCAGGGAAGTCGGGGAAAGTAGAATTGGTGAGGGAAGTCAGGAAAAAATTAGGGATTTTTATTAAAAATACTGGAAAAAATTAAATTTTTAGAATTCATGAGAAAATTCTGAATTTTTGTGTTTCTTTTGTTTGTCCCATAAACTATAAAATTACCAAGAAACCTTCAATTTTTTCTAATTCTGACAATAATTTATAATTAAATAACTTCATTCATAAATAGATGAACTTCAAAAGCTATTTAATTTGAAACTTTATAAAACTTCAATTTTAAATACATTTAATTAGAAATTTTAAGAAACTTAGATTTTTGAAAAATTGTAATATTTCAAATTCTTCTGAAATTAGTTAAATTTTTTAATATATATATATATATATATATATATATATATATATATATATATATATATATATATATATATATATATATAATTAATTATCAAAAATAATGGATTTATAGAAGAATTTTAGTTAAAAACACTTAAAATATTTGCATTTTGGAGAAGTTACAAATGATTGCAAAAATTAAAATATGTTTAAAAGTTTAAAAAAATTCTCATTAAAATTTCAATTACAGTGGAACCTCGATTATCCGAACTAACCTAGGCAAGGACGGGTTCGGATAATCGAAAGTTCGAATAATAGAGATTTTAATTTTTTTCATAATTAAACCTTTAAAAATTAGACATAAATTGAGGCCTTGGATCCAATAACTCGCCCGACGCTCGGAGGAACGCGCAACTGCCAGTCAGTGAGCAGTGAGCGCCTCTGGGCCACTCACTGCTACCCGACTGGTATTAGCGCGTGCCTCCGAGCGTCGGGCGAGTTATTGGATCCAAGACCTCAATTAAATACATAATATTAATACATTTTTTTAAATATACATAATTATATGTACGTAAATATATATTAATTCTGTTCATAATAATATATTGATAAAACAGAGAATTCAGAATTTTTAAATATTTTTTTGGAACAAATTTCGATATTTTCCTTTGAAAGATTCGGGAGGCCAAAATAAAATTCGGATAACAGAAGTTCGGATAAAATGATTTTCGGTTCGGATAATAGAGGGTTCGGATAACAGAGGTTCGGATAATCGAGGTTCCACTGTATCTTAATAAATAATAAATTTCGTGTAAAATTCAATTGTAAACCAATGAATTGGAAAATTATTAAAAAACTTTTTTAAAAATTATTAAAAATAATTGATTTAAAGAAAAAGTTTAGTTAAAAATTTTAAAAAATAATAATTGAATTGAAGTGATGAAAATAATTTTGAAGAAGTTACAGTGATAATATTCTTTTATTATTACTATTACTATTCTTTTATTATTTATTATTAATATTATTTTTAATAATATTCTTTTATATTATAAAATAATGATTTTCTCACTCGGTCTTAAAAATTCTTAAAATTTATTGAATTTTAAAAGGTTTAAATTTAAAATTTTTTTAAATCTTAATTCCTATGGAAAATTAATAACGATTAAATATTTATTTAAAAAAGAAGTTATTAATGTTTTTGAATCAAAATATTCTTTAGGGTCAGGGAAAAAGACAAAATTAAAATTTTGTAACAACCCTGAAAGAACAATTTTTTGCCTAAGAAACAGTATTTTTTTGAAAACATGAAAAGACAAAACTGTAAATAAATAGAGTAGAGTCTGCTGTTTCTATTTTAGTATTAATTGTTATTAGAAGGATTATTTTTCTATACCTTATCACAGAAGACTTTAATTTGACAGTAGCCCCTGTGAGACGGTGGCGTGTACGAATGAGCATGTGGTGGTGGTTCTTCGTAAGTATCTATTTGAATATGTAGAGGAAGTCCCTTGACGCCCTTTTGACTCGAAAAGTCCGTGCTTAGACATTGAACCGCGACGTTGATCTACAAGGAAAAAAAATTGACAATTAAGTTTTGAAACAAATATAGAAATGGTTAAATAAGTTAACATACCTTAGCTGACGATTCCAAGGGATTCCAGTAAACTGCAATCGCGTTATGTGCAACTTCCTCGATACATCCAACAAGTCCCACACTGTTCTTCGTATCTACAAAAAATATTTCCTTAAATACCAAATTCTACTTAATTTGAGATTATTTTCTTACCTACCATCCGAATGGGAAAACATTCTTTCAAATCGCAGCTTGTGCAAAAAGGATCAATGTTTAGTCAAGTATTTTTTTGTTAATCCTCTGCTGATGCTAACTTATCGCCACAGAACTTAACTCTCATAGTTCCCACCAGTACAAAATGACGACTTCTGACGATAATGGTCATTAGCATCAACAGAGGGATAAATTCCCTCAAAAATTAAATCTATTTTATATTTAACAAAAAAAAACTCACCAGCGTCGAGAATCCGTTGCTTCGCAGAATGTTGTCTCGCGTGCCAAAATTGCCACGACTTAATTTCATCCTCAGGACTCTTCTCCTCCCGGAACATTAACATCACAACACTCTGTAAATAAACCACCAGACTGTTATCAATTTAATTTCTTTTTTATTAATTTCCAGATCTATTACGCAAGAGAAGTTCTTGCAACGATATAATTTAATCAACCTGTATAAATTACTATTTGTTTTGTTGTTATTTTGACCAGCAGGAAGTATTGAGACGTATCATACGCCATTAATTCAGCCCCTGATAAGGAACAATATACAACACATGTTGTCAACGTATGTTAATGATTTAGAACTAGTTCGAGAGAGTTGTATAACCGCGAGTTTCTAGGTGCTGTACTAGATCACATAAAAAGGAGCAAAATAATTTTATCCAACAAAAAAAGAAATGAGAAAAAAATAACCTCTTCCCTTAAAGAGATATCTACTTTTTCCGCTCTAAAGGAACATGCTTTTCATCTTGTACTTACTCGATTACAACGTCGAAATGATCAAAATTAAAAAAGAAAAATACATTTCTAATCTTTATGAACGGAAATTCGTGCAAAACAATCTATGGATAAAATGAGACCATGAGGAAATAATTCTTGAGAAGTTCTTTTTTTCTTATCTCATTTGTCAGCTGATAGGTTAACAAATGGCAAAACTTCTTCTGATATAAGAACAGGAACTGGTGTTACAGTTAGACTATATAAACTACACAACATGAAATAACTTTTTCAATATTATATATTACTTGAGAAGACCTGGTGAACTACCGAGATTGGTCACAAAAGCAAAAGCCGGCGGACATGTATTACTTATGTAACAGAAAAGTTATGTTAATGAGCGTCATAGACATGGCTTGTGAAGTGGATTCATAAAACGATCAAATTCGCCCTCAAGGGGAGGCACGCCTGATATTAATGGTCTCGACACTTGGAGAACTTTCTCAGGTCCCGGTGCGCGCAACGTGTCTTAGATACAATATCACATATCCCGCAACACGATATCAGCATCTCAATGCGCGAATGACTCTCGTGTGCGTGAGATAGGAGGCAATTTTTCGTGATTCGGGTGAATGGACGAATAGTTTATATTTATATATAGGAAAAGGCGACTGGGTACATATTATCTTTAAAATTATTTACTTATTGACATTGTACAAAACAACAATTTATGTACAATTAATTTTGTGCGTATGTGAAAAATTATATTTTTTGTGAATGCAATAATTGATTTGAAAAAATAAATACACAAATTATTAATAAAAATATTAAATAGACAAATGCATTTTTTTTAGTTCCGAAAAAAACAGTTTCTTTGAAAACATGAAAAGACAAATTAATTTTATTTATGTTCGAAAAGACAAATTCAATTTATTTAGTTCAAAAATAAAAAGAAAAAATTATTAAAACATCAAACAGAAAAATGTACTTTTTTTAGTTCCGAAAAAAGTGTTTCTTTGAAAACATGAAAAAACAAATTAATTATATTTATGTTCGAACAGACAAATGCAATTTATTTAGTTCAAAAATAAAAATAATTATATTAAAACATAAAACAGAAAAATGCATTTGCTTAGTTTCAATAAAAACAGTTTCTTTAAAAACATGAAAAGACAAATTAATTTTATTTATGTTCGAAAAGATTATTATGAAAAAGTTTTTTAAAGTTATCTTTAATGCACCTACTTTCGGATAATATAGAGTTGCTACAAAGTAGTTGCATTGCAGAAAAGAAATATTTTTTTAATTTCAATGCACCTACTTTCAGATAATATAGAGTTTCTACAATGTGGTAGCATTAGAGAAAAGAAAAATTTTCTGAAAAAGTACAATTTTTTCGCGACGCTAGTAGTGTCCCCTTTAATGAACGTAGAGAACTTTATCTTTCACCGGACTCAAGTCTTGGCTTCCTACTCTTGTTAACAAAAATTGACAACAGATATTCCTAACAGCATACACAAGAGATAGTCGACTTGTTCGTTCGAGTTGTCTGCAAGCTCGTAAATAATCGGCATGTGGCCGAGGGTGGAGAGAAGAAGTTCGATTAGTAATTAAACGAGGAAGTCGTAACTCTCGAGGATCATTGAAAGCAAGAGAGAGAAAGAGAGGCAAAAAAATTACAACGCTATTTATAGGGTCGCCAATTGTTAACGGTATGAAGATATTCAGCCAATTAGACTGGCTAGAACAAACGACCTCGTTTCATCCGCGTGGTAAAAAGGGGATTTTTAATATTCCACTAATTTTAAAATTAATCTTCTTCTAATAAAAGTAATCTAGTTCTTATCAAAAAAAATATCCATATATTAAATTATAAAATTATATATACAATTGAGGGTCTGGAACGGATAACTGCCTGCTACGCATGGTTGAAAAGGACTATACCAGTCAGACAGCAGTGAGAGGCCAAGAGGCGCTCACTGTTGTCTGACTGGTATGGTCCCTTTCAACCATGCGTAGCAGGCAGTTATCCGTTCCACGCCCTCAATTTTTATCAAATTTTTAAAATATAATTTTTGGGCTCTTGAGGCAAATGCGAGTAATTTTAATTCACTTATAAAAGCGTAATAAGGTATAAGACGAGTGTATAAATAAATATTTGATAACCTTTTTTTATTATTGTGTACTTTGATCCCATTATGTAGGATCATTAAAATTTCTTTAGTGATTAAAAAAATACTAAAGTATCCTTACCTTGACAGTCTGACCAGGTTTAAGTTGAGGTTTATCAGGATCCGGTACATAATCCAGCGTGATGCCGTAAAACTGTCCCTTATTGATGTAAGTTATTCTATCGTCCTCGCGTCGTTGCGATGTACTGATTGGCGACTCCAGGTGATACTTGAAACCGTAGGGTGCATAACTGCAAAAATGATTAATGATTGTCGCGTGGGAATGATCCGAATGGAATGTCATACGGGCTGGGCATTGTTACCCAATATTATTTCGTCACCTATATTCCAATCCTATTTTTCCAAACTACATTAACTCAGTATGTTCTATTTTTATATAATATATCCGTTTCAAAACAATTCTATATTGATTACAAATGGCAAATATTTGTTTTCAGGTGAAATAAAATGGTGATAACACGAGGAAGTTGGACGTAAGATAGTCTGCCAAAAAACAGTTAGGGGGATTTTTTTTCTTTTGCTATCCAAAGAGGAAGTTGGTATCTACTTTTAACTTTCCTGTCTAGTTAGCGTATCGGTCAAACATAGTCACTTGGCTTCCTTTTTATTTTCCCAACCCAAACGATATACATATTAAAAGTCTCAGGTGGCACACTGGACGTAAGTAAAGTAATGCTTTCGTATTTCAATTTTTTTCAGCGGGACAAAACTTTGCAAGAGATAACCGAGTGCAACTACTGCGGGTGAACGTCCTGCTCTATAGAGTTTGCCGCCTACCTTGTGTGCCTTATTATAACTTACACCTATCACCGTAATACCAAGTTCCTATCTAGCGCGACATTTCAATTTTCACAATTTCGATCCGCTTAGGAGAATATTTCATTCGCTGTGGTCATTAAGAGACATTTATTTCTTATAAATTCATTATAAATTACTGAAGAAATGAAATCGCTTTACTGGTCTAAGTTAAGAATGGTTTTCTTTAATAAAGTGTTTGGAAAGTCTATAAAATCTCTTATTATTAACGGTAATCTCTTTAGTGAGAGAACCCTAACCCATAAGTGGTTTCTTAATAAAGTGTTTGGAAATTTTTTTTATAAAATCCCTCTTCTACTAATTTTAATTACTGACACGTGGGAGGACGTTAAAAAATTTAGAAATATTCCAGACTTACAGTTTTGCTATTTGTATTTTATCGGCGTCATTCTGTCGTCCAAAGTCGTGCCACGGCCTTGACCTTGGTGGATTTGGATTCGGATTGGGAGTTGTTGCACCACTGACGAGGGCACTTCTTGGAACTTGTGTTTGGGTGTGTCCTTGCTGCAATTGTAGTTGCAGTGGTTGATGGTGAATGACGGCTCCACTCTCGAGCACCACAGTCGTTGCGGTTGCACTGCCTCCAGGACATAGTTCCGTGTAATCAAACGACGACTGAAGAAGTAAGAAGCAAAATTATAAAAAATTTATAGAAAAAGTGAGTGCTTAATAAAGTGTTTGGAAAATTTTTTATCACTAACCTATTATTAATTATTATCGATATTATATTGTTATTGTTATTATATAACATAATTATAATGTATCGAACTTATAATATCTATATAATGTATCTAACTTATAATACCGTACAATGTATCCTATAGTACGTAGAGTATATTCTATAATTATATACATTATATAACAATATTATATTTAATCTATTATACAACAATATAATTATATTTCAATATAATACTACACAGCAATATAATTATATTGTACAGTAATTTATTATATAAACAATAATTCATGAAAAAAAGGGTTGTATATATACTTAGTTTTAAAAATTTACCGATTCGTCTGTGAATGTTAATTTAATAATTAATTTACTTGTGAATATTAATATTTATTGTGTGTGTCTTACATTGTCGAATATGAAGACATAAGTCGCGGTTTTTTTACAGACAACCAATTATTATTGTTGTTATTAACGACTGTGAAGGTATATACATATATACTCGAGCACGGTTTGTAGATGTGGTTGATTTTACGAGACCGCAAAACTTCCATTATTCTTCTTCTTTCTCTTTTATTTTTTTGTTCCCCTCCCCTCACCCTTCACTTTCTTACCCCCTAACTCTTCGTACCACCCACTCAACCATTTTGCTTTCTGGCTCTTTAACCATCGACGATTCTCTTCTATTATATATATATACATACATATATATTCGAGAAACTTTAAACACCGAAGGGTCGTAAAGTGTAAACTCTTATTCACTGGCACACATAAAGGAGAAAAAGAGAGAGAAAAACAGGCATTCAAATCAATTACTTACATTGTTTTAAATCAATGAATTATAAAGGCAAGAGAGAGAAAAAAAATACGCGACTTAAGTTTATATTTAAATTATTCCGATAATTTACATAATTGTAGATTTAAGTGAATATGCGGTATAAATATCAATATTTAGCAAACATTTTTTCTTACTCTGTTGTTAATTTAATTTAGATTTAATTAATTTTTTATTATACTGTTTTTTTTGTTAGGAACGACATTTATTTTTGATATTTTCTTTATAATTTATAAAAATAAGTATTTGCTATTAACAAAAATATAAAAAAAAATGTCTTTCACCTATATTGCAAGTTTTAATCATTTTAAATGAGCGCGCGGAAAATTTAAACCAATCAAAAAGCAGGAAATCGATGAGATATCGATATTAAAATACTTTTTTCGATTATAAGGGCAAAAAAAGGAAATCCCCGAAGTTCTTTACGTACCAACGAGTTTAAGACACTACAGAAGTAAGTTGATTCAAATTAAAAAACAACATTTTTCGAAAAAGAAAAGTGAATTACTGATAAAAATCCAATTTTTCCAAGAAATTAACCTTTTCTATTTGTATTTCAATACATAATAATTTTTCTCCTTTTAAAAAAATCTATAATTCCATTAATAAATAAAACGTTCTATTGCTTTATTTTACGCATTTGTGAAAGTGAATATAATTCTAAAAGGCAAAATTATTACTCATTCGAAAATTGTAAATTTTTTTTCTTCTCTTTTTTTATTTCATTAAATTTGCAGCCACCGAGAGACAAATAAATACGTCAAAATTATTATTACTCGATTGGTGTTATCGGGAATTACTATGGGGAGGAAGGACGTTGGTATAAATATAATAATGTTGGGGCATATATATGTGTATATGGTAGTTACATGTATTTTCCCGTAAGACTATCGATCTCGATATCGTTGTTGAGATACCATGAGAGATAAGCCGAGACACGTTACTCAATGAGCAATCGAAAGAGAAAAAGGTAAAGCGCTATACGTGTGGATATACAAAGACTAATATCCAACAGATTATCATCTACAATATCATTCCACAGGGAACCTGAGTTTTGAACAAATTGCCTTCCGCTTCAAATGAGGAATTGTAAATCTCACATTTGTCCATCACACATATATGTATATATAATCGGTTGAATATTAATTTTTATTATTGGACGAATTTTTTTCTTTGAATTTTATTTTTTGTTTGTTGTTTTGGTTTTTATATCTCGAAACAATAGGTTCAATTGACTTCGATTTATTTAGTTAAATAATAAAAATAATTATTAAAATAAAACAGAAAAATGCATTTTCTTAGTTTCGAAAAAAAGTGTTTCTTCGAATACATGAAAAGAAAAATTAATTTTATTTATGTTCGAAAAGACAAATGCAATTTATTTAGTTCAAAAATAAAAAAAAAAATATTAAAACATCAAACAAAAAAATGCACTTTTTTTAGTTCCGAAAAAAGTGTTTCTTTGAAAACATGAAAAGAGAAATTAATTTTATTTATGTTTCTTTTGCAAATTTAATTTTAATAAATGTTATAGAAAATGAAAAGTATCTAAAATCGCTTATATTTCCACTTTAGAAAGAATGAAAATTGTTATATTCGCAAGGAGCGCGTTTTAATCTCTTTGGATAATCAGGGTAGTGAATCGAAACGCTATAGATAGTTAGTTAATGACGCCACCGTCAGAGGTCTCTGGGGCTAGTCCAGAAAATGCTTCGATGGTAACCGTTACTTTACATATATTATAGTTTTTCTGTTTTGAGACTTGGGAAATCAGCTTACAGATACTTTGAATTTCGCACTTCAAGATTATGTAAGGTTGGTAAAAAAGAAGAAAAACGTTAATAGTTATTAAAATAAAAAATTGAAAGAAAGCGAAAAATACCTGATGAAGTGCCGTTGGCGGATGATGATCCTGCCTCGGGGTGACAGCGTCGGCACCAATCCCCGAATCAGGGCTGGGTAGATCGACAGTGAGAACTTTGCTGCTACTTGATGTGGTGCGAATTGCGTGTGTTGTCGCATATGAACTGGGCACAACTTCGTACCTCGTGTAGGATGCAGTCGTTGTAGGTAGTGACGAGGAACTCGACGAGGCCAATGGTGGCAATTGTTCACTCGTCACGTAAACTGTTGCCTCCTGATGAAGTCCCCCGGAATTTGCAGCATTTGCCGCTGCATTCGCCGAAGCCGACGTATAACCCGCCGATTGCAGTCGCGGACTGCACGACGAATAGGGATCGTAGGGACTTCCGTATTGCTGTACCTGAAAAAGGAAAGTTAAGAATTAAAACTTCAAGATTTATATTCCAAATTTTTCATGTAACCTCAAAAATAAAAATCAATTTTTCAAAAATCATCGAGAGTTGCAAGTTAACTCACTACCCTATAGACTATCACTCAGTTCATTTTCAGCTCGTTTTAAATTTTTTCAAAGTTACATTTGATTAAATACGCCAGAGTAAATTTAACATTAATGCAAATATCACGATATGTTAACAAACATTTCAAACTCTTTGATTAATTGAAAAACGATTACACAACTAAAATATCAATTTGCCATAGAACAGGAATTGCGACATTTCACCTTCTCTATTAGCCGAACTAAATAATTTACCAATATAATTATAATCAATAAGGAAGTTAATATAATTAAAATTAACGATAATTTGAATAAAAGTACTACTTAATAGTAAGCAAAAATTAATAATCATTTTATTGAAAAATATTAAAAGAATTATGAAAATACATACTCCATACAATTGCAATATACATTAAGTTTTCTTAATATTAAAATCCATAATTAGCGTCGTCGTCAAGTAAATAAAGGAAAGTAATCTCTGTCCAATTAGCCCGCTGCGTCATGCAGAAGCTAACAGAAATTAATTTCCCTAATTAGTTTCTCCAACGGTTTATAATAATATTGCAAGAAAAAAAACCGCTATATGAGGACCTTTTAACCCCCCCAACTTCTTGAGATGGAACTTAATTCTTGTCTCCTTAATTTCCTTTTTATAATAATATTCTTTTTCAAGATATAATGCTAGGTAATGTAAAACCGGTATAAATGTATATGTGGAGAAAGAGAGGGACTTGCCTGTAGCTGGTGCTGATGATGATGGTACATTCCCGGTGGCGTTGGACTGTCAGGTTGCGATTGTTTGTGACGTTTACTAGATTGTTGACCACCTCGTGATGAACTGAGATCCTCGGGTTCACGTTTAACCCCCTGTATACCGGCACTTGACGAACCATCGTGACGTAACGATTGCGGACTAAGGGGAAGAGAGAGACCACCCTGCAGACTTTGCCCTGGACTGTGCGATTGTTGATTATACTGATGAAATAAGTGATGAAGCTCCCCTCCACCTGTGCCTTCGGACGTTTCCATTCGATTTGTTGAGCCGGCACCAGGAGCCTCTTGCACCAAAAGTTTTGGTCCCATCACACCCCTTTAACATAAAAGTAAACAAAAAATAAATGCTAAGTCAAAAGGATTTTAATGAAGATAAATCGTAAACATATATAAAAGTCTTAAATGACTTTTGGTTGCGCCGACTGTCTGACGATATGCGCGACTATCTGGAAAAGTTTTGGCGCCAAATTCAAAATTCTTCAGTAAATGAAAAGAAGGAAACGATAAAAATCTAAATTAAATATTTTAGTTCAAAATCAACAAAACGAAATAATAACCATCAACATGTTCTCACTTGGACAACAATTACTATAATATAACGAAACCTGTTATTACTTAAGTAGCATCATAAATGCCTTGTCGCAATGTCTCATACTAGATTTATCTCTTTCGACCATGATAAAATCACAAAACCAGAAACAGTTTCCAGTTTATGGTTTAGTTCCTCATATATTCCAGTTACATCTTGTTCTATAGCGTTTTACAACTCTCTTATCAAATTTTATTCGTAATTTTCATGAGATTATATGCAAAAATTAACACGAGATTATAAAAAAAAAATTTTACGAGATTATACGAGAAAATTTATTTTTAAATATTTACGTTTAAAAATGTATGCTTATCGTGATGTACTGTGCTGACATTTCTCGCACTCATTACTTCGTTTACTTACAGTTAGATGCAATCTAGTGGCGAAATGTATGCTAATTGTAAGTCAAATTGTTTATAATAAGAATAAATCATAAATATTTTGGTAAGAACCGAAGTGTTTATAATAAAGATAAATCGTAAATATTTTGTTAAGAATGAAATCCAACGTTTCAGTGATTAATCCAACCTGAGACAAATTTTAATTTTACAAAATTTGGAATACTGTCCTATGAGGAAGAAAACGTCGTGGTTAGTGAAATACCACTTGGGTTGAAACACAAAAATTAACCGAATGTCATTTTCCGTAAGAGTTTCCGTGATTTATAAAAATTTTTAAACATTGCAATCCTAGGGCAGAATATAATTCAGATAAATTTTTAATAGGCGAAGCTGGGAAATTAATTTTTTCTATTCAGCGTTCAATCTTCGATGGATCAAGTACGAATGGGAATGGGGGGAGAAAAAATTGAATACTTAAAATGAGATGAAGTGAGAAGACAGAAGGAACGATGCGCGCATTATGTGAAGTAGTTAACATGTTATATTTAGCATGATAATACATATCTACAATGCTAGGACCCTTATAAACTGCCAACGCTTTCAGTATGTATATATGTGCTCTTTTCCTTTTTCCAGTTGATCCTCTCTTCTTTCTTATCCTCTCTTTCTGTCTCTTTTTCTCTCTTACCCCTTTTTCCCTCCTCCCTCTCTGTCTTTTTCTTTTCCTTCTTCATTGTCTCTTTCTCACTCCTTCACATATCAACTCTCAAAAGAGAATCCCAGGTCTCGGCACTAGCTTCAAGCATACCTACGGTCAGATGCTTTCATACAATGGATTTTTTTTCACTTGATACCTGATCTCTTTCGTCTTGTCCCTGTCTATACGCAAGCATACCGCGTGCGCGCATATATTCTCTTTGCTTCTTATATATATATGAATATATATACATAAAAAAAGTAGGGAGAAAAAAAGCGGACGCGCTTCTTGGAGGACCGTCATAACCTGAAGCTATAAGATCCCTAACATGCAGTATAGAACCCCATGAATTTGGCTTAAATGAAATTGATCCATACGCGTTCGTGTGTGCACAGTGTCAATGAGAGTGAGTAAAGTGTACACACTATAACTGCATACATGTATATAATGCGATGCTAATCCGCGCGCGATTCTTTAAATTATTTTGCGTGCGAAATTCCATCTATGCAAAGGTACACGTCTACTATTATTCTAGAGCCTACAATATTTATACTGCTAAACAGCTTGTTCGGCATTCATGCTCTTTTTACGTCAGATTCATCTCAAGATGGGCATTAATATTAATATTTTCTACTCCATGAAAGTATGCGTACAAATTTTATTCTTGTATCAAATATTTTCTGTTATTTATTTTTACTGACACACACTATCACTAAATCCCCCCTGTAACAACTTCCAAGTGAAACTAAGGAACTTACAAAAACATTTGTCAAACTTTTTGAATTTTGAAAATCTGACTTTAAATTCTTGTTTAACGACTTCAAAAGCCTCCGAGTAATAAGTTTCAAGCAAAATTAGTCCGTCATCTTGAATTTTTAAAATTGACCTCAAATTCATGTTAAGCGACCTCTAAAACTTTCGAGTAACAAGTCGAAGTATGGTCCGCCATACTGGATCCGCCATCTTGAATTTTTAAAAACTGACCCCAAGTTCTTGTTCAGCAACCTCAAAAATCCCCGACTAAGATATGTTTCAAGCTAATTCGATGAATTTTAAAAAGTTGTCTGCCATTTTGTATTTTTAAAAATTAACCCCAAATTTTTTTTCAGCGACTCCGAAAACCCCCGAATAACAATAAGTTTCCAGCTAATTCTATCACTTTTTAAAAGTTGGTCAGCCATAGTGAATCCGACATTTTGTATTTTTAAAAATTGACCCCAAATTCTTGTTCAGCGACCCCTAAAATCCCCGACTAAGAAGTTTCAAGTTAATACGATCAGTTTTTAAAAATTAGTCAGCCATACTGAATCCGCCATCTTGGATTTTTAAAAACTGACTCCAAATAGCTATTATACCCCCTATTATTATTATTATTATTATTATTATTATTATTATTATTATTATTATTACCCCCTATTATTATACCCCCTTCCCACTCACAGGTCACATGGCAAACATAACCTCAAAACCCCCTTCCCACTCACAGGTCACATGGCAAACATAACCTCAAAACTCCCTTCCCACTCACAGGTCACAGGGCAAGCATAACCTCAAAGGTCTCTGCAAGTGAAAGCTATAGTACATTCAAAATAACCTTTTTTTTCTTTTTTTTCCTTTAATTATTAATATATTATAATTATTATATTGATCAATAATAATAAAATTCATAATTTCAACATAGAATTTTATTACTAACCAATTTAACATATCATGTAAACTTAAAATTTTGTAAATAAATATAAAATTCTAACGCCATATATATTACAAAAAGATATCGCCGCCGCTGTTTCAAGATTCTGTAAGGATGCCCTATCCCAAAGGGGCCGTCAAAACTTATGTCAAAATTGACCTATTTTTTTACCTATAAGTTAAAAAGTGTTCTCCATGTGGGCCCTTACATTACGTCAAAATCCATGTTTAATTTTACCTATTTTTTGAGCTACAGGTTTTAAAAGGTGCTTTAATGTGGGCCATTACATTACGTCAAAATTTGACCTGTGTTTTACCTACAGGTCAGAGCTTGCCCCCTCAAATAGAAGTGCCAAATAGGACGTCAAAGCCTATGCCAAAGACAAATTTTTTCCTTGAAGGCTGTTAGTAACTACAAAATTGATGACAAAGATGGTAAAATGCGATCTTATGACATTAGCCAATCTGAAATTTTAAATTATCATATGTAATAAAAATGATTAGAAATCTTTTTAAATTTGGTTTCTAGCCAAATTCTGTAAAAGTCAAGTATACTTATGTGTTTGAAATCTAATTAAAATTTTTTTTTAAAATTCGAAAATTGTAAGTGCATACACATAAACACATTTATTTATTTTAAAATTTATTTTAAAATTGAGTTTTAATGAATTTGTTTCCAAGATGCACCACGAGGAGGTACACTAAACTTTAAAATTGGTTAAAATTTATTACAAACCAAATTTAAAAAGATGTGAAATAATCTTTACTATATATGATAATTAAAAATTTCAGATTTGCCAAAATCATAAAATCGCATTTTACCATCTTTATATAGGGGGTTGGCGCGCGTATATATATGTATATATGATTTCAAAAAATTATCACATTCATGTCTTCTGAAAATTTTCGTTTACACAACATTCTTTTGTCCTGGAACAATGTAAGACTGTGTGCGGTTTTGTAGGGTCGTAAAAGGCATAAAAAATTGCGAAAAGAAAAAGAAAAAATGTTAACGACGTGCGAGAAGAGGTTATCGCACGTAGAGTCATATAGCCCACATAACCGGTGGTACTTATATATATATATATATATATAGTTGCAGTTAACTAATTCTTATAGTCGCTAGTCAAGTTAAAGGCCATGAATATAGGCTCACTTACGTGTACACATTTATATATATATATATATATATATATATATATATATATATACTCAACGTGTCGTATATATCGACGACGACACGACAAGTGTACACCTGGTATACCAGTCAAGAGTTGTGGAGGTAGGGTCAAGACGCGAGGTCAGACCGCATACGGGCAACCTGTACTTTAAAGAAACTTGCACGGGCATGACGCGACCTGCCACCGGGAACCGGAATCGGGCGACTTTAAAAACCGGAAATCGAACCAGAATAACTGACCCCGAGAGACGTGTTATCCAAATAAGATGACGCGTGCGACTCACCGCGCAAATTACACCTGATATGCCACCACGATTAAATTCCTTTCACGAACATAAATAACTTTGTTTTTTTTCCTACTTAAACTTTTCCCCCAAATTATCGTCACGTCTCTGTTGTATTCCACAATTTTCCTCTATTGCACTGCTTGAAAGGTTCATCACAATTTTACTGATCAGTTTTAAAATTTTTTTTTCACAATAAAATCTGCGCAGTAGAAAACTTAAAATACTCAATGTTTTAATTTGTAAACCTATAAGATGGGAAATATTTTTAAATTCCATCCCAAGAGTTCTCTCGACGAAATTTTTCTTGATTTAAAGTTCTTATTGGATACATATATGTAAAACTAACTGTAGGTGCAGTGGAGTGTGTAAAAGGTTCGATATTCATAAATTGAGGGAATTTTAATATGAATCGAACGCCTCTGTATATAGATGATGTATAATCCAATCACATAACTGTCGAAGAATCACTCTAATGCTCAATCTTCAGTTTATGAATATTGAAAACAACATTGACATCAGAAACGCTGAATTGAAGGGAGGGTTATTTTACATGACGTCACTTCCGCGCAAAAAAAACTAGTCTTGAATTTACTTTTCTCTGAATGTTACTGCTCGGTTGATGTCTCCAGCAGTACTTTACTGAATTGGTTCTAAATACAGATTTCTGCATCGACATTTACCGACACTTTTTTAGCCTGGATTCAAAGCATTTTATCACTCTTCTCCTTATGGTTTGGGTCCAGACTAAAAAAGAGTCGGTAAATGTCGGTGCAGGAATCTGTATCTAAAACTAAAATGCTGAAGTCAAATACACGCTTTTTTTAAAAGCGCACTGACTCGTATATTGTTATGATGTTTTGCACTATGTTTCACTCTCATGATTGTCATTGTGTAATTCTGCAATTTACTCGCGATTTTTGTTTGCATAAATATTAAAAAAACCAATCATCCACTCGAATCATGATGTCATAGTAATCATTTAATTTACCCATTACAAGAGTAATCAGCAAGTTAATGAGTCTTTGGAAAACTTCATAAATGTCATGCTTCATCTAACAACATCCATTCTTTTCTTCTATTTCGTAAATTTTTTTCCTCTACTTATTAAAAATTCTATTTAACATTGAAATTCTATTCTAACTTATTTAATTTATTATCGTAAATAAGATAAATTCGAATAGTTTTTCGGTTACTTATTTTCCAATTGTTTACAAAAAAAAAGAAATGCTGATTAAAAAACGGTTGCTGGTGAAATTGCGTTAGAGTGGCGAAAAGGTAAATGGCTCACCGTGGTCAACACGGTGGCGCTGCGGCTACTCCGGTGATCTTTAACCCGCAAGTAACCGGTGTCACGTCGTAAAACGAAATGGGACTTGAAAAACCAGAAATCTGCTTAGAAGAATAGTATAAAGTATATATAAAAAGCCGCCTCCTTATGCTCGACACGTATATTGCCGTGAGCGCACGTTCTCGTTTATTTAAATTTACGATTATAATATTGTTATAAGACTGTGAGTCGACAGTGACAACGGTTCAGGCTATACACACTGAAACTTCTGGTTTCACCGGTGGAAGTAACCCTAATGCCCCACGCGAGGGTCATTTTCAGAGATCAACGGTTCTCGTTACGCACTCTCGACACATACTGAATTTCATATTGTATATACTCGTATCCATAATCTACAATTTTTACACATTCTATCCACATTATGTTTGAATAGACAACAAAAAGGAAATTTAGAAATATTTTTTGCAATTGTTTAAAAATTATTTCATTTTTTAAAACTTTTACTCAATTTTTAAAATTTTCACATTTTCCTTTTTTTTAAATCCACGAAAATAAAATTCACGGAGTAGGTAAGTATTTTTGAAAATTGTTAAAAAAGACCCACTTTGGGAAAGTATAGTGAATATAAATAATTTTTTCAGGTTCTTCTTTTGAAAAATTGAAAAGACATTTTCTGAAATGGATCCACTTCGGGTAAGTAGTAATTGAAAATAACTTTTGTAGGGTTATTTGTTGAAAAATTGAAAAGACATTTTTTGAAATGAATCCACTTTGGGTAAGTAGTAATTAAAAATCATTTTTTGTAGGATGTTTTGTTGAAAAATTGAAAAAAAAATAAATAAATAAAAAAAATTGAAAAATTGAAAAGACATTTTCTGAAATGGAACTAATTTGGGTAAGTAGTAAATAAATAAAACTTTTAGGGTTTTTTGTTGAAAAATTGAAAAGACATTCTCTGAAATAAAAAAATTTTAGGTAAGTAGTAAGAAATCAAAGTTTTAAGTGTTTTTTGTTGAAAACTTGAGAAGACAATTTTAAAACTTATTTCCCGCAAATCAAAGAAAACAAATATTTTCGCGTGGCGAAATTATTCTAAAAAGGTTCAATTTAACGGCTAATTCTTGACATCAGTGGGAAAGCATCGCGTATATATTTTTCTAAGCGGTAACATACCGTTATAGTGGCGTTAAGAAAAATAAAATAAAAGGATTAAGGATATAATGTTATATGTAGATAAATCTACGGAGCGTGAAAACCCGTATTTGTCGACGGAAATGTAAATAAACCTCTCACAATCAGTTAATTCCATAATAGTTGACGTACCCTTTTTTGAAAAAGAAATATTTATTTTATAAGCAACCCTAGAAGATATTTTTTAATAGTAAAGAAAAACTGAATAACTATCTAACAAATTACTTTCCTTACATTTTTTAAATGTAAACCCTAAAAAACTTTTTTAACTACTAACTACAAAGTGGATCCATTTCAGAAATTCTCTTTTTAATTTTTCAAGAAAAAACCCTTAAAACTGTATTTTTTGGTAAATTTACGTTTTAGCTAATTAATTTACTAGATTATTAAATCTAGTAAATTTACTATACTTATTTACTTAAATTTACTTTAAAATAGTATTATTAAATACTTTTAAAAAATAAAACTAAAAAAAATTTAAAAAAAAAGAATTCTATATGGCGAGAAAGAAGACGCGCGAAGATTAGAGGGAATGAGAGTCGGGAATTATTGTGTTTTATGACGGTGAAGTGATGTGACTATATCGATGTTCATCGTCAAGAATGTCGTGTACCGACGCGATACCCCCTGCCAGTACGACCCTCGACCTTCTTCAAGGAATAAAGAAAACCTGCAAACCACGCAGTCTTTGAAGAAAATTATCTTTATGATACGACATTATAGTCTACGCCTAACTCTCAAGACTTTCATAAACGCTTAAGAGTGCGAAATCACTCTTGCAAATAAACACCACAAAACTACCATTTTCCAACGCGAATTTATATTTAATGAAAATATTTTATTTATCTCTCGCAAAAAACTTCCTTTCTTTCAAAGTGAGCTTTTTTTAAAATCAAATCACAATTAGAGATAAGAATTTCCCAAGAGAACATGATTACTCATCATGTATTTTAAGATTAGAAAGAAGTACAAAATTTTACTGCGATCTGAAAAACTTAACTTAAGGGTCATGACCCTTAATAAGTTAAGTTTTACAGATCGGAGAAAATTTTGTTCGATGACCTTTCGAGTAAAGAAAAAGATCTCTTAGTGGAAAAAGAAGAGAAAATATAAAGTTGGGGCAAGGAAGGTTTATTTTTATATAAAGAGAAAAGGTCGACAACGAGAGACACGCGCAATGATGTCCTTCGTGTAGGACAACATTAGTCTGATGATTCTACATTCTTATTACGCGCGTTTCGTTTCCCAGTTTATCGCGCGCTGAGATCTTTCTCTCCCTTGACATTGTTGCTGTTAAACAATGTACAAGCCGACATTGAATAATGTTAAGAATATTATTTTTAATTCAACTATCTTTATTTTACACCTACAAGTCTGTATATATTGACATTATAAAAAACTTTATTTTATACATCGAATTTATTCTTTTTTTGTTTTTTCAAAACTGCCCAAGAACTATTTGAGGATGAACCGATTTTTGATGCTTAACCTATAAAATATAAATGTATAAATTAAAATATATATTGATCCGAAGTTGAGTGTTAGGGAAATGCAACATCCACTAGAGGATGAGCCAATTTTCAACGCACTTACACTCAACATTCATCCACGCAGATACGAGTGTTTCTAATTCCGATTTATTGAAAAACCATTTTTTCTCATCTTCAGCTTTCAAGATTGCCTGTAACATTCATTCGAGGATGAACCAATTTTCAACACTTATGCACTGGATATGTGATTGTTGCAAACAACAAAATGAAATTGGATTAAAATCACACCTTTCCCGCCCCAGTGGTTTACGCGCGAAACGATGGGAGTTTTAACGATCAACCATCGTACAAATTGTCGAGATGCTATCTGTACACACAACAACCTATAGCAGAAGAGCAAGTGCGACAGAGAGAGAGAGGGGGTAAGAAAGAGATGGAGATTGATGCAAAAGATTACAGTAGCAAGTCCCCACGGCCTCCGCTTGGTATCGGTAACAGAAGCATCATCGTCTTTCTCTCTTTCTCTTTCGCACTGCAATGGCAAGGTGATTTTTTTCTACCTCTCCTCTTTCAAATATGTACGTTGAGGATTCTCAACAGTAAATTACGAGATATGCTAAGCGACCGATATAAATCAAAAAGTGGGACCACGAGGGGTACGTCTACAGTCATAATGGTATGAGAGGGTTTTCTAGCCACCCCATAAAGTTGGAGCCTTCGCGAGTTTAGAGGCAACTTTGGGGTCTCTTATATTCTTCATCGCGGAATGGAACCCACGGTAGTTTGCAAACGAAGCAAATGGACCGGAAGACACCACACTCCAAATAAAAATAGATCAATGGCAATGATAGAAATGAAAACTATTAATACAATTGCATTAATGAGGAATTTCAAGAATGCAGTTGCTTTAGTGACAAAGTTTAGAAAATTCAACAGAATGAATAGAAATTTAAAAAAAATGGATTTAATCCAATTAGTAATAATGTGGAAAATAAAAGTTAAATGTACAAAGTTTTTTAGGGGATTTCTGCTGGAGAATTAAAAATATAATTTCTGAAATGGAAATAGGTAAGTAAATAATAAGAACTGAAATTTGCAGGAGATTTTTGTTGAAAATTTGAAAAGACAACTTCTAAAAAGAAACATATAGCTTCGGGTAAGTAGCAATAAAATGAGCAAAGTTTCAAGGGTTGTTTGTTGAAAATTAGAAAAGACAATTTTTGAAATGGAACACTTCAGGTAAGTACACAATAAATTCTTTAAGGTGTTTTCTTAAAAATTTGAAAAGACAATTTTTCAGATGAAACCATTTCGGGTAAGTTGTAATTAAAATAAATTCTATTAGTGTTTTTGTTGAAAACTTGAAAAGATAACTCTTAAAATGGAATCAGTTTGGTAAAGAGTAAGTAAACCTATGAAGTATGAAGGGGTTTTTTTTGGAAATTTGATAAGATAATTTTTAAAAAGAAACAGCTTCGGGTAAGTAGTAATATAATGAACAAAGTTTTAAGGGTTTCTAGTTGAAAAATTTAAAAGACAATTTTTGAAATGAAACTATACTTTTAGTGAGTAGTAGAAAAATTAGAAGTTTTAAGGGTTTGCTGATGAAAAATTGAAAAGATAATTTCTGAATAGAAAGGTTAAAGGTTTTTTGTTGAAAATTTGAAAAGACATTTTCCATAATGAATCTACTTCGGCTTAAGTAATGATTAAAAATAATTTTTTAGGGTTGACTGTTAAAAAAATGAAAAGACAATTTTTGAAATTGATCTACTTCGGGTAAAAAGAATTAGAAATCATTTTTTGAGGATTTTTGTTGAAAAATTGAAAAGACAAGTTTTATAAGAAACAATTTTATTTAAGTATCAAATAAACAAAATTTTAAGGGACTTTTGTTGAAAAATTAAAAAACAATTTTTGAAATGGATCCAGTTCGGGTTAATAGTAATTAAAAATAATTTTTTAGGGTTTTTTTTTAAATTGAAAAGACGTTTTCAGAAATAGATCCATTTTGGGTAAGTAATAATTAAACATAATTTTTTTAGGGTTTTTTGTTGAAAAATTGAAAACACATTTTCTGAAATGGTTTCACTTCAGGTAAGTAGAAACTAGAAATAATTTCTTTTGAGTTATTTGTTAAAAACTTGAAAAGATAATTTCTAAAATGCATCCATTTTAGGTAAGCAGTAATTAGAAATAATTTTTAAGGATTTTTGTTGAAAAATTGATTTTAGGCAAGAAGAAAAAATACAAAGTTTTATAGGTTTTTTGTTGAAGAATTAAAAAGATAATTTTTAAAAGGGATTCACTTCGAGTAAGTAGTAATTAAAAATAATTTTTTAGGGTTTTCTGTTGAAAAATTGAAAAGACAATATTTCTGAAGTAGAAATAATTCGAATAAGTTAGTAATTTAAAGTAAACTTCAAAGGGTTTTTTCTTGAAAATTTGAAATGACAATTTTTGATGTGGAACAAGTTTGGAAAAGTATAGTAAGGAATTAGTAGCAATTTTTAGGGTTTTTTTATGTTGAAGAATTAAAAAGACAATTTTAGGTGAGTATAGAAAATATACAAAAATTTAAGGGTAATAATAATAATACTTTCTGAAATGAAACAACTTCGTGCAAGTTGTTAATAAACAAAATTTTCAGGATTTTGTGTTGAAAAATTGAAAAGAGACGTTTCGAATGAATGTAAAGTTTAAGAAATTCAATTGAATGAATGAAAATTTCCAAAAGTAATTCAATCTTATTATATAGCAAACATGTGGTATTTAAAAAGTAATAAAAATAGTTTTCTTTAAGACATTGAACGAGTATATAACAATTTGCCATCGACAATGTGTCAGGGCTGGTCATTAATATTTCTCTCTCCTCTCTCTCTCTCTCTTATACTCACTCATACTCAAGAAAGCTAAAATGATAACGCGAGGAGTCAATTCATACCACACGGTGGCTTTATTGCGACGGGTAATAATTTTTTTTCCTCTCATTTTATTCTCAGGAAAGAATCTCGATTGCATTATATATGGACTCTCAATGTGTGCGCGTCGCACTGCGTGGAAATTAATTAACGGTGTAACTTCGCCCTTCGATATGACAGCCATGGGACGTAGAGAAATCGATGGCCTCTCTTAGGACTTGAAAGTATTAAAAAAAGGAGAAGAAATAAAATAAAATCTCATAAGTGTGATATCATATATAGCTTCTTCTTCTCCACGACATAGAAATTAGCTCATTAGTGAACGATTTGAAAAAATAAAACTACGCATCATCGTATAATATTTATTTACCCCGCGTTTCACAACTATATTTCTGTTTCACGTCTGTTATAAATCTTAAATTTGAAAATTTCCCCTCCCTTCTTTCCTGTTAAAAAAAAATAATTTCTAATCAAATCCAGGAAGTTGGAGATAAATTATTTGTCAACAATTAATGAGAAATAATCGATTGACATTCCGCTTATCACTATTCCGGTTCAATTCTTTCGTTTTATTATATACGTATATATATGAATTATTATTAGAATTCGATTTCCTGCTTGTCGGGCTAATCAAGCGCAATTCTTTTTTATTTTCTTTTTATCACTTATTTGTGTCCTCTCTATTTTTTATTATCTTAATGAATATGGAATAAAGTGAATACGGGAATTTAAAATCTGGGTAATTGAACATTTGTCATTTAATGATTAAAATTATTTACAAAACGTTTTTCTCGCATTTTTTTTTTGTTCCTTCTTCTTATAATGATATAAAGGATGTAATTACCGATTCACAAGAAGCTTATTAATATATATTATTAAAAAATTCAAAAAAAAATTATTTAATAAATAAGATAATAATGAAAGTTAATTAAATGTAAATTTATGAAAAAGAAATCAATTTGGAGGATATTATAAAAGGAGTTGAATTAAATTCTTAATAACATCGGTATACTAATTTTTTCGAGGTAGGAGAGAGAGAAAGGGGGGGGGGGATAATTTTTGAATAAATACGAATGAGAAGGAATCTTTAAGGAAAAAGAAGAAATAAAAGAAGAAGAAGAAGGAAAAAAAGAAACAAACAAATGTCAAGACTGTTGGGTTTGTCAGAGTTCTTAATCGTGTATGCTTGCTATACGAAAAGGTTGTTAATTGCTAATTTACCGACAAGCAGGAATTCCGCTTTATACGGTGAGCTTTGCTTTTCGCCTTATTTAGCGCGTCCTGATGCAAGAGAGGCGAATATTCGCGTGTAAAACTGTAAACTCATTTGCGAGTTTGTGTTGATAAGTACAAAAACCCGATGCGCTGACACCTACACTCGGTTTGTGGAGGGTACACACAGTGTATATTCAACTGAATTATGCGTCATTGCAGAATATAAAGTATAATGTTTCGACGGTATAAAATCCACGCTTCTCAGCTTTGTATAACCTCTCAAACGTTTTTTAAATTTTTCCCCCACTCTCCTCGCACTATCCATATACAAAACTCTATTTTTTAAAACTAACCCTATGTTTATTCTCTTCCTTATATTTATTATTTTCAAGTTCAACCTTAAAAATAACTTCTGACCCAGCCGACTATCAATTTAAAAAAAATATATTTTTTATTAATTAATTTACATTTTAAATTTAATCAATTAATGTAACTCGCAAAATGATTAGATACACAAAAAAATGTTCATTACATTTATTTGCGAATTTCTTTAATTGAAAAATTAATCGAAAACATCAATAATTTCATTTTTAAATAAATATTTAATCATTATTTCACCACAAGAATTAAGATTTTCAAAAATTTGAAATTCAATAAATCAGCATATATAAGAATATTATTATAAATTGAAGTTTTTGAAAGGACCTTAATTTTATAGATAATAAAGTGAATATTTCTGTGGCCTTTGGTCCAAGAAGATGTAGTTTCTTTAATATTTAATTGAGGCCTTGGATCCAATAACTCGTCCGACGCTTGGAGGAACGCGCAACTGCCAGTCAGTGAGCAGTGAGCGCCTCTGCGCCACTCACTGCTACCCGACTGGTATTAGCGCGTGCCTTCGAGCGTCGGGCGAGTTATTGGATCCAAGGCCTCAATTTAAATGTTTATTTTCTCAAATGCATTTTCGCCATAGAACATGGCTCATCAGGACTACAAAAAAAAAATTGAAAAAATATTCCAAGAATTTTATTAAAATTTTTGAAAATAATTGAGTTTCAGAGAAAAATTTTATTATTTAGTATAAAGAATTTTGAAATTTTGTAAATTTTTGAACATAATTAAATTTCTGCAAAGAATTTTACTATTTTTGAAAATAATTGTATTATTGAGACGAATTAATTTTATTGAAATTGTAGACATTGAAAATAATTGAATTTTGACAAATTTTTGAAATTTATTAAATTTCTATGAAGAATATTATTAAAATTATTTTGAAAAAATTAAATTGTTACAAAGAATTTCATTAAAATTTTTGAAAATAATTTAATTTTTTGAAGAAATTTAATTAAAACTGTATTGAAAATAATACTTAAATTCTAACATATAAATTGAAGCAAAGGTTTTTAAAATAATTGAATTTCATTAGTAAATTTTAATATAATTTTTAAGAATAATTACATTTTTTGAGGAATTCCATTAAAATTGTATTAAAAATAATTGAAAGTCTTCGATGAACTTTATTCTTTATGAAAATAATTGAATTCTTTTAGGTTTTTTTTATTAAAGTAGTAGATATTAAAAATCATTGAATTGAGGAAAATTTTTGAAAATAATTAAAATTTTGACAAGAATTTTATTACAATTTTTGAAAATTATTGAATTTTTGATAAGAATTTTACTACTTTTGAAAATAATTGAATTTCTGCAATTATTTGTAATTGTTTCAAAATTCAATTTGTGTTAGTGTTTTTAACTAAAATTCTTCTATAAATCCATTATTCTTAATAATCAATTAAATATGTATTAAAAAATTTAACTAATTTCAGAAGAATTTTAAATACTAAATTTTTTTTAAAAATCTAGGTTTTTTAAAATTTCTAATAAAATCCATTTAAAATTAAAATTTTACAAAATTACAAATTAAAATCTTTTGAAGTTGATCTATTTATGAAAATTGTAAATGCATCTCTTTTAAAATTGAATTAATTTTGAAATATTTAAGAAAAATCAGATTTTAAGAATAAACATAATAACTTTAGAAAACAACAATTTTCCAGGATTTCGATCAAAATTCCCTGACTTTTCCAGATTTTTTCAAGGTTTATAAAATTCCCTAACATTTCCAGGTTTCCTAGGTTTGCAGGTTGCGTGGCAACCCTGTATAAATTTAAACATTTATATTTTATATAAAATATATAAAATTCACAAATTCTCAATTTAGAGTTGTAGCCAATCAAAATTCACCATTTTACTCACCAACCAATCACGTTTGGTCTTCTTGCAGAGCACTCCGAGCGTGAGGTCGAAAACACCCCCTACCTACGAAACAACTCACAGCGCTCCCTGCGGAAACAATTAACGCGCGAAATTTAAAAACCATTTAAAAATACTCCCTACGAACAGCAATTTTCTTCTCTAAATAAAAAGATATAAAATTTTAAATGTCTTGGAATGTTCTTCCCTGATTATTCTTATTCTTAATCTTCTGCAGCAAAAGAGAGGGGGACAATTTACATGAAATTTATAAGAAATCGTAAAGGACGAAGACTACAATTTCAACGGATTGAAATTTGTTTCCAACTGAATTTATCTATACAGCAAATTTCATATATATGCAAACTTTATAAATTTTGTCTACGAGTGTATAAAGCTTTATTAGTTTGCGATAAACATTCACTCCAGACGTATAGTGCCGGGCAGGGAAATCATTTTGATTTTTTTCTCTCTTATATCCGTGCGTAATTTTACAACTTATGAGGAGACAGAACGTAATGTTTATTTGGTAAATTTCACAAGAGAATTTTCTTCAGTCGTTCACTGATCATATATACATCGAAAGCACTTTTTATATTTATATTTATAAAATCCCCTGACTTGAAGTGTCTTGCTTTTTAAAGGACGATTTATAAACTCGGTCGACCTCTGCTTGAGGTATGTTCTCTCTCTCTCACTCACTCTTTTTCTTTCTTTCTCTCTCTTTCTTAAAAGAGATTTATATGTAAGAGAGAGAAAGAAGGAGGGAGAGGGGAGAGAGAAAAGAGAGAGAGATATCTATACATGTACGAGATATACTAAATTTCAGTGCGCAAATTACGCGTAGGATATAACGCGATTTGCACCGTGAGCTATATATTAAAAACGAGATACGTAAGTACTTAAAGATACGTAGGCGCTCAACTTGATTATACATATATGTATATATGTGCGCGGCAAAATGCATGTGCCGTGAGACAATAAAAGGAGGTTGGATGCAAAGAAAATATAAAGAAAAAAAAATGAGTCTCGAGAAGTTGCGAAAATTGTATCCGCGCCGCGGTGCAAAAAAAAATCCCCAAGCCCTCAACACCGATTTATCATTCCAAATTGGTGCGCGCTTCTTATCGCTTTAGAATCACGCTTTCACCAACTGAGAAAGACCGTATTTTGAAAAAAGTTCATTTCTTGTCTGTAACTTATTTTCTACTCTAGTTAAAAATAATTCGTTACAGAAATATTAGATTCGAAAAATTGTTCCTGCTACCCTCTATGCGTACAATATTCACTAGGGATACTTTTTTCTTGCAAGTTTCCCATCTATTAAAAATTCATGTTTTAAAATAACTTCTAACCTAGCCGACCCTGTAAATTCCATACGCGAATCGAATAGACACGTGTTCGGAAAAGTGAACTCGGTTAATAAAAAGTAAATAAAATCGATTTAAAAAGAACTAAAAGTTAATTAATAAATATAAAAAAAATGTAGAAAGAGAGATAAATGAAAAATAAAACTTACGTGGACCAGAGTTCGTGCGTTGGTGGTAGTTTGACTTCGGTGGCTTTCTCGGGAATTTTGTAGTACTCGTAGACGTAGGATGCGGACGGATCGTCATTATGACTGGAAACGGCCGTCACCTGATGTTGCTGCTGAAGATTAAGCATGGCTGCGGTAGCGACCGATAGCGGATGCTCGCAGTAGGCGCGCCAATCGCCCTCCATACCCTGCACTTGTACCTGCACGGCCGCGACCCTTTTGTGGACTTCCGGGTCGCCGGGTTCGGCCGCACCCTGGACCCCGGTCGCGTTCTGCAGGGACTGTGCCTCCTCGGATCCTAAATTTTCTTCGTCCTCAGGCTCACGTGATCCCGCCACTGCTCCGTAGCCAGCCTGATCCTCCTCTGTAACGCCGCCCGAGTCCTCCTCACCTCGACTTCGTCTTCTGCAAAAGGAAAAATGTAAGTATAATCAATTATTATTTTCTTTAACAATTTATTATTATTTTATTCAATAATTTTAATTAGTAGATAATTATTTTTAAATTAGTATATTATTCTTATTAATTAAAATTCTTATTATCTTCAGGAATTTAAATAGTTATTATTAAATTTTATAATTTAATTATCATTTTAAATTAAAAATGTAATTATTTCTTAGGATCAGTATTTATTTAATTTAATGCTCTTAAAAGACATTAATGCTTTATTTTGCTACAGGTGGAAAATTACAATTTCTGGTGATGTCAATTTAAAATGGAAACACTTCGGGTAAATAGTAATTAAATAAATATAGATTGAAAGGTATTTTGGTGAAAAATTAAAAAGACAATTTCTGAAATGGTTTCACTATGCGAAAGTATTAATTAAAAATAATTTTTAGGGTTTTCTGTTGAAAAATTGAAAAGACATTTCAGAAATGGATCCACATCGGATTAACAGTAATTAATAATAATTTTTAGTGTTTTCTGTTGAAAAATAGAAAAGACAATTTCTGAAATGGATCCAATTTACGTAAGTATTAATTAAAAATAATTTCTATAGGTGTTTTTGTTGAAAAATTAAAAAGACAATTTTTGCAATGATACCAATTCGCGGTTAAAAATACAATATTCCTCAAAAGTTTCTTATTTTTGCCTCATTAGATTTAAATAACAATGCATCAATAATAACCACGTAATTTATAAATCACAATCAATTACACCATTCACGTGTCTATGCACCCATTTATAAATAATCATATACATCGACGACAAAAAATGATCAATCTTTGAATTTTTTCTATTTTCAATTCTCTAATTCCCGGATGTTCTCCCTGTCTGTCTATAATGCACACATAGCAATAATAGAAAAATCCTTTTCGATAAAAAGTTACTTGTAATTTTTTCTTTTATTTTTCAATTTCTTTCAAGGTTCAAGATTTTCTCGTTTCATATTTCTTGATTCCTTCCCACCGACATGCTATCGATAATCCTCTAACATACGATACATCCCGGCTTCGTGATCGGCCGTAGGCGTAAGTCGTTGACTTTTAAGTGAGAGAACCAAAAGGATTGAAACTTTTAAAAGAGGCAAAAAAAAAAATCACTACGTCTCCGATTTCAAAAGATATTTATCTAGTTCTCAATTTTCGGTAATGAAAAATGTATCCATATTCGATAAATTTTTACTAAAAGTTTTATTAGTCAAAAATTATAAATTTTTCCTTGTTTCTTTGAGGGGAAAAATATTAATTTTCCTTTTTCGCAAAAAAAGAATTCAGTAATTTATGGATATGATATTTTTTGAAAGTAATTGATTCGTGGCTAACGAACCACCCTGTCTTCGTTATATTGACATCCTTGACTGGTTATGGTGTATAGTGATCGATGTTGGTTCGCCTCAGTGACTCGCTCTTTGATTCATAAAAACAGAAATACCAAGATCCACTGTCGTGATTGCTTTCTACGTCCTCGATATAGTGCTCATTGGAGAAAAAAGAAAACTTCTCTTTTTAGGGAAAAATACCCCTTCTCTCTTTTTTTCTAGAACAACGTTATCAAAATTCCAAATCAGGACGTTCGCATTTGTCAAATTAGAATTGCGCACTTGTAAGTATTTAACATTCTAGACAACTGTTATTAATGATAATGACCTTTTTCAAACATATCCGTCTTATTCACTTTTCCAATTAGCCAGGTTAGTTTGTACCTCAACCATTTGTAAATTGAATATTTCTCTTACCCTAACAAAAAATTTTATCAAAATACAGTTATAATTTTTACTCGGTAGTTTGAGTTTATTTATCTATTTCACCACAACATAAATTTTACTTTTTTAAGACAATACAGACCAAGTTTTCTTAGTTCAGTAAAAGTATTAGCACTAGTTGGATATAGTTTTCGTATATATAATATATTAATACAGAAATTTTTTCTCTGTATTTTTTTTCGGGGTGTAAAGGAAAAAAAATAATTTTTTATCGCCCCCGACAAAAGTCGCGAGGCAGATGCCATATAGTGAAGATATACACAGACATATGCGAAGATTAATTATTATAGACCCCTTGGCTTTTGCCAACAGTCATCAATTTATACTCGCATTTCTCATGTGCGCGCATCCCAATTCCAATTGGAATACCGACGCATAACGCGGAATAAAGGCTTATCCTCTCTAATTTATGCATGTCGAATCAATCTCGTACCCCCCCACTCTACTGCAATTTTTGCTCCTTCACATTTGCACTCTACTCTTCTTATATTATTATTTCTCTTCATTCGCCTCTCTCTTATACTGCGTGAAACTTCTTTTTCGTGTGTCTACTACCTGCAACACCTGGACAACCTATAGAGAGTTTAGGCCCCCAATTCGTCTCCTTGTCCTGATAATGAGGACCTGAATTATCCTGTGCAAATATTTTTCTCTTTTATAGTGTTTGCATAGGTTTCGTGCAAAACTACACGCTTCACTGCGGTTTCAGTGAGTTTCATCATGATGGGGTTCACAATAGGGATAAAAGTCTTGATTAAATTTTGATGATAAGATCTCAAAACTCCTTTTAGAGTTTAACGTTTGGTTTTTTACATTAAAGATATTGTTCCAAAATTTTTATGCTATTTTCATGCTTCTTAAAGTTTGTTGTTGTAAATGTTACGAATTCTTTTTGGGTTTCTTTTATAGGATTGATGATGATGATTTTGTTTGTTGTACTTTGGAAATTCACGGATAACTGTTAAATTCTTTATTAAAGAAAAATCTTTTATATTGAAATGTTTATATTATTTCATTAAAGAAGTTTAGCGTTAAAATATATTTCAACACGAAGATATAGTTCAGCCTTTAAATACACTTTAGCATTTATATTGTCGTTTAGCATCAGAATGTGTCTTATAGTAGCATATAAAGATGTGATTTAGCACTAAGATCTAATTCAGTATTAAGATCTAATACAGCATAAAGATCTATTTCACCATTAAGATCTATTTCAGCATTAAGATCTAATTCAGCATTAAAATCTAATTCAGAATTAAGATGTATTACAGCATCAAAATTTAGTTTAGCACTAAAGTAAAGTCTTAGCCTCAGGATATAGTTTAATACCGATTTTAGCTTCAGAACAACGTTCAAATTTTCAATATGATTCTATATTAAGATTTGCCTTATCAGGTTCACCTTTAGGATAAAGTGTAGCTGAGGTTTAGGCTGAGATTTAGTATCAGGATACAATTCAAGAATATGATCCAGAACCAAAATAGGATCCATCATCAGAATAGGCTTCAACATTAAAATAACCCCCATCATCGAAATAATCTCCAGTATCAAAATATCCTCCATAATCAAAATATCCTCCATCATTAAAATACCCTCCATCATCAGAATTTTATCCAGTATCAAAATAAAGTCCAGCATTAAAATAATGTGCTTCAGAAATAGAACAAAGTTATAATAAGCATAAGATCTCAATTCAGCATAAGTTTGTGGTTCAAAAATAGCACATGCGGTGCACAATGTCAAATTAGAAAATGCTTCAAAAGTCAAGAAGCAGAACAAGGAGAAAAATTCTTGAAAGTGTTTTCAAAAACAAGATGCAAACGAATTTGTGCGTGTCACGAAAGTTTTTAGTATACGACTCGACGCCACTGCTTGTACATATATACAGACACGATTCTACATCTTGATCTTTTACAGAGGAGTACACATTCACGCATACATTATGAGGCATCATTATCTATTCCTTCATCTTAACTGACTCTCTTAACTCATCATCTCAGTTGGCAACCTTTCTCGTCATTTTTACCATTTATTATTGCCTACCATCATTCTACTATATGTGTGCAATGCAGTGCGCTTCCTTAACGAACATCATTTAATCTGAAAACGTCCCTTCACATTATCTTCGTATTAATTTTCATTCACAAAATCCATATGTCTTTTTGGACGTCACTAGCTTTCATTACTGTTTTCAGTTGCTAATTACTTATAGTTGTTAGTTTTACGGATTGCAATATCTTTACTAATTCTGCCAAGTGCAAATTTTGATTGTGGAATTTAAAAACAATAAATGAAAAGGGAAGGCAAAAAAACAAAACTGAAGGAACAAGGAATACTTTTATTCGGTATATTCCCTTTTCAATTCCGGAATCGTCTCCTCGCTTCTGATTCTTCATCTTCAACTTCAAGGACCGATAAAAAGCGTATCAAACAAGTAAGCAATGCGTCGAGAGTGAAGAGACAAAGAGGCAAGAGAGCGTAAAGGATTCGTTGTTGGTGAGCGGCGGGGTTGGAGGTTTTGGTAAAAAATGTCGGCTCTAACTGAATCGATTGCCTGTTGGTTGAACGCGACGTTCGTCGTATGAATTTTGAAATAATGCGAGCACGTTAAGGATCTTTCTCTTTTTTTCCATCCATCCCTCCCTCTCTCTTTCATTCTTTATCTTTCTCCTTCTGATGTACAGCGTACTTGGGGCGCGCACGTGGCTTGCTTTATACGTGACCGGTGTATTTTATAGGTTATGTAGTATAAAATTGTTTTCGAGTTGATGCGAAATGCGCGCTATGTGCTTTTATAGCGATTTCACGAGAATTTGAAATCAAGTAATGGGGCGATTCCACGGAGAGAACGAGTAGACTGATATTTTCATTTCCTTATTCTCTCTGTCCACCATATAGTGTATATAGTAGCAACGATGGACTTTCTACTGAAAGTTGATTCGGTCATCATACATGTATATACACCATATATATAATATGAACGGTAGTGCAAACGATAATGTATATATATGAAAATAATTTATACACTTTCTGTTGGAATTGGACCAAGATTTTGATCGTGCTTCTTTTTAAAAATCAGGTTTATGGAGGCTAATAATATTTTCCATTTTTTTGTTACGAAATATATATATTTATATATATTTATGTACTTCTTTAATTTTTAAATATTAAAAACGGAAGTGAAATGTGTATTATTTTGTTTGTTAACTTTTATTACTGAAAATTAAACTCCTAATGGTATATATGCTAATGATAAAATTGCTAATAAATTAATGAGTAATATTGTATTTTTTATTTGCAGATTTTAACGATCCTTGAAGAATATTATATTTTTCTCATTACGGCTGGGAAAAATATTATTTATTCATTAAAATGTGGAACCACATTGGGTATGTAAGGTAAACCTATAAAAGACATTAGGTGTTTTTGTTGAAAAACTGAAAAGACAATTTTTTAAATGGATCCACTTTGGGTAAATAGTAATTAAAAATAATTTTTCTAGGGTTTCTGTGGAAAAATTGAAAAGACAATTTCTGAAATAGATCGCAACTTCGAGTAAGAAGCAACTAGAAATAATTTCTTTGGAGTTTTCTGTTAAAAAACTGAAAAGACAATTTTTAAAATCAAACCACTTCTGATAAGTTGCAATAAAAAAAAATTCTTTTAGGGTTTTTTGTTGAAAACGTGAAAAGACAATTCTTGAGATGGAACCAGTTCGGTAAAAAGTAAGTAAACAAAGGGTTTTTTTTATTGAAAAGTTGAAATTCCAATTTCTTATACTGAAAGACAATTTTTAAAATAGATCCACTTGTAGACACATAGTAATTAAAAATACTTTTTTTAAAAAGTTTTCTGTTGAAAAATTGAAAAGACAATTTCTGAAATAGATCCACTTAGGGAGTTACTAAATTAATTTCTTTGGGGTTTTCTGTTGAAAATCTGAAGAGACAATTTCAGAAATAAAATATGAAATAAGAATATTAAGAAAACATAGAAGTTTTAACGGTTTTTTTCAGCTGAAAACTTGAAAAGACAATATTAAAACATGACACCACCTTAGGCAAGTATTAAAAAAAATTTTTTTAATGGTTCTTTTCCGCCGTATGTCGGTGAAAAGAAGAAAAAATTTATAAATAAATAATAAATGAGAGGCAATAAGTAAAATGGATTATTATATAGACATGTGTGTTTTGCATGTCGCTTCTGGTTGGTCGCAAAAATATTGAAAGAACTTATTGTTACATATGCTAATATAAAGTAACCCCATGAGCCTTTGGGGACTTCACCTGCGCATCCGGTTTTCGCATGCTTCTTTGATTTCATCCTCGCATGTATCACGAGACAATTTCTCTCTCTCTCTCTCTTTCTCTCAAGTTTTTCACTTTGGAAAAATTTTTCTCTTTCTTCAGTACCATGAGTCTTTATAAATATTAATTTTTTTTTATACAAAAAAAATATATTTTATATCAATATGTACATTTAAAAATATTAATAAATATATATCTTGACCACAAATAAAGACTTATTTTGACAGAAGAATTATAAGGTGGAACTTTTATAATAACTATAATTGTTAAAAACATGCTTATCAATCATATCATAGTTTAATTTTCGAATTTTCTTTGCGTGGAAAAACAGCAAATCATATATATGTGAAAAGTGACTGTAACAAAATTCAATTGTTGAATATATTATATATACACACATATATCCCCTAATTTTATGCAGACTCACATACTGTATATATATTTTGTCTAGTCATCCTTTTTATAAATTTATGAACTACTGCAAACATATATATATATATTTGTACTTTTAATCTTCATAGACATTCAACACAAACAGAAAAATTATTTTGTCTCCTGAGACGCTTTTTCTCACGTCTAGAAAATTTGAATTTTTATCCAATTTGTTGAAAAGCAAAAAAACATATGTGTACATATAAAAAATTTTATAACTTTCGGAAGTCTAGAAATTTATATATATATATATCAGAGTAATAAAGTGAAAGATATTCGGTGAATTTAAATTGTGTTAATTACCAACGGAATGAGTGAAATTCGTGGAATTTAGAATGAAAATATATTATTTTGAAATAATTCTCTTAACCGTTAGAAATTTCTATATATATATATATATATATATATATATATATATATATATATATATATATATATATATATATATAATAACAATTTCCTATTATGACTGCTGTTCTAACAATAATAATAATTACTAATAGTATTTGATACTATAATTATTTTATTGGTATTATAAATTGTTTATAATAATATAACAATAATAATTTATGATGAAAATAATTTTGCCTTTTAGGATCCATTTATTTTAAGATTGGCGACTTTTCAACCCCACAACGAGGTGACGAGTTCTTAAGAATAAGAAAATCATTTTAAGGTCATTTTTAAATTAGTATAGTTTCTATTCTTTTTTTCTTGTATCTCGTGATTTAGAGGAATATAAGCATTGTATACATAAATTTATACAAAATGTAGAAAATATGATGTAAAAATGTGCCGATTAATATTCAAGAAAAGTATTGTCCACGCGACCTGTGGAACCACCCTGAAGATTTCTCATACGCATATCAATGAAGCCGCGCTTCTTCTTTGATTCATTACAAAGCCACATTTATATATATATATATATTTATTTGAGTGAATGTTTTCCGTCATTCGGACATTCGTAACACGAATAATCTTTTAAGGTGGGACTCACTTGCTGATAATATATCTCTCGTTAGTATAAAAGTTTTGTTTTATGTCAAATTTCAATCCGCTTTGTCAGAGTGTCATTTATGTGAACTACTACTTCTAGTAAAAAACTTTTATATATATAGAAACGAACAAAATTATCAAAAGATTGCGTGGGGAATAATTTTCTATTGTTTGAGAACGTTTTGAAATAGCAGATGTGTAGTTAAAAGAACAGTTATTGTAGAAGTACCATAATTCACTGTTAAGAAAAATAAAGCAAGGTTGGGCAGTGACGCTTAGAAAGTTTTTAATTGGCTGGTAATATTTCCAGTAATATTTCGAGCCAATCAAGAACTTTCCAAGCGTCACTATTATAGGCCTCAACCTTTCTTCACTGTCCGTAATAAAAAACACCTCTTCACTTGTCCGCAATACTTTTGACATAACCCCTAAACTTGGGTTAAATGTCGAAGGCAAAAACAATACCTAACCTTACATTCCTTACACCTAAGAATATATCATATATAAATATATTTCTATAAATCATATATAAATTTTATAATATAATTATATTATATTATACTATATTGTAATGTATGATATTTATATATAATATATTTTTAGTTATTTTATTTTTCTGCATAAATATCTACAGATGGATGAAATATATACTTAAACACCGTTTTAAGATTTATAAATAGTAAGTAATAAATAATTAAAGTTCATTTTAGTTGGAGTATAAAACTTGAAATTTAGATATATACGGTACGCGTGTAAATATACATACAGGTACAGATATTGAAAATAAAATGAAGAAATTGAATTCGAGCATATCATTTGTTTTACCTCTCTCGACTACTCAATTATTATCTCACCTATATATACATCTCCTCAGCATTATATACTAACACACACATTCCATTATAAACTCAAACGGTTGCACGTATCCAGGGTAAAAATTTGCAAGGTCGCATACTTAGATTCTCGAACTCGATACCATAGTCTGCATAATAATTCCCTTGGTTGTAGACGCGAATTGAGCGTCTACACTTGCACTCATTGCAACTGCATATTTGTCGTTCCGCACCCCACACGTGAGATTCACACATATACCTTGTACTTCATATGTAATGAATATAAATATATATAAATACATATAAAAATAATAATATGTACTTATAAATGTTAGTATATATTTAACTTTTTATTTCTAATGTACTTTTTATATTTATTTATAATATGTTCTTTTATTTATAAAGTGTCGTTCATAAACTATGTAACTTCTTTTTTTTGAAATTTTAACCCCCCTTCCCTATTGATACATACATAAGCGACATTTTTTCCTCTTATCGTAGTCAATAGCTTGACCCCCCCTAGCTCTTAAAGGCTACTTGGTAAGAAGAAAGGGACCTAAGAGGCAATATCTTATAGGTTATGTTTATCTTCATTACATTTAAAATATTCAATAAAAATTAGTTTTTAATTTACAAGCTTAAAAAAAGTCCATTATTCAAGGCGAAAAAGTAAGAATGAGATTATAAAACCTATGAGACTTTTGCTTCTTAGGTATCTTTCTTCGCGACGTGACTTAAATCTATATTTCATATATAAATAATAATAAATAATATTTATATTTAGCCTGTATACTTTATAAAGAAATGATATTATAGTGACTTGGCTTCTCCACGCAAGCATGCATTCACTCACACCAATAATGACTGCGTGTCTTTTCTCAAATGTCTATGTGGACCAACACACAGAATTATGTTGGAAGACCGTGAGAGAGTAACCTGTCGTATGAGGAATTATCTGTGGAAAAATAAAACAAATATCGGGGCCTGAGTGGTTCGTGAACAAAAAGAGGAGAAAATTTTTCTGGGGCCCTGACGGAGAAAGAGAGAGAAAGATGATAGTCCCTGGATATCAACAGCGATTGGAGTGGGGGGAAGCAAAAAAATAGTGGAGGGAGATGGTTGACGCGAACTCCTCGATCCATCAAAGTCACTCAGACGCGACCCTCTCTCTCTCTCTCCTTTTTTTCTTTCTCAGTTTTACCCTCTTTTTTTAAACCTCCTTGTCTTTCGACCTATCTCTTTCTCTCTTACTCTTTTTTCTTTCTCTCTCTCACTCTTGGCAGTTCTCGTCTTCAGGTCGATTATATTTTTACAAGCGTGTCCAATGTCCTCGAGGAATATATTACTTGCGCGCTTGGTATGATGATATCTGGATTTGCCTGGGCCAGGAAACTGTCACAGGAGAAAAGGGTCTTTTTCTCTCTCTCATCCCAAAAAGGGGTTGAAACTGTATATCGTGCGAGAACAAAAAGTGACAACATCAATCATTTATTGAGGTGAGTTTAAATTAGTTTTCAGTTTTTTCTATATTGTGCGTGTACTTTTCTTTTTTAATTTTAGAAGTTTAGAAATTTTTCAGAAATGTCAATGGAGGAGCATGATGGCCAACGGTAGATGCAAGAAATATAAATAGTTGGGTCGGTATCATTTTGACACAAATTTTTTTTTGAAGTTTGTTATATTGTACAACTGGAGATATTGTTATTTTGTACAACTGGTAAAATGAAAATTGTTATTTTGTACAATTTTAAATCTCGAGAATGTTATATTGTACAAATTAATAAATTCTTCCTTTTATTGTTATTTTGTACAACATATATAACTATACATAAAAATAACAAAACAGAAGATTTTTGACGTAAAATACCTGCACAGTACAAAACGAATGAATATTCGTTTTCCTTTATTATATTCGTAGATAGATAAGATTCGCAACTGTGCAACAAACATCTATAGATACATTAATTTATCACAGCTATGAATGTTTAATAATTCATTAAACATCTAAGATGTTCTAAATTTATTTATTTTGATATCTAATCTACGTCAATCTAAAATTTAAATTATTTACTGAAATAATTAATATGTTAAGTTGTTTTGGGACAAAAAGACAATTTGACAATTTTTAAGATTTTAATTGCTGAATAATATTATAGATGATATCTAGGTAAGTAATTAAAGACTACTCTATTAATTATATTTTCAAGTTAGGAATGTTAAATGAAATAATAATATAAATTATTTATTGAATTATTGGATTAAATAGTAAAATAGATTATATCTAGATAAGTAATTAAAGACTACTTTATTTTTTATATTTTGAATTTAGGAATAATCTATATAAGTAAATTTTTTGTTTGCCTTTAAAGAACTCACTCTTCACATCGCATTTATCAATCTCAGATTTGTCAGCGTAATCAGAGGGGATCGAACTGATTAAGAATTTTCTCCATATTTACAAGAAATTTTTAAAAAAAGTATTGAAAAACTTTGTTATAAAAGTTGTCTTTTTCATACAAGTAGGGACGATAGGCGATGCGTGCACACAAACAATGTATCTATTTGTCAGTAGTTTAGAAGGTGGCGCCAATTGAAGCTAGTGGCCACTTCTCAACCAATTAACCTCAATTTTCTCCTCCTAAAGTCTTTAATAAAATAATCTCCTCGCAAATTTATTATAAAAGTTGACAAGAGTACCACCATGTGAACCTTCCTCTATCACCTTTTTTCATTTTTTAAATAAAAATTGTCTCTAAATTGTTTATAACAATCATAATTATTTACGAATCTTAAAAAGCGTGTGTGCTTCCCTAGACAATTTATCTGAGAAGTTACAGTTAAAATTTCAAATGAATCCGTCAAAAATTAAGCGAGTTTCAGTGTACGCACATTTGAAAAATGTATTTTTGAGAAAATCGCATTTAAAATTTCAGGACGCATTTACTATATAGCGACATAAAATTTTATCACTTTTTCTTAGCTATTCCAGTACCATATAACCACTGCTTTATATTTGTGATATATATTTTATATTGTATAATTAAACTGATTTTGTACCTTTAAAAATTATGAGCAAACTATAATACGTTTAAAAATTTAAATTAGCATGTTAAAAGTAGTTTATTGAATTTTCCCCTACAAAATAGCATTTACATATCATTTTTGGATAGTTTATGAATCATTTAATCGAATAAAAAAAAATTGGAAATTTTTTTGTTATGAGTAGTATAACCCCTTAAATGATTTTTTCAATAATTATTTATAATTATACCTTCCCGTCTAGAAAAATAGTGAGGGCCCCCTGTAAACAATTCTTATCTGAATAACTTCACAGAAGAACCAGAGATATAACCACCAATTGGTATCACAATTTTTAATTCAGTTTTTTTCGAAATGAGGTTTTGACGTTTTTAAACTTTAAAATTTTGTAACTCATCGAATTTTTCACCTAAAAAGTTTTATGACTACTCAATATTTGCAAATTTTGCAAGGAATTCGCTTATGTAGATAAGTCCAATAGTGCTAAAATGGGCCTTTTTCATATGGACGTCCACATATAATCACTAAATTGCAAACTTATACCTATACAATACAAAAAAAATCGAAATATACTCTGATTTTCACATGACTCATAGGAAAAAAGGTAAGCTTTCCATTGGGATAGGTTAGGAAAATAAATTCGATTTTGAGATATGTATTGAAATTAAGAATTTGACCTTCAATTTCAAGATCAAATTGAAAGAAAACAATTTTTTCCATCACCAGCTTCTAGCTCGTGAAAAACCCATTAAAAATCATGATTCAAATTTTTATTTTTATTAACTTTACTGATAAACATATTGATAAATAAAATATATTGATTATTCAGTAATAATTCATATTTACACTTCACTAATACTTATAGTAATATTTTGGCAAAGTTTCGAAAAAATTAAATAGCATACATTTTTTGCCCCATATACAGTACGAAAACCTAGCACGTCAGTCATATCCCATGAGTGGGAGTGAGACAGACTTATGCGATTCCCATACTTTCCTATGACTGACGGATAGCTTTTCTTACTGTATGTTCTCTTGGTCATAATTCTTCAAAATAAATTAAAATTTATAAATTAAATTTTACACACTATTTAATCATAATAAAGTAAACTCATAAATCAAATATTCATTAAATTTAATTGCTTTAAATTAATTTTCAGCTATTTTTCTATTTGAAAATATTATACATTTTATTCATGAAGGGTTAGTACATATACATTTATTACTATAATTTAACTACAAATAACATTAACATTTATTATGAAAAAAATTCATCATTAAGTACAGTGCCGCTCAATAACTTTTGCCTACCCAACAGAGATTAAACACTTTACAAAAAGTTTTGTATTTTGTTTATTATTAAAGTTAAAAAGCTCAAAAAGGTCTCTTTTCAAAGCTCTTTTCCTTACCTTTACAACTGACTATATAAAACAGAAATTAAAAAAATTAATTTGTTAATGTTTAAAAAATGTTATTGCAACATAAAATTTTTAAATCTTTTTTGGTTTTTTTTAAATCGATATAGTTTTTTAGAAAATCATCGCATGTGAATTACAGTAATATCATTTCGAAGCTAGTTTTATCACCTTTAAAACGCATTTTTTAAAAGTTTTTTAAGATAATTTTTAAGAATAATATGATCATTTGTTTAAAAAATTAGCCATTTTTTCAATTGTTGATAACTCAAAAACGGTTCGTTTAAAAAAAATTTCTAAGAACAAATTGTTCATTTTTACTGACCAGAACAAACAAATAAATTTATTATTGTATTTATGTCATTATTTTCAACTAAGCAATTATTTAAATAACTTTTGATCAGTTTACAAACAATATACTTAATTATATTATCAAAAGTTATTTAAATGATTACAGAGTTAAATTTATTGAAAATAATTAAATAAATACGATAATATAATTTTATTCTTAAAAAATTTCTTTTAATGAAACCGTTTTTGAGTTATCAACAATTGAAAAAAATGGTTAATTTTTTTTAACAAATTATCGTATTATTGTTAAAAATTATCGTACAAAAATTTTTAAAAATGCATTTTAAAGATTATAAAAGTAGCTTTAAAATGATATAAGTGTGATTCATATGTAATGATTTTCTAAAAAACTGTATCGTTTAAAAAAACAAAAAAAATTAAAAAATTTTATGTTGCAATAACATTTTGTAAACATTAACAAATTAATTTTTGTTTTATATATAGTGTTAAAGGTCAAAAAAGAGCTTTAAATAGAGACAATTTTGAGCTTTTTAACTTTAATTATAAACAAAATAAAATCTTTTTGTAAATTGTTTAATCACTGCAGGGTGGACAAAAATTATTGAGCGGCACTGTATATTATTTTATTCGGAATAGTAAAATAATATAAAACTAATTCAAGTATTTTTTATTTTTTCGTTTTACAATTACAAAAAATTATCTGTTATAAACTAGCTTGCCATTAACAATCTTTCTAAATATTGTAAAAAAGATAATTAAATTTAATAGAGGTTTTTTATTATTTACACTTTTCTTTGAAATAAAATGAGTTTACTTTATCGTGATTTAATAGTCTACAAAAAATTATTTTTTTATTCTAATTTATTTTGTTGAATTATGATGATCTACACTGCAAAAACTGGTATCTCACTCGTGTCTTAAAATGAGTTGCTTTAGGTGTTTAAACCATTGAGATACAAAATCTGTTTTATATTGAGACATTTAATTTCATCTCGTGTCTCATTTTAAGACATTAAAGGTAACTCAATGCGTATAAGACACGTAAAACGTCTTCTTAGTGTGAGACGGATACTCGAAACACATTTCGTGTCTCAAAATGCATTGCTAAATGTGTAAGACACTTTGAAACGTCTTAAAATGAGACACATATCTGTTTCAAATATGTGGACTAAGGCATCTCATGTGTTTCAAATATGGGACAAAACGTCTCAAAATGAGACACTTGTTTTTGCAGTGTAGAGAAAACATATATTGCTAAAGAAATTATATTTATTTTTATATTATAATTTGAAACACAAAATAACGTGTGTTCGGTGTGTTGGTTACAAAAAGTGAGGTTATGACGCATCTTTGACGTTTCCTGCAAAATTAGTCTGTTTTCACTACATCGAGATATTTCGAGTTCGAGTATGACGTCAGATAGCTGGAGGGAAAACAAACAGACGACACAATGCAATTCTTAAGTTGAGTCTCCAATGTGAGAGAGGTGCGCATCGATGTTCATAGCTATAGGTATACTAAAGTATGCTGTGGTATATCTATAGCTATGAACATCGATGCGCACCTCTCTCACATTGGAGACTCAACTTTAGGAAGCGTTCAGATCTCCGCTTGCAAAACTTATACATGCAGGTTGCCATAGTAGCGTTCAAGAGTGAGAGAGATAGAATAATTTCCTATCTCTCTCACTCTTGAACGCTACCATGGTAACCTGCATGCATAAGTTTTGCATGGGGAGGTCTGACCTGACCCTTATGGGAAAAACAAATTTGACATTTTCTTTACCACTATTATCTATATGTATAAAATATTTGTAAACAGACGTTCCTAACCTTAAAAACATACATTTTAGCATATTTTCAAGTTGCTATGAAGTGTAAAGTGTTAAGGGGGGCGCCTACTTTAGAAGGTAAAAAACTGCGTACATTTCAGGAATTTTTTTCTCAAACACATTTAAATAAATCGATGCGAGATTTAATGTATGTTTTCTTATATATTTAAACCTTTGAAATATAATTTTTTTATTAAATGAAAATAGAATTTAAAAATAAAATAAACGCTATATATATAACGCCTCGCTGCTGAAATTTTCCCATTGCGTACAACCTATGGTCCACAATTCTTATCTAAAACAAAAAAAACAAAATTTTTTCTTTAAATATACATTATTGCCTTCTGTATGAATTAAAAGATTTCAATAGAAAGTAAAAACTGAAATTTTTACATGACTTTTAAAAAAAAATTTAATTTTTGCCAAAAAGAATCTCATTTTTTCTTTAAAATAAAGCATTAAATTTAACTCTATCAAAAACAAATTTAATTCATACAGAAGAGACACTCTTTATCTTCAAAACAAGCCCAAATAGACCTTAATCGGTTGATTAGATTTTTGTCTATCGTGTACGCAAACTACAAAAACAGTGTTTTGAGAAAAACGCGTTTAAAGATTGAAAAACATATATAAATGCTGTTTCGCGGCCTTGATGAACGACTATTTTTTTATGTGTAGCTCTTGAATAAGAAGACATTTTACTGATAAAGGGTAATTTTAATGGTAGGTGTAATAGTAGATAAGCGCGACAAATTATGAAAAGTATTAGAGACCGCGAGTGGAATCGCGCGCCAGGCCAAGCGCCAGGCCACGCGCTTTATTGCGTTCTACAAGCTGTAACTCGAAAAATACTTTGTATTTTGACGTAATATTTTAAGAGCATATTCTCTTATAGTTGTACTTTCAATTAAGACAACTTTTAAAAAATCGATTTTTTTGACCCGATAAAGTAGGCGCCCCCCTTAATTTCACTACAATTATTTTACAGAATTCGTTTCAATTACATATATGTAGATAGAAAGTGATTAAAATCCATTAAATTTGCAAAACATTGAAAAGAAAATGTCAAATTTGTTTCTCCCATAAGGGTCAGGTCAGACCTTCTCATGCAAAACTTATGCATGCAGGTTACCACGGTAGCGTTAAAGAGTGAGAGAGATAGGAAATTATTCTATCTCTCTGACGTCACAACTGAAATAGCTTAATTTTATATGTAATAGGTATGTTTTCGTTGCCTGCACTAAATGTAACTTTTACACCACCTCAAGAGTAGGTGCAGAAAGTGTAGCGAAATGTATGGTAAAACTACGTCACATCCGGCAAAGAGAACAGCATAGTGCAGGTTAGGTGTTAAAGTGTAAGAAGTGCAGGCAACGAGAACATACCTACTAGCGCAGTCGACGGCCGCAAGCAGCCGTCTAATTTTTAATTACACTGAATCCCCACTTATTTAAAGTCTCGTTTACTTAAAGTCGCGTTTATTTGAACCCGTTTTTGCTTTAGTTATTTTTAGTAAGAATCAGCCCTAACCACACTTATTTTAGCTCATGCGCAGTACGCGACCAATGGAAAGATACTTACATTCCCATTGGTTGAGTTCAAAGAAAACCAACCAATCATGTCAATTTATCGAATTTCGTCACCAACATAGGTTATGTCGACCAAAATACAAATAAACGCGACACTTCGTGTCGAATTGCGTGGGCCATGTTCAAATAAGTGGGGTTTCAGTGTAATTACAATTTTTATTTTTCCTTTGTGTATTTTATATAGAATTAAACTTACACAAACATATAAACGTAAGGCATACGAAACTGGCGAATGCTAAACATTAAATAGAAAATTGTCTTTAACGGTGTTCGATGGTCTCTGAAATTTCTAGATTATATTCGACAAACTGCTGTCACCCAACAAATACGGCACTTCCGGTTTAAATGACGTGAAATTGGTAAACAATTATTTTCGAACGAGTTTTTCTCTGCACACAAGCACTTTTTGCAAAATCTGAATCCGTACAATTGACACAAATCTTCTTAATTACGTAAATCTAAAATATTTTTTTAATTCTTGAAGAAACGCGGTTGCAAAATGGGAAAAGCCAGAGTAATGTAATGCGAATCATTTTAACAGCTGAGCCTTTACGCTCCCTGCATACTTCTGCCCTCTAATGGCAAATGGCTGTAACAAACGTTTTTCCGCCTGTCATTACATTACTTTTGTTGCTTTTGTATTTCCCATTTTGCAACCGCGTTTCTGCATAGATTAAAAAAATATTTTGGATTTAGGTAAAGGCCTAAGCACAATAGGTTCGCGAAAGTCGTTCGCGAACGCAAAGCATGAGTTAAAAAAGGACAGAGATATATTTGTGTCCTTGTCTATCTCATGCGTCTCGTTCGCGAACGACTTTCGCGAACCTATTGTGCGTTGGACTTAATTAAGAAGATTTGTGTCAATGGTTCGGATTCAGATTTTGCAAAAAGTGCTTGTGTGCAGATAAAAACTCGTTTGAAAATGATTGTTTACCAATTTCATGTCATTTAAACCAGGCAGTACCGTTTTTGTAGGGCGACAAGTGTAGGTCGCACATAACCTACAAATTTCAGAGACCATCGAACGCTCTTAACTGTTCTACGCCATTTCTAAATTTAGTTTGCTACCAAATTTTGAATTAATTCTAATAAGGGAGCGTTCACATTGATGTCACGCAATTTTTCGGGGTTTTAGACACCCCCTCCCCCTACCTGTCACGCAATTTCACATGTAAAAATACATTGTGTCACAGGTAGGGGAGTTCCCCCCCCCTTTCCCAAAAACGTGACATCATTTGTGAACGCTCCCTAACTTTAATTTCTTTACATTTAAATTAGATTTAAACTTCTGCTATATTATAATTATATTCTTTGTTATTATTATTATAAATAATTACTTATTATTTTCAATAATATTGGTTTCTATATTTATTTATTCTAATTGCTTTTTTAATAAACATAAATTTAAATTAAATGTTTTTTCTCTCTCACTCTCATTGCGCCTGCCTGCGCAGGCAGGAAGTAGAGGTGAGAGTGTACCTTTATGAGTATGCCTTTCTCCAAATCGCGCTGCGAGTTCTCTGCGATATTTTAGATATTCGACCTTGCCCATGCCTTCATGTTTTTTTTGGTAGGATGTACTCATTTAAGGCCTAAGCACAATAGGTTCGCGAAAATCGTTCGCGAACGCAAAGCATGAGTTAGAAAAGGACAGTGATATATTTGTGCCCTTGTCTATCTCATGCGTCTCGTTCGCGAACGACATTCGCGAACCTATTGTGCGTTAGACTTTAGGTAACATACGTAGAAAACTTCGAGTTTATTACACTTACCCTTCCCTGGCCTTTAGGGAGTTGTTTGTTAAAGTGGGGGAAATTATTAGACGTCACGTGACTTGGAGAAAATATTCTCATTTCCGAAGCGTCCTGTTTGAAATATTTTGTGTTCGCGGTTTCCATTTTCAGCCAATAGAATTGACTTTCTTATGTAACGACAAATCAGGTAAGATCTTCATTATCCCTCCTTTTTCTTTTCCTGTCAAACTGTATTAAAAGTTGTGTGGCAGTCAAGTGTATTACCTCGTGGTGCTTTCCAGTTTTACCTTTTGGACCTTTTGGATTACATTCAAGATTTAACATCTTTTACTAAACTGTGTAAGTGAGTTCAATTAAAATATTGAAATATTTAATTGCAAATTTTGTTTTATATATATATTCTAAGTGGTACTATTTTTAAAAAGGTTAGAAGTAATCTAAAATGTTTAAGTTTAATAATACTGTGAATTGTTTTGCTTTATTATTTTTCAACGTTTCTTTACTAAGGTATTGTTTGCTTATTTATCTTCCAATGAACATTACTTTTTTATTTTATGCATGTTGCCTTAAAATTAAAAATTTTAAGATTTCTCTTAGGTAAAAGTCTTCCTTTCCCATTGTATGTACCGCATCTTGTGCATTTTTTTTTATATTTTATAATTTTTTTGTATTAAATTCTAGCTGTCGTATTTGCTTTCGACTTGTATATTATTAAGATTTTTTATATTCTTTGAAATTTATATCTGCATCTAACTATACGTGTTTTTGCGAATTAAATTATTCTCTGATAAATTTATATTTTATTACATTTCCAATTTCAATGAAATGTGTAAAATCCTACTTCTCTAATTCTATGAGGAATTGTTAATTTACAAAAATATTGCTAGTAAATTTGTTTACACATTTATCTGCTTCTTTTTAACCTTAAAATATAGTTTGATTCTTTATTTAACAATTAAAAATGTTAAACGTCTTAATAAGCTTATTAGATTACAAAGCTAACTTGAAGAAATTAAATCTGTAAGTGAATTAATTTGCCTACAATGAGAAAAATATCCTCGTTTGACAGTCTTAATTGACATTTGTTCCTCTAAGTTTTTGACTTATTTTAAAGGTAATTTTACGTCTAATTAGATACTTATTTAATCTAAGAAATTTGATAAATTCTCGTGATTAGTTTTAAATACCTAATTTTTTCCTTGCAACAACTTAAACATCTGTTACGCATTTAAAAACTAATCAAATTTTTTAACAAATAACATATTTTCCCTATACAAATTGATATTTCTTTGAGTAGAGTGAAAGAAGAACATTAAAATACTTGCATTATTTTAAAAACTATATTAATTTCAGCCAGAAAAGTAAACAGTGAACAGTAAAAAAACATAAATATGATTGTTATATTTTTATATTTAAACAATATTTAACAGAAAAATAAATTTTTAAAAAATAAAAAATAAAAAATATGGTTTTGGCTTAAAAATTTAGGTTTATTATTTATTTATAAATTATAAATTGTATTGTGTTTATCGGTTGCGTATTTATCTCAATAAGTTAGCTATGCGTCAGTCTGTAAAAAAGTAAAAAAAAATTGAATTTTTAAAAATTTTTGAAACCATATCTTTTGTAGAGCTGAATATTTTTTAAATTAAATATGGCAATCATTTTAAATTCCAATACCTAAAGGTATGTCAAGTTTCGTTTACAGTCCTTCAATTTTAATCGATTTTAAGTAATTTTTATGAAATAATGATAATTTAGTTTAGAAGTAATTTGTTGAGTAAATTTAAAATAAAAAATTTCAATAATTTTTTAAAATTGTATACAAAATTGTTTCAATTTTTTAAAAAAATTATAAACAATTTCCTAGCTCGTCATGGAAATTTCATCTGTTTTCTTTTTTTCAGAAAATATTATCCCAAAAAAATTTTTTAATAAAAAAAAGCGTTCACTACACAACTCTGATTAAAAGTGATACATTAATTTATTTTTACAGACAATGGCATTTTTTTATTATAAAGGATATCGATACAAAAAAGATATCAGATGCACAAAAACAGAGATATACAGGTTAATTAATAAGTTTTTATCTTTTGCATGTCTTCCTTTTAATACTGTCGCTTTATAAAGAAAAATATAAATCTCTATAAAATATTTTTACTTGCTAATTTTTATTAACTTTCAAACAACGTTTTTGAAACTTCTATTGTGTAATTAAAGTATTATAAATAAAATATTTTGTAATTAATATTTGTTAAATAACAATAATAATTAATAATAAGAATAAACCATTTTCAATTAATAATAATTTCTTTTTATAAGGTGTTGCTATCGTACTTACACCAAAGAAATGCAGTGTAATGGTACTTTGAAAAAAATTAACAATAAATATAAAATTTCAAGTGCTCATTCTTGTATGAAAAACAAAAATTCAATTTTCAATGAAGCTGCTAAAAAGGAAATGATAAAAAGGTGCAGAACAACGACAAATTACTTAAATGTAATTTTCAAAGACGTTCGTCGATCGTAAGTTTCATATATATTACAAGTTATGAAAACAAATTCTACCGCAATGTATAAAAATAACTTTGTCATTGTCATAATATTTTATATAGTAAGTTTTTAAATTCTATTAATTAATGGAATTTGTTACATTCTTTTTTAATTTTTGGGCAGTTTCATTTTGACCTAAATTTAAAAATTTCAAATGTTTATTGTTCGAATAGCTAAAAATTGAACTATTGGAACTTATAGAAATCAAAGAAATACAGGGTTGCCACAAAAATTTAATTTTGTTTTTCGCTGATTTTCAGACAAAATTTTTACTTTTTCCCTGACCCTGATTAAAAAAAATGATTAGATACTCAAAAAAATGTTCTATTATATTTATTTACGAATATCTTTAATTGTAAAATTATTCGAAAACATTAATAACTTCTTTTTTAAGTAAATAATTAATCATTATTATTTTTCTATGGGAATTAAGATATTCAAATTCAAACCTTTTGAAATTCAATAACTTATAATAAATATAATATGAGAAAATAGTTGAATTCTTACAAAAAATGTTATTAAAAACTTTTTTAAAGAATTGGATTTTTCAGAATTTTTTAAAAACTTTTTGAAGATAATTAAATCGAATTGAGAAATTTCATTAAAAAAAAAAAAATAATTGAAATCTGACGAAGAATTTAAAAACAATTTTTTTTAATAATATAACTCCTTTTAAAATGTTCATTTTTAAAAAGAATTGAATTCTTGGAAAGAATTTGATTAATATTTCTTAAATAATTAATTTGCTTCGCAGAATTTTATTTTTTACGAAAATAATTCAATTGTTTCGAAGATTTTTATAAACATTTCTGACAATAATTTTATTCCTAGGAAGAATGTTATATTTTACGAAAATAATTTTATTCTATGATCACTTTTATTTTAATTTTTCAAATTTATATAAAACATTTTATCAAAACTTTTAAAAATACATGATTTCTCGAGAAAAATTTTATTAATTATGAAAATAATTGATTTCTTGCAAAGAACTTATATTTCAATTTTTTAAAATAATTAAATTCTTAAGAAGAGTTGTATTACAAATAATTGAATTGTATTGGAAAATCATATTAAAATTGCAATTTTATTAACTAAATCTTTTAAAGAATTTTGTTACCATTTTCTTGAATAATAGAATTTTTAAAAGAATTGTCATTAAATTTTTCGAAATAATTGAATTTTTCTGAACTATTTTTCTCAATTCTCTGAATATATTTGAATTATTTTGAGAAACTTTATTAAAAATTAAAAAATAATTGAATTGGTTCGAAGAAATTTATAAAAAATTGGAAAGTATGTAATTGCATTCCTGTGAAATTTTTATTAAAATTTTGTTAAAATAATTGAATTTTTTTGGAAAATTATATTATATTAAAATAATAGATATTAAAAATAATTAAAATGAGGAAATTTTTTGAAAATAATTGAAATTTTAACAAGAATTTTATTAAATTTTTTGAAAATAATTGAATTTTGCAGAAGAATTTTATCATTTATAAAGATAATTGAAATTTTGACTAGAATTTCTTTTAAATTTTTTAACATAATTGAATTTATGCAAAGAAGTTTATTACTTTTGAAAATAATTAAATTACTGGAATCAGTTGTTCTTAAAATTTCAAATTGAAACCTTTGAAGTTCAGTTATTTATGACGATTGTAAACACAACTCTTTTGAAATCCAATTAATTTTGAAATTTTTAAGTACAATTATTCATTAAATAATTTATGAATAATAATTTTATGATATTTTTTTTAAGAATTAAGTTATTTAATATTTAATTAAGTTATGTAAAAAGAAATTATTATAGAAATAGAAAAAAAATTGAAGGTTTTGTATTATGATTCTTGGTAATTTCATAGTTTACGAAGCAAACAAAAAAAATCCAAAATTCAAAATTTTCTTATAAATTCTAAGTTTAATTTTTTCCAGTACTTTTAATATAAATTCCTGACTTTTCCCTGAATTCCCTGCCCTGTGGCAACCCTAAAATAATTATTCAAATTTTTAAAATTTAATCCACAATCAGGAAATATTAATTTTTGAAATTTATTCCTCAAAATCGAAAATCGATTTTATTGAGGAAAAATTAATTTTGTTTTTAATAAAGTAAAAAAATATGTAATTAAAAGTTTTTTTTATAAAAATTTACTTTTATGTCAATTATAATATTTTTTGCCTACAAATTAATATTTTCAAATTAGATATTAAAATGTTGTTTATTAATATTGTATTATAGATTTTTTAAAAAAGGGAGGCCTATAGATTTAACATGGAATTCTATGAAACAAGTTATGCATAGAGAGCGGTTAAAAAATGGTTACAAGCAACCTTCAAATTTAAAGAAATTAATGAAATTAATGAAAAAGAATAAGAATTTGAAACATTTAGTGCAAGGATATGTTGAAATAAAAGGAGATAGCGCATTAATTTTAGGGAGCACATCCTTAATAGATCAATTAAATTTCCAAAAAGAACTTTATATGGATGGCACTTTTAAAGTAAATACGAAAATAATTAATTTTAATGTTATATGCTTTAATATATAAAGATTATATGTAATGTCTAAAGTGTATTTTTTTATTTAAAAATTGTTTGCTTTAACTGTGATATCTAAATAAAAATATTTAATTTGTTCCTTAGGTTCCCCCGAAAGTAGCAAAAATTGCACAGTTGTATACAGTTCTTATGCGTATTGGTGATAAAGTATATAAAATTTATAAACTTCTCTTTTTATTTAATATAGGGTAAATGCACTAGTAGTAGGACACTTAAGGGTACAATCTTATATTATGCTTTTTTTCTTGAAATAACAAATATTTACTGTGTTTAAAAGCACATTATCAATTAAAGGAGTTCTTCAGGATTAAAAATCATATAAATTTGTTACAAATACTTGAGTATTTAATAAAATATAAGCATTTTAATGAAAAATTACGAATGCTTTAGTAGTCGGACACTTTTTTTCGTTGTTTCTATAGTCGTAAATCTGTCAAATATTTTGGATTCATATAAAGTAAAACATAATTTTTTAATTGCTATCTGCTGGAAAATGGAATTAAAGCATATTAGAAGTTATTAATATAATATTCAAATCCTATAATTTTTAATATTTATGATTAATTATCAACAAAACTTTGTGCTACTCATTGCGCTAGTCGAAAATGGTTGTATCTATAGTCGGACACCGTGATTTTTAAAATATTAAATAAAATATTTCTTGTTTAATTATTTTGTAAAATAACACTATTTTCATAAAATATAAACTTTACACATTCGTCCAGTATATTTTTTTAAGTAATTATTACAATGCATTATTATTTATTTGCCAAAAAACACGAAAGTGTCCGACTACTAGTACTGTCCGACTATACCCGCACTTACCCTATACATATGTAATGTAAATAATATATTATTATACAATATATATATTCATATCATATTAAATTTAATTGTTTTAAATTGTAGAGTATTACAGCTGCATTTGTCTTAATGACAAGACGTACTCAAAAATTGTACACTGCAGTTTTCCTTAAATTACAAGAACTTTGTCCCAGATTGAAGTATATACTAAAGCAAGTAATGATGGACTTTGAGACCGCAGTGCAAAATTGCATTTTGAATTTATTTCCATATTGTAAAATCTATGCCTGTTGGTTCCATTTTATTAAGGTAAAAAAAAATATTTTCAATAGGGTAAATGTGCTATTTACTGCGATAAGCAACTTTCGTTCTGAAATAATTAAATTAATAATGGTTTAAATCTGTTCATTTACGTACAATTTGCATTCAGTAAGGTCGAAAATAATTTTTTCAAAAATTTTTCAAATATATTATTCTATTAGTTAATAATAGTATTTTTCAAAGAATCCCAGTAATTGGAGAAATCGTAGTAATTGGCGCATTTGCTCTAGATTTTATTTGGAGTTTTTGGATTGCAAAACTAAAAAATATTTTATAGTGTCTCCAAAAACATTGGGAACATTTACATTTAAAAATGGCCGATAATGCTCTTCTGAAAATGGCATTTTCCCTTGCATTGGCACCTCCAGAGCGTTTCAATGAAGGTTTAAAAATTCTAAAGAAAAAAATATTAGAATATCCGAATCATTGGCATACAAGTTTAAATAAATTTGTACAATATTTACGATACTGGGAAAATAAAACGAGTATTATTTGTGTTGGTCATTTGCCACATCGCACAAATAATTTTTGTGAGTCATTCAACAGCAAATTATATCGCATAATGGGGAAGCATCCTGGAGTTTGGAAGTTTTTGTGTATGTATATATTATACACATAACAAATTTAATTAAGGGATATGTAAAGTCAAATAACTGCAAAAAATTAATTGTTGGACGCCTTTTTTAGAAATTAATAAAATTCATAAATTTTACCCATTTTGCGTAAACATTCATATTTTTTTTAAAAAGAATTTTGTTTTGCAAAGTAATTTTAATGTCAGTAAATTGTCAGGGAAATGTCAGGGAAATTGATAAACTGAAACTTGTGGCCACCCTGCCAAAATATTGAATGAAAATTCGTTTAAAATTAAAATAATTAAAAATAAACGTTTAATCAAGATAAATCTAACACGAGCCTAACCTATAATTCGTTTTTCTATTAACCTTTAAATTGCTAGGCCGGTCTGACAGACCGCTAAAAAAATTTTCTTTGCTTATAACTTTTTTTTAAAGTATAATAAGAACTTGAGCTTTTTTGTATTGTAACATATGTAAAAATAAAAGAAATTGAATCAAAATAATATAAAAATGACTTTTTTTATGTTAAAAAGTAAAAAATATTTACAATAGTTGTCTTAAGAAAATAATAAATTACTAAAAAATCGTAAAAAAGATAATAGTGGTCTGACAGATCGGGGGTAGCACTAAGCGTGATTTTTCAGCACGTAGTAGTATGAAGGTTATGATAGAAATGTCATGATTTTCAAACAGGATGTGCAAACCGGAAAAAAAGTATTTAAGCAGTCACCTGTGTATAAAGTTAAATAATTTTTCCATTTCAATATGTTTAGATGCTGCAATAAATGTCTTTAGCATTTAAAGTTTAATTTTTTATTGACTTATTTTAAACTAGAAATGACAAAAGCTTAAAAAGTAACTTTTAAATTGCGAACATTTTATTTTTTTAATATTATAATTTTCAAATAATGTCTTTTTTTATTTAAAAAATAAAAACAATTTTTCAAATATTTTTGTCTGAATTTGATTTAAAAATATTTGCTGTAACAGTTTTGCTAAAAGATGTCATTATTGACGAGGAAATTAACTGCGCTGAAATTCGGAAAGGAAAACTTATAGGTGAAAGAATGCGTTTACGAGATAAGAAGCGTGATGTTGTAATTTACAACGCTTTGGAGGAACTTCAACATGGAGGGTAAAAAAACTCTTTTTTATATAATGTTAAAACCATTTAATAATAATTTAATCTTAAACATAGAATTTCTGAATAAAATCAGTACACACTGATTTTGTAACTTGAACATTTCTCTTACATTTTCTACAGTTGTGGAAATTCTGCTTCACTGTGAATATTGGTATTTTTAGTTTGATTTTAATTATTAATTGTCGTGATAGCATCTAGATATTCAGAATATCCTATAGCGGTCCATATAATTTCTGGATACTATGATATCTAAAGGATGTCATAGGGACGCTAAAAGATATCTTGAAAGTATCCTGCGGATATCCTAATTTCCTGACAAGATTTGGACGTCTATAAGATATCCTGAGATATGATTTGTTAGAATAATTATCATGTTATTAAATTTGACATTTTTGAAAATTTCATTTTGAGAAAAAATTTATTATATATATTAAAAATATTTATAATAACAAATCAATTTCATTTATATTAAGTCTAGAAATTAAATTTTGAACCTCTGCTTACTCAGTTAACTATAAAGGTCCGTATGCATTATGAGACAGTTTTTATTGAAACTTTTAATTCTTCCTTTTCCCAGGCAAATACTGTTGCAGATATTAGCGTTATTTTTTCTGCTTATCGTAAGAAACTGCTAAATTCCCTCAACTTCTGAAAAGTCTTAAACCGTTTGTATACAGTTTCTTACTTTAGGCTTCATCTACAAATTACGTAACATATTTTAAGGAGGAGGGGTTTTAATAAATTGTTACTAATTGTGACATAGGGGGGAAGGGGGCAGTGTCGTATCCAGGGGGAGGGTCATGGTGGTCATAACCCTCACTGGGGCGAAAAATTTACATAAAAAAATTATGGTAGTCGCTCGCTGCATCTAAAGATGACCCCCCCTGGAGTAAATTCTGGATCCGCCACTGGAAGGAGGTTTCTTGTTTTGTTATATCACACTTATATTTTTTTATTAGAAAGTATTTAAGGGATTATACTATTTTGTGTGCAATACAAGTAGAGTAATTTTTCTGATTTTTTTGTAAAAGAAGCATTAAAATCTATTAATGTTTGGGTATTTAGGTACATATAAAAAAACATATCTTAAAGTCTGTAAAAAAATATTTAAATGTAATGAAAAAATGTTTTAATATATTTTTAAATACTTTCAGATATGTATTTTTATATGTAAAAACCCAAACATTAATAAATTATTTATATCTTTTTTCACAAAAAATGACAGAAAAATTACTTCATACATGGTAGTATTACCCCTTAATTACTTAAGTTACTTTATTTATGTAATATTAAAGCTATTAAAACAAAAATTATTTTGCAAAAAATAATTAGGAGGTATGCAAATTGTTACGTAATTTAGAATGAGGGGGTTTATTCTATTGATACTTCCTGTTAGAAGGGGGAGGGAGGAAGTCCAAATTGGGCTAAAAACTTGTTACGTAATTTGTGGACGAAGCCTTATCGTAGACAGTGTACAGTTATTAAAATTGAATTAAATACCGATTCACATTGAATATAATATATATATACCCGGGTCTGAGAAAAGGAACCTACTTACCAAAAAATCGATTTTTTATGATGGTTTCTTATAGTTTAATGTCCTAGAAATACAATGCAATCAGTCCTGATTGTTATAAAAATTTTTTTGCAATTGTTTAAACAAAGTTAAAAAAATTTAAAAAAATTTTTTTTTTAAATATAAGTAATTTTAAGACAAAAATTACTCTTGGTTGTCTAAGTGTCAAGAATATTTTCCCTAAATCTTAAATTGAATGCCTAAACCATTTACAAAAAATTCGACTTAATTCCTCGAAGATGATCCCCAAGTATACCCGTCATCGGCAACCTGGTTGTGTAAGTCAAAAAATAACTATGGATTATTAAAGAGTTCAGAATTATTCATTTTTGTATCAGTTCTGAACTTGCATAAAAAATTTCAGACCTCTAGGACATCCGGAAGTCTTTTTAATTAATTTTGAAAATTCCATAATTTGACTTTTGCGAAGTAAATTGTTTATAACAATTACAGGGTTGTTTGAAAAATTATTTAACCATGAAAATCGGATTCAGCATAAAAAAAATACATAAAGAACACTCATCATGTTAATTTAAAATGTAAAATGTTTCAAGAAATCTAATTTATTTGAATAGAAAACTTTAAACGCGTTTTTCTCGAAAAGTTGATTCTGATAAGTAGGTCCCTTTTCTCAGACCCGGTCACATATATATCAGTAACCGACACAAACATAAAAAAGTTCGATTGGTAATTCGTGCCGTGTCAAGACACGTTTTAAGGACACTCATGAAACATTGTGTAGAATGTTGCAACCGTTATTTGTGTCGATTTAGGTGCGACACGAATTACCAAGTGAACTTTGTGTCGTGTCAAGGCACGACACGAATTACTAAGCGGTTCTTTGTGTCCTGTCAAGGCACGACACGGACACGAATTTTTCGTGAAAGTCCCTGATATAATATATATTATATCATTAATTAATTCCAGATATCTCAAAGAATTTTTAAAAACATGCTCTATAGCAGCAATTACAAAGCGTCGAGTGTAATTGATGAGGAGACTTCTTTTCTTATACAATACAGTATTGAATATTATAAATTTATCATATAATAATTATTAAATTATTGATCTAAATATTTTTTGATATTGCTACAACTATAACCTGCTTTATCGAATTTTTAAATGTATTATCCTTCAACTGATCCCTAAGACAGCGTAAAATGTTCATTGGATGGATATATTTAATTAAACGCCACTTAAAGGTATTGTTTGATGAATATTGAAACAAAATTTACAATTACTTTGTTCTTTTACAGTTCTTATTCGAATATTATATTTATTTAACATTTTTTCAGTAATGCGAAATGAAAGTAATTCCAGGAAAATTTAAAAATTCTTATTTTCTTATTTTTAATGGCATGAAATATTATGTATATAAAAAGAATAAAGATATCGCGTATTGCGCTTATAGACGTTGTAAGTGCAAATGTAAAATTCAGAAAATGGAAAGTGGAGAATGGAAGATGTTTGGAGTACACGAAAATCACAATTTAAAAAAAAGACGTAATTTCAAAATTGAAAACGTAGCAATTAGAGAAATTTTAAAATTGTGTCGAAGCAATTATAATTCTAGCCACTCTGAAATTTTTAAAGAAGTTTGTAAACGGTACTTAATTTATTTTTTCTTGTAATAAATAATTTTATTTTGTAAAGTTTTGTGATGTATTGAAAAATTTATAATAGAGAAATAGCTTTAGTTGTGTGCACCCCTTGGTTTCAGACTCTCCAATTGTGCTTGAATAAATATAAAGCATATGTAAATTGTCGAAGAAAATAAATATAAAAATAAATATTGACTAAAGAAAATTTAATTTCGAATTGAATAAAGTGACTATTTTTCGAAAAAAAATTTGATTCGGTTATGGGCACTTTTGAAAAATCCACTAATAATGGGAAAAAAAGACGTCAAAGTCTCGTTATATAAACCGTACTGGACCAAAAAACACTAAGAATTCATAAAATACTATTAAATGGTGTAAGAAATTACTTATAATTATATCGATGACGATATTTTAAGATTTGTCTCGATTAGGAGTGGTGCCCACAACCGAACTTTACCATCATTTTTAAATGTCATGAAACAAATTTTGCTTGTGAACATTGTTGTTTACTTGTTATACAATCACAAAATATAATATACTAACTTTTTAAATACTTATTAAACTTATCTTTTCAATTGATTCACTTAAATTTGTGGCAATTTTTAAATATATTTAAAAAGCTCTCTAAATCTGAATTAGTAGAATTCTACTAAGAAATAGTAAAATTTGACTAATTTTTAGTAGTCTTTATGGACAACTTTTCCCTTTTTCAATTAGTAGAATATTACTAATTCTTAGTAAAATTTTACTAATGTTTTAGTAGAAATTCATTAATTAAAAGTCACTTATTTCACTAAATGAATTAGTAAAACTGTTTTAGCGACTATTAATAAAATAGTTCTACTAATTGTTAGTAGAAATCTACTAATCAATCAGTAAAATTTTCTATTTGTAAGTAATATATTACTAAATCATTTGGTGGACGACTTTTCACCATTTCATTAGTAACTTTCTAATAATTCAGATTTAGAGAGAGATTTTTGTGTTAACTTCAACGTGTAAAAAAATAAATTTGTATATAGTAAAAAATACAGGTGTCTGATCATTTTTGTATTGACATAAGAAAGTACGTGCGGTCGCAACACATTCATGATAATTGTCATATTTGACGACTCTCATTTCTGTCACAAGTTTCGCAAGAGTGCCCACAACCGAAACTCTTCCCCTACAAACGATTACTAATTATTAAATAATAATGTATTATTTTATTTAAATGCAATGATTTTCAGATTTAAAGTAAATCTATCGTTTCAAGGATTGAGACCCCGAATGCGGAAGGCAAAAATGCAATCCTTAAAAAGTATTGAAACTGGAGTGCAATTCTGTCACGAATTAAAAGAAATGGACACATTTTTAAAGGAAATAGATACTGGAACTCTGATATTAAAAGTATCTCACGTAAAAGGATGTATTCAAAATATTTTTATAGATGCATCTATGCAGGTTAGTACTGATATAGGTACTAATACTAATTTTCAATTTAATTTAAAAAATTAATTAAGAGTGTATAAATTCATGTTGCAGATGACATTCAAGAAATTTAGCACAGGAATTATTAATGTAGTGTTAATGGATGAAAAAAAAGTAAGCAACAATATTTGCAAAAAGATCAAAACATCTTAGTAATAATAATTTATTTGCAGGCGTACATTGGATATATTATCTTCTCTTCAAACTTCAATAAAGAAACAAAAGAGAAAACGATGAAGTTTCTTAGCAAAGAAGAATCACTAAAAAATGTAGAGAAATGTTTCTTGCCCTACGATTCGGAAGTAATGATTGCTTCATTGGAAGCTTTTCCTGACGCAGAATTTTCGTGCACATGGTGGCATTACAGACAAGTACGTATTAATCCTTTTAGATTATATGTGGTAACAATTACCAATAAATTGTAACTTTTAATATTTTATGACATTTGTTTCTACAGCTAATAAATGAGTTGTGGACACGACATGGGTTGTCACATTGTAAAGACAAGAAAATGTTGATAGCTACCTATACATTGGCATTATTGCCACAAGAAAATATTTTTCAAGGATGTTTGACCCTTAATTCTGTTTCAAAAAATCCTACAAGGGCACAACAAGCATTCGCACAGGAAGTTTGCAATACAATGATGGAGCTTTCAGATGTTATTAATCTTAATGAAGGTGATCCATTAAGAATAAATTCAGCTATGCAAATTGGTCACAACCAACTTGAGAAAGTTTTTAAAAGCAAAACTCCAAGCGAAGTAATCGGTAACTTTAAACATTTTTAATATTATTTTCATTTTTATAATCAGATTTTGTTTATATTATGGTAATTATTGTATATTATTATTGTATATTAATTACTGAAAAAAACATGCAGAATATCTTATTTATTGAAATAAATAAAAACATTGCAGAACAATTAGCCGACATCCATTCAATGGAAGTGTTAAAGAAAAGTGTTACTTCTGAAGTAAACAAAGCGATAGATGAAATTAGGCACAAAATTACACAACAAAAGTAAGCAAATTATATAGTTTATAAAATATTTCAATCTTAAATCTACAGAACCATAAATAAAAATATAATAAATTATAGAATGGATGTAAAGAAAACAGTGGCCGATCTTTCCAGCGAATGTGGAAAATTTGTAAAAACCATTAAATGTGAGTTAAATTTATTAAGTATTTTAATATTGTTAATATTACATATACAATTTTAGATTAAATATACAGATAAAGTCATTTACTTTTTTTAGCTCTTTCGACGATTACTTACAAACAAAACTCCCTGGATCCCGAGATATTGAAAAATATAGCTACTAGTAAAAAACAAACACGTATGTATCCTATATGCATATAGATGTATTTTTTAATTATACACCATATTATTATCGTATAATAATGTTTATCCGTCTTTAAATAGAGATTCAAAGTTAAAAGTACCAAAAAACTAATTTAAAGTAACACTAGTTTAAACTTGAAATTATAATTTTTTCCATGTGAATTAGAAATTAAAAATAAGTTATTAGTTTTTTTAATTATGACAATGTTATCGTACTTTCTAAATTTCAATTAGCGAAATATCGCTGATTCCCATCCCAGACTACGCAGCTGATTCAAACAGTTTATATACGCCAGAAAATCAGTGCATATACGCTGTTTCATCAGTGTATATACGATAATTGAATCAGTGACTTTTCGCTGAAAACAATAATATAAAATATTAAAATAAATACCTATATAAAATATAAAACAAAAAAATTAATAATAAATCTAAAGCACGTTTAAAAAATTACTAATATCTTTTAAAAAAAAGCTTGACAAAGTGGACTCTTTTTATGCGGACGTACACATAAAATTGTAATATAATTCATAATTATCCTAATTCTTAATTCTTTAGTAATACTACCTTTCTGACTATCAAAATTTATATTTTCGTTTTAGAAGTGTCTCTTCACACCACTGTTAGAAATAAAAAGAGAATTAATACTGCTACAAAAAATTGTAAGTTTGTAAGTCACTCTTAACACGTACAATGTCATTCTTAATTTTTAAGAAACATATTAATCTTTTCAATCACTGAGTGATTTTATCACTAAATTCACAAAGTAACAAAACATCTTTTTTTCTATTCAAAATATAAAATTTTTAAGAAATTACTATAATTGAGCAATATTCGTGTTATTAGTAATTAATGCTATTGCTTCCTCATAGAAGCATTGTTTTACTATTTTACTAAAAATGACTAAAAATACTAAAAATAAGGAGTAGTAAGAATTAAATTTAAAATATTGTTTAAATGAGGATTTTCATGAGGAAGAAATGTTTTCATGAAATGAATACAAAAATTATAGCTTTAATCTTTCTGTAATTAATTATTAGTAAAATATACTTTTTACAGCTGCTAAAATAACAAAGCAATTAAATACGAAAGATAAACGGAAGAGACCAATGACGGCAGACACTATCTCAATTTCCTCTTATGAAGAAGAAGAAGAGAAAGAAGAATCAAAACAAATAAAAAAGCGAAAAATTGATAATTTATTATCTGATTCATCATCATTATTGGAAGAAGATGAAGAAGATGAAGAAGATGAAGAAGATGAAGTGTATAATAAAGAAGGTCAGAAATATTATATTATTTTATTAAGACAAAATTTTATTAATTAATTATTCTGATTTAAATGATTTGAAGATCACTTAAATAACAACAAAATTTGTTTAAATAATTTTCTAAATAAAAATAACATTATTTTCCTTAAATTTATATTAATATTCTAAAACAAAGTAGTTATTTATAGATTATTTTCGAAAAACTACTTTTTATTAATGCAAAATACGGTTAATGTTACTTCTTTCATAAGAAATTAATTTTATTTATTTTTTATATCTTGTTCTATGTATAATTGCAAAAATAATTTTTAAACAGTTTATATCACTTCTATGAAAATTAATAATAACATAATAACCGAATCAAGTAGTTATTCCAAATCTCTGTTTCAAAAAGATCTGTCAGAATATCATGTCATTTTTTAAGCGTAAATGTTTTTTTATAACAATATAATTTTTAAAAAAATATTTTAATATTTTTCAGAAAATAAATAAATAGTTAAAAGAGAAAATTAATTTTTCTTAATATTTAAAGTAAAATGTTATTTGGTAGCATCGTATAATTGAATTTATTAAAAAATTGGTTTTCTATGTTTTAATTTAGTCTTCGAGTTAATAAAAATCATACATTATTTCAATTAATACCTAACTTACAATTTTTCTTTAGATCTAGTAAAATTTTACTAACAAGTACTTTATAAATCATTTAATTTATTAGTAAATTCTAACTATTTCTAAATCAAAAAGTCACTCATTAATTTTAATTAGAAATTTTTTTTACAAATTCACATTTGGAAAATGAGTTTCTCGATACTGTGTTTGTATACAAAATTTGTAAATTATTTTATTTTTCATAATTTGTTTTAATAAGTATCAATGTTTCTAATTTTAAAAGCTCATGTTTTTGTAAAATATGTTATAATTTTGAGCATACAATATATTCTTCAAATTTCGACTTAGGGTTTTGAATATAAAATGTTGTAATTTGCATAATAATAATAATAATAATAATAATAATAATAATAATAATAATAATAATAATAATAATAATAATAATAATAATAATAATAATAACAACAATAAGAAATCGAACAAAGATTTTTCGCGCTGGCACGTGTAAAGTTTGTTAGATTTTAATTAAATATACATATTACAGACATAGATGATGCTTCGTCAGAATATTCTTATTTAAATGAGAACAGAAAAAATAAAGAAAAGAATTTAAGAGGCCCAAGATTTGTGAAAGACAAAAAGAAACCAGAATTTAAAAATTCAAAGGATATTAAATTCGGTAACATTAAACACTTAATTATTCATCAACTACTTTAATAATAATGAAAAATTTTTTCTTAATGAGATTTGTTTTAATTTTATTAGAAAGTGAAAAAGTTTATACAGGAATTTCATCCTACTATTCGTCCTTGCAAGAAAAGAGTAAATTGCTTCCTGAAAAAAGACCGTCATATAGGGAGTATGAATCTAACAAAATGGCTCAAAATATTAAGAATTTATCTATCGGTAATATTATATTATATATTACATTATAATCAATCGTTTTTTTATTTAATATAGCAAACAGTAAATACACTATTTATAAATAAGTTATAGATTAGTACTTATCATTACTACGTATATTAATATATTTAAATTTGTTTTTATGTGTTTAGAAGAGTTAGATAACATGATAAGGGTGCTTACAAATGGTATATATTTAATTCATTATCAATATATTTAAACTTCAAATACAGTTTACACTTTTAAAGTAACAAATTTTTTTATGTAATTTCAGTAAATAGTCTTGATGAGGACAACCTGGAAAATTTGACAACATTAAAGAATATTCATGATACGTTTGAAATAAATAAAGATACAAAGGATGATGATGTAGTTCCAAAAAGGGCAAAAATAGAGCTCAATAAGATAAAGGTGCCTCAAGCTGGTATTTATTGAATTTAGTATCAACAATTTTAAGTTTTAAATCCAGATTAGATTACTTTCCAGGCAACGAATTTTTTTATGTAATTTTAGTAGAGAATAACACAGAGTCTAAAATGCAAAATCGGACGACAAAGGGGGAGCTGCCTGATAAACGTCAAATACAAGAAGATGTAGATGATGATGTAGTTCGAAAAAATGAAGAAATAGGTCTCAATGAGATAAAGGTGCCTCTAACTGGTATGTTTTGAATTTAGTATCAACAATTTTAAGTTTTAAATCCAGATTAGATTACTTTCCAGGTAACGAATTTTTTAATGTAATTTTAGTAGAGAATAACACAGAGCCTAAAATGCAAAATGGGACGACAAAGGGGGAGCTGACTAATGAAGGTCAAATACAAGAAGATGTAGATGATGATGTAGTTCGAAAAGGCGGAAAAATGGATTATATATATAAACCTCTTGTTGATGGTAATTTATTAAAAGAAATACCACACTTACCATTTTTGAATTTATGTAATTCTTAAATTACTCTAAACTAACAAAGAAGCATTTTAAGGTCATGTCATTCAGGGAGACTAATTTTTCATAGTAAGGACAAAAAAATGCCCACAGCCCAAAAATTATGACAGTCGGTTAATTTTACCTGAAATCTTCTTAAATTGTTTCTTTACATGTCTGAAACTTTAAGTTTCTTAAAATGAAAAATACAATTTTTGGCAGTTGTAAAGAAAATCTATTAAACATCAGAATGGATAAAATTTTAATACAGTAAAAATTAATTTTTAAAAAATAACTGATAGATTACAATAATGCATAGAATAAAGTTCTTTTAAAATCACTTACACATTTCTAATCTGTTTTTTTGGTGAAATTGTAAATATTTAAAAAATCTCATGTTATTGACATTTATAATTTTCAACTTCCGCCTTTAAGAAACCAATTCTTAGTTAAATTGTTATATATTTTTGTTTTAGGTAATAAAGCTTTTGCACATTCAACAAACATATGCATTAAGTCCATTTACAACTTACCTTTGGTAGAAAAGTATTCAAAATCAACTGAAAATCAGTGTAACTTTAAAAAAAATTTATTCTAGTAAAAATTATAATATGGGTATGTTAAACATCAAAACAATATTTAATTTAAATTTTCACATCTTAGGGGAAAAGAGCGACGATTCAAAAGGAACAAGAGGTACCGATGACATAAACGTGGGCAGTATAAAATTCCAGAAATCTGATTTCAATTTTGAAATTAATATTGAAGCCCTTTTTGGTAAAGTATTTGTATAGTATTAATTATCTTATTAATGAAAAAAATTTAATTTTCCTACATTAAAAATTCTGACCATAGATAATCCTGAATTTCAAATGAGGCTCAATAATGGTAAATAGTTACTTTAATTAAAAGAACAGTACAATTTATTTTCTGTTCATAATCATCTCATTTAAATAATTTTTTCAGCTTTTGTAAAGTTCCTGGAAACCTGCAGCTTTCAAAGAACGTTCCAAGAGGTATTGTCATTAAAACCCATGAACGCAAGTAAAAGTAAGAATAAAATCATTCTTTGCTATTTTTTCAATAATATAAACAGGCTTCGCACTTATCGAGTAAACCTATTATTTACGACTTTATTACCACTGGACACTATTTAGATACTTTTTAATATTAGTGCTACTAATTGTTATTTCTTGTTTATAGAATTTGCAGTACTTTAAATTCGCTAATAGTTAAAATAAAAAAATAATACCTATTTTCTTGAAAATAATCATAAATTCACTTTATTATTATTATTATTATTATTATTAATATTTAGATTTCAACAATTCACCTTTTTATTATTGTCATTAAATTTTCAATTAAATGAAAAGTTCAGCACGTGTACGAAATCATCGGTTTTAGTACGAGTTCATCTTTCACTTGTCTGATTTTTTATTATTGATTAACGCATGCGGAGCCTGTAGTTTTTTCTAAAAATTTTGTATTAAATTATATTTAACAATTTATGAATTATTTAAATAACTACATTTCTATTTTAGAAAATGCAGAAATTGTACAACAAGCAAGCGATGACAAATTGGAGGATAATTTAATTAAGACATGTGATCTCAATGGTAAGATTATGTTCTTATAATCAATTAACAGGCTATTTTTTTAAAACTTGTTAAATTTCGATATGTTTAAAATTTGACATTTTTGAAAATTTTAATTTTGAAATTAATTTAACAAGAAATTTTGAAGAACAAGGTTTCCACAGGTCAAGGAATTCAGGGAAAAGTCAGGGAAATTAGAATTGATTAGGGAAGTCAGGGATTTTTGTTAAAAGTACTAAACAAAATTAAACTTTTGGAATTTATAAGAAAATTCTGAATTTTGGTGTTAATTTTGTTTGCTTCATAAACTATAAAATTACCAAGAATAATAATACAAAACCTTCAGTTTTTTTCTATTTCTATAATTCTAGTCAAAATTTCAATTGTCTTTATAAATAATAAAATTATTCTTCTCCAAAATTAAATTACTTCCAATATATTTAATAAAATTTTTGTTTAAATTTCAATTATTTTTAATATCTTATAATTTTTTAAAAATTTTCCAAAAGAATTCAATTTTTTAAACAAACTTTGAATAAAATTTTTGCAGGAATTCAATTACTTACCAATTTTTTATAAATTTCATCAAACCAATTCAATTATTTTTAAGTTTTTAATAAAGTTTCTCAAAATAATTCAAATATATTCAGAGAATTGAAAAAAAGTTCAGAGAAATTCGATTATTTCGAAAAATGTAATGACAATTCTTTCAAAAATTCTATTATTTAAAAAAATGTTGACAAAATTCTGTAGAAGATTTAGTTGATAAAATTTCAATTTTAATAAGATTTTCCAACAGAATTCAATTATTTTTAATACAGCTCTTCTTAAGAATTTAATTAGTTTAAAAAATTGAAATACAAGTTCTTCGCAAGAAATCAATTATTTTCTTAAAAAATAAAATTCTTCGAAACAAATCAATTATTTAAGAAATTTTAATAAAAATCTTCCCAAGAATTCAATTCTTTATATAATAATAAACGTTTTCAAAGAAATTCAATTATATTATCATAACAAAAGTTTGTTCTATGCCTTAACTTTGTTTTTCAAAATAAAAAATAAATTAAATTTTAAATTAATTTTACTGAAAGGATAAAGAAAATAAATTTTTTATGTTTTAAAAATGAATTGAAATATCTCCTTTTTCTCATTTAAAATGCATTTAAATACAATTCGACTAATTTTAGTTCCGATTGTTTGTATGAGTTTTTTGTTAAATTACTTAAATTTTTCAATATATATCTAATTTTTGAAATTTAGTATCAACAATTTTAAGTTTCAAATCCACATTAGATTACTTTTTACGTAACGAAATTTTTTTATGTAATTTTAGTAGAGAATAACACAGAGTCTAAAATGCAAAATCGGACGACAAAGGGGGAGCTGCCTGATAAAGGTCAAATACAAGAAGATGTAGATGATGATGTAGTTCGAAAAAATGAAGAAATAGGTCTCAATGAGATAAAGGTGCCTCTAACTGGTATGTTTTGAATTTAGTATCAACAATTTTAAGTTTTAAATCCAGATTAGATTACTTTCCAGGTAACGAATTTTTTAATGTAATTTTAGTAGAGAATAACACAGAGCCTAAAATGCAAAATGGGACGACAAAGGGGGAGCTGACTCATAAAGGTAGAAGATGAAGATGATGATGATGTAGTTCGACAAAATTGAGAAATGGATTATATTCTTAAGAATTCAATTATTTAAAAAAATTGAAATACACGTTCTTCGCAAGAAATCAATTATTTTCGTAAAAAATAAAATTCTTCGAAACAAATCAATTATTTAAGAAATTTTAATAAAAATCTTCCCAAGAATTCAATTCTTTATAAAAATAAACGTTTTCAAAGAAATTCAATTATTATCATAATAAAAGTTTGTTCTATGCTTTAACTTTGTATTTCAAAATAAAAAATAAATTAAATTAATTAAGAGATGAATTTTCCAAAGATTTTTGAAAATGATTGATTTAGAAAAGTTTGTTGTTAATAAAATAATTTAATTTCGGAGAAAATACAATAACATTATTAGAAACAATTTTCTAAGTAGCCAAGCACTTAAAAAACTAAATTTCTGTTTTAGGAGATCAAAAGATTACAACAGAGGATTCAACCGAAGTCAAAAGAAAAAGGAAACCCAATTTTAGATCGCAGCATTTTAAGAAACTAATGCAACAAAAAATTAAAAATAAGTAAGAGTAAAAATGTATAAAAAAAATTAAAAAAAATTTCAGGTAAATCAAAACAAATATAAATTTCTACAAATCAATAATTAAAAATAGGGGAGACCTTTTTTAATGTCTAGTGGATGGGTCTCACTGAAAAGAGCGGTGGACGGAGCTCTTTTCTGTTATTATTTTTATTAAAAAAAACTTTAAAAAATTTTTGAAATGGTATCTCCAAACAATTTAAAATATTTTTAATTATTTATATCGATTTTTCAAATTTGGTAATACGTTGACTGTGACAAAAAATACTTTGCTTTAGTCAAAAACTGTTTTTTTCTCTTCGTCAGCAACTGCCTACTATCCATGTTGTTTAAATATGGTAACTAGGTAGATTGCTTGCGAACTTAAGCTAGAACTTTTTAGTAACTTCTTTTCTATTGTGCGAAAACACTCTGGTTGGTAAAAAATTGTTCTTTTATAGTTGAAAGTAGGTACAACTCTCTTCGTGAGATTCTGTCTGTTTTCCATAGTACAAAACTATGGAATATAGATAGCTAGCTTTCAATCTATGACTAGAACTCCTTTTACTCTAATTCGTCTTTAAATTTCTAGTTGTTTGTTGACTGCGACAAAAAGTACTTTGCTTAAGTCGAAAGCTGTTTTTCTCTCTTCGTGAGCACCTGCCTACTATCCATGTTGTTTACAAATGGGAATTAGGTAGATTGCATTCGAACTTCAGCTAGAACTTTTTGATAACTTCTTTTCTATTGTGCGAAAACACTCTGGTTGGTAAAAAATTGTTCTTTTATAGTTGAAAGTAGGTACAACTCTCTTCGTGAGATTCTGTCTCCTTTCCATAGTACAAAACTATGGAATGTAGATAGTTAGCTTTCAATCTATAATTAGAACTCCTTTTACTCTAATTCGTCTTTAAATTTCTAGTTGTTTGTTGACTGCGACAAAAAGTACTTTGCTTAAGTCGAAAGCTGTTTTTCTCTCTTCGTGAGCACCTGCCTACTATCCATGTTGTTTACAAATGGGAATTAGGTAGATTGCATTCGAACTTCAGCTAGAACTTTTTGATAACTTCTTTTCTATTGTGCAAAAACACTCTGGTTGGTAGAAAGGGTTCTTTTGTAGTTGAAAGTAGGTACAACTCTCTTCGTGAGATTCTGTCTGTTTTCCATAGTACAAAACTATGGAATGTAGATAGTTAGCTTTCAATCTATAATTAGAACTCCTTTTACTCTAATTCGTCTTTAAATTTCTAGTTGTTTGTTGACTGCGACAAAAAGTACTTTGCTTAAGTCGAAAGCTGTTTTTCTCTCTTCGTGAGCACCTGCCTACTATCCATGTTGTTTACAAATGGGAATTAGGTAGATTGCATTCGAACTTAAGCTAGAACTTTTTGGTAACTTCTTCTTTTCTATTGTGCGAAAACACTCTGGTTGGTAGAAAGGGTTCTTTTGTAGTTGAAAGTAGGTACAACTCTCTTCGTGAGATTCTGTCTGCTTTCCATAGTACAAAACTATGCAATGTATATAGTTAGCTTTCAATCTATGACTAGAACTCCTTTTACTCTCATTCGTCTTTAAATTTCTAGTTGTTTGTTGACTGCGACAAAAAGTACCTTCCTTAAGTCGAAAGCTGTTTTTCTCTCTTCGTGAGCACCTGCCTACTATCCATGTTGTTTACAAATGGGAATTAGGTAGATTGCATTCGAACTTAAGCTAGAACTTTTTGGTAACTTCTTCTTTTCTATTGTGAGAAAACACTCTGGTTGGTAAAAAGGGTTCTTTTATAGTTGAAAGTAGGTACAACTCTCTTCGTGAGATTCTGTCTGCTTTCCATAGTACAAAACTATGGAATGTATATAGTTAGCTTTCAATCTATAATTAGAACTCCTTTTACTCTCATTCGTCTTTAAATTTCTAGTTGTTTGTTTACTGCGACAAAAAGTACTTTGCTTAAGTCGAAAGCTGTTTTTCTCTCTTCGTGAGCACCTGCCTACTATCCATGTTGTTTACAAATGGGAATTAGGTAGATTGCATTCGAACTTCAGCTAGAACTTTTTGATAACTTCTTTTCTATTGTGCGAAAACACTCTGGTTGGTAAAAAATTGTTCTTTTATAGTTGAAAGTAGGTACAACTCTCTTCGTGAGATTCTGTCTGCTTTCCATAGTACAAAACTATGGAATGTATATAGTTAGCTTTCAATCTATGACTAGAACTCCTTTTACTCTCATTCGTCTTTAAATTTCTAGTTGTTTGTTGACTGCGACAAAAAGTACTTTGCTTAAGTCGAAAGCTGTTTTTCTCTCTTCGTGAGCACCTGCCTACTATCCATGTTGTTTACAAATGGGAATTAGGTAGATTGCATTCGAACTTAAGCTATAACTTTTTGGTAACTTTTTCTTTTCTATTGTGAGAAAACACTCTGGTTGGTAAAAAGGGTTCTTTTATAGTTGAAAGTAGGTACAACTCTCTTCGTGAGATTCTGTCTCCTTTCCATAGTACAAAACTATGGAATGTAGATAGTTAGCTTTCAATCTATAATTAGAACTCCTTTTACTCTCATTCGTCTTTCAATTTCTAGTTGTTTGTTTACTGCGACAAAAAGTACCTTGCTTAAGTCGAAAGCTGTTTTTCTCTCTTCGTGAGCACCTGCCTACTATCCATGTTGTTTACAAATGGGAATTAGGTAGATTGCATTCGAACTTAAGCTATAACTTTTTGGTAACTTCTTCTTTTCTATTGTGAGAAAACACTCTGGTTGGTAAAAAGGGTTCTTTTATAGTTGAAAGTAGGTACAACTCTCTTCGTGAGATTCTGTCTCCTTTCCATAGTACAAAACTATGGAATGTAGATAGTTAGCTTTCAATCTATAATTAGAACTCCTTTTACTCTCATTCGTCTTTCAATTTCTAGTTGTTTGTTGACTGCGACAAAAAGTACTTTGCTTAAGTCGAAAGCTGTTTTTCTCTCTTCGTGAGCACCTGCCTACTATCCATGTTGTTTACAAATGGGAATTAGGTAGATTGCATTCGAACTTCAGCTAGAACTTTTTGATAACTTCTTTTCTATTGTGCGAAAACACTCTGGTTGGTAAAAAATTGTTCTTTTATAGTTGAAAGTAGGTACAACTCTCTTCGTGAGATTCTGTCTCCTTTCCATAGTACAAAACTATGGAATGTAGATAGTTAGCTTTCAATCTATAATTAGAACTCCTTTTACTCTCATTCGTCTTTCAATTTCTAGTTGTTTGTTTACTGCGACAAAAAGTACCTTGCTTAAGTCGAAAGCTGTTTTTCTCTCTTCGTGAGCACCTGCCTACTATCCATGTTGTTTACAAATGGGAATTAGGTAGATTGCATTCGAACTTAAGCTATAACTTTTTGGTAACTTCTTCTTTTCTATTGTGAGAAAACACTCTGGTTGGTAAAAAGGGTTCTTTTATAGTTGAAAGTAGGTACAACTCTCTTCGTGAGATTCTGTCTGCTTTCCATAGTACAAAACTATGGAATGTATATAGTTAGCTTTCAATCTATGACTAGAACTTCTTTTACTCTCATTCGTCTTTAAATTTCTAGTTGTTTGTTGACTGCGACAAAAAGTACTTTGCTTAAGTCGAAAGCTGTTTTTCTCTCTTCGTGAGCACCTGCCTACTATCCATGTTGTTTACAAATGGGAATTAGGTAGATTGCATTCGAACTTCAGCTAGAACTTTTTGATAACTTCTTTTCTATTGTGCGAAAACACTCTGGTTGGTAAAAAATTGTTCTTTTATAGTTGAAAGTAGGTACAACTCTCTTCGTGAGATTCTGTCTGCTTTCCATAGTACAAAACTATGGAATGTATATAGTTAGCTTTCAATCTATGACTAGAACTCCTTTTACTCTCATTCGTCTTTAAATTTCTAGTTGTTTGTTGACTGCGACAAAAAGTACTTTGCTTAAGTCGAAAGCTGTTTTTCTCTCTTCGTGAGCACCTGCCTACTATCCATGTTGTTTACATTTGGGAACTAGGTAGATTGCTTTCGAACTTAAGCTAGAACTTTTTGGTAACTTCTTTTCTGTTGTGAAAAAATACTCAGGTTGGTAATAATGGTTTTTTTATAGTTGAAAGTAGGTACACATCTCTTCGTGAGATTCTGTCTGCTTTCCATAGTACAAAACTATGGAATGAAAACTGTGGTAAAATGGTGTCTGCTTTAATCAAAAACTTCTCTTATTTTGGTCTTCTCTCTACAATCCATGTTGTTCAAAATTTTAAAAATGGATAGTTTTATTTTGTACTTTCTCTTTGGTCTGTGTGGTATCTTCTATTCGATCGTGAGTGACTGCTGGGTTTGTTTAAAATGTGTTTTTGCTCTATTTGTTATTTTTTTCTCTATAATAATCTTACTTCTTTCAAATCCTAAAGTGCCTAAAAGTTGTGGTTCAGGTTTTAAACTATTGCAAAATTTTTTTTGTTATATACGAGGAGTATAAATATCTTATAAATATTATTAAGCAATATATTTGTTTGAGAGCATTTTTTTCGCTTGAGTTTGATACATATTTAGATTCTAAATTTAGAATTAATTTAAATTTTTTTCTTGTGAAAAATTTTACTAACTAGAATGTTATATCACAAAATTTTTATTTATTTGAATTTTAGAATGTCTCTTTTAGACGTACTTTGAACGGACATAGACATCCTAAGTTTATTCTAAGACATCCCATGTCCCAGTGCCTACTGGGTATAATATGATATTCAGTGACTTGTACTTTTTGTTCTATTAAGTAAATTTTCCTTAAGTGTAAATTCGTCTTATTTACAAATTGCAATTAATGTTCGAAGCTTTTGTTAAAATTATCTGTAATTATTGTTTTCACTAATAATTTTTATATAATATCTATACTCCGCATACAAATCTGTTTCTTATGAAATTTATGTATTTCTTTCGAAATTAATACCTGACTAAGTATTAAATTCTACTGGAGAAGCCTTGAATTTTTAAATTAAAAATTAAATTTAATGTTTTGAAGCTTTGTTTAAAATAAGTTCAGATATTTTAAAAGCTGTGTATTAATTTATTGCTTAAATATTTTGGAACTTTAAATAGCTTTTTTAACTACTTTGTAATTTATTATTTATTTAATATTTTTTTGTATGGAAATTTTTAAATGCCTATTTTTCATTTTATTTTATATTTTTTTATGGGGGTAAGGGTAAATTAATAATAATTTTATTGTTATGCCCAGAGTTGATTACAGCGTAATATTAGAACTGTTTATTATATAATGATCGATTCTTTTAGATTTATCTTCTAATATAATATAGCTTCTAATCAACTAAGACCGTAGTATAGCCTACACGAGGTGCCCCTGTTTTTGCAAAAAAACTGCGGATCTAGAGAAGAACAACTCGATAAAAATCATTTATTTATTTTAATTTTTTTGTATTTTCAAATCTAGATATTCTTCAGTATTTTGGTACAAATTTCCCAATGTTATGTGTTACATGGTGCCATTATAGAATACATGTTATGGACGTATTAAGAATTATACACCAATGGATAAAAAAATAATGAAATTAACTCTTAAACATTTCTATAATATATTACTTTTTTTGAAATGTTTTTAAATGTGATAATATTTGCAGTTTTAAATTTGCAGCTTATGATGTATGTAATTGAACTAGCTTTGCAATAATTAATAATGCGCAATTTGTGAATATAATTAATCAAAAGTTATAAATAATAATAATACAACTTTTTATTGTACTATTAATTAAGATTGTAAAATTGCAAATAAAATAATAATATCATTTGTTTACCATAATGTTATTTATTTATCCTTGTCTAACGTTTTGTACTTTTGCACTTCTATTTTATTTGCTTCAAAGTGAATATATAAAGTTGCATGTATGTAAAATACCTAATACACTGCAAGAAATTCCGCAAGGTATATTAGCAAGCCTAAATTTATTTAAAAAATTACATAATACTCTTTAAATCTATAACAACAGGTTTTTTTAGTATTCGGAACGAAATGGATAGTAATTTCTTCCTTTATTTGTGATAATTGAACAGTTTTGTTATTTCTTGACAAAAAAAATTTATGCAAATAGGAGAAAAAGTTGTTTCGCCCACGTAAAAAAGTTCCCGGGAATTAAGACCGAGAAATTCTCGGGAATCTCCCGGGAAATTCCCGATAAATTCACGGGAATTTCACGAGAGTGACTCCCGGAAATTTCTCGGTCCAATTCCCGGGAACATTTTCACCTGGGCGTAGTTTATTTCTCATTCAGAAGAAAAGAATATTTTGGAATCGGGATTTTTTGGATAAAATATGCGAAGGTGTAATTATAAATAATTATTTAAACATTCAAAAAAAAGGTCCCTGAAATTGTTATTCATCAACAGAGAATTTTGGAGCATCAATAGAGGAAGGTTCACATGGTGGTACTCTTGTCAACTTTTATAATAAATTTGCGATGAGATTATTTTATTAAAGACTTTAGGAGGAGAAAATTGAGGTTAATTGGTTGAGAAGTGGCCACTAGCTTCAATTGGCGCCACCTTCTAAACTACTGACAAATAGATACATTGTTTGTGTGCACGCATCGCCTATCGTCCCTACTTGTATGAAAAAGACAACTTTTATAACAAAGTTTTTCAATACTTTTTTTAAAAATTTCTTGTAAATATGGAGAAAATTCTTAATCAGTTCGATCCCCTCTGATTACGCTGACAAATCTGAGATTGATAAATGCGATGTGAAGAGTGAGTTCTTTAAAGGCAAACAAAAAATTTACTTATATAGATTATTCCTAAATTCAAAATATAAAAAATAAAGTAGTCTTTAATTACTTATCTAGATATAATCTATTTTACTATTTAATCCAATAATTCAATAAATAATTTATATTATTATTTCATTTAATATTCCTAACTTGAAAATATAATTAATAGAGTAGTCTTTAATTACTTACCTAGATATCATCTATAATATTATTCAGCAATTAAAATCTTAAAAATTGTCAAATTGTCTTTTTGTCCCAAAACAACTTAACATATTAATTATTTCAGTAAATAATTTAAATTTTAGATTGACGTAGATTAGATATCAAAATAAATAAATTTAGAACATCTTAGATGTTTAATGAATTATTAAACATTCATAGCTGTGATAAATTAATGTATCTATAGATGTTTGTTGCACAGTTGCGAATCTTATCTATCTACGAATATAATAAAGGAAAACGAATATTCATTCGTTTTGTACTGTGCAGGTATTTTACGTCAAAAATCTTCTGTTTTGTTATTTTTATGTATAGTTATATATGTTGTACAAAATAACAATAAAAGGAAGAATTTATTAATTTGTACAATATAACATTCTCGAGATTTAAAATTGTACAAAATAACAATTTTCATTTTACCAGTTGTACAAAATAACAATATCTCCAGTTGTACAATATAACAAACTTCAAAAAAAAATTTGTGTCAAAATGATACCGACCCAAATAGTTTTGGTTTTTTATTCATCCAAAGGATCATTTTTCAAATGAAAATATTTTTAGTAAGCACGTATTAAATTATAAATTATTTTAAGGGTTTTTTGTTGAAAATTTGAAAAGACAATTCTTAAGATGGAACCACTTCGGGTAAGTTAGTAATTAAAATAAATTCTTTAAGGGTTTTTTGTTGAAAATTTGAAAAGACAATTTTTGAGATGGAACCACTTCGGGTAAATATGTAGTAATTTATAAGAAATTCTCTTAGGTGTTTCTTTAAAAACTTAAAAAGACAATTCTTGAGGTGAAACCACTTCGGGTAAGTTATTAATTAAAATAAATTCTTTAAGGGTTTTTGTTGAAAATTTGAAAAGACAATTTTTGAGATGGAACTACTTCGGGTAAGTATATTTATAATAAATTCTCTTAGGTGTTTCTTTAAAAACTTGAAAAGACAATTATTGAGAACTTCGGGTAAGTAGTAAGTAAACAAAGTATAAAGGGTTTTTCTGTTGAAAACTTGAAAAGACAATTTCTGAAATGGAACTTTTTTTTGTAAGTATAGTTATTAAAAATAATTTGCATAGGGTTTTTTGTTAAAAAATTGAAAAGACAATTAAGAAATGGAACTACTTTGTGTAATTAGTATTTAAAAATAATAACATAAGTGTTTTTGTTGAAAAATTGAAAAGACAATAATTTTGAAGTGGAACTACTGTGGCAAATAGAATTTAAATTTTAGGGTTTTTTTGTTGAAAAATTGAAAAGACAATAAACTCCAGTTCTCCCTTTTAAATTAGTTGATAATTCTTACTCCTTAATAAATTAAAAACATCATTAAACGTAGAGTTTAACTTCTTGAAATGCAATTTTATAAATGATCCCTACAAATCTCTCCACGCGTCTCCTATACATATACACACACCTGTAAGACATGAAGTGCGTATTATTTTTAATTCCTTCCTTTTTCTTCCTCACTTTTATTTATTTATTTTCTCCTTCATTTTTCCGTAAAGGCCACTTACGGAAGATCCTTCCGATTTCTTTTATTCCCTTTTTACGCCTTTCAATATGTATAACTTTTCTATCTCTTTTTTTCCCTTAACCTATGGTTTACAATCATTTGACTGGCGCGCAGCACGACGTGGTAGCAGCCGGTTTCCGTTGACGAGAGAGAAACAGAGAGAAAGAAAAAGAAGCAAAAGAAGATGAGAGGAGCAAGTGGTCTATTAATTATGGTCGCTCTCTCTGTATATTAACGGACTATGATAACGTCTTGAAAATATATCGAGATGAGGGGAAGAGAGTGAGACAGTGAATACGATCGGTCGAATTAAAATTGCACACCTGCAAAATGCTACCGCGTTTACGCAAGGCTATATCTGCGAGGATTATTATTTTAATTTTATTATTATGATTATTATTACCATACGAACATTTACGCTATGCTGGTTTATATATATATATATATATATATATATATATATATATATATATATATATATATATATATATATATTTAAAATTACACGCGACGCGATTCTAATTGGCTAAAGGAATCAAGGGTCGTTGGGGAGAGACGAAAATCAATTTTAGAACTGGAACCTGTTTAGCTCCTGTTATTTCTAACTTTCCTTTCTATGTTGCAGCTAATTGAAACTAAATTATCGATTAAGCGTGCAACATTTTGCAGTTGAAAATTATTATTATTAATCAACTCAGACAGTGGATTATCTATATATTGAGAATAGTGTAGATATGAAAATTTTCTTGAAAATTAACAATAAATTCTTGTCATTTATTTTAGAAAACTTCCAATATGCTATTTATTTTCTATATTTAAATTATTTTTTTTAAATAAATTCTTAAAACATCTTCTAAAATAAATTCTCCTCATTCTTCTTCTTCTTTTTCTTCTTATTATTAAAATATTTAATATATTTTTTAACAAAATTCTATATTTTCGACAATTTTCAAAATCTTTGAAATTTTCGATTTTTTGAATTCCAAACGTTTTTTCAAAATAATGATCAAAACGCAATTTATTGTTGAGGACATTTTCTATATTTAGTAAATTATAATATTGTTCCCCTATTCTTCGATTCGATATACTAAAGAAAAAAATTTGATATTTATTTCGTGGGATGAACAATAATATTCTTTTTTTGGAATTTATTTATTTCTGAGTGTTTTCGAAATGATCGTTTTGACGCGGATTTTTTTTTAAATTTTTTTTCAAGGCAATACATGATTGAAGGATAAAAGGCAGAGGTAAAAAAAAGTGTTCCGTATAAGAGAGGAAAATTGATGGCACCCACGTTAAGCGATCGTACCCACATTGCATCTTAATCGAATGTAAATTGCTGATTTGCATCTAAATTGCGGATATTTTGATCGAGTTATTACTTATTTTTTTATATGTATATATATATGCCCATGCAGAAAGTTAAAGAAAGAGTTAATACTTTGTGCCTTTACGTCAATTATTTTTCCTGAGCTTCTATTTTTTTCGATTTTTTTTTATTTTTTCCTTTTTTTCATCGTTTGTTTTTTGTTCGTCAATTTTATTTTGTCTCAATTATTTTAAGTTGCATCAGAAGTTATGGAGACTATTAGTAAGAATAATTTACTACCAGATTATTATCAATGATTGTCGTTATTTTCTATGTATATTACGCGGTCGCATCCAAGACTAGGGTGAAGCAGACACATTTTATTAGCTTTTTCTATTTATAATCTTCATTGCTTTTATTTTCAACTCGAAATTATTTTCTCAAATTGTTTTCTTTCGTGAAAAGACGTAAAATTAAAATAATTTTGAGTTTAGGTACGATTAATGTCTAATTATCCGGCGCCTTATTATTCTCTCACAAGCGGTAAATTGTGTACCACAGGGGCGGATCCAGACAAGGTTCTTGGGGGGGGCCATCTGCTAGACGCTAGCTTGATGACCTATTATGAATGAAATTTTTATTTAAAAAATTCCAGGAAGTTTGAATTCTCGGGGGGGCCATGCCACTGTGCCCCCCCCCTCTGGATCCGCGCCTGGTGTACCAAATATAAATACATAATTTATTTATTTATCAACAGTACGATCTGTCACTGAAAAACACGTGTTTAGTGAAAAAATTGAATGCGGTGAAAGTCAAAGTCAAGTCAAAATCAAATTAATTTACGTAATCGACCCCCAGATTTTTATTAAAAGAGAATAATTCAGGTTTTTATAATCCTATACTAAGGGGCCCGCCCATGCTAATTTTCCCAGGGCCAAATCACGCCAAATAGTTTAAAAACATTTTCCATTGAAATAATGCATATATAATGAAATCGAGTTTAAAGAAACAAAAATAGAATTATGCGGGAAATTAAAAATTATTATACAAATTCGAAAGTAATTCAATTAATTTAAAAATATTTGTCATATACTTGGCACATTATTCAATTCTTCCCACGACTATATATTTAAAAGAGTAAATTCTATATTCGGAAACGTCATCTTCTTAAAACAAGTTCTCTAATCACTTTATCATTTAATTTAAGACATTTTATAAATATATTAAAGTTGGAAATTAGATAAATTCTTTTTATTTGAACAGATTGCAGGAAAAAGGTAGAAAAATTCTTATCAATGATCGATATCTGAGAAATTCCGGTAAATGCGGGTCCTAATTATCAGCAAAACAAACTTAATTAACATAAATGTCCGAGAGCGAGTTATAAATGCGAGGGAGCTTATAACTTCCTGTATATATAATTCTTTATTTCATCTCAGTGCAAGTTGGAGAACTTGTTGAAGTCGACAAGTGAAAAATAGATATATTAAAAAAAGGAAACAAACATTGCGATATAAGTGCATGGACATCATTATGGTTGAGTCCATTAGGTCACTTGTGGGTAAATTGTGTTTTATCATTTTACCCTCACAAAATATAATGTAGATTCAATATAAAAGAATGTAAGTAAGACAGAAAACAATTAACAACTATGTATTTAATGAAATATATATTATATTAAAAATAGTTGTTAATTGTTTTCTGTCAGCAATTTTGAAGCCATGTAGAAAGTCGGGTAGCATCGTTACCCTATCAGCGCCATGACGGACGCATTTTGTATCTTTAGATATCGAGGACATGTTCACAATGACATTCAGATAGTCATATATATACATATACTTGTGGTTGCTAACAAGGGGGGACGCTTTTAGCCTGGAATTGCTTCGAAGCGCATCGAGGAAGAGAGCGAGAAGCTCTTAAACAGAAAAAAAGTATCAATTTCTAGACTGCTTTTGAAATCAGTGTTAGATATTTAGTTAACTAAAAGTCAACATGCATGTCATTATAAAGTCAGGAACAGTGTAAGAGAAAAATATTTAGTAGGCGAATTTGCGATAGCTTTAAGTGTTTGCTGCAGTAGAAAAAGGTTTGTAATAAAGTTAAATCGTAAAAATTTCACCAAGAAGACTGAAAATTGAATTTTTTTTTCCCTAAATGAGAATAGTATGAGGAAAAATTTCGAACAGACGAATTTGAGACAGTAAGGTTATCTAGGTTAAACTCGTATTTACCATTACTCTGAATCAGTAAGGGTAAAGACCGAAATTTAAACAAGTAAAACAATTTTTTGCTGTGCATCAAGTACATAAACTTAAATTGTTAAGACCAATGTCTTCATAACCTAATGTATAATAAGGGTCCATCCACACGTGTAAGAAATAGTATGAAAAATGCAATTTAATATATCACATATATCTATAGCCGAGATTAAAATTTGCATTGGGGATGAAAGAATTTACTTTTTTTAATTTCGCTTTACGATTCACGTTGATAAGGTAAATAATATTTATTAATTGATTTATATTTTGAACTATTTGTCATGGTTACTGAAATGTCATATTTAAAAGAGGAGTGTGTGTGTGTATGTTTATAGGTGTATCTAATCCGAGTCATGAATCTGTCATGTTTTATTTAAGATGATCATCGTCCTCGTGAGATGAATAATGAATATCTCGATGCAGTATACTAATTGCTGTCGTCGGCCACAGTCATGAAATTTACTAGTTGACATTTTTCCAAATTTGGCATACGTTAATTATTACTCAGTTTCACGCGAATCTCTCTCTTGATGCTACTATATATTTACACATATACCCATGCACACAAATATATATATATATATATATATATATATATATATATATATATATATATATATATATATATATATATATATATATATATATATATATATATTTGAGTGTACCTTGAAGATAATTAGACTGCGCAAAGTACAAGACTGATATTCGATCTCCCTTCGGATGGTCGAGTATAAGACACTACCTACGCTTGGAATCAAACATCCAACCAATTTGCTAATTAGGCACGATGGTATGTCTAATTATTCGGCGCCTGATTCTCTCACAACTGTTGTATACGAGCATAGCACTAAGGCTACGTGCACAACGTACTTTTTTTGCAGTGTGAATATAATTGACACAATTTACGAGGTTATAAAGTCATTTTGAAGTTATATGTTTGCAAATTAAAATGATAATTCAATATTAAATTCATTTTTGCAGTAATAAAATCACGTATGTTTAGGTTATGTTAAAGAAATAAATGTAGAAAGAAAACAAATCAATCGATAGTTTTAGTAATTTTTTGAAATTTTAAATTTGGGATACAAAGAAAAAAATTTAAGACATCCTGTCTATGGGTAGCGGAGCGAGCGCGTATCACAATGAGAAACAATGGTGTTTTGTTTATTGTAGCAAGGTTTTTGCCAGGTATAGAAGTGCAAGGAGGTGTGAAAAAGGATAATAATATAGAGTTACTCTGGCAAGGTGGCGAGAATATTTCATATTCAGTGCCGAGAGACACTACCGTTTTTTACCCCTACTATACCTTCTATTCTCAACGCGGATTAAATTACACAAACTTTTATATATCTAAAATATAAAAAAAGTTACAAATGAATATCGTAAACAAATTTTTATTTCAAATCAGTAGACAGTACAAATATGAAATTATAATTTTAAAAAACTATTTTATTCATACTATTTTGGAAAACAAGATTTTATTGCGATAACATAACCTCAAAATTAAAATAGTTTTTTGTTATTACCTGCAGTGTTGCCTCAATACAAGTTATTTAAGAGGGTATACTCTTAAAGATTATTATTATCAATACAATCTTAAAACAAATGAAATTTATAGACTTTTCTAGTACGGCAGAGTTAATACTACAATTAGAGAAACAGACGGAAAAATTTTTTGTCACACGGTTTAAAATCAATTGTGTCAATTTTTTTTCCTATTAATATTATCGTGTGTTATTGTTATATTTGAATATATAGATATATATTTATATTGAAATAAGGCGTCTCCTTTCATTGAGAGTGCTACATACTAAAGGCATCCCTTTTTTGTACATATAATAATCAACCCTTTCTCGGTCCAGCGCGTCGACGTTTCATTTTGATCTCCACAGGAGAACCCAGGGGGTCTTCTCTGTGGAATATTCGTAGGCATTATTGCGCACATGTAGAATGCGTGAAAAGTCATTCGCAAAAGGGTAGTGCACTCATTCGCGAGAGGAAGAAGAAAGAAAGAATGGAAAGAAAAGAAGAATGAAGGAAAAAAGGAGAGAGAGAGAAACTCGAGAAAGCCCTGCATCACACGCGAGCAAGAAGCGTGCGCCAATTTTTATTCCACGTCAGGTTCAGCATTGTCTTCGTTTGCTAAAGACCTCTCTCGCTATTGTCACAAACGTGGATGAAATTAGTCTCTTTTTAAACCATCCTGTCACAATATGAACTGTATTCATAAATTTCTAACTTGGGAGTGTAGTTAACACTTGTTATTATATTATAAGTATGAGGCCTCTCAACTAACAAGTGTCAGAGTATAATTAACTTGGTAAGTATCAATTAACTTGGTTCAAAAAGTTGCAGGGTTTAATTGTTCACGACTTATGAGAAGAGAATTTTTAAATGAAGCCAATTCGGGTAGGTAATAATAAATTTAAAACAAAAGGTTTGAAGGGTATTTTGTTGAAAAACAGAAAAGACAATTTTTTAAGAGGAGCCACTTCATGTAAGTAGTAAATTAATAATACATTTTTTTAGGTGCTCCCCAATTAAAAACTAAGACTACAATTTTTGAAATGAGACTTCATCGGGTAAGTTGTAAGTAAAAATAACATAAAGTGTTTTTTTTTTGTTAAAAACTTGAAAAGACAATTATGAAATGGAACTACTCTGGAAAAGTAGTATATTTAAAAATAATAACATGAGGGTTTTTATTGAAAAATTGAAAAGACAATTTTGAAGTGGAACTAGTCTGGGTAAGTAGAAATTAACAATAAATTCTTTTAGGTGTTTCTTTAAAAATTTGAAAAGACAATTTTTGAAATGGAACCACTTCAGGTAAGTAGTAATTAATAATTCCTTTTTTGTAGGTGCTCCCCAATTAAAAACTATGACGACAATTTTTCATACGAGATTTCATCGGGTAAGTAGTCAGTAAACAAAGTAAAAAGTGTTTTTGTTGAAAACATGAAAAGACAATTGTGAAATGGAACTTCTTTGGATAAGTAGTATTTAAAAATAATAACATGAAGGTTTTTATTGAAAAATTGAAAAAAACAATTTTTTAGAAGGTACCACTTCGGGTAAGTAGTGAGTAAACAAAGTATTAAGGGTTTTTTGTTGAAAACTTGAAAAGACAATTCTTGAGATGGAACCACTTTGGGTAAGTAGTAATTAAAAGCAAATACCTTTAGGGTTTTTTGTTGAAAAATTGAAAAGACATTTTAAGAAGCCCACAAAGGTCAATTATACAAAAAAGAATATCAAACATCAGTATTAAAATATACCACGGCAAAAAGAGGACTTTTTCAAAAGAAATCATTTTTTGCACACATTTTTTTTCGCATACGAAGAGACCTTAATCGGTTTACGTGTCTCGATTTAATTTACGAGCGATCAACGGTCGGATTGGATTAGTCTAGGTAGTCAAGAGACAGAAAGACACAGATAGAAAGAGAAGTAGAGATTCATCCTCGTCTTGCCTTCCTGGATTTTTCCTTCCGTCGCTATATGGTGCGCCAGCTGCATAAAATAATTCAATGAACCGCCTCATTACGGGAAATACGTGGGAGAGAGAAAGGGGGGACACTTCTCTTCACTCTGGTTAAAGATGGTGATTGAAGGAATGATGGGACGGTAAGGTAAAAGCTTATAGAAAAACTATGATAAAAAAAATAAAGACCAGAGAATAGTCAAGCACGGTTACGCACGCCCGGAGGTGATTCGATGCGTGACATTGCTCATTTATGAACAGAATATAACCTATACACCGCTATCAGTGCTTCTATTCAATATCGTTTGTCGGCGCAAAAAAAATTCACTCCGATCGTGAAATTCTTTTTTTTTAATTTTTCCCTTGATGAGAAAAATCAACAATCTTGTTAGGATACAATTATTTCTTTAGGTTTTGTTTTTTTGAAAAAAGTGCACTTGGAACAATGCACGAGTATTGAAAAAAACTAATATTTACCTCAAATTGTCGGAGAAATAAGGATAATGAAGTACGTACCTGAAACAAAAAAGAGGATAACGTTAATATTTTATTAGAAGAATAATAATAAAATTTTATTTAAATTTTCCAGTTCTGGAGTCTTTTATAAAATACTGAACAATAAATATGTTTTTGATTAGGATTGATTTAGAACTTTAATTTTGGATAAAGACGATTTTTCTTTCAATATTGTAGTGTCTTCGAAAATGAAATTAAAATTTAAATCTTAAAGAACCTTCACAGCTGTGGCGTGACCACGTCAGTTAATTCTTTTGTCATTTATACAATATGCAGAAAAAGTAAAAGTGCTGGGGAAGAGGAGACAAAAAATAATTCGACGAATTCTAATCATTATTGATTAATCAAGCAATAATGGATAATAATGGGCTCTTGGTGTTGCTGTATTCATACGATTAAAATGGATTGCCATCGCTATTACGTCCTCCTGTCTTATGCAATAAGTCGTTATCTCTCCACACCGTTAGGTAACTAACTTCATTGGCGACTTTTAAAAAACAGTATCAAAATTACTGTCTTCAGGTAATTAGTCATTAAAAAAAAGAAAATATTTGTCTTCAATAACTTTTAAACAATAAAGATAAAAAAATTAAAACAAATTATAGATAGCATTACATTTTTGTTTGTTTTTTTAAACTAATATAACTTTAAATACTTTACTATTTTAAAACTAATGCTTCAAAACTAATTCTTATTCTATATAAAATATCATCATCCTCGTTTTTTAAAAACACTAAATCTTTCTTTTTCTTTTTAGACCCAATGCGTTAAAATTTGTGCAAATATTTCTATACAGTCAATAACCGAAGTTGACTTTCTTATTCTTATTTTTTTTACCAAGGTCAATGACGAAGTGTCGACTTGTTTTTGGACGAGAAAGAATAGTGAAAGTGTGATGAGAAAGAGAGAGATTGAAATTTGGCACCTGTGTCTATGGTTTAAAGGAGACGATAAAGCTTCTTCTGGTATTATGCATGCGCGCATAGAGGTGCATACAAGGTCTTGAGTATATATATATATATATATATATATATATATATATATATATATATATATATATATATATATATATATATATATATATATATGTAGTAAGAATAAGAAAGAATGGCGCACGACGGGCAGCACGTGTACGAGGAGGATGCTAGATGGTAAATGGAAAATTGTAAATGGTAGACTAGTGCTCTGTACATGAATGAATGGAACCTGCTTCACCACTTGCATATCCATTATAGGAACTCGGCATGGTACCGCGTATACTCTCCTCCTTATGAACGAACATTTGGAATATATCTCAGATATCTTAAATAACCAAGACGATAAGTTTTCACATGCAGCCACTTTGGGAATAAGTATATACAGTAATTAAAAATATATATTCCTATAGGGTTTTTATGTTGGAAACTCAAGACAATTTTCTTGAGTCGAATAACCACTTCGGGTAAGTATGGTAATTTATTCATTTTTTTTATTAATATCAATTAAATTAATAATAAATATTTTAGGTCTTCTTCAGGCGTAAAACTAAAACGACAATTTTTATAAATGAAATCACTTCGGGTAAGTAGATTCAAAACAAAAGTTTAAAAATAAAGTTTTTTCAGGTTCTTTGTTGAAAACTTTAAAAGACGTTCACTTTGAGAGGTGGGAAACACTTTGAATAAGTAGCAGTTAATTTGATACAAGAGTTTTCAGGGTTTTTCGATGAAGACTTGAAAGGACGGTTATTCTAAAATGGAGACACTTCGGGCAAGTATAAAAGTTAAAAATAAATTTCTGTAGTGTTTTTGTTGAAAAATTGAAAAGACAATCTATATAAAACGAAGCCACATTAGTTAAGTATCAATAGTAATTAAAAATAAGGGTTTTTTGTTGAAAAACTAAAAAGACAATTATTAATTTAAAATCAAGGCACTTCGAGTAAGCATAGAAGTTAAACATACATTTCTTTAGGGTTTCCTCTTGAAAACTTGAAAAGACAACACTTCTTGAGATGGAACCACTTCGGGTAAATATAGTGTAATTAAACACAAAGAATAAATGGTTTTATGTTGAAAAATTGGAAAGACAATTTTAAAAATGGAACCACTTTGGGTAAGTATACCTAATTAAAAATAAATTCTTTGAGGGATTTTTTGTTTAAAAATTAAAAATAGTATATTAGTAATTAAAAGTAAATTCCTTCAGGGCATTTTGTTGAAAATTCGAAAGGACACTTCTCGAATTCGTAAAATGCTGTAAAATCTGAAATTTCTCAGAAAATTGAAAAGACAAATTAAAACGTTATGTCGGCGCTATTAACCAAGTATTTCCAAAAATGTTTTAAAAATCAATGATTAATGAATCCACTTTAGCCAATAATGATAATAACAATAATAATGAAAATAATTCCTAAACTATAGCGATAACCAAGGTGCAAAAGAATCTTTTCAAAGACATAAATTTATTAGCCTCTCTCTCTCTCTCTCTCTCTCTCTCTCTCTCTCTCTCTCTCTCTCTCTCTCGCCTTCTCTCTAAAGAATTGTGACGAAATTTTGGAAAAATGTTCCCATCGAAAATGAGTCGGAAAGATCGTAAATAAAAAGGAGAATAGATATAACTTCTGATGTCATAAATACCAAAAAACGATGATGAAATCATAATCACGAATTAAATTACGATAAATTTTTCTTTTTCCGCATGAGTTTGTGTATTTCCATTATATATCACGATAAGCAAAACTATTTAGTTGTACCTTTTCTTAATATTTGTATTCAACACGCTAATATAAAAACAAATTTTTTTCTTATTCTGAAAAAATATTAGGAAAGAATTTATCGCGTGTATTGAACAAAGTTCTGTATTTATAAATATACGGACATTTTTTTCCGTCAAAAATTTTCGTTTAAATAAAATATTTTCATAAAATATTCATATATATATAAATAAAATTTAAAATATGAATTTCGAATAATACAATATTTTGTATATATTCGACATTATTCATCATATATAAAATATACAATAATATAATAAATAATATATAAAATAATATATAACATTCACATGGAAATATTTTTCATACTTTTTTCCAATTATTATTGAAAATTATCGGAATTTCTATAGGGAATTTTCCATTAGGAATTCCGATAATAATTTTCAACTTCATTTTCCGAGTTCAATCAGATTTATTAAAAATCAGTTTAAAATTTAGATTTCAATCAGAATTTTCACCGCGAGGATTGGTTACTCAACATCGGAAATTAGACCGAAATTCCGATATCTTTGAAATATTCATTTAATTATTGCAAATTGTTAAATAAAAAAAATTAAAAAAAAACAATAGTAAAGTTTTGAAATACCGAATACTGAAAGTATAATAAAGTAATAATAAGTATTTAAACGGATATCAATTTTCCTTTACCATCAAAGTGTATTTTCTTGAAAAGGTTGCGCGCGTCGTTTACGCGTTTCACCCCAATTTCATGCACGATTAGACGAATTGACGAGGCGTACAACAGTATAGATTTTAAGACTCGCGATTATATCTCACGTTGACTATTGGGTAATTCACAAAGAGAATGAAGGGGTGAATTACGTGATTTTAATCAGAGACGACCGCTCATAAATTAGTTCCGCTTTTGTATTTATAAACATATACAACAAAAGGCAAGCGAATTAATTAGCACCTACAGAAAGCGAGATCTGCGATTAAGATTTCATTTTTGTGAATATATATCTCTTTACAACATTTTCGTATAGATTTAACCGAATCTTATCTCAATTGTAGAACACAATTATAATTGTTCAAATTTTGAAAAAAATAATATTTTTTTCAAAATTTAAAGGATTTTTTTTGAAAAGACAACTTTTGAAATGGAACCACTTCTGAATAATTAAAAACTAATACCTTTAGGGTTTTTTTATTGAAAATTTGAAAAGACAACTTCTGAGATGGAACCACTTTGGGTAAGTTGTAAGAAAAATAAATTCTTTTAGGGTTTTTGTTGAAAACTTAAAAAGACAAATCTTGAGATGGAACCAGTTCCGTAAAGAGTAAGTAAATCTATAAAGTACAAAGTTGTTTGTTGAAAATTAGAAAAGACAATTTTTGAAATGGAAAACTTCAGGTATGTAGTAATTCACAATATATACATTTTTTAGGTGCATCTCTGAAAATTTGAAGAGACAATTTTTTAGATGGATCCACTTCGAGTAAGTTGTAATAAAGATAAATTCGTCTAGGGTTTTTATTGAAAACTTGAAAGACAATTCTTAGGTCACTTGTAGGTCACCAATTAATTTTACAGCTTTAGAAATCACTTCTAGTTAAAAATACCTTTTAGCACTAACTCAATTTCAATAACAACGCAGTCATTCTTTAGTCAATTTTACGCTTCACAAAACTTTTTTCAGAATTTTTTTTTCCTTTTTATAAACGTTTTGTAATTTTTGACAATTTTTTTTCAATTTTCTTTCAGTAAACTAACGTGGTAATTGAAAGGTTAACCATAAGCAACGTGGGCTAAACGATTCTCTTTTTTTGTTGTATAGTAAAGAATTTTATTTTTATTTATTTTATTTTATTCCCCTAAAAGTCACGTGCGTCTATATACTTGTTTGGCGGGAGTTTTATTACAATATATATGTATATATAGATTTCAAGTCCCTCGCGGCTACCGGCGTGCAAGAAACTTGCGGCTTTACTGGTACAACATACTGGAGAAACCAGTTTGAAATTCGGTGAGTCCTCTCGATATATAAATTGGTCTTCTGCTAATACACAATTCGTGTTCGTTGTTTTTTCTGCTTTTGATTTAAAAGGCTACTATTTTTTCCATAAGGAGTTTTTTTTCACTTTTCTTCATCCATTTTTTTGGTTAAGTAAATTGATTATTTGTATTGGTAATCATGATGATGATGAAAGTGATGACAATGATAATAATGATGATGATGCTAATGTTGATGATGATAATGATGATAATGTCTATACTAATGATGATAATTCTGATACTGATGATGATAATGCATATACTGATGATAATGCTGTTACTTATAATGATAGTGATGCTACTAATGATGATGATAATGATGATATTGTTAATGTTAATGATGCTAATGCTGTAATATTGATGATCATGATGATAATACTGATGATAATGATGATAATACTGATAATGATGATGTTGATAATGATGAGAATGATGATAATTCTGTTAATAATGATGATGATGGTAATGATAATGGTGGTGGTAATGACAATGAAGATAATTATGATAATAACGATGGTAAGGATGATGAAGATGATTACTCATTGTATTTAAGAATAATTTATGTGGACTTTGTTACAGTTTCCGTATATGCTACAAATTTCAAAAATGTTGGTTTTTCCTAATGTTTGGAACATTTTAATTCTGTTATCATCATTATTAACAACATTATCATCATAATCATCATAATCATCATTATTAACAACATTATCATGATCATTATCATAATTATTTTGATGCTTCTTAATCCTCGTTATTCCTAATATTTGATGCTTCTTAATTCTCGTTATTCCTAATGTTTGATACATCATAATCATTAATATTCCTAACATTTAGTGCATCTTAATTCTTAGTATTCCTAATGTTTTACAACAATTTAATTCTCAACGTTTCGAATTCTTGATATGCTTTTTTCCAGCACCTCTTATTTCCACCCCCAACGTACATATCGCAATACAGAAACTCGCACACAAATATTCATTCACATGGAAAAATTGTTTTACGGCATTTCACTTTTACTTTATGCAACTTGGCAAAAGATCAATTTGTCATTTCCGTCTTGAAAGTAACAGCCCATCGCACTGGATTTACCTGCAATTTTAATGCTACCGCCGCACCCGGCACATTTAAAATTCACATGTCGAGTGTAAATGTCGACTTACACCGCTTCTTCGTGTCAGTTCACGGTTGAATGGCAATAGTTAGAGACGTCCAAGGACATGCTTATTTTTGCTTACGAAGGACGAATATTATTTTTTTCTCTCCTTTTTATTTCTGTGTCAATAAGATCATAATCATTATGATGTATTGATATAAAATGTCAATAGTATCTCATTTATATAAACATTTGTATATATAGATATAGGCATTTGTACATATAGATATATATTGATATTCAGTTATTTATATTCAGTCACTAATCAAGATTGAGAAATTAATTAATATTATAATCGTTAAATCATGTATGCAAGTTTTCTTTTTTTTCACTATCGAAATTGTCCACACGGTAAATTGTATCATTTAATAAAGAAACTTTTTTTCTTGAATAAGTGTTTATTTAAATGACTAAAAGTTTCCAATCTCTAGTGATAAGTATCTTCATTTCCGTTTGTATCTTACGATAATGATCGGTTCGAATGATAAATCAAAATGTTCAACAAGACTTTGATTACTTCTTCTTCTTCTTCTTTTTCTTTTGTGATGTGAATCCTTAATAATTATATTACAGAATCTTGTTCTTTTTATCTTTTTTACTTTATTTATATACTTTATTTTTATTCACGAATATATTCACGTCTTTGAATTTTTGTACCAAATATCATGTTAATGGCTGATTTAAAATATCTGTTTAGAGGAGATAATATCGATTATAAACGTATATATAGATATTTAAGATTCGATTCTTTTTTTCTCTTATTTAATTTTAAAGGAATTCTGTAATGATGCTGATTACAGAGTGATTCGAATTTGCGAGAGTTTAAAATGTTGCAGAACGCTGAATCTAAATTGGTTGAATTAATTAAATTAAAATAGTAATCAGGCTTTGATGTATATAAAATTGTCAAGAATAATTATTTTCTCTCTCTCTCTATATATATATATATATTTATATATGAAGATATAGACATATATTTTAATCTTTACAATAAATATAAATGTTTCTCTAATGTTTGCTATTACCAGAAGTATTAATTATTATTTACATAGACATCCTATTTGTATTTGCGACGATTTTTTGTCACAAATTTAATTTGATTTTTGTTTCAGTATAATTGTTGACGTTAATATATTAACTATTGCTAGTAGTTGCAATGCTGCTTTTAATACTTCGTGTTAATGATGCTAATAGTTAACGTTAAAGATGATAATAGTTAACGTTAATGATGATAATGGTTTACGTTAAAGATGTTAATAGTTAACCTTAATTATGCTAATGGTTAATGTTAATGGTAGTAATATTTAATATTAATATTAATTTAATATTCTTATGTCTGGTACATTTTACTTTGGTTCTTCAATCTTCTTCATGTTTGGTACTCTGCATACGTTTGTTAAACTATAAGTTTTGTTTAACTTTTTATCCCTTTGCTGTACTGATTATGTCGCTGCATCTTAATTTTGGTTATTCCTAATGCTTCTGCAACTTAATCATTGACTCTTTTCTTTAGTACTGATTATGTTCTTGTATCTTAATTCTGATTTATTCCTAATGTTTCTACAACTTAATCGTTATAATGATCCTTCAGTTAAGTACTGATTATGTTCTTGCATATTCCTAATGTTTCTTCAACTTAATCGTTATAATGATCCTTCTGTTTAGTATATTGATGCATTAAAACAAGAACCGAACACAAAATTGAAGTCTCCAACAAAAAAATAGGATATCGAAAAAATGTTCCTTCATACATACTGCTTAATTATTAATTAAGTGACTTTTTGTTTATTTCCTCAAAATGCAAATTAGTACGCGTTGAAGGCTATGAGAACATAATGAGAAGGCAAAAAGGATGCCCCCGCTGTGGATAAAGAATTTAACAATGAATTGTTTAAACCCCACATACGGTGTATATATATAAAGTCGCAAGTGAATATAAAGTTTAATACGTGTAACCCTCCTATTTGAAGTTATAATTACCTATTAAATTACAAATTCCCATCTTCAACAAAACACACGCTACAACACCTTCGACGACAATACAACCACGGGAGCACTTTCGTCAGTGCCTTCTATATATATACACACTATCCTTTTTGCCTTTATTGCAACTTCTCCTTCTTTTGCCCTCCCCTTCATCATTGCCATTCACAAAGTGAAAATAGCCTACCATTATTGCCATTGTCGGGATAACAAGAGCGACCGCCACGAGCAAAAGAACTCCACCTTGGACATTCTCTGCGTCAAGTTAACGATCGTGTACCATTACTTTGACAATCGAATTGGCAACTGTCAAGTATATTAACAGGTCAACCCATTTGTGATATATATACTTTAAATGACGGTGGTAAAATAATTTACCATTCCCCCCCCACCCCACTCTTTTTTTGTATTTAATTTACACTGGCGTGGCTTTTAAAATTGTTTTGTGCCGACGGCGCGACAATTTTAATTCCACGTTATTATTCTCACAGGGTAATTGTTAGTATTATGACTTAAAGTCATATACTCATTCTATTATAATCGCCACGTTATGTGCGGTGTAAAAGTGCCCTTTTTTTACTTCGATTCCAACAGCGCTTAAAAATAAATTCTTATACAAAAAAGCAATACTTTTTGCGGAAAAAAACTTTAATTAAATCATTTCGTTTCATTCAAAATTTAAAATTCTCTAATTGGATTACACCACATTGCATTATTTATCTTTTTTTTTTGCTTTGTTTCCCATAGAATAGTAATTCTCTCGGAAATAAGCGGAAAGGAATAAAAAATGACTTTCAAATGGGTATTAAAAAAAATTTTTTTTTTTAGATTTTCGCATTATCAAAATTCGTTATTCATGCATTATAATTGAATTTAAATTGATATATTTGAATGTTACAATTTGCAAATAAAAAAAAATAAGTTAGTAACAAAACAAATGGTATTAAACTCGTTGTCCTTGAATTATTTAGAACGTTAAATAATAGGAAGAGATAATAAAAAATAAATACCAATGTGGAAAACATGATAAGCAAAAAAAAAATGGAATAATATTAAAAAAAAATAAATAAGTATCTGAAAATTATTTTATATTTGCTACTTATTGTTATAATAGTAAAGAAAAAAATTGCTAATTTTTTCCGCAGGTAGGAAATAATTTTTTAAAAAATAATGGTAAAAAAACGCAATTAAAAGTCTGAAATTAAAAATTGCGTTAGTTTTTAAGGTTATGTTGTCATTTAGGGTTCTTCTTACTTAAATTCTTTTTTTGCCACTAATGTACTTTAATATTTCGCAAATTATAAAATATATAATTTTATACTTACAATAATATATAGTTATAATTATAGTAAATATAATGAATAATTAATTACATTATGAAAAAAAATTTTTAGTAAGGATCGAACCCTGGTCCTTCTGGTTGCAAATGCAAAAAAAGTAGCCACTAGGCCATCTCCCATAATTTAGAAATATTAATATATATAATATAATATATACATACATGTTGACATAATATATCAACCTTACTATATTATCGTACACACACTTGTACAAAATAGTAAAAATAACACACGTTCGGTAATTTACAATTTTGCAATAATATCATTGCCATTATTTAAATGACATTTTACGGTTATTACGGTTATCTAGAGACCGTTAGTTACTATTATTTCGAATTTATAGGGTATCTCTCAAATTAAATCTCTGCGTGGACAGTAATTATTTTTCAGAATAAATTTCAACAATAAAAAATTACAATTAAAAACATAACCTCAAAAAAAAAATCTTTTTTTAATTCAATAATTTCCTGTACTATTAAATTTTAATCGTGGAAAAAACAATATAACCTCAAAATTATTAAATTCAATAATTCCATGTATTATTAAATTTAAATTTATTCTTAACGACACATTAAAAAACAATATTTTTTTATTGAATTCTCAATATATGTCAGAGATGATAATTTACTTCGGCTTTCTTTAACTGATGATTGAAAACAAATAAATCATCGCTTTTTTCTATGTGTCATGAATGAAGTTTATATTCAATAATAACTTTTATATGCTAGTATATACTATATTATATATATATTATAATATAGTTATAATATAATATAATATAGTAATTTTGGGGGGCTTATATTATATTATATTATATTATATTATATTATATTATATTATATTATATTATATTATATTATATTATATTATATTATATTATATTATATTATATTTACATTCTTTTATATTAATATATTTTTCCATTATAATTAATTTTAAAACTTAAAAAAATATTATATTCTAAATTTTGATGTGCATGCGTTTATAAACAGAAAATTTTACGAGCATGCGAAGACGAGGAGAGAGATGGAAATATAAAAGTGAAACTAAAGAGCACCCTGTATAGGAGATTTTTTGGCCGCCCGGGAAAATATTGTGTGTCCGGTCGTCGGGGGTTTTGTTAAGACCGTCAAGCGGTCACCCATTCGGCAATTTCTAAGGGTCAATTCTTGGCTCTCACTTAGCATAAAAGGGTAACTAGCAAATGCTCAATGCCTATATGTGTATATATGGACAAACCATAATAGAACGAGTGTCCCATGGTCATAATTAGGTTCTGACCATGGGAAATTTTAGCCCCCCAAAGACTTCGTGTTTTACTTTTCAAGAAGAAGAAGAGGAAGAAGAAGCAGCTAAAAAAGGGTGAAAGTGTTTAGAGAGACAATCATTTTAAATGGTCAGTTATTGCACTTTGAAAATACGCTATTAGCTCTTAAATATGCTTCTTTTCAATATTTTTAGTGCGAAATTTGTAACCACATGGTACAATTTTTTTTCACAACATAGAAATTTACCTCTTTTTTCAATTACATGGTAGAGATAGTTCTCATAATACTAATTTTAATTTAGTATTCAATTTAATTATACTATTTTAAGTCCTTTGTAAGTGCGAAATTGGAAGATTTTCTTATATTTTGAAGAAAAAAAAAATTTGCTGCAGATATATAGGAAAAATTTAACAAACTATATACAAGAAACTACGATAAAATTGATTTAGAATTAACTCAAGGACATTTTATATATTATCAGTTTTCAAAATTCATTTTCGGAAAGATCTTGTAAGAATTATGCTAATGGACCAGTTCGACTGGATTAAAGTGCATTTTTTTGCAGACGATCACCTCTATCGAGAAAGTGTGTGTGTATGTTTATGTGTTTCTTTTACTTTTGCTCATCCCTCTCATTCTGTTGAAGGAATTAATAGCAATTCAACCAAAATCAAAGTGTGGAATTTTAAATTTTATTTATATCACTGAAAGGTATAACATTCGTTTTTGTACAAGAGACAAATGTGATTTAGGAATTGTGATTCTGTTATAATTACTTTTTAAAATATTTTTCAGTATTTTTAAAAATACTATTATTTCAGTATTATTGAAAATAATATTATTTTAGTATTTTTAAAAATACTGTTATTTCAGTTTTTCTAAACATACTTTATAAACCTTGAAGTATTCTTAAATTAATTCACTTGTACTATTTTTGAACCTAATGTTGAAAATAATAATGATGCTATTAAACTGAATCTGCAAACTAAATTTGGATCAATAGAAACATCAACATCCGTCATTTTTGAACCTAATAATCAAGATAATGACATCAAACTGATATTCAAATGATATCAAAATGATTCAACAAAAGTGTCAACATTTGTAAAATTTAAAAATTATTAAACAAAGTATGCAGCAAGTAAAATTGAAACGTCCAACAGAAATATCAACTTCCATAAAAATTTTAAACCGTAAATTTGTAATTAATTTTTGCAACATTAAATACAATATGATGCAAAAAAAGTTTGGTTAACTAGGATTGAAGTATCAGCATCCGTAATTTTTTAAACTGGTTCAAAAATTTTGAACTAAGTTCAAAAATTACGGATGTTATTATGGATTAGGTTCAAAAGTTACGGATGTAATTGAACTATTATCAAAAATTTTGAACTAGGTTAAAAAATTACGGATGCAATAGAACTAGGCTCGAAAATTACGAATGTTGATAAAATAAGAGTGTCAAAATTTGTATAATTTTTGAAGCATTAAAGACAGTACGCTGCAAGTAAATTAGAATCGTCTAACAGCAACATCAACATCCGTAAATTTTAAACCTATACAGTGATCCGAATAATTGTAAGAAGATTCAACAAGTGTTAACATTCATAATTTTTGAAGCATTAAGCAAAATACGATGCAACTAAAGTTTGGTCAACTATATACGATTAATGTATTATCTTAATTTTTAAATCTATAGTTCAAAATTTTTGAACCTAATGATACAAGAAAAAATCAACAAGACTGTTAAGTTTTGTAATCACTAAACTTTTATATCGTTAAGCAAAATATGATAAAACTAAATTTAGATTAAATACAATATTAACATTCATAATTTATGTATACCTAATACTCCAAAAGACGATATACAATTCAGATTAAAAATAATAAGTCAGTAATCCAAATAATGGTGCAAGTAAAATAGTACTAAAATGGAAATATCAACAGCTATTCTTAAATTATTACAAAATCCAAATTCTAATCGAAATACTAATCTAAACTCTAATCGTAATAATAATCCAAATTTTAGTCGAAATACTAATCCAAATACTATTCCAAATAATAAATCTAAATAAAAATCTAAATAATACTTCGAATACTAATCCAAATAATAGTCCTAATATTCTAAATAATAGTCCAAATAAATGTAAATAATAATCCACAAGCACATTCCAGATGATATACCATAAATCCGAAGGAAACAAAAATCTCAAACAACTATACCACATATCTATAAACGAAACTAAAATTTTGTCACGTAGAGCAATACAATTAAACCACTTTAAAGAATTGTTTAAGCACATTTAAGCACACAACAAGCAAAAAAAGAGAAATTACCAAGTTAAAACCAAATTATCCTTTTCCGAGGATAAAAACATTTCTTGGAAATTGTATCGTATCTAGTGCGGATGAGGGTAGAACAAAAAAAAGGCCGGTGCAAGTGCGCGCGCTCTTGCGGGGGGAACAATTCCTTGACTTTAAAAGAAATTAAAACGACAACTTGACAAATGAAACATGGTATATACAACCATATAAAATCATTGGAAAACGGCACTCACATTTGCACTTTTCCGTAGCACGTTCAAAATGATTGGCAGTATAACTTGCAAGTTGCTTCTCTGGATGCCGATGAAGCCTCGTGTCTTCGGCGAACTTGATGTTGCTTGAAGAACTCGTCCCATAAGGATTCCCAAGAAAATCGCATGCTCCCATACGAAGAATCAAAACAAAATGTATAGATGAAAAAACTGATCTTCACTTAAAAAGAAGAAAAAAAAAGAAGACAACTACAGATCCAGTACAACTACACACGTAACGTTTTCTTCTTTTAATTCCACGCAACACAATTTTTTTTCTTCTCTTTTCTCTCAAATCACAATATCACAAAATAGTCTACAATTCACTCATCACAAATTTTCCCGCGCTGTCCAATTATCAAAATTAAAAATTGGAAGACTTTGGATCACCATCATCCTTGGTAAATTCTCCTACTAGGGGGGTAAAAGAAACCCTCTCTTTTTTTTTTTGAAGAAAGGTAAAAGGAAGAAGAAGAAGAAGAAAACTGGTAGCCGTCCCGAGGACTAATTTTGGACGAACTTTCCGGTTCGGTGTCTTGTATTGGACTGTGCAGAAGTGGCACCACCTTCCTCCAGAGTTTCTGAACTTACATCTTGTCAAGTAAGTGTGAGCTTTAGCAGCGTGTGCCAGCCGCGACGATCAAAACGGTTTAATGTGGTGTGCGTGGCGGCCTGTCCCCATGCACCAATGCATGCGTCGACCACGTATGAGCTACGTGAGATACGCCCCTTTTGCCCCACTCTTGTTAAGTGAGCCGCCATACGTGTGATGGGATGTTCAGAATTGTTGTTTGTGTCGGTTACTATCGGTACATAGTGTGTTTATTTTCATCAGTGTGCATGAGGTTGTGTGTCGCCTACTGGTTAGAATATTATCTAGCCGCGCGACTATAAGTGTAGCGACGACGATGATGATGATGGTGGTGGTGGCGGCGGCGCACTCCCGCCACGGGGCTTTAGGGACTTCGATGCCTGGATGTACCAAAGAAGAGATGTCACACAAACACCGAATGGAATATTTGTTAGGAGATCACATTGGAATTTCAAGGAATTTCCGTTCAGCATCGAGACGGTATTATTTTCATTCAAGTTTTTAAAATCCCAAAATGTTGTGGCATGCCAACGTTTCCTGATGATGGTATAAAAGGACAGACGAATCTATACTAATATGACTAAATCTACTATTTTATTGATTTCTATAATATTGTTCTTTAGCGCCAGAAAATGTAAAACCGAAATCAAGTGTTACTTAATAAAATGTTTGGAAAAAAAATCTGATAGTCCATAAATTCCTCGTTCCCTCTTCTTATTCTTTTTAACTTTCCCCTACCACAAAAATATATATACTTAATAAAGTGTTTGGAAAATTAAGTACTTAAATAAAATCAAAATCATAAAATAAATGGTTATTAGTACTGATCAATTATTTAACAAAATTTTTATACGCAATTCTTCACAATAATTCAATTACTTTCACTAATAATAACATTTTTCATGAAAATTCATAAATAATAATAATAATACTCATCAACGAATTTTAATTATTTTTAATACTATTTTTAATTAATTAATCGAAAAATTCAATTATTTTTAGAAATAAATTTTTCCACAAGAATTCAATAATTTAAAAGGGGACGTACATAAATTACGTAAGACATTTAGGGGGGAGGAAGGGGGTCAGCAATTTCTTACGAACAATAGAAAAAATGGTGCTAATGTATGTAAAATATCTTACAAGGGGGGGGGGTCAAATTTTCCAAAAAAATGTCTTACGTAATTTATGGACAGCCCCAAATAAAATTTCCATAATATTTATTATATTTCGAAAAAATTAATTATTTAAAACAATGTTAATAAAATTCTTATGAAGAATTCAATTATTTTCAGAAATAACAAAATTTTTCACAGAAATTCAATTCTTTTTAAACACTTCAATAAAATTTTTCGCAATAATTCAATTTTTTTCATAAATAATAAAATTTTTACAGGAATTCAGTTATTTTGAATAGAATTCTAATTAAATTTTTCTGAAATAATTCAATTATTCTTTTAGATTTTAATAAAATTCTTCCCAAGAATTCAATTATTATTCACATAAATAATTCTTCGCCAAAATTCAATTATGTCGATAAATAATTCTTCGACTGAATTTAATTATGTCGATAAATAATTCATCGACAGAATTCAATTATGTCGATAAATAATAAAATTATTCCCGAAAATTCAATTATTTTAACCCGTGTAGAAATTTAACCATGGCCTAAATCGGGGCCAGATTTTATGATCATTGTGTAGGCCATAACATGGCAATTTCTACACGGGAAGGAATTATATTAAAATTATTTGCAAAATTAAATTATTTTCATAAATAGCAATAATTATTACAAGAATTCAATTATTTTTAAAAGTAATAAATTTCTTCTCGCAAGAATTAAATTATTTTTATAAATATTTAAATTCGTTCATGAATAATAAAATTCGTTGAAGGAATTCAATTTATTAACAGGATAAGAAAGAAGTAAATAGTTTTTATGAAAATTAGAAAAAAAAAAGAGAATAAAATATAGAATGGAATTTTTGTCAATTTTGTGAATGTGTATAAAACGAGTTTTTTTGGTCGTCAAGTTTAATTTTTCGAAACCTACTTTTTTACTACTTTCTTATTTTGAAAGCTATTTTTTCTACTTTTTTAAAATTATCTATCGAGTGCGAAGTCTGTTACAATCTTCCTCTAATTTGTATAGTTAGAAAATTGTAACCTCAAAATTTACGAAAAAAAAGAAATAAAACCAAAATGTTTTCCAAAGCAGAAAAACTGAATTATTTTCAAAAGAAAAGAATTGTTTTCTAAACAAAAGAATTCACAGTTTTTCTAAATATATCAAATTGAGACAAAAAAAACGAATCAAAAGTGTTGATGTGTTAAATTCTAACTAAAAAACCGAAATATAAACCAAAAAAACTAAATTGTTTTTAAAGAAGAACAATATTGTTTTCAAAACAATGTTGAAGTATATATAATCGAAAACACACTGAAGAACAATATGCAATAAGATTATCAATTTACCTTCTAGTGTATAAACATTTTATTTTCCGAATGATCTCGATAGCAAAGTGTGTTATTTCAATTTCTATCTTTCAAAGTGCGAATGGAATAATCTTAAAATTCATTTTATAAGATTTCAAGATATCTTGGAAATAATGAAAATCTAGAACTCTTGAATGTCACGTTTCGATCGTTGTGTTGATAATTTAAAATCTTGTTTCCTTTCCACACGTAGTCTTCCTTAAAACAAACGAAAAAAAAGAATTCCGCCGCCTTCGGTGTTATGTAAGACATTGTCAGGACTTCCCAGAATCGCGAACAATTTCTCGTTTTTAAACTACATTGCAAGTTCCATTTCGCAAAATCTTTTCTATCGTTGCGCCAAAAAAACAACAGTTTAAACAATTCGATTAGAAAAATATTTCCAAAACAATTTTTAAACTGGAAATTTTTTAGGGTGGAAAATATTTAACTGCAAAACTTGTTATAGTTCAAAGTTTTTAATTGAAATTTTCAATTTAAAAGTTTTTAAAAATTAAAAAACTTTAAACTGGAAAATTTTTTAAAGTTAAAAAATTTATTAAACTTACAAAAGTCAACCAATTTTGAAAAAAGTGTAACAACATCAATAAAATAAAACAATTTCAAAATTATTTTTCAAATTTAAAATTTTCTAAGAATTGAAAACTATAAATTCAAACTATAAAAAAAGGGACTACCTCAGCTGGAACTCAAATTAAAATTTTCTTTTTGAAAATGTTGGAAATTTAATAATATACTTCAAAAATATATAATAATAATAATAATAATAATAATAATAATAATAATAATAATAATTTATTTTAAAAAAATAAAAAAATAAATAAAATATTCTTAACTTCAAGAATATATAGGTAATAATAATAATAATAATAATAATAATTTATTTTTAAAAATATAAGTAACTAATTCTGCTGGGACTCAAATTAAAATTTTCGTTTTAAAAACTTTTAACAAATTTTTAAAAAAAACATTTTGAAAAATGTTAAAAAATTTTTCAATGTTAAAAAAATTTGAAAAAAATTTTCTCTTTCGATTTCAATAATATTGGGTGCAAAGTGATTGTTTATAAAACAAAACAAAAGAATGAAAAATAAATTAAACTCGCAATAAACTAAGAAAATTATTGTACATATATACGACTTTCTAATTTAGACGTTTGAAAATTGAACAATTTTTGTTTTAAAGTCTAGACGCTCGAGTGCACCTAATATTAGAAAGAGTCTTGAATATTTATTTTTTTGTTGTTGAAAAAATACAGGTTCCATGATAATTATAAAGAACTACAATGATTGTTATTTAACGTACATTCAGTCAGAACTTGTTTCTATTGTCGTGTGTTGTAGTAAAACTCACTTCATTCAAGTAATAAATAAATATTGACACGTTAATTCAATGTCAACACTCTACTAATTCTGTACCTTCATTTATAATTGTAAACTGGATAATGTCTTTATTTAAAAAAAAGTTGCAATAAATACTTTTTGTTACCCTATAAAAATGCGGTGAATCATTTCGCATCTTATTATATAAATAAGGATAATTTTAAACAAAAGTACCTAATCTAAAAAATTTTTTAAATCTATACTTAAAATTTTTTTTAAATATTTCAAATCCTACATTTAAAAATTTTTTTAAATATTTTATTTGCTTATTTACAGAATACTTCCTAAGGCTATTCGAGCCCTCTATAAAGAGACAACTATAGGATTTATTTTCGATTCAAATTTTAAAATATTACATTTTTCTCGCACTTGACCATATTGCATCCGCCATTTTGTTTTTTAACTTCATCTAAACTTATGAAAAGGAATTTTTTGGAAAATTGAAAAATCAGCATTCACAAGACCTAAATTACCCCCCCCCCCGCTTTTTTTTTCTGAAATAACATTAATTACTATAGTTTACACTAAAAAAAAGTGATTAACTCTCGTGTTTTTCATTTTAGGTTATTTCATAAACCGTAGGTAAGTAAATCATATTTATGAATCTAATTAATGATAATGATTAATTTTGTGTGAAGAGAGAACTAGGTAAAAAGAAACGACAGACCCACAAACCCCGGGAGACTTCAGGATTTCATGTAATGTAGAAAACCCCATGGAAGAAAATGATTCATATACTCGAATATGTATTCGACTTTTTTTTCCACGGAATATGAATTATTATACAGAATCATCGTTGCTTACTTATTTTTTTTATTGTTATTATATTAATATCGATTTTCATCAAATGTTTCATTGATCTTTCTCGAGTATCGTGTATTTAATTTTTTGTTTGATTTCCTTTTTTTTAGTCAGATGCAATATTTTACGCAGTATGACAGTATATTTTCAATTTTTCGAAATTTAATATCTAAAAATACTTTTTATAGAAGAAAGATAAAATTATAACAATTTATTGAATATGAAGTATCCCAATGGGAAATTTACAACTGGCGGAGTACTGCGCCAGCACTGGCAGTACTGGCAGCTACGCTGACAGACAGCATTGGCATAACTCTGGGATGATAACGCTGTCTAACGCTGGCGAAGTACTGCCTGCCAGTGCTGCCAGACAGCGCTGGCGCAGCACTGGACCAGTGCTGGCTGAGAATATTGCCGCAATAAATGCCGTATTGTTATTAATTACTCGTAAATTAATAATTATAAATAATTCAACAACAAAATGGTAAATAATATTAATAAATAGTTATTATTCATAAAATATTTCTCTTCTTAAAGAAATTGTATTAAAGATGGAGACTAACAATGGATATAGTAAATGAAGTAGAAAAAAATTGTTTATAACATTTAAAAATTAAATAATAGACAATTACAGTAAGTGTGCATTAGATTTTCATATTTTAGTACCTAACGATATGGAATCTAGAAATATCGCAAACCTATGAAAATAAACAAAATTGCTGATGAGGGGAATCCAACCTACGGACTAACAGACTAACGCTCTAACCACTATGCTAACGACACATGTGTCCAAAAAAGTATTAATATCTCAGTATCATTCAGACATACAATTATTGAGTCAAAGATGAGAAAAAATAGGGATACGTTAGAAATAATAAATTAAACTAAATTTTTAATAATTAAATTAAATTACTTTACTTATTGCATTTAACATTTTACGTAATTCTTAAATTACGTGGTAATTTTATAATAATTTTTTATTCATAGTAAGAAGTATAATAGTATTTTAATAGGTACCAAATTATTATTGAGATTAAAGTTTAAATTTTGTTTATAATTTTAATTTGTTTAAATAATTTATTATTTACAAAATTAGACAATTATGTTAAATTATTATTATTAAATTTAATAAAAATAAAAAATGAACAACTGGAAAGTAAAATATTAATTTTTTTCAATAAATTTATATTTATAAACATTCATAAACTTTTTTTATAATTTTTTTCAAGTTTATGTCAAAAAAGCAATGTTGGCAAAGAGCGTCGTGAACAATTTTTCTATACTCAGCCAGCACTTCCCGCCGTGGCTTGTCCAAGCTTTGGCGAAACAAAAATTCTGTACTGCGCCAGCACTAATTATCGAGGCTCGGCTAGACTACGCCGAAAAATCGTCTGAGTACTAAGCCAGTGGTGAACATTGGCACTACACTGGCATTTCTTATTGGGATCAATAAAGGGTGACTCGAAGGATCGAGCGCTCCATGGTGGCGGAAAGGGGGAAACAAACACGACGCGCGAAATTTAAAAATACTTAACGATTTTTCTGTTAAAAATTTCTTTTGTCGAAATAATAATCGAATTAAGGGTTAATTTTAAAATCTAGAAGGTTACTTAGTGTAAAACAGATGTTCTACTTTTATTTTATTTATATGTATATAAAACATTTGAAGAAAGATTCGAAATGGGAAAAAGTCGTTTTCATATGAGGGAAACGAGAAGACAGTTTCGAAAAAGTTATGTCGATAAATCGTGTTTATAATGCAGCGAGATTGCTCTAGTTGGCCTCTATATAGTTGGTCTATCGGGTGTGTATACAACTATTATGGGTGTGAGACACGACAAAGAAGGAAAATCACGCGACAGTTAGATATCCGGTCGTGAAACTTACACCTGATGATCGTCTTCTAGATATCCAGGGACGGTTTTTATTTAAAAAAACAACGAAAAATTTTCTTTTTATACAAAAAAATTTCTCCCCTCAGGACCGTTTCTCAAAAATTTAACTATAACGCAAAAAAATTCAATTTCTTCCAACGAGATTCAACCCTAAAAAATTTCCTTTTTCTTCCAGTCAAAAGATAATTAAACAATTTTTAAAATCAAAAAAATATTATTATTAAGAAAAAATGTCTAAATTTATATTTTTTAAGATTAGAAAATTTTGAAGAAATTTCAATTTTCGTTCCATTTCCTCCGGGTCTGGAGAATGACAAAGACAGGATCGTTATAAAGATCGAGATACTCTCCGTGGGTGAAACTCCAACGGGTTTCTATGGAAAAACGTCGATCTCGAGAGATCCGCCTTTTTTTTTTTGTTTTAAAGGTTCCGATCTCTAGACGTGTAAAAATGCAGCTCGTGAATTTCTCCACAATGCGCGAGCACGAGAAACGCGATCGAATGCGAGGAAATTTAGAGGGAAAAAAACGTCCGTTTTCTAGTAAATTCCAAAAAAATATGGGATTGGCAGTTGAGAAATTTTTATTGTTTTCGAAATCCTAGGGAGAGTTTGAATTTCAAGATCAAGTTTTGAAATTTTTTCAAAAGAAATGTTTTGTTTTTAAATAAATTTGCAGTGGAAAATTATTAAAATTCAGGTATAAAATTTATTTTATTATATTACTTTAAATTATTAAGAAAGTAACAGTTTTTTCGGAAGAATTCTTATCGACCAATCAAACGAGAGTATGGATTTATTTGAACCACAGTGACCCAACCCTGTCTGTTCCTTGTATTTTATTTCTTTTTGTTTAATACAAAGAACCCTAACCTCAAAATATACAGAGAGCCAAAATTCGATTTAACAATAACCCTATGACTAATTTTTAATTTTCGTCACAAAATTTATAATTTCAAAGCCTTAAAATACTGTTGAGATTTGAATATTATTTCCATAGAAATAAATTTCGTGGAATTTTCAACAAAACCTACGGAATAAGAAACAGTTGGGTAACTTCCAAATAAAAACAATAAACGGTTGGCAGGTCTTTTTTTAAAAGAGCATAACGACTATTAAGTCTAATTCACAACTAAAGAATTGCAAGTTTCACTAATTTCATTTGAAACGAATTGTAAATTGAACGAAATTCGTTGCTTCTGTAATGACATTTAACCTAATGTAAATGTAAACAAATCATATTTATAATGAATTATAATAATCAATACTTTTAAATTACTGTGATTCGTGTCAGTTTTATTATTTATGTAACAAAATTTTTAAATCTTATAAATTTCTAGTTTTATAAAGTAGATTAAATATAAGTGTAGTTTTAAATAAATTAGTTTCTTTAGAATAAATATTTAAAATAATAATTTTGTAAACGAATCAATAATAAATATTATTTTCGAATATTTAAATGTTTATTGTTGCGAATTTTCTTAATGGAGTAATATTTATTGATATAATTTCAATTTTTGTTAGGTAATAATAAAAGTAATTTTTAAATGCTGAATTAGTTAAAGATTTCAAATTTAATTTTAAAGAAATTTGAATTAACTTAATTATAGTTGACACTGTTTTCCTTGAAACGTAATATTATTTTTGACAAAATCTAATGATTTGTAATTCACAATAAATCGAATTCTCTCCAAACCTAAAAAGCAATGTTTTATCTACTGAATTAGTTATGACTTCATTTTAGAGAATACATTTTTACAGTAATAATTATATTAATGAAATAGAAATGAACTTAATTTTTAAATGCAGAAATGACATTCGGTATGAATCTTTTTGGATCATATATAAAAGTTGGAATAATATCTGTTTGCAACAATTAATCATTGAGATAATTTATAAATGTCCAATTTGTTACAAATTCTATTTAAAACTTGTTTGAATATTGATTTAACCTTTTTTTCATTTTGGCAAATTATTTTTTAATACAATGTGAACTTTTACGAAATTTAATATTGCATATTTCTTTAGGAATCGAAAGTTTGTATAACCTAAAAACAATGTTTATAAATCTGTGTTTTTAATAAATTTAATATTTCTTAATTAATAATAAAGTTGAAATTATCGATCACTCCGAGTCAGGTTGAAAAAAAATATAACAAATTTTATATTTTTTTTATTTTACGTTTCAACGGCACAGCCGTCCTCATCAGAAACTAAAATTTTATTATAAACAATTACAGTCGGGCCGCAGAACTGCACGGTACCCCAGAAATAACTCTTCCACTTGATTTCAAACTGAACGCTGACGAACTCATCCCTACTATCTAATTCTCATGACCGTACTTGGATATTTATCCTCAGGGATTAAAGTTGAGTTCATAGAATTTTGAAATATACGGCACTGAATTTAGTAGCGCCACCGATCACTGTGGAATACTTAGAAACTAAAGCCAGCGTGCAGTTTGGCGACAGCGTTCAGTTTCAAAGCGTGCAGTTCGGAGGCCTGACTGTATTAAATGAAATTACATAAACAAAACGAAAAATGTTTTACAAAATAAACAATACAAATAAAAAATACATAAATGAAAAAAATTATTAAAATTTCTTTTACCAGTAAAAATATTTTTAAAAAGAATAAATAATATTAAACATCTGAAAATTTGTCGTTCCGCTCAACGCAAATTGCTACTTGACACTAATCAAATATAAAACTATTACACAGTCTGTCAATGATAAATAATCGAAAGGTCATTAAACTAATTACAATAAGTGAAAATAAATAGGAAACGTCACAGTACGATTAAACAGTGGAAATCACAAATATTTCCTATCGTTAAGAAAATGTATATAACAATTACTAAGATTTTGAGTGTCATCCTTTTTGTTTATCGAATTCTTTTGCAAATTAATATGAATCATTTCAATAATTAGGCGTTTGCTTTCATTAGTTTCTTTGTCAAGTATATGAAATCTTTCCCAGTCAAAATTATAATTAATAATATCCTACTAATAACCATGATTTTAGTCACAATTTAATAAAAAAGGCAAGGATAAAAATATAAAATCCGAAACAACTAATGTTGTTTATAAAATTCAATGCAAAAATTGTACCGCATCGTATGTTGGTGAAACTAAAAGAATGGTAGGGGTACGAATTAATGAACACAAAAATTCAAAAGTCGGTGTCACTGCAACTAATAGAAGTTCACTTAATTATAATTTCGATAAATCGATAAACAAAAAGGATGACACTTAAAATCTTAGTAATTGTTATATATACATTTTCTTAACGATAGGAAATATTTGTGATTTCCACTGTTTAATCGTACTGTGACGTTTCCTATTTATTTTTACTTATTGTAATTAGTTTAATGACCTTTCGATTATTTATCATTGACAGACTGTGTAATAGTTTTATATTTGATTAGTGTCAAGTAGCAATTTGCGTTGATCGGAACGACAAATTTTCAGATGTTTAATATTATTTATTCTTTTTAAAAATATTTTTACTGGTAAAAGAAAATTTAATAATTTTTTTCATTTATGTATTTTTTATTTGTATTGTTTATTTTGTAAAACATTTTTCGTTTTGTTTATGTAATTTCATTTAATAATTGTTTATAATAAAATTTTAGTTTCTGATGAGGACGGCTGTGCCGTTGAAACGTAAAATAAAAAAAAAATATAAAATTTGTTATATTTTTTTTCAACCTGACTCGGAGTGATCGATAATTTCAACTTTATTATTATAAATTTGCCGAGTGATAGCTTTAATTATTATTTATTTTTTAATTAATTTATATCAAAATTATAATATTAAAAATTAAATTTTAATGTAATGTTTAAGTATACATTATGTAAATTAATATAAACTAATTTTTATTATTAATGAATGTAATTCAATGTATAATAAACTGAATCGTTGTATAGTGTAATTTTTATTTGTTTTATTTTATATGTTCTATATATCTAATTATATCAAATAGTTTTTTATTCAAGCACTACCTATCAGAATGTCTTTCTGCCATAACTTTAGTATAAAAAAATTTTCTTTTGAAAATTTTTTTTTTTGTTAGAATTTGGAAGTTTTACAATAATAATTCAACTGAAGTACACTTTGAAATAAAATCAGTTTTTTAGAATTATTGTTTAGAGTAATTTCAATAGTGATGAAATGAAAACTAACCTATTTTTAAAATGTATTAATGATATCTGAAACCAATTCTTTTACTTTAAAATTGTAGTGTAACAAATTTCTTGTTTAATGTAAATTAAAAATGGCATAATCTTAAAATATTTGATTTATGATTTATGAGATTTTTAATTTTGACATTATTTAATTTTACTTAATATTTAATTTATCTTATCAAATTTTAATCTAATGTTAATATACATAAAATCTAATCTTATATATTTAGTAATTAATTCATCTGTTAAATAATCAAAAAATAATGTTTCAGAATTTTTATATACCATAAATTGGATAGTACTAAATTAATATATAATCCCTGGTATTTACATATAATGTTTCCGTATTTACCGATTATACGGAAACATTATATGTAAATACCAGGGATGAGAAATTTCATTAAATTATTGATTTTAGACTAAATAAGAATTCTTATATTTTCAATTTAGATGAGATGAGATTTCTAACGCGGGAGAATTCAAATAAATTAAGGTTTGATATAAAGCAAATTATAGAAAATGTAAAATAAGACAATTAAAAATAATGCGAAATTACAATTCGGTATATGGGAAATTATTTTTCGTTAAATTTCAGTAAAAAATAATGTAAATAAATTTATAATTTGTTATATTAAACTTTAGTGTAAAATTTATTTTGGATTAATAAAATACTTGTGTATATTAATTTAGTACTATCCAATTTAGGGTATATAAAAATTCTGAAACATTATTTTTTGATTATTTAACAGATGAATTAATTACTAAATATATAAGATTAGATTTTATGTATATTAACATTAGATTAAAATTTGATAAGATAAATTAAATATTAAGTAAAATTGAATAATGTCAAAATTAAAAATCTCATAAATCATAAATCAAATATTTTAAGGTTGTGCTATTTTTAATTCACATTAAACAAGAATTTTGTTAAACTACAATTTTAAAGTAAAATAATTGGTTTCAGATATCATTAATACATTTTAAAAATAGGTTAGTTATCATTTCATCAATATTGAAATTACTCTAAACAATAATTCTAAAAAACTGATTTTATTTCAAAGTGTACTTCAGTTGAATTAATATTGTAAAACTTTCAAAATCTATCAAAAAAAAAAAATTTTTCAAAAGAAAATTGTTTTATACTAAAGTTATGGCAGAAAGACATTCTGATAGGTAGTGCTTGAATAAAAAAACTATTTGATATAATTAGATATATAGAAGATATAAAATAAAACAAATAAAAATTACACTATACAACGATTCAGTTTATTATACATTGAATTACATTCATTAATAATAAAAATTAGTTTATATTAATTTACATAATGTATACTTAGACATTACATTAAAATTTAATTTTTAATATTATAATTTTGTTGTAAATTAATTAAAAAATATTAAATTTATTAAAAATACAGATTCATAAACATTGTTTTTAGGTTATACAAACTTTCGATTCCTAAAGAAATATGCAATATTAAATTTCGTAAAAGTTCTCATTGTATTAAAAAATAATTTGACAAAATGAAAAAAAGGTTTAATCAATATTCAAACAAGTTTTAAATAGAATTTGTAACAAATTGGACATTTATAAATTATCTCAATGATTAATTGTTGCAAACAGATATTATTCCAACTTTTACATATGATCTAAAAAGATTCATACCGAGTGTCATTTCTGCATTTAAAAATTAAGTTCATTTCTATTTCATTAATATAATTATTACTGTAAAAATGTATTCTCTAAAATGAAGTCATAACTAATTCAGTAGATAAAACATGTGAATTACAAATCATTAGATTTTGTCAAAAATAATATTACGTTACAAGGAAAACAGTGTCAACTATAATTAAGTTAATTCAAATTTCTTTAAAATTAAATTTGAAATCTTTAATTAATTCAGCATTTAAAAATTACTTTCATTATTACCTAACAAAAATTGAAATTATATCAATAAATATTACTTTATTAAGAAAATTCGCAATAATAAACATTTAAATATTCGAAAATAATATTTATTATTGATTCGTTTACAAAATTATTATTTTAAATATTTATTCTAAAGAAACTAATTTATTTATAACTACACTTATATTTAATCTACTTTATAAAACTAGAAATTTATAAGATTTAAAAATTTTGTTACATAAATAATAAAACTGACACTAATCACAGTAATTTAAAAGTATTGATTATTATAATTCATTATAAATATGATTTGTTTACATTCACATTAGGTTAAATGTCATTACAGAAGCAACGAATTTCGTTCAATTTACAATTCGTTTCAAATGAAATTAGTGAAACTTGCAATTCTTTAGTTGTAAATTAGACTTAATAGTCGTTATGCTCTTTTCAATCTGGGAAAGAGACCTGCATCCCCAATAAACAACTCGAGCAAAATATAACCTATCCAATCTCAAAACTATTTCATATTTTTTATCCGCGACAAAAAAATCTCACGCACATACGAGTGACACGCACGCGACATCAATTTCTTCGATAGCAATATACATTTAAACAAAGTTTCACGACCTCATATACCATAAGAATCACATTTTAAACGATTTCCAGGCGATAAATTAGCACTTGAATAATATATACTATATATGTAAAATTAAAAAAAAAATCCGAAAGATATGAAGGAAAACGAGCTCAACTGTGTTGTGTGTCCGCAAAAGATCTCCACACTATAAGCAGCCAAAGTAATTGCCTTCGAATGTAATTACAGGTTCCGAGATCACTGACATATTGCAACCTCTATTGGCAGCAGGCAAAGTATAGATGGATAAATAGAGAAGACAAGAAAAAGAAAAGAACATGAAGGGAGAAAAGATTGCAATTCGAAAAGTCCATGTCCGTGCGGAGATTGCAAAGCAAAAAATTTGCAAAATGATAATTAACCACTCGTCTTCCTCTCATTTTGCATGAATGCAATCATGTTCGCGTGTGCTGTTCAAAGTATCAATACCGGTAGCGCAAAGATCTTGGGCATCGACGGTTTGATATCGTTTGAGAATTCTCTCAATGGGGGGTGGGTCCTGTTCCGTGTTCCCCCCCCCTTGGCGAGTACGAGACAACTCCTTTTTTTGGGGGGGGGGAGGAGAAAAATTTATCGCATATTTTTTATTTTCGTCGAGTTAAAAAAATGTACACCCTCTACATAAAGTTTATATATGTAGATTCATGTTACTCGCAGTAAATCAATATTCTTTCTTTCCTGCGTATTTAAAGTGACTTTTTCTTTTCGAATTTTTGAAAAGTGATATTTTTTATAATAAAGTCTGTAATGTCTCGATGTTTTTTTTACTTAAAACAACAAAATTAATCTCAGCTAGAAAAAAAATATAGAAATGAAGGAAGAAAAATTGACTCTAAAATCTACTTTTCGAGACAAAAATTTGCACAGATTTTACTTTTTTTCTACCATCTTCTATTGTTTATATAAAAATTTCCAAACACTTTATTAAGTACCTACAACTGCAGACTCCAAGTTTAAATTAAATCTGCAATGTGGCGATGGCAAAAGGCCTAAGCACAACTGAGTTGGGTGCAGGAGACGGTTACGGAATATGTAAGATTTACATACATTTTGAGGTTAGGAAGCCCATATCCCGAAGTCGTCTCCCGCACCCGACTCAGTTGTGCTTAGGGAGTGTTCACAAATTACGTAACATTATAAAGGGGAGGAAGGGTCTAGCTATTTGTTATGTACAGCAGAAAAAATGGCGCTAATGTATGTAACAGTGTGTTACATGGGGGGAGGGGGGGTCAAAATTTTCAAAAATTAGCGTTACGTAATTTGTGAAAGCTCCCTTAGGGCTTTAGAGGAAAGTAAACAGCAACGTTCGGTTGCTAGGCGTACGAAATTATCCCCCTTTTCTGATTGGCTAATAAATTTCCAGTAATATTACCAGCCAATTAGAAGCAAGACTATACTTCAATTCGATATTATCTAAACTATTAAATTTAAAATAAACCCGAATTTAATGACAACGAATAAAATAATTAAATAATGAATAAAATAATAATAATAATGAAATAATTATAATGAAATAATTATAATAAACAATTAAAATAATATTCAGAAATGAATAAATTTAATGGAAATGAATAACAAAAATGAAAAGAAAAGAATAAAATGAATTTCATGAAAATTAATCAAAAGCGAGAGGAAAAGAATAAAAAATATTAAGAAAATAATAAACGAAAAAAAGACACAAGTTTGAAGAATAGCGTCCCAAACCTGGTTGTATGTCAGTGACCTATCTAGATGTATCTTATTCTATGGCGTCACGTCATCAATAGTACGAGGATAGTTTGCACATTTTCATAAAATCTTAATTACACAAATTGGAACTTTGCTGTGAATCTAATTCTAAAAAAAACAAAGCAGAACCTAAACAATGCAAGATAATATAAGTATATTTATCTAAAATATTTGGTTAAACAAATTTTCTCCACTTGATGTTATATTTGCATTATAATGAAAACTTTCTTTCAGATTCGAACAACAATTTTTCAAAGGGAGAAACAATAGCGGAACAAGTCTTGAAGAATAGCGACTCAACCCTGGTTGCATATCAGTGACCTATCTAGATGTTTCTTATTCTCTGGCGTCACGTCATCAATAGTACGAGAGTTTGCACATTTTCATCAGGAAGTCTTAATTCCACAAATTGGAACTTTGCTGTCGAATTTTTGGTAAGTATTGCTCTTCAAGTGAAAGGATTGTAATAAAGATAAATCTGTGACAAGAAGAAAACACAAAATGAACCTATGGGGAAAAACGTCAATTCGTCCACTTGCAGAATACGAATAATGTAAAAATATTCCGAATAGATTTGACGTTGGTAAGTGCCTAAAAGGCAAAGGATTGTAATAAAGGTAAATCGTAAAAAATGTGACAAAAAATCAGGTAAATGTAATAAAAAAATATAAATATAATAATAAGGAGTAATCCATAAACTACATAACCAATTTATGGGTGAGGGGGTACAAAAATCCATAAAAATAAATAAAAATAACAATAGAGAAATATTATAAAATAATTATGCAGAGTGCGTGAAAATTACATACAATTTAAAACATTTTTAAAAAATTTTCTCACGCACTATTTATGGAGGGATATTGTTGAATATTAAAAAAGAGTATACGCGTTGTTTTGCGGCATAATCGCAGGAACATTTTGCATTCACGTAAACACATACACACACGCATATTAGATGCTAATTGCAAGCAGAGTATCGGGACAGTCGAGAGAAGTCGAACGAGCATGGAACTCGATTCAAGCGTCCTTGCCCTTTAAATCGTAAGCTTTACATCTTTCTTTACCTCTCTTTTTCACATTTGAAGGTGAAAATTCTCTCTCTCTCTCTCTCTCTCTCTCTCTCGCGATTGAATCCACCAACGCAATTTTAATGCTCCTCTCTAACTGCAAGTGCCTGGCTTTAATCGACGCAATTTACTGTAAAATATTAACTATTCCATAACGCCGATAGTAATATGAGTCTAAAAATACGATCGAATCTTAAGTACTGAGTGATTTAGTAATCAAGGGAATGTTGGCAATTCTTAAATACGTTTTATTCTCGCCATTAATTTTCTGCCTTTTATCTTTATAATTCAGGAAAGGAAAATTCTCGTCGACTTTATGAGCTTATTTATTCATAATTAACATACTTATTAACAGTTACTTTTCAGAAAATTCATTTTTAACATATTTCGAATTGTTATTGTGTCTCTTTACTATAGTGTCACTATCGTCAACTTTAACACTTATTATTATTACTATTACTATTACTACTATTGTTATAATTATTATCTATTATTATTACACTCGAATCTCGCTATAACGAGAAGTTCGGGAGTCAAGTCTCCCTCTATTACGAGCGCAAGAGGAGAAATGAAATATCCCCACTTTTAAGATTTTTCATTCATTTTTTTTGTGTTTACAATTTACGTAATGTCAAAATTATGATCTATAAATACAATTTATTTTAACCAAATTTAAATCAACAGAATGTGTATTTGTTTATAAATAGTGGGGGTAATCAAGAGGAAATTTTTCTCGCTATACCGAGAGACAGAGCCCTCGTTATAGAGAGCGCTCGTTATAGAGAAGGTCGTTATAGTGAGATTTGAGTGTATTATACATTTTAATTTTTATATGAGAGGGAAAAGGATACAAACATCTTCTGTCCTTTTCTAGAAAAAGGATTTAAACTAATTAAGATAGATTTTTTTTGTTTTTCCATTAATAGCAAACAAGAGAGGCATAGAATTCTCACTCATCTCGTGATATTTAAAACGATTGAACGTCTTTTATTTCTTCATATAAATACCTACATAGAGACGCATTTAAATTTATATATATTGTATAAAGCTCTCGCGAAGATAATCGACACAAATACATTATCCCTTGCGTTCGCATGTGTTCGGGCAATAATGAGAGTGCACGTCACACACGACTCCCATCAAAAACGCACTTTTATAATCGCGTCACTTGTTGCGACGGATTAAAATATCAAAGGTGCATGCGATCAACGTGTATAGGTTGTGGTCGATTGAATACAGCATTAATCGAATAAGTATTAATTTTTAATATTTAAAATAATATTGATTAATATAATTAACTTTAATGAATATTAATTAATTTAATTAGCTTTAATCAATATTAATTAATTTAATTAACTTTAAATTACATTAATTAATATATAATTAACTTTAATTAATATTAATATTATTTTAAAAGAGGAACACACTGTTGGCACTTATTTTGTGATAAACTTACAAGAATCTTAACCTCAAAATTCTTTTTCCTATTTTCGTCAAATATCGTTCATCAACATTTAAATAATTTACACTTATAAAAATTTCCTTTCAGATTTGGGTTTGGTAAGTATGCTAAAAGCGAAAGGATTGTAATAAAGATAAATCGTAAAATTGTGACAAGAAGAAAACTCAAATTGGACCTAGTGACAAAATTCACATTTGTCCATTTGCAGAATACGAATGATAAAAAATTTTGAATTGACGAATTTGAGTTTGGTATAAGTGCGCTAAAGGCATAAAGGTTTGTAATAAAGATAAATCGTAAAATATTTAGTGCCAACAAATTTCAAATAAACCGAGTATTTTTTTCGTTACACAGTTAGCACTAGTTAAACCTAACCTCAAAATTCAGTTCATTTTCTTCAATTGTCCTGTATCAACCTAAAAAAACCTTTTCCCCACATTCCAAAAATATAGAATTACTAATGAACACAAATATTTTTTAATTTTACACGAAAATAAAAGAAATCTATACTATATACATGTATAATTTGTCATGAAGGAGTAACGTGTTCAAGCAAAAAAAAGAGCGAAAAAGAGACTATAAGAGAGAGACACAGAAAGTACTCAATAGAAAAAATAAAGATTTAACATGTATCTCATCTCAGTCACCTTTTAATTAGTCACATGCAATTAATAGCATTCCCGAAAACAAGAATTTCGATTTTGATAAAGATCTTGGGTGTCGACAGAAGTCAAAACACACACTCACATACAAACGCAACTTCCTTTCACTGTATTTAATTGGATATAAATCTCGTGATAACATAATTATACAATTTTAATTAGTTACCGCGATACAGTGAATTTTTTCCCCCTTATTTTTTTCCCGTTTATGCATCAGTGTTACGTTAGAGGAAAGACCCCACCTTTCTTCTCTACATTGTACATACAATGAGTATAGCACAATAATCCCTTATGGGGTCATCACCTCAAGATATTAACTTTAGGTTCTCGCCCCCTCTTCTTTCGTAGAAAAAAGGGAGGGGGTATTATGCGACGTCACATCCCTTTCTTCGTCGATAATATCAAGAGAAAAGAGGTGAGGGGGTCACTTTTATTTCTTCCTCGATAACATAAAGAGCAAAAGGGAGAGAATGTGAGAGCAAGAGAGAAAAATAGTGAAAGAGAGAGAAAGAAACAAAGAAAAAGGAGAAATTCTAAGGGAAAGAAAAAGAAAGGGGTGAGGAAGAAAGAGACAACAACAAAGAAGGAAATTAAAGAAAAATATAGAAGAAAGGGTCAATGAAGAGAGAAGGGTGGCACAGCTTTTGCATACATTTAGTTATTTTACCTCTAAAGAAAAAGGGGTTGGAATATTGACCACGGGATACTATATGCCATACCGTTCCAGGTGGTACTCATATACAAATTATGGTAATAGCTGATCGATCTTCTTGGACACTGTGTTCAACTTTCTTCCTCTCTCTCTCTTTCATCTCTACATCTTTTTCCCTCCTTGTTCAACCCTTGTGTGTATATATGTATAAATTGCCAAGACATAAAGTTTATATTATCGGCAAGCGTCCAATATTGCGCAGTGGTCTCCTGCTGATATTTTGATCCAACTTGAAATGTGATACGTAATTCTGCTTTTTTTCTCTTTTTAATTGACGGTTTTGAAAGGTGCACCTTATAAAGTCTCTCGTACAATGAAACCATGATTTTGCCATCTTACCCATTAGGTAATGGATCCTTTCTTTAAAAAGTATTCATGGTACTTTGGGGTTTCAATAACCCCAAAGATATCTTTAGTTCTTAAAGATATTCCTTAGTCTTGTTAATTATTCGGTTTTTTTCCAATTCGAATCTTACAAGCACCTGCGATTTGTTCACAGGTGTGAAAAAAACTGCTTTCTGGTGTGAACTTGACTTTACGAAACACGAAAATGTACTATGAACTTGACTTTACTATCTTTGAAAGGATCTTCACTTATGAACCTGACATTATGAATTGACCTTTAGAAAAATCCACACCTACTGACATTGATGTTTCTGTACTTGTGAACTTGACTTAATAAATAACTGTTAAAAGCGTTAAAAGATATTCATAAACATAAAAATTTGAAAACAAAAAAATAATTTTTCTCTGTTTAACGACCACTGGTTTATTGCCTCTAAAATTTCTATATTTCGAAGATAACCTCACTCTATAGAGAAACGAAGAAAAAAAGAAGAGAATGTATTTAAGGTTATGTGTCTTTTCCCCTATTTGAAAAAAATTTTCTTTTCTTTTATTTTCATAAATAATAATTCATGTAGTATATATATATACAAAAAAGTGAAAAATCACTTAAGAAAATAATATGGCATTAATAATGGAAATAAGATAAATCTTAATCCGAAGATTTTCATAAATTTTGCAAGAGTATTAAAATCTTCTCAAATGTAAATTACACATCAAATAGTCAACTCTCAAACGATAATGACTTAAAATCCATCAAGTTTGTGTAAAATATACTCCTATGGACTTCGTAATGTATATACACATTTTCCCTCTCTCTTATTCACTAACATTTCTTTCTTTCTTTCTTTTTTATCATCTCTTTAAACGTATGGATGATTAATCATCGGTATAAAAATTTCTGGCGGCAAAGACTTGTCATTACATTGATCGATGGCCTCTGTCTTTCTTCGTCTATCTCTTTTTCATGTCCCGGGAAAAACCGTTTAATGAAAAATCAAACGAAAAATTAAAATTCCAAGAAATATATATTGTATATATGTATACATACGCGTGTTTCGCGCGCGTTAGTTGCGCGCTTTATGTAATTCACCCGTCACTCCGTAATCGCGCCAATGGACGTTTGCGAACCACTCAAGCGAGATATTTTTGCGTGTTTCTCTCTTTTTGTTTTTCTGTCTCATTCTCTCACTACTTCTTTTTTTTTGCATGGCGGAGAGTTGAAAATTTAAAACATATAATATTCCAGCACAAGTTAAGGCTCCATCGAGTAAAACTTGAAACGATAAGAAGCGACTCAAAATAAATAAAAAATCACATATGTACACTATAAAGGCTAAAGTAGGAAGTGTTACATTTATATCCATACAGGCAAAAACTTTCCACTATTGCCAAATCGAAATCAATTTATTTGTGTGTTTTTTTACTTAATTTATCGAAAGTTAATACACTTTTTTTAAATACGCATTTATTAATCTTTGACTATACGCACATTTCACTTTGTATTATTTTCTCTCTATTTACTTCTTTCCTATGTATATACATATATAAGTTTCTTAACAAAATTAATTTACTTAATATTTAGTATTAGTATTTAAATTCATTACTTACTTACTTTTTAATTAAATTATTATTTTTTTAAATTTATTTAATTATTCATTTAATTTCACTAATTTAATTATTTACAGTATTTACATTTAGAGAAACTTAACCTTTAGGGTGAAGTCCCATGGCAGCGTTTTGCGTTGCGTTTTGTAACTAGGCCATGAGTGCAAATATAGCAAACATATATCTCCATCTCTCTCACACTCATTGCCTAGTTACAAAACGCAACGCAAAACGCTGCCATCTGACTTCAGCCTTACGGAAACAAGGACTAACCAATTGGAAGGGAGGAACAAGCGGAACAAGTCTTGAAGAATAGTGACCCAACCCTGGTTGTATGTCAGTGACCTATCTAGATGTTTCTTATTATATGGCGTCACTTCATAGTTTTCTTGGTTTGCACATTTTCAGGAAGTCTTAATTTCACAAATTGGAACTTTGCTGTGAAATGTTTGGTAAGTATGCTCTATAAGCGAAAGGATTGTAATAAAGATAAATCGTAAAACTGTGACAAGAAGAAAACTCAAAATGAACCTAGTCTATAATTAGAATACAGTCTATATCCCGATTAGACAAATTTAATCATATTTTCCAAATACGTAACTATCATATTTCAAAAATTCATTAAATTCAAACCGGACTTCATAAGATAAGAAAATAATTAAATTAACAATTTCAAAAATCATGCAATAATCAAGAATCGAAAATACAAAATTACAATCTTAATTTCAATTTAATTAAATATAATTTCTAACTAGTATGTTAAATTTCAATCAGATATTTCAAAAAACAAAAAAAATGTTTACTTTTTTAAAACAAAAATAGTCTATAGACAAAAAATAAATTCGTTATATACTATATGTACATGTGAAAATTTGTCGGGAACTGATAGACATCAGTGGTAGTTTTACACATAAAGTTGTGCTTGCATACGGCTTATCAAGGAATAATATTTTTCTCAATAATCTGTCGTCTAGTTTATAAGCCGACCGGGTGTCATTTCACACTAATATAACCTCGCTTTCTTCCTTATAAATCAGCCCACGACACATTAAATTTTTATAATTACACTTCTCTTAGTTAACTTATATTGGGAAAAGAAAAAGAAATTATCGCAGTAAGTTGTTTTGAAATCGCCTACAACTTATAAATATATATCTTATTATTTTTTTCCTAATTGACTCAATTTAAATTAATATCCTTCTCTCTGTCTCTCTGCATTTTAAAAATCAATTTGGAGAAAGTTGCACAATCTTTCGAAAATCCATGCTTAAAATTTATTTTTACTCTTAAGTCTTTTTTCTTAATTTTCTTATTTTGAAGTTTATTTTATATTTTCCTACTTTTAGGTATTTTTTGATTTATTTTACTTTTTATATCGTCAACTTGAAGGTAGGAAACGTAGAAAATTAACTAATTTTTAATGTTAAATTACGTCATTCATTTTATAATTTTTATATATTCCATTTTTTATTCAACTAGCAACTTTAAAATAAAGTTACTTTTAAAAATAAAATTAGCAATTTTAAAAATAATAGAATATACCTAGAAATTTGTAATTCAATTTTGGGGAAATCACAAATAAATGCAGAAATTCAATTACTTTCTATAGTAATAAAATTCTTCTCATAAAATCCAATTATGTTCAAAATTTAAAAAAAACATTTCGTCAAAATCCCAATTATCTTTATAAATAAAATTCTCCTCCAAAGTTCAATTATTTTCAAAAATTTTTCTCATTTCAATGATTTTCAATATCTACTATTTTAATCAAATTTCCCAAAATGACTTCATTTATTTAAAAATAATTTTAATAAAATTATACACAAACATTTAATAATTTTCATAAATAATAAAAATAATTCAACATGAATTCTATTATTTACAAATTTTTTATCAATTTCTTCTCAATAATTCAATTATTATTTTCATAAATTTTTTTATGGAATTCAATTATTTTCAAAAAAATAATTTAAAATTCTAGAAAATAAAAAATAATGTCATCTTTAATTATTATAAAACATGAAGCAATATTGTAATTAAAAAATAGAAATTATGCAAATTATTTCCTTATGAAATATGTACCTAATTTTTTTTTCAAAGAAAAGAATCAGTTTGTGAACAAAATTGTTATTAAGAAATAAAAATTATGTATAAAATGGGTATATTTTCTATTTTTTAATTATAATTTTTTAACAATGAACAATTTTATATTTTTTATAAATAAAAAGGAGAAAAATTTGCATAATTTAGATCAGTCAAACGAAATTTGTTATAAAAAGCATATAATAAACAAAATTTATTTGTTAATAATTTTTTAGTTTCAAATATTATTTTATTATAAATCATGAAAAAATATCTGCATATTCTCGATTTGTCAAACAATATTTTTTAAAGATAAAAAAAAACAAAAGTATACATAAAAACTAACTTCAAAGTGGTGTACAGACAGAATGAATGAATGAAATACGAAGATTATTATAGTTAATTTTTCCTAAATTAAAATTAAGTCATAAACTTTTTTTTAAGAATGAAATATTAATATATTTAAGTTAACTTTTTTCGAGGGAGTAGTAAAATTTAATATTTCCGGGGATGGAGAAAGATGAATTTTTTTTTGTTTTGGAAAAAAAATTTCTTTGTAAATTAATATTAAAATTTTGTGCGAAAATAATGTAATTTTATGATGTGGATTTTTTAGTCTTTATGGGAGAATGCGGAGACTTTGGTGCGCTCGTATATCATCGACCATAGGTGTACATGCGTGCACGAATAAATATAATTATAAGTAAGAGCAAGGCCTGGACCACGCCCTGTCTCCGCTATATTCTCTCTCTCTTTCTCTCTCTTCTTCTTCTTCTTCCCCTTTCACGTCTCCATCTCCTGTCTCTTTTTCTTTCTTTATCTCTCATGAGTGGTCTACTATACCACCTCACGCTGTGTTCAGTATACTAGGTTAGGTTTGCATTGCTTCCTTTTTTTCCTAGATTGCGCATGCGTGTCTTCATAACTTACATAAACCATAATCTTTTTGATCCTCGTCGACTCTTTTTAATAAAATTCTGATTTACAGTAACAGTTTTCAATTTTACAGGACAGTTCTCTTTCTCTTTTTCTCTCTATAGTTCAATTTTATATCAGAGACTCAATTTTAATCTCGAGTATAAAAAAAACTTGAATAATTAATTTTCACATCAGCCGCGAGATGGCGTTGTAAATCTTTCTAGCGCAGTTTTTGTAAATTTTATAATCTTATCGTTGATTATATTATAGGTTGTTATTTTCGTTTACAAGTAAATCGAAGCGCCTTCGATTTAAAATAAGCGATAAAATTGAAAAACCCAATAACTTGCGTTCATTTGACAAAATAACGATCAGATAAGCGGATCTTGAAACTATATGTATATATACATATTTCGTTTGGCATGAACCTTAAATCGATAGAAAGATCGGATTCCACGTTCTCATAAAGTGACAAGTCAATTCTGGCTTTCGAACTAAACCTAACCCCCTTATCTCCAACCCTATTACGTTTCACCTTCCTTTATCTCTATTTCACTGTCGGTTTAATTATTTTTAAGAGACCGCCATATAATCCGCCTTTCGATCTTGAAACGATAGAGTTGTACATGTCCAACTTGGTATCGGCAGCAATTCCATTTGTCACACACGAGAGCGTAACGCACTCAAATCGTGTACATATAAAGCCTTTACCGACGGTTAATAATAATGATTTCTCAAAGAACATTTCAATTTTTTTCCCTTTTATTATTGTTACAATTTTACATTTTTTTAAAACAATTTTACATAAAATTACCATTTACAATAACAACTGCAAAGATTTATTTCACTTTTAATAAATGATAATTTGAATTTCGCGCCAATAATTATCGACTGTGTCTTTAATTCTAACTTAACTTAACTAACCTAACCTAACTCTTGATAGGGGAAAAAAATGTGAATATTTTTTTCGAGAGAGTATTTATTTGTCTGCAAACGAGTGTTGAAAAAAAGGAGCAATCAGAAAAGTGGACTGCGGTAAAGAAAGTAATCAAGAAAAAGAGAGAGAGAGAGAGAAAGAGAGAGGAAAAAAGGTAGAGTTTGTTGTAAATCAAAAGCATTCTTCTTGTCGTCGTTTGACGGTAACAAAAACAGCTGTGCCCTGAATCGGGCATCTTCGTTTAATTTTAATTCATTCTCTGTCAGTGTGTTAGATGAGGGAAATATATAGCTCCAAGTACATGTGGCGAGGAATGTAGGCAACAAGGCTCGCTAATTTTCAAGCGATTGTACTTCGCATCGAGTGTGTGTCCTTAGAGAATAATAAAAAAAAAACAGAAGAAAAAGAGGAAGAAGAAAAAGAAGAAGTAGCGGAACCACACAGATTTGTTAGCAGCTGTGAATATAATATCCTTTTTCATCATCAAGTATTCATTTTTTAGTGACAGTTTTTTTTTTCCTCATATTTCTATCATACGAGAGCAGGTCTTTGACTTTATACTATCAAAAATTTTATCCTCACTTTTCTAAAACCTCTTCCTAACCACTTTATTTTCTAGACTTTTTCAAAAAAGTATGTTCTTAATAAAGTGTTTGGAAAATAATAACTCATTATACAATGAGAAAAAAAATATAAAACTACTATAGTATACACCTCTTTTCTATTTAAAAAATTTTTTTACAAAACGGAATTTTTGCTTTTGAGAGAAAGAAGAAGGGGGGGAGGGGAGCTAAACGAATTATGTGGCTGATCAAAAGGATAAGAAGCATTTAGAGATTTATATAATTGTTCGACCTTTCCGTTTATCTCGAAACCGTTCATTTATATTCCGTCTTAGCGAATAAGACATTTCCTTATCGTCTTTCAAAAGTTTCTAACATCAAGATTTCCTCCATCAATGAACATAGGATTTGCCAAGTGTATCAATCAATTACCGTGCGCACAGAGATTTCTAATGGTATATACAACAATAATTTCAATGTACATCCTTGCACAATAATTACCACGTCCTGAATATTTATAAAATATACAATAAAAATAATAATAATGAAAAAATAATAATTATTCGAAAAATAATTATAAAATAATAATAATAGTACAAAAAATAGTAGTAAAAGAAATATTATAACACGAAACAAATTATTTTTTCCGGTGAGCACGAAAATTCGTCTTAATTGCTGCTAAACATTTTGGAAGGACTTTGGACTAAGAAATTTAATAGGTAAGTATATTCTTCTAAAGGATTCAGCTTAAAATTTGCTCCACTTGCTGGAAGATAATCTTCAATTTTAAAAATTTTCACTAATGACATTTTAAATTCCAATGAAACATTTTTTTCAGATTGGAACTACAGTTTCTAAAACGACATCCAAAGCAGATCACAATCGAAGAATAAGAAAACTTCCGAATTGAGGATTTTGGTTGGTGAGTATGCTACAGGCAAACGGTTATTGTAGTAAAGATAAATCGTAAAATTGTGACAAGAACACTCAAAATGGACCTATAGTGAAAAACTTCAATTCGTCCACTTGCAGAATACGGATAGTATGGAGCCCAAAAAAACTCAACTTTTGAATTTCCATAACGCAACCTCAAAATTTTATTCTTTAGAGCAAAAAAAGAAATAAGTATTTTTTAAATCTATTTTTATTAATTTTTAGAGGTCGCGCTAGTCGATTTTTCCTGAAAAATGGATTTGTTTGGTTATTCAACTATTATACAAAACTATCATGGAATGTCGACTTTGACGAAAGCAAAGATAAATATATGATTTAAAATTTAATATAGTCATTAGAACCCGTGCAGAAAAATGGTGAGGGCCCTCGTGGATTGCCCTCTTGCCATGTGGAACCCGCAGGGGCAATCCACGCGGAGCCCTCGAAGGCGTGACATGCTTTCCCTCATGGGTGCCCTCGAGGAAAATCCTCATGGATTCCATATGGATTTTCCACGCGGTGCCCTCGTGGATTTCATAAAATGCCCTCAACTTTATTTTCAATTAAATTAATAAATTAATTATTTATTAATAACAAATTAGTCCAATTATTGATAAATAACATTCTTATTTAACAATTTTTACTTTTTTTAATTAAATCGTGACCAAAAAAAAAAAAAATCTGACGCACGCGGGAATTGAGCCTACGACCTACTGACTACCAGACAACACTCTTACCACTATGCTACGGGACCTACTTGAAAATTATTGCTTTAATGTAGGTGACTTGCTGACTTGCTTTTGATGATTCAATAAATTATTTATTAACACTAATACACCATGACAAATAATTAAATAGTTTAATAATAATAATAACAATATCAATAATATAATAATAGACCATAAATATTCATAAATTAATATTTTTATAATTTAAAAAAAAAAAAAAAAATGTCAAAACATTTGTGTTAAAAACGCGTTTTTCATAGTTTAAAATCATTATAAACATTAATTTTTTTATGTAAAAAAAAAATTTTTTTTTGGACTTAGAAATTTTTTCTAGTTAATGATGTGGGCAATCCATGAGGGCCCTCGCGTGGGCCCTCATGGATTTGCCCTTAGGTAAGTTCAATATTTTCAAAAAAAGTAACATTAAATATTTGTTAAAAACGTGTTTTTCATTGTTTAAAATCATTATAAACATTAATTTGTTGATGAAAAAAAAATTTTTTTTTTTGGACTTAGAAATTTTTTCTAGTTAATGATGTGGGCCCTCATGGATTTGCCCTTAGGTAAGTTCAATATTTTCAAAAAAAGTAACATTAAATATTTGTTAAAAACGTGTTTTTCATTGTTTAAAATGATAGTAAACAATAATTTTTTGTTGTAAAAAAAATTTTTCGTTTGGACTTAGAAAAATTGTTGAGCAGGGCATTCATAATGGCTAAGAGCAGGGGCCCTGCTGGTGCCCTCGTAAATTTCCATAACTTTGTGATAGGATTTCTGGAAAAATGTCACTTAATGTTTATTTCAGGTGCTTTGAAACGTAATTTAATGCATTCTGAACTAAAGTTTTTCAACAAAAAAATTTTTTTTTAAAACTTAGATAAATTTTTGAGCAGGGCAACCGTAAGGGCAAAGAACGGGGCCCCTGCTGGTGCCCTCGTGGATTTCTCCTCATGGATCTTTCACGAGGGCCCCCGACGGGGGCCCCGGAGCTGTGGGGCTCGAACGTGGCTTTTTCCACACGGGAAGTTAAGAATTTAAATTTAAAGTGTAAAAATGGGCTCAAAAGATCAGTAAATCTATTTTTAACTGATTAGAATTACTATGCTCCTGTTGTATGCATAATTAACTTTAATTTATACTACATGTGACTTAAAAATGCATGTAAAATCTTGAGGTATCCTTAAAATTTTTCAATTTATAAATCCAGTGTCAGTTTGTAAAAATTAATTTCTTTATTTAAAATCTTTTTCTTTAAACAAAAGAGTTTCTTTGAAAATTATTTCAAAACAACATTTTGGTTTCGCTATTTTCAATTTTGAAATTTTGGCATCTGATTCCTAATTAAAGTCTCGAAAAACAACGGCATTGGTATAACAAAAAAAATGTACAGCTTATCGCTAGAAGCTATTTTTTCAGCTACATATAATATAAATTAAAGTACCTATAACAATACGTATAACAAAACCATAGTATACACGGAGAAAAAGGAATTGTTAAATCTACTAGCGGATTGTTAATATAGAACTAGCAAATCTTATTTGTTGTTGAAACAGTTTTTTTGTTCTCCTATAACAAATCAAAATTGTTGTGATAACAATTAATTTGTTTGTAGAACAAAAAAAATTGTTGCAACAACAAATCAGATTTGCTAGTTCTGATTACAGTACAGAATGTCCAAAATGAAAGGTCCAAATCCAAATGGTCCAATAATTAGAAGGTCCAACGGACAAAAGGTCCAATAATTAGAAAGTCCAAAATACAAAAAGTCCAATAATTAGAAGGTCCAAAAGGTTCAAAAAGTCCAAAATAAAAATTGTCCAATATTGAAAAGTCCAAAAAATATAGGGTGATTGTGCATATTGCTACGTGTTTCAAAATCAGACACGTTTAAAAAATCATTTGAAGCTTTTAATCTTAATTTTTTTTCTATTTTTTTTTTTACTGAGTAGTTAATCTTTCTTAGATCTGAAAAAAAGTCTTTGGCTCATAAAAATAATTTAATTTGTATTAAAAAAAGGAATAGGATTTGAAATATTTGAAATATTTGAAATATTTGAAAATAATTAAAAAAAGGAAAAAAAATCGGGCAAGTGCGAGTTGCACTCGCATTAAGATCGAGGGTTCCGTACACCAAAATAAAACTTATTTTTTATAAAAAAATATATATATAAGAAATATAATTGATTAAAATTAACATATATAAACTTATTGACCTGAAATTCGGTATACATATGTATTTTTATTACATGTAAATTACAAGAAAAAACTATAAAAATCCATATTGACAGGGTCATTTTTTGCAATTTTTCCAAAAAAATTGAATTTCTTTCCCTTCTAGTTCCCAAATATCTCCACCAATCAAGTTCGCTATATTTTTCCTGTAATCTGCACTTAAAACTGATGATCCCTACCGAATTTCAGCTCATCAAGTTAAGATTTGTAAAAGTTAAAGGGGGGGACAGGGTAATTTTTTCAATTTTTTCGAAAAAATTGAATTTCTTTCCCTCCTAGTTTGCAAATATATCCGTCAATTGGGTTCGCTATATTTTTCCTGTAATTTGCACTTAAAACTGAAGATCCCTGCCGAATTTCAGCTCATTAGGTTAAGATTTGTAAAAGTTAAGGGGGGGGGGACAGCCCATTTTGCGTGGCTGGGACGGACACACGAGTGATTTCATAAGGGTTCCGTCAGTACACCTATGGTGTACGGAACCCTAAAAAGGTATTAAAAAAAGGAATATTTGAAATATTTGAAATATTTGAAATATTTGAAAATAATTAAAAAAAGGAAAAAAAGTATTAAAAAAAGGAATATTTGAAATATTTGAAATATTTGAAATATTTGAAAATAATGTATATTTCAATAACATTGGCTAAATCTCAATCAACAACAACTTTTTTTATTAATTTTAAATTAAATTTTTAGTTTTGGACTTTTAGATCTTTTGGACTTTTTCGATGTTGGACTTTTCAGATTTTAGATTTCTCAACCTTTGGACTTTTTGTCCTTTAAACCTTTCGGTTTGGATAATCTGTCCTGGACCTTTTATTTTGGACCTTTTGTACTGCTACCGCTAGTTCTATATTAACAATCCGCTAGTATAGATTTAATAATTCCTTTTTCTCCGTGTAGTAAATAGTTCTCAAATCTACATATCGTATAGTAACTCCAATCAGCTAGAAATCTCTTTTTTTTGTTCTAAAGAACAAAATTTTGAGGTTGCATTAAAGAAATTCAAAAGTTGAGTTTTTTTTAATATCCTTAACAGACAATGTGAAACTATTCCGAATAGGCGAATTTGAGGTTGGTAAGTGCGCCCAAAGGCAAAGGAGAGTATAATAAAGATAAATCGTAAACTGAAAAGTATCAAAATGATATACCGATTATTTGGATGAAATTTTCATTTTAAAACAATTTTTGTAATTTTATTTTCTTTCATTAATTTTTCTTTAATTATTTTAATTTATAATTCAATTGAAAAACATTGAGGTGAACGATCACTCCAAGTCAAATAGTTTAATATTTTTTCTATTTTTATAAATAATAATTTATTAGGGTAGCCGTTAGAGGGCCCCAAGGTGGTCATCCTAGGGAAATTCTTGTGTATTATTTGGCAGCACTGAATGCTTCAGGTTATTTTCATTGTTTATGAAGAAGAAGTTTTTGATTATGTTTAGACGTGTATAACTAAACACGTTTGTTTTTAAGAGAGACATCGTTAAATTTCGGTTATAAAAAGTTTGAAAGCATTGCTTTTAAAGCGATACTGTGATTACAGTTAATAGTTTAAAAGTTCTAAACTTTGTGGTAATTTCGTTTACATATAATACAATAATGTTATAAATGAATATCGATAAAATATTGAGTGATATACAATTTTTTGATAACTTTTAGAAAATGTCGTTCTGGTCCTAAGGTGGTCACTTTTTTGGCCCCAAGGTGGCCACCATGTGATTTTATGTAAAATCACTTTTGAATTTTTTTACGATGTAATATTTATCAAAATATATTATGGAAAATGTAATATTTATTAATTTGGAAAATTTTATGATAAATAATAAAATAATTTATTTTTTAATGTATGAAATAGGATAAATAATTAACAATATTTTAGAATGGCTTCTTATAAGCAAAAAACAGAGTTTGGAACTATTGATTCTTTGATTATAAGTCAAAAACAATACATTTCAAATAAAATTACCTTAAATTGATTTTTGCAACTATTTTTTTAATTTTCCATTGAAGTTTTGAATGGTGGCCACCTTGGAGCCACTTTATTTGAAAGCAAAATTTCAGCTGTTTTTCCAAAGTCGCATAAATTTTATTTTCCTTAGTAAAATAAAAAAAATTTTTCGCTAAAAAGTTAGCTACAGAGATACAGTTTCAAGGCGTATATTATTAATTATGTTATATAATACCGTTTAGGAATTACAGTCATTCAAAAGATGGGTGTCCACCTTGGGGACCCTTTCCCTATAAATTTCCTAATAATTTGATTCAAATTTAGGTATATCTATTAGATACCTTCAAGAAGTAGAGTACAAACCACAAAAAGACCAGTATCGTTAAATTATATCATTTACTTTATGATTAATTTTATACAAAAATGATAAAGCATAAAAAATTTAACGATCGTCATTTATTGTGAAGAAAAGAGAAAATTTCACGATAAAGAAAACACTTTATAGAGAATTTTCTCTTTTCTTTTAAACCACCCTTCTTCACGTGAGTCGCGTAGGAAAAAAAGCAGAAAGCGCAGTTAATTTCCGGAACAATGCATTCCCTGGAGCAATATATACGTATACTCTGGAATGCATCCAATATGATACTGCATTGAAGCAACATGAATCGAATGTATTATAGTAGCTTTCTCCTGCCAGTATATAATCTGGTATTCGGTGTCTCCCCCTCCCTCTCCCTATGTCTTTGGATCGTCTCGTTTGACAACGACGACGTTCATATTCACACTTTTATACGCCCAATACGCCTACTCGATTTGTATATTTAATACCCACACAATAAGCAAGTTATGTTGAGTATATCCGCAGTGTTTGTGTGGGTATAGCATATGATATGAACACACACACACATACACACGAGATTAGTAGTGATTCCTCTCTTTTATAGAGTTGGTGCACGCGATTTGATGGTCTAGGGTCTGTGTACGTGTGACTTGGAACGAAGCAAGTCTAAGTATGGACCAAGTGGCGACTTTCAAGTTTGCAACGGCGGCGGCGGCAACAGCACAACCGGCAGCAAGCGTCGCGACCCGCGGTAAAGCAAAGCAAACGACCTTCCGTGGAATCTGGACAACCTGTCTGCACCGCCTGCTTCGAGACCAGGTCTGCACTTGTTCTTCAGGTCTCCCTTCTCTGTCTTTCATTTTCTCGTTTTATCTCTCTCTTTCTTTCTATATATCTTGTTCCCTCTCAAGCTGACCTAGCCGGATTCGCCTGTTTCTGCTTCTCTCTCTCTCTCTCTTGCACTCTTGGTAGCAACCACCGGTAGAAGTGGTTGCAAGGCGCCACTTGTTGTTGTTGTTGTGACAACCCCGTTGGTCGAGGTTATCTTCGGAGGCGTTACCGTTAGAGACCAGTCTCTCATCGGAACCAGCTTCCTCGTCAAGAAATCCTCCTGGACCGGAAAGACCTCAGACACTCCTTATCCGATCAGGGATTTGGCTACCAGTTTTACTTCTTGGTAAACCTCTAAAACTGGTGTTATGTGTGGGTCTCTCTAAGTCGTTCCTCCTGGTCCAGTTTAAGGAATGCCGAAAAGTGAGGCAAGTTTACTGGCCTTGAGGGGAAAAGAAGCGTGGATCAGCTGATTTTTGTCAGGTGACCTTGAAAACACGAATTTCAGGTTCTTTATAGTTGTATCAGTTGTAGCTGCGTATTCAACATTGGAAAATAATCATTCAAACGAAATTCTAATTCAGAATCAAACCGTTTATTCAATGGACTTAACTTTTTTATTTCTTTTCAGGTGGGCCGAAGGATTCATCTTAACTGTACATTTTGGAAGGACTCTAGTCTACGAAATCCAATAGGTAAGTATATATTCCGCTAATTTGGTTTAGAATTTACTCCACTTGCTGGAAGTTATTCTACACTATAAATAATTTTAAGTTCTAATGAAAAATTTCTTTCAGATTGGATCAACAATTTCCAAAACGGCATTCAGAGGAAGATGTAAACTACTTAGAAAACTTCCAAATTGAAGATTTTGGTTGGTGAGTATATGCTACAAGCAAGGGGTTATTCTAATAAAGATAAATCGTAAAATTGTGAAAAGAAGAAAACTCAAAATGAACCTAGTAAGAAATTCGTATTCGTCTATTTGCAGAATAAATGATGCAAAAAAATTCTGAATAGACGAATTTAAGGTTGGTAAGTACGCTGAAGGCAAAGGAGTGTAATAAAGATAAATCGTAAAATTGTGACAAGAACAAAACGCCAAAGTGTCAATTAGGTCTCTAAATTCTCCACAAGTACATCGTATACAATTATTTTAAATTACTTTAGAATAATTTTCCAATCTCACTTATATCGATAAAATTGCAAAACAATATTGTACGTACTAAGCAAAAATTACCGTATAAATATCGTCAACAAATAATTATATCGAAAATTTTTCAATTCGAATTAAAAGTTCCTAATATTTACTTACGTCTCGATTATAATCTCTTAAATAGTTTCTTTAGTGTATTATTTGTGGTCTATTATTTCTCAGTTTTATTAGTATAAAATCCGGATATTGGTCGCGATAATACTACTGCTGATATTTCATTAATTCTTTCCCCTTCCCCTTAAATTTTTTTTTCTCCCCTTCTTTCAATGTTCCTAGATCTCCATACAATTTTATTAACATTTGATTTAGAAACCGATTTAATTACATTGCTCGGTCGTTTGGCGTTTATATTAAATTGAATCTACTAATTCTCGCCACGAAGACCAATCTCAGCGTTTGCGATATATATAACACACCGTTAATGGGGAGGGAAATAAATTAGACTAGATAGTTGCGCCGCGAACTATAAGCGAGGTGGCAGCGATAATTATCCCCTGAGATAAGACACGATTACACAACAGCCGTTATCAACAATTTACACGACATTTCCCGTTATGATAATTATCCGTATCTATTCAATGGCGAGCAAGTAATCCATTTCGTGTGTGCTCTACCAAATCCTTTTTGCATTTTTTCTTTCTTATTTCATATTTTTTTTCGTTCACGGAATTTACACCCTACTTCCGGTATCGAAAGGTCTTTAAACAAGTTTCTTACTTAATTTGTCATTAAAACTTATATTTTTGTTTTTTTCTTTTATATATTTATCTCTTTGGAAATGCTCTTTACCCCTTGACTTTTATAATTATAGAATATTATACCATTATGGAAATTTTAATATTTCTAAATTATCTTCAAACTCAGTACGTTTTCTTTCTTTTATTTATTTTTATCTCCCTAAAGCTGCAGATATAGGGTAAAAATTAGCTTGGAGGAAAAATTGAGATGAATATTTAAGAAAAAAAAAATTTTTTTGCATAAGTGTTTATGTGTGTGAAGTGCGAGGAATAAAAGATTTCTTGGGAGACTTTTTGTTAGCGATTGGCGAGAGAGAGGAAAATCGTAAAGGTTTCAGAGAGGATATCATCGAGATGAAATGAGATTCAGACGTGCATGTATGTATGTATATATATCTGATGATGCAGCAATTCACGCGAGATTTAAAGCCGAAATCTTAAACAATTACGACGGACATCATTTCTATTTTAGGGCCCCAGTGAATCATGCAAGATTTTATGTCGCCTCATGCTTTCGAATCGCGTTGACTATAACATTTATTGCCAAGCACTCTCGGAATCGTTCTTGGATTCCAAAGATCTTTTTCATAGTACCTTCTTTTTTCATCCCGCCAATAACTTTTGAATTCTTCCACCTTGTAGAAATCGCAATTTTCTTATAATTTTATTTTTCCACTAATAGAATTTTTTTAAAACTCTTTATTAAAAACTTTTTTCCAAACTTTCTTTTCAAACGTAAAACCAGAAGAAATTAACAACTAGGTAAAAAAATAAAACAAGATAAACAAAATTAACCCAAAGAATATAAAATTAAAAAGAAAAATTCATAAGGAGGGGGAATCGAACCACGAACCCACGGGTCTACAGCCTAACGCACAAAAGCCATAGCTTTTGTAATACTTTTACTTTCTCAAAAATTTTACAATTTTAAATAAAATCATTGAAGCGTGATTAAATATTTTCTTTGACTTTAAAATATTTTTTAAAAAGTTCCCTTGTAAAATTAAACGTTAATCAAACTTTTTTAAAATCTGCTTTAAAACAAAATTATCTCTTTTAAATACATTAAAAAATTTTTTTGTATGTAAAATTATAATCGATTTCGAATATAAAAATAAAAATCTTTGTCGAATAAGGGCGTCCTCGATTGCGTTCATCGATAAAATATATTCACAAGTGCGCGCAATAAGTCTACTATAATTATTAACAAAACTCGTGTGTGTGTGTGTATGTGTGATCAAGATCAAAAATGTTGCATGCGTATATTAATGCGCGGTTGCTGTTGATCGTCAAGGGATAATCGATCTTCGATCCTCTTTGGATTCACAGCCAGGAAAACGTTTACTAATATACACCCGACGACTATTACAAAAAGGAAATGACCTATCTGTATCATTCAGCGACCAGGAAATTGTATAATTAACGGCTATTAACGCTCTTTCACATTTATATGTAATTTATACATTTTTATGCTTATTAATTATCCGATAATGTAGTATAATATAATATAATATAATATTTTAAAAGTAAAAAGTTAATTCACAAGTCGGGAAAAGTTGCAATTCGTAGGTCAAGGGGTGAACATAACCTCAAAAGCAAACAGGTTAAGATCGTACATAACCTTAAAATTTAGGTTAGAAGGAGAATAAAACCGATTTCGAAATCGTCTTCTATATTGTAATTTATAAATATACAAAAAAATGTGGAGTCATCACTGTATTCTTTAAAAGAAATAAGAAGAAATTACTTTTAAAAGAAACATAACCTAAGAATGTTATTAAGAGGAAAATGAATATGTAAATTCAAACCAATACTTTTTGTGCGATTTAAAAAAAAAGAATCCCATTAGAGATTGAAGAATATCGTAAAATTTAAACACTACATCGTTACAAAGCATTTTGAATTGTTAGAGGCGCGATTTTCGAGAGTTGTTGAAATGCTTTTTCAGCCTCATATTTTTTTCTCCGTTGCTTTTATTTTAGCGTATATATGCATTTAAAACGAAAACAATAATGTTTCACGTATATTTAAACGTTTGTAATTCTTTTAGAAATATAATTTTTATAAAACCCCATGGTAGTCGGAAATGTTTTTATTTACCTGCGGGTTATACAATTATTGTTAATCGTATGTAAACTTAACGGGCGCTCGAGATGATCGGGTAGCATATTCGCGCACTGTATAATGTATATTTTTCGTTGTCGTGCGGCAACTCTTTGCTACTTTTTTTCTTTTTTTTTCATGTCTGATGCTGTGTATGGTGTGCTCGGACCTTCTCTCTCTTTCTCTCTCTCAAAATACCGCACAGCGAGAGACTTATAATTTTCTTACCGAGTTGAACGAAAAGAGATATTGTCTCTCTCTCTCTCTCTCATACACACACACTCTTACATATTATAATCGATATATGTATATCTATGCATTCATTCAAAGACTCTTTTTCTCTCAATATATATAATGAATACGTTTCCAATGAATGTGCATATTGTATATTGCTCGAAGGAATTTCTCTGACTTTAATTACACTACTGCTATTAAGATTTTAATAAGTTCACGCACATTGATGCCAGCAATAAAAAAATAGTAAGTTTTATTTTTTATATTAATGTTCTTAATTACTATTTAGTATTAAAAAGTCTTTAAAAAAAATAAAATAATTACTATTCTACGTGCGGAAATAAAATTGAAAAGAATTAGGAAAAATATTTCATTCTTTCTGAAAGTCATTTTTTTTAAATAATAAGATCATTATGAGTTAGTTGGATCGAAAAAAACTTTTTTGAAAACGACAGGCTTCTGATTGAGTCCACAATAAAATAAATCGTCTCGATTTCGATGCGCAGTAATCAAAAATGTATGTACGCGCATCGAATCTTGAAAGTCGAGAAGATTTTTAGCTATTCTGGATCAGCCTCTAGAAATAACGAATCTTGTGTAATGGGCTTAAATACACATTTCTAGGATAATAATTTAGCGACCCAACCATGCTATAACGTCGTAATATGGTCGTAACTATGCTAAGTTGACAAAAGGCCTAAGCACAACTCAGGAAGGAAGAGTAAAGGCCAACGCAGAATAGATCTGTAACCGGAACCGCAATCGTAAGCGTAACCGTAAGAATGAGTTAAAGAAGGATAGCTATATTGTTTATCCTTCTCTAACTCATTCTTACGCTTACGGTTACGATTGCGGTTCCGGTTACAGATCTATTCTGCGTTGGCCTTAAGGAGACCGAACTCTGCTTCTACAAATGTCTGAAAAATATGCACGAAAAGTGCCAGACTCACTGTGTTCTAGTTGATCACCAATTAAGTCGATCATGCGCATTGAACTAAAGTTCAGTGTTGACATAGATGAAAAGTGTGGTTATGTCAAGGTAAATATTACATAGTTTAAACAGTGTTAATTTTAAAAGCAAATTTATTTATTTACAATTGTGATATTATTTAGATTTTCAAAATAATTTAATAATATATTTATGAAAAGGGAAAAATTTTGCGAAAATGGTTAAGAAGAATTGTGTTTATAACTAGAGTATATTTACATACCGTAGAAGGATTGAAGAGACTAATGTTTTTAGACTCTTTTTCTTCCTTTACATCCTGGCACACAACACGACATTTTTTAAATAAAATAAATAAATAATTATTAAAACGAAATGTATTGTATATGTATGTATCTCACTAAGACCGGCTAAATGTAAACATTAGATCTTACATCTCACTCGCACAATTTTTACGAGAAACAGAGACACAACACAGCTTATGCGCATGATCAACTTAATTGGAGGTCGACCAGAACACAGTGAGCCTGGCACTTTTCGTGCATATTTCTCTGAGATTTTTAAAGCGCTTTCTACACAGAGTTCGGTCTCCTTACTCTTCCTTCCTGGCACAACTGTTCGGTTTCGGGAGACGGTTTCGGGATATGTAAGATTTACATACATTTTGAGGTTAGGAAGCCTATATCCCGAAGTCGTCTCCCGCACCCGACTCAGTTGTGCTTAGGGCTAAATGCGCCACTTTTTTCTTAACTGCCCAACCTTTCTTATTGAAATATCCGAAAATTCAATCCAGCAAGGTATTGGAAAGTTAGTAAAAAATTTTTTAAAACTAACAGCAGGGTTGGGTAGTTGACAAAACAAATATAAGAAAATGGCGCATGTATCTCGTGGCGCAAATGGCCAGGGGCCTAAAAATAATAGTAACCTAAAAATAGTAATTTTAGGTTTCTATTTCTAAAAATAGTAATAATAATAACCAAAAAAAGTAATAACCTTAAAATTAGATTTCTATAAAGAAATATTTTAATTTCAACTATAAATATTTCGAATCAAAAGGAAATTTTCACCTGAGTGCATCAAATAATAAACCTTTACGACCTTGTAAATTCTACCAAAAAAATAATCCTCCCTCCCCCTTCTACCAAGCAAAAAAACAACGGATGAAAATAATACGTAAACGTATATATTGTTCGCCAGTGATGGTAAACCATAAAAAGGAATGGAATAGAATCGGAAAGCAAAAAAAAATGTTCTATTGAAGAAAGACGAAAAATACGAATGTGTGTGTGAGAGAGAGAGGAGACAAAAAAAAAGAATTGTGGTGTGGGTTGTTGAGGGGGACCAAGACGACAGAGGAGATTTGATATCAAAGTAAAGGGGTGGGGAGAGGACGGCATCGAAGTCACGAGAGATCCGAGAAGGCTCTCGCGGTGAGAATTAAAAGGAGACGGACTTAAGGTCCAACGTTTCCTCTCCATGCGTGTGTATAGATGACTGGACCACAGCGGCCATTTTGTCTTGCCTGACTGCCATATATACACGTTGCCACCACACTCACATATCATCTTACTATCTCACTTTCAATATTCATTCAATTATTAAAAAGAAATAAAATAAAGAATCCATTTTTTACCACATTTAAACACATGTTAAAATTCAAATAAAATTAATGAGACAAGTAATAATTTTTATTAATTACTTTCTAGTCCAGTTACGTAAAAACTTCACTTCTTACCTACGTTCTAATCTTCTCATAAAAATAATCAAAATTGACATATATTTTTATTTAGAGTACAGACTTATTTTAAAATACTTATTTTTAAACCCTAAATTGTTTAATCCTTTCTACACATTAAAGTTCCTATTACACCCTGGGTATGCTGACTTATATCCTTACTCTGGCGCTTTTGAATGTATATTTATATGAATTTGGGATATTTGTCATTATAAAAAAATGGGACAATTGAAATATAAAAATTTTAAGGAATAAAAAGTGTCTCTTGTGTAAGTTTGGCTGGAAATGTGGAATGTGAAGCCCCTGAAGTTTTGTGTCTGAGCTTACCCTCTCCCCCCTTGTGTCGACGACGGACCATCGTCGGTGCGGTCATCTTGCGTCCGACTTGTGAATCTCCAAGAGTCACCCTGCTCGCCCACTTCTTTGGGACAGTGCTCCCTTTAATGATGACGCTCCTCCAGTGAATTTTTGTGCTTGTAAGTATTGTTTCTTGCGTGACTTATTTTTGTTGTTATTGTTACTATTTCCACTAGTAATACTACAAGGTACTATATTGCAACTACACACTACTCATGTTTAAGCTATTATTATAAAAATGATCTATTTCTATATATTCTTTACAAAAGTATTATAATAATCAAATCTTTAATGTCCGAGTAGTTTTTTAATAAGGAAAATAATTTTTATATTTATATAATGTATGTACTCTCTAAATTTGAACTAGAAATTGACTTTTTGCTTTTGAATTAGTACATTTTACTAATAAATTAGTAGAAATGACTATTTATTAGTCAAATTTACTATATCTAAAACAAAAAGTCAGTCACTAATTTAAATTTGTAAACATTTTTACTAATTCAAATTTAGAGGTTATTAAAGTTATGTTTGCGTTATTTATAATTACTAGCGCTTTGTCGACCGCTTCGCGGTCGACTTCTTTGCTTTCTTCTTTTTTTCTATTCAAATTGTTCCTTTTATTTAATTTTAAATTGTTTATTGTGACTCATTTAAAATTACCTAAATTTTTATTTAATTTTTTTAAAGTTAAGTTAGTTAAAATAAAAATTGTCACTTTATAATGATATTGAAAAGAGTGACTGTAGCTCCATCTTCTAGCTATGTGTAAGTTTTTAAAGTACTATATTTCTTTAGATTTGGAAATGTGAGTGTGCCCTTCTATGTTTCATTTTCATTGCTATAACTGCGAGAGTACATTCGATTATTTTCGATTTAAATTCGAGATTTCTCACTCATGCCTTTTTTCTAAAGGATAATTATAATTATATTAATTTTAATTTACTTTGTTTTATAAATATTTTATATAATTATATAAATAGTATGTATTATAAAATATATATACGTATATTTATTATAATTATAATGTAAGTCCCTATTTTTATTATATTATATTCTATATCATATTATATGCGTGTACACATGTATTTGTGCGTATTAATATAAAGGTATCAGAGCTGTGCACTTGAAGTTCTTGCGCCGAAATTATACACCACTCAAGAAGAGGAATCACGAAAAGGGTGCAGACTTGTGCATTGCAATCACGAATGCCCCCTAAATGAAGAACCGAGAGAGAGAGAGAGAGACAGAGTGAGTCATATGTTATTAAATTGTACGAACTTTTTAATACCAAGGTCATAATTACAGGATTGGCACAGTTTTACTTTTTTTCGGCAATTTACAATCATTTTCCAAATATGATGTTTCTTTCAAATTCTATTTATAAATTTCATTTAAATGTTCGATTAATTGCTACTTGTTAAACAGAAATAAAGACAAACTGAAATGTCTTTGTCAGAGCGGGCTTAAATGTATATATAATATAAGTATATACATATATATATACCTACATATATTTATACCAACATATACATACAAATAATATATAATAAATATATATTATTATGTATTCTATATACATTTTTTTCACTTTAAGAGATTAATATACAGACCGGATTATCTATACTCAGTTGGGGAGAACCTTGAGCACTGGACCGTCTCATCGTCATTGGTATCTACTCAGTGTTTCAAAATAAAAATATTTTTACGAAAATTTTATTTTCAACTCTTCTTCCTTTTTATTCTATAGTAAATCATTTTGTATTTATTCTTGTTTCTAACGTTATACTTGATTGTAACTAATTTTCTTTTTCTCTCTCACTCTCTAATTGCAGATGGATACTCAGTGATAGATGCCGTTTTGTTCGATGACAGTCAATTACTACTGAAATATCTCTGGAATTTGTGAGGTGATATTTTCTGGCCACCCAGTAGAATTACATACATCTGTATCGGTGGTCGGCGAAGTGAAAGGGAAGGCGAATTTTTGAAGATCGCACTTCTTGCTTAACCGTTTCTTCCTTTCTCCCAACATATTCTTGAACGTCGGCACGGCGGCGGCAGTGGCGACATTGCTCGATTCGTTTTTTACTTTTTTTGGGCAAAAACAAAAGAAGCAGAAAAAGAGGAGCGATTTCCGAATCGAGAACTAGTGAACTAGCTGTCGGTGATGGGTGAAAATTAATCAGGTACTAATTTTTTATTATTAAAACTCATGTACTTATGGGACTCAAGTTTTTGATTCTTGATACATTTTCTAAAATAATTTTTGTTTTTTAGATGCTGAAGAGGAGCGAAATCCGTTAAAGGAGGAAGAATAGGGAAAGAAGAGGAAGAATAGACAATACTGCAACGAGTATAATATCTTCATGATGAATTTACCATCACTATCATAACTGATTCATACCAAGTTTTTAATTCAGGATATATTTTCTAAAATAATTTTTTGTTTCAGATGCTGAAGAAGAGCGAGAGCCAATCAAGAATTTATCGTCACTATCTCAACTCATACTGTTAAGTTTTTATTGATCTATTTTCTAAAATAACTTTTGTTTTTCAGATGCTGAAGAAGAGTGCGATCAGACCAAGAAGGAAGAATAGGTGATTTCTGTTGAAAACCAGAAAAGACAATATTGAAACAATGTAACCTTTGAGCAGTGGTGCGGTGAATTTATCGTCACACCATCATAACGCATCGTAGGCAGATGGTTAAATTACATTGAAAGAGAGGAAAGTGTTTTTGTTGAAAACTAGAAAAGACAATATTTAAACAAGTATCACCTCTGCAGAGATGGTGAATTTATCGTCACCATCATAACACATCGTAGGCAAAGGTAGAGTATAAATGTTTTTGTAGGAAACTAGAAAAGACAATTTAAATGAAGAAAAAAATAATTAAATCTCCAGTGTACCTTCATTGCATGTAAAGAATGATAATAGTGATTCATGTGAAGATACATGAATACACATTTATCCCGCAACATGTAATGGAGACATACGGAGTACATATGTTTAACATAAATATATTATACATACAAACATAAATTCGTAGATGTACACAAACACAAGCCTCCTGTGCATGGATTTCTATTCATGTGCGTGATTCGTTTAAGGATTCTCTTGTGTTTATGTTTATATTTGTATATATAGTAGTAGTAGAAGTAGTTGTATTAGTAGTAGTAGTAGTATTAGTAGTAGAATTAACAGTAGTAGAAGTAGTACATAGTAGTAGTATTGTGTCTATATTTGTACTTATATAGTTGTGTAAATATATATTTATATATTTGTGCATAAGTATATATTTCTGCAAATGTATAAATTCGTATATAAGTATAATATTTGTGCATATGTATAAATTTCTCTATATGAGTTTGTATGTATATTATACGTTTGTGTGTATGCAGTGTATGTATAACATATGCAGTTGTTTTCGATGCTTCAAGGTCCTGGTGTGCATATATTATGGCGGATTAATTGCCGTTGATTTTTATTTATTGCAAAGAGCAAGGTGGCGCGCTGAGTAGTTAATGGTTATTGGTTTGCAATATTTATATAGATATATATCGTTCGTAAGTTGGTTACCCATGTATACGCATGCAACTATATAAGTATGAATGCAGCGCAATAATAAATTCTATCGTGCAACGTGACTTACTCCGCGCGCCGCTTTCGCTATTACACGCACCCTGAACACGCCTCACATATTTGTGTTAGTGTAATAATTGTTAATCGTTTCGTGAAGATATTGAACACACAAACACAAATGTATCTCGTATGTTGTATTCGACAATTTTTGCATAATTCTCCCACCCCTTTCTTTCCCCCCTTCCCTAGTTGTTACTTTTTTTAACATTTATGTGTATTTAAAAACGTACCCTCTTACAATGAAAGGTATATAGAGTACAAATGTTTTTGTAGGAAACGAGAAGACAAAATTTAAATGAAGAAAAAAATAATTAAATGCTCGACAAAAAACAACAAATCTGTAGTCTGTTGGGGACTATGGGAATCATATTTAAAACCGTTAGAGTGGGGGGTAAGTCTAGACCGGTGAGAGTAAAGGGTTAAAAAAGTATTTAAAAGATTAAAGTATGGAAAAGTATTTAGAAAATTTTAAATAAAATGTTAGATTCGAGAGAGCATGAGCATGTCCGTGCCAATGACCCTTATGGATTATTCCTGTTTTCTCGGTTAAGAATTTCGTTTTTTATAATTTTTTTCATAGTACGTTATCGAGGTCGATTAGTAGTGAGGTATAAGTCAAGTGCGCGTCGGCAAAGGTCACAAAGTGGAAAATGAGAGAAGAAAAATGTCAAGAATCGCGTATGAATGGGGTAAGGGGTGAGAGAGTGAGAGGGGGAAGGTTGATTTCTTGTTAAAGTGTTGTATGAGTGGCAAGCGAGCGAGACGACGACGACAACGACGATAATAACCGGCGGGCTTTTACGAGGTATGACTGAGACCAGAATTCCCTCTGGCGTTAAACGATTTAACGTGAATTGCAAGATCTTTCACTGATGGTTACAGTGAGAGAAAATAGAAGTATTTATCTCCCATCGAAAGAAAAAAAAATTTTGATTCTTAATTTTTTAGAAAATTTACAAAAAATATAAAAACTTACCCAGCACGAAGAGATGCAGCTGTGAGTGTCAATTGTTGTGCGGCGGCAGCACTTGCAGTTGGATCGGCGGCAACAAGTTCGGATAGTACCAAAACAGTGGTTGTTGTTGTTCCAGCATTGCAATTCGAGACATTGGACACTGTTGAAACGCCTCTTGGTAAATCGTCATCGTGTTGTAATTGCAATTGAGGATAGTGTAAATGAAGAGTTGATGTTGTTCTTGGTGTGACACAATTGACGGGCACTAGGCCACCTCTTGGCGGCGGTGATGGCGATGGTGGTGAGGGTGGCGGTGGTGGATATTCTACGACTTGTACCCTATCAGCCTCGTTCTCGTAAATAATCTCCTTGTCATGTGTGTACATGATTGTTTTTTGTCCATCATTGTAGATGAGGTCAATCATTTTGTGTTCGCCAACTGCCAAATTTGAATTGTTACCAGCCGATTCGGGTGTTACTCGATCGTCCTGATCGTCAGGACCACGGGAATGATCGTCGTCTTGCTGAATATGCGAATGATGATGCTGATGATGATGGTGATGTCGATGATGATTGTGATGATGATGATGATATTTTAAATGAAGTGGATGTCCCGGTGGTTCATGGAGATCGAGAACATTAACCGGTTGCATCGTCGCCAGTAACGTGTGCTCACTGTCATTTTGATTTTGATTGCTCAATGATGACGCCGGAGACACTGGGACCTCCTGTTTTTAAGAAAAATGAGAATGTAAAACCCCCTAATAATTAGCAATCCTTATAATTAAAAAACAATCCAATTGTCAAACATTCTTAATTCCTTTACAAAAGACATATTCCTTAAATGTTACAGAACATCAAAAATAAGTATTTTACAATAAAAAGTTACTTAAAGCAACCCAACCCTGCTTGTCATTCTAGTAAATTTTTAACCGGACCATATTTATAGTAATAAATATAATAATAAACATAATAATAAAACACAAGACCTGAATAAATGAAAGTATAATAATCAAACTAAACCTCCACTCTCGGAATCTCGACAATAATAAAATTAATAATTCCGCAGATATGAATGTTTCATGATAATTCATTAGCATTGCTAGAGTACTTAAAAAAATTACCTTTTGAAGATCAACCGATCAATAATAAGCAAAAGTCTTTTTCAAAGACTTTCTACACGTGAATGTAAAATATAAAATATTTTTTTCATTTAATAAGCATAAAATTGCGTAAAAATGATCTCGAGAGACTTTGATATATTTTATTGACAAGATAAATAAAAAAAAATCTTTGAAATCTACGATTTCGAGAAACTGGCACGATTGGTACATAAAATGACACACGCACACTCACACAAGCACCTAATATATATACAAGATGAGCTATAATTTTTCCCAGAGTCACAAAATTTAATACCTCATTATGAATATTGTGGACTTGTGCTAAAAATATATATATGTACTCGAAACGATTATTATTCCTTATTATTTATTATAAATTCGAATCAAGTGGAAATGAAAATACAGTAGGTGGTATTATGTAATAAAATTTCGATTTTGCGTATTTATGAAAAGAGGGTAACGAGAAAAAGTTTTTTAATGTGCGATTCTTTCGTTATTGAATGTTAAATTTTCCATTTTAGTGGATAATTTACCTTGAAACTTAATTTTGGGAGAATATTTTATTAACAGAAATGAAAGTAAGTTAGCTTGGTTATAAAATTTTAGGGTATCGGTAACCATATAGCAACGGTTGCTATATTAAGTAACGGTTACTATGACTACAGTTGCTAAGGTAACGATTACCATAACAACGGTTTGCTGTATAGTAGCAATTACTATACATTAGTTGCTATGGTCTCCGCTACCTTAGCAACGCTTGCTATAAAATTAACAAACTATAACACTAACATAATATAAAAAAATTTGATAAAAAAATTTAGTCTAGAATTCTAGACACTACGAGATGCAAATAGTAAGAAATAAAAGTCTTTCTACAATGAGAGTTAATTAGCAAAAGAAAGCCTATGAACGGCGCATACATCATTTATATATATTGTTTTAACTATATACAAACCCAAACCAGACACTATTTGAATGTTTTCAATTGGCGTTCATTTGCAACTAACTTTAAACATTCACTTATTCTTGTGGTGCGAGTATATACATATACATAGATATAATAATAATTTGCACGTCTACAATTTGTTATGAATGGAAAAAAGAAAATAAGTAATGACACAGTCAATATCCGTTATAGACTTTTTATTTTAATTTTGATGCGGTTTTGTGTATACGCGTCTGCAAAATTGTGGTAAACAACGGTAATAATGATTTTTTTTTCTCTTACATAAATGCGTATATAATGCTCGCGTGAGTGAAATACTTAACTTTTGCAGGAAAATTTGGATTTTTATGAAAAATCGTAATATCTCTGGATGGCCCTTTAAAATTAAGGTTGTTTTACAAAGTTATTTTTAAACTTTTTTAACTGGAATTAAGATATTGTAAAACAGCCTTAATTTTAAGGGTAAAAATAATTTATCCCAACCTCGAATAATGAACCCAAACTTTTAAAAGTTTAAGACAAAAAGGTCTTGAAGTTCAAAAAATATAGCCTTGATGTTAAAAACTAATCTTTAGGGTTATGTTTCTACTACGATCTTTAGTTTAACCCTCTGCCAATTCACTTGACATAGGCCTTGGAAAACAGTGGAAACGTTTTAATTTTAAGGTTATATTATGAAGACGCCTTGCGAAATTACAAAACTTTCAGGAATTTAAATATTTTAAAGCTTATATTTTTAAGATTTAGATTTTAAGGTTATGTATTATGCCTTGCATAATTTAAAAATAATTTGCAATTTTGAAGATTAATTATCAATTTTAAAACTTATGTGCACATGAGCCCAGGGATGTCCATGACTCAGAAACGAAACTTCCATTAAGATTAAGTATGCTGTGTACTTTGTGTAGCGAAGGGGGACACACAGATGGAGAGGGAAGAAGGGCCTTGAGGTCCAGACTACGCGCCCCCGGATTTCAAAGCTCCTTCACTTTTATCCACTTTGCTTATCAGGATAAATTATATGCCCCTTAAAATTTATTCTAATAATGTTTGAAAAAAAAGAATTTAATCGACTAAAATAAGGGTCTTTCGAAAATATCTCAGTTTATAGATAGGATCGCTGAAGTTATGTGCGCGCGCATCTACTCACGAATGTGGGGCAAGGGTTAAAAATTAGTCCAAACTAGCGTGACGTATGAACGATCCTTAACATAACCTAAAAATGAGGTCACATTTATTTTATACCGAACAACCTTTAATATTTTTAATATTTTCAATATTTTTAAATATTAATTTTAAATAAAAAGATCTTGTTGTTTTATTTAAAATTTAGTTTGTTATTATTAAATACCAAAAATGCGTTTTCATTAAAAATGCGAAAATTAAAAAATTTTAAGAAACTTTTTATCTCACTATTTTAATGATTCCGCGCGTATATATTTATATCGTGTCCATATCTTCCTGTATCAATCTACCTTAATTCTCTGAAGAGTGAAGTGGCCATATAAAATATATATAGGTATGATAGAGCGAAACTAATTAGGCCGCAGGGCTCTTTTGAATCAGATTGAAATAATTGAGCTGCTCGAAACTAAAGTGGTGCCAGTTACAAAGTCATCAATTATTACTGCTCGCGCATCGATGTAATAGAGCAAAAGCGTTTAAACGTCTAATCTATGTCGTTCTACTGTTTTTTTTGTATTTTATTTTTTTCTCTCTATATACTTTAACAGGCAATTGATTTCGGAAAGTATTTTAGTGTCAACTCTTTACTTGGAAAGCACACAACATTTGAAATTATTATTGCAATTCGTTTTCATTTTTACTTTTCACGCGGCACATTTATATATTGTATATATACATTTGTCGCTTGGCGACGATTTATTGAATGTGGCAAAAAGGAACAACAATTATTCCACTTACGTCTTTTTAAATGTTTCCCAACTCGATAAATTTTGCCATATTTTTTCTCTTCATTAATTACCTTACTTTTTAAGTGAAGGATATATAAAAAACGAAAATTGAAAAATTATGATTTGAAAGCAAAAAATATATTTTTTATCACAAATTTAGTAAAATTTAGTAGATAAAATAAATTTTACTATTATTAAAAAAAATCTTTTATTAAAAAAATAATGCAAAAAAAAATAATTTTTTAAAATAAAAAAACGAACTTACGTAATAATAAATTACGAGAATTTAAATCGATTTGCAAGTCAGTGTACGTCGAGAAGTATAAGTGACAATTTGGAGAAAGAGAGAGAGAGAGACCTAAAATTTCCATGGTGGCAATGTTAACGATAATGGCCTCCAGAGGAGGGAATCTGTGCGGGTCCGCAAGTCGTTAAGAATTCTCGAATGGTGCCTCCGCCATTCGCGCGTCTCTAAGAACTCTCGCAGATTTAAAAAAAACGACTCCTCTTTTTTTAAAACTCAAACAATCAACTTTAATTAATGTATACCCAAACGAAATAAAAAAATAATAAAAATCCCTCATTACTGTAAATATTTTTATAAAATCTTTTTTTTTCTCAAATTAACCTCGAATTTTATTCAAAAAATAGCCCAGACCAAAATAAAAATTAAAAAAAAAATTTTATGCATTCACTCAACCGTCGATATTTTTAAGAATTTTAAAAATTTAACGTAGAATGATTTATTTTTATTTAGATTTAAAATAAATATGTATAAAAAAACGAATAAAACCCCCAAATTTTAGGTCAATTTTTGGTAAAAAAATCAGGTCAAAAGTCGAACGTAACCTTAAAGTCCCACAAATTTAAAGGTTGAAAGTTATAAATCTTGCACCGCATGAACACCTTTAGGTCAAAATTAGGTTTATATTTGGGTCAATTTAGGTCAAAATATAGAGTCGGTTTCAATTCTGTAGTCAACATGCGAATATATCCGAAAAATTTAGGTCGAAAGTGCGACAAATCTTAAAATTTAGGTCTAAAGAGAATATCACCTGAAAATTTAGGTCAAAAGTTACGAATAAGATTAAAATCTTCGGTTTGAAATTTCTGTAAATATTATCCAGTTTAGTGTCGAACATAACCTTAAAATTAAAGCAATATTTTTAGGACAAGAGGCAAATATAATTCGATCTTAAAATTTAGGTCAAAATTTGTAGGTCCCACTTCAAACGTATATCTTAAAATTTAGGTCAAAATTTTAAATGTACTAGGCGAACATAACCTCAAAATTTAGGACATAAGTTATCAGTACATTTCAAAATATTGATTTCCGAATTTTAAAAAATTCTCCGTCATAGAGACATATTTTAAACATCTCAAAATATAATAAAATCTTGAAGGTATATCTTAAAATTTGGGTTATAATTTCAAGATCAAGAGGCGAACCAAACCTCCAAATTGAAGATACAGTTTTAGTAGAAAAAAATTTCTTATTAGTCACATGTTTTCGTTAGAATGCGCATCATAACAAAAATATTTCAAAAAAAAAAAATAAAAAACTGAAAAAAAGAGATTATAATCGTATGACGCTATATATCGCGCACACAGTGCCGTATTATGTCAGCAATAATTCAAAATATAAACGTCTATATAATTACAAATTTTTTCCACCATGCGTCATTTACCAACTTTGATTTATTAATGATATTATGATAAGCCTCTCTTAAAATGCAAAGTGTCTTTGTGAAAAGACAAACGCAAAAAATAAATTCAAAAAAATTTTTTTTTGTTTTTTTTTCCATTCAATTGAATTGCAAAACAAGCTGATTAAAGAAATTCAATATTATGAAAATTCTAATACTTCAAGAGGTAGGTTTAATATTTATATTAAAAGGGAAAAAAGTGTGTGTGTGTGTGTCTTTTTTTTAAATAGAAAAGAAAAGAGAAAATTGTCTATTGTTAATGGTGTGTAACAATTTTTCTAAAATTTTTTCTTGTGTTTTATTATAGAGGGAAAAGATTTTGTCTAAAGAAAAGAGAGCTCGACTGCTGCGGTCAACCAGTCTCGTTATTCAGCGCAACGGGAGGTAAAAGTTGGAGAGCCACAGAAGCAGAGAAAATATACCGAGGGGTTTATATGTATATATAAAGTGGTGAATAAGGTGAAATACCATAATAAGGAATTCAGTTTGTTATATGATTTGGGTCAAACCCCCCTCCCTTAAAAAAATTGTAAAATAATAATCGTAAAAAGGTCGAGAAAATTAGTTTTTTCGAAAAATGTATACTCTAAGAAATTTTCTTTTTAATCTTTCTTTAAGAAATATTTTCTATAGATAAATGTTGTTTCTAGGAGAAAAATTATTTTTTATTCACAATATAATAATTTTTTTTTCCGGTCAGGACATAAATTCGACCCTTTTTTTCAAGGGAGTAATTCCCAAATCCTTTTGGTATTCTTAAAATTTATTACTCGAGGTTAAGGGGCAAATTTTTATTACTTTGAAAATTTTTACCTCGCCATTTACTTTTATTTGCAGCAACAAATATAATTTTCTTGAAGTGATGAAGTAAATTTTCGAAAACCGCTTAAAAATTTAACTTAGAAAGTTAGATGAAAATTGTATTAAAAATAATTGAATTTCCGAGGAAAATTTTATTATTTATAAAGATAATTGAAATTTTGACGATTTTTGAAAAAAATTGAATTGTTACAAAAAGAATTTCATTAAAATTTTTGAAAATAATTTAATTCTTTACAAGAAATTTAATTAAAAATATGTATTGAAAATAATACTTAAATTCTAATAAATAAATTGTAGTAAAGGTTTTTAAAATAATTGAATATTTTAGAGTTTTAGAGTTTTTAACTAAAATTCTTCTATAAATCCATTATTTTTAATAATCAATTAAATATGTTTTAAAAAATTTAACTAATTTCAGGATTCCAGGTTGCGTGGCAACACTGAATGTACGATTTTTGGTACAAAATGTAATTTTTCGAAGTGATGCAAATTTTCGAAAATCTTTTAAAAAATTTAACTTAGAAATTATAAGATTTTTGTCCCCAAATCCGTAATTTTCTTCAAGTCAATCAAGTCTTTGAGAATACCTTAAAAAATATAACTTAAAAGGTACAACTTTTGGCACTAAATATAATTTTCTTTAAGTGTAACAAAATCTCTTTAAAAAAAATTGAACTTGGAAAGTAAAAGTTTACTTTATAAAAAAGTGTACAACTTACCGGCGATAAAGATTCCTGCATATGCAGGGATGTATTTTCGGCTTCGTCCGCACAGGTAGACATTCTGCGGACTAGATTCTTCACCTGTTCCTTGATGAGATCGTGCTCTTCAATGGACCGTGACCCTGGTTCTAAGGTCATTCGTTTAGTGTAATGTCCTTTTAATAGTCGAAAAATTTTCCTCCCTTTACTACTTCTAGATTTTCTTTTCTTTTCTTTTGTTTTCTATTAGTGGCACATTGACGTTTCGAGATCTGGGGTTCTTTATCACAGACTATACTGTATGGCACGTGAAGTAGTTGCTTGAAGTAGTTGAAAATCGCCTGCAATCAAAAAGAAAAGAAATTTAAAAAATAGACTTTTAGAATGGAATTAAATTAAATTATTGCAATTAATAATTTAACTGTTTTTATTTTTAAAATGGAATTTTTACTTTACTAATGATGATTCTTTACAAAAATGCTTGTTTTTCATCAAGAGAGTCTATTTTTATGGATAAACAATCATTTCGTAAAGACTTTATTAACCTTTAATGAGTGAATAAGTAAAAGTAAATTTGAAAAAACAACGTAAGGATGATTTTGAAACATGTTTTACTGGGTTATTAGGGTTTTAAATTAGTACAAAATTTTTACCACCAATAGTAAACGATCCAAAAAGTTGTAACAAATAGGGAAATAAAGCACAGTTTGATTTTGGATAAGAGGAAAAAACAAAAAATCAGTATTTGCTTTTAGGAACCATCCTGAACCGTACGGATGATTTTTAAAACATTTTACTGGGTCTTTGATATTAAAAACAACTTCTGAATGTTTTCAACAAGCAGTAGTCGTAACAAAAAGCTATCCTAATTGAAATAGTGAACCACAATGCTCATAAGGTTACTTCTAAAAATTAATAATATCGTTTGAATCAATAATTAATGGATGTATGTTAATGTTAACCATACGGAAGATTTTTAAAATATTTTACTGGGTCTTTGGTATTAAAAATAGGATTTTATCTATTTACAAATAGTAACACCGCCAAAAAAGTGTTTCTGTTTGTAACAAAACTTTCTAATTTATAAAAAAAAGTATACCAACTAAAAAAAATTTTTAAACAAAATTCAAAAAACAATTTCTAAAATTGTTAAAAAATGTTTAATAAACTAACAAGAGAGAAAGGGTGAAAGAGTAAGAGAGATAGATAGAAAGAGAGATGAATAGAAATAAATAAGCTAATTTGTCTAAATTCCAAGAGCCGAGAAATTCCACTATATATTTATAAGACATTATTTTGAAAATAATCTCAACGACAATTTCTTACTTTCCATTCTGGTGAAAATAACGATTTTTGCTTCCGATAGAATTGGTAATTAATCGATTAAGAAGTCCGATATAATTAGTCTCTAAAGCTTTTACGATTAATAGAAGCTAAATTTGTAACGTGAAAATAACCCAGTTGTGAAAGCCACTGGAAAACTGCATTTAAAAAAGTGTGACGTGAATAAAGAATTGAGTGTAAGGATAGAAAGTTAGTTTTCAATCTAAATCTAAATCTAAATATATATATATATATATATATATATATATATATATATATATATATATATATATATATATATATATATATATATATATATATATCGAAAGAAGAGAAAAGAGAGCAGAAATATACAAGCTCGTCCAAATGGAAAAGAGAGTGACACGATATATTCCTCTCTGATAAGGAAACTGTCATCATGATGGAGAGAATAAAGAAAACGTTTCACTTTGACTCATTCGTAAAAACAGAAAAAAAAGAAGTGCGTATATAAAAGATCAATTAGCAAACGGATGTCGTTCTCCAATCAGATCAGGGAGATTTGTAACAAAAAAAAAATTGATGACATTTTCTTTTTCTTCACAGAGATTAGATACATATACATTTCAAACGAGAAATGAAATTTATTTCTAATTTTAGAAAATCACATAAGGAACACATCCATTTCTTAAAACTTTATAATGTGAATAAAATAAAAATTTTAAATGGCGGATCCAATATGGCGAACTTTTAGTCCTTTTTAAACACTCTTTTAAAGTCATCGCAGTAACTTTCAACCCAATTTAAACATTAAGAAATGTAAATTAATCAATTAATTAATTTAAAATTAATTAAACTTAAATTCTCAAAATTGACATAATCAATTAACCTTAATCTAATTATAATTTTTAGTAGTTTACGATAGGGTTACCATTTGATAATTTTAGGATGAAAACGGTTTTTGTAACTTTGTTTTTATATTTCTCTGGTTGTTATTACTATATCCAGTGTTTGCGCGCGCGCCCACTTATCCTAAATCTGGTTTCAAAAACCTGCAGACGAGACTATACGAGGTATTACGTCGTCCATTGGAATTCCATAGTATGGACCGGGTTGCATAGTCTGCTCTCGTAAAACTGGATTTCCGCCAGATGGTGGCTTGCCACTGACTGACTGATAGACAGGTGTAATAATAGACGTAACGAGGAAGAGAGGAATCAATCGAGAGTGAATGTGTTCAAAAGATTCTCTTTCTCCTTTCCCTCTGTGTATATATATACAAGTCCAGGGTTATAGATATAGTATTTACATACCTATATATATATATATATATATATATATATATATATATATATATATATATATATATAATATATATATATATATATATATATATTCCTATTATATAAAAACATTTCTCCGCCGCCGCAGTGTCAGGATTTTTTAAGGGCCCCCTCATGAGGGCCGTCATCAAAAGGCCCCCTAAATAGTAACTTATGATAACTCCAGGTCAAAATATAGGTCAATTTTGACCTTTGTTATAACCTACAGGTCAAAAAGTAGCCATACAAGGCCTCTCTAAAGGGTCTGTCCCTAGGTCAACATTTAGGTAAAATCTGACCTATTTTTTAACCAACACGACAAAAAAGCGACCCCAATAGGGTCCATCAAGGGGTTGTTCCCTTAGTCAAAATATAGGTCAAATTTGACCAAATTTTCGACCTGTAGGTTAAAAAATGTGTCACATTTGACCTAAATTTTGACTTAGGGTAATGACCCTTTGGAGGGTCCTTATGAGGCCTCTTTTTGACCTGTAGGTTAAAAAAATAGGTAAAAATTGACCTATTTTACATCTAAGGGCTAAATTTTTCGATCTGCAGGTTAAAAAATAAGTCACATTTGACCTAAATTTGGACTAGGTTGTAAAGTTACGTCAAAAATTAGATTAAAATTGAAACCGCTGTCAACAATTTAAAATTCAAAATGGCGGCTTCAAAATGGAGACCAAAAAAATTTTTAAGTTAACGAATCTTTCTGAAAATGCCTACTTAGGCGTTTTCGGGGTCACTGAATACAAATCAGTATTCGAAAATTCAAAATGGCGGCTTCAAAATAGCAACTAAAAAATTTTAAAGTTAAGGAATTCGTTAACTTTTAAATTTTGTTGGTCGACATTTTGAAGTTTCGACCACGGATTTTGATTCAGTGACCCCAAAAAATACAATATTACAATGTCATGTTTTAAAAAAAAAAAAATTTTTTTTGAACATTTATGGCACAAAAACTTTATTTTCACTGGACTGTGAGGGGGTTAAATAAATTCATATCAATTTTAAATTATATTTCAAAAAATGTAAAAAACAATATTGTAAGGAGCAAAAATATAAATACGAAGTTTGTAAAATTTGTTCTCTTTCATTTACATTCGAGCGAGAAATCGTTGGAAAAAGATCGAAAAAAACGAGAATATCGTCAAAAATACATGGTAAACAAATGAATACCTAAGTTCTGTCTTTTTTCTTTTATGAAAAGAGAGATTCTCAAATGCAACACTACATTAGAAAAAAATTTTATTTGATTCAAATAACTGATTACTTGACTATTATCAATTAAATTTTTATTTGAATCAAATAATATTTATTGGAATCAATTAAATGGTATATGCTTCAAAGACTGAAATTATTGGTTCAAATATCATTTAATTGACTTCAATAAATATTATTTGATTCAAGTAAATAGATAATAGTCAATTAATCAGTTATTTGAATCAATAATAAATTTTCTTTCTGTATATCTTTCAAGTAATTAAAATTGTAAAATTATGCACAAAAAAAGACAAGATATAAGAAAATCAAGATGAAACCAAGTAAAAAATAGGGGGTTGGCACAAATTCTGAACCCGTTTATACATCTTAAAACCAAACATTTTTTAAAAGTACCCTACCTACTTTAAACTTTAAATCTAGAGTATAACAATTTTTTTAAAGAATTTTAAAATCATAATTTCGAGGCTGAAATTCAGTCAAAAATGTTTCTATAATGGGAATAGTTTTAGTGAAAAGTGGGCTCTGGGTTTAATATAAACCAAAATAAAGCATTGGTGGATTTCGTAGATTTTTAAAAAATTGGTAGAATTATAATATAATACGTGTATTATATGTATAATATGTGTGTGTGTGTAAAGTATTTATACATAGTATACATATAGTACATATATACTATAAATATAGATGTAAATATACATGTGTAGGCAAAGTGGAAATACCGCCGCCAGGAACAAAACGGGAGATTTTAACCTCACCTACTCAGGCTACCTACCAATTTATACTACGCGGAAGGAGATTAAGGAGAAGGAGTTGTAGGTTTGCTTTACACATATACCGGGACAAGAGAGAAGTCCAGAGAAGCTGGTTCGGCCGGTCTAACCTGATTCTTAAACCCTGGCCTGGCTCTCCTGATCAGATTGGACCCATCACCGTGGGGTCCGTCTCATTTCAAGTAACCTCGACGCCCTCGCCACGAATGGCAGAATTCTCCCGGAGCTCCATCACTGCACAAATATCTTCTTCCAATTTTATTCCTTTCGAACATTTTTTGGGATATTTTCAGTAAAGTTTCTAGTAGCAGTTGCATAAGAAGAAGTTTTGATACTAATATTAGTTGTAGTGCAATATTAGTGATAGTTCCAGTTGCAGTGATAATAGTTTTCAATAGTAGTGATATTTTTGGTAGCAATTATAGTATTTTTAGTATTAGGGATTGTAGTTACGGTACTGATTCGGTAGTTTTAATAGTAGTGATTGTTTCAGTAGTAGCGGTAGTAGTTTTAATAGTAGTGACAGTAGTTTCAGTAATAGTAATAGTTTAATAGAAATTTTTAGCAGTACTCGAAAACAATACTATAGTTAGAAATCTAGCATTCTTTTAGCATCCTACAAATTCGGTTGTGATTTCATCATTTCCAATTGGATTACTAACAAAGGAAACCATAGTGATTATGCCGATGATGTGAATGATGATGATGATGATGATGATGATAGACCAGTGTCTATAGTGAAAGTGAAAAAAGTGAAGTGTTCCTTAAAAAACGAATCATCCACTTTACCCAAAGATTTTTGTTTCTTTCTGTAAAAACATTTTAAATAAAATCTACCATCTGGTATAGCAGAATAAAAAAGGTCTTAACAATTTCCCTCCTATATAAAATTTTGGAACAGTTGGTTAACAGCATTCTCCAAATATTCGTTTCCAAGTGGTGAAAATCCGGATAAGAAATAAGTAAAAATTGAAAAATTGAAAACAAGAAGCTTTCTTAAAAATTAAAAATTCGGATCATTGTTAAAAACGGAAAATTAAAATCTTTTAAAAAATGGAAATTAGAACCTAGTCTAAAAGGAAGGTGATTGAAAGGTAGCTGATAAAGCTTTAGTCTTTTAGCTTAAAATCAGATTTAAGTCAATTTAAGTCCATTCTAATGTAAATAGTGATAAAAGTATAAAAGTGCTAAACAGTCAAACTCTTAAAAATTTTCGTCAAAAGTGGAGTATAGAAAGTTAAGATTCATTTTTCAGTGTTAGAGAGAATATCCTTTGAAAATTAAAAATTAGAATCATTCAAAGTATACACATGATAGTTAGAATAAGCGTTTTGGTCTTCATTACAAAAAGGCATTTCCTAATGTTACTTATGTAAACAAACACACTGAGTATAAGAAATTTCGAAATCGACCTTCAGACTCATGTACACCTCTCTACCTATCTATCTATATATATACACTACACATCAAATAAATCCTTCAGAATTTATCAAAAATGGATATTCATTACCGCACAATTCAATTATATTTTTGAATACTATTCCTTTCGATTGCTATCGATTGAGGAAATTATTAAAAATGACAGTATCTATAATTAATAATCGCTGTATTATTATTTTTGAAAAAACGATAGTTGAAAAAATAATTTTATAGTGAAAAACGTCATCATCCCTTTTGTAGATTATTATCATCTCCTGCGTGTAATTAATTGCAGTTCTTAACTCAATGAAATAGTTATTACTCTAAATAATCAATTGAATTCTAAATTTTTATTTTATTTATTTATTTTATTTTAAACAGACGTATTCTAAGAAAAAGAAAACAACTTAAAAATTACTAGTGAATAATTATAAAAAATATTGTTAATCATCTGTAGAAGCAAGAAAATTTTTATGTTCAAAACTATAGTTGAAAATATCCAAAAACAATGCGTAAAAATTTTGAAACGCTTGTGCACCACTTTCTCTAAAGAATATATTCATTATATATCCATTAGGTTTGTAGCTTTAACCAATTGTGCGGGTATGAATACAATCCTAATTGTTTGCGAAAATCCATATTTTATATTCTATAAGTCAACGAACTTCAATTGTATTTTGCTTTCCCTAAATTCAAAAGTATACTTTTTCTTTGAAACTTTACTGTTAGAAACGACAACAAGAACAACAGGAACATTAACAAAAAGATTAACAAAAATATTAGCAAAAAACAGCAAAAAGAACAGTAAGAAAAATAGTAGAAAAAAAATATTAATAACAGTGCCAAGAATAGTAGCAAGAACAGTAACAATAATATTATCAAGAACAGCATTAAGAACATCATTAAGAATAGTATTAAGAATAGTATGAAAAATAGTAGCAAGAAGAGTAACAAGAATATTATCAAGAACAACATAAAGAATATTACTAAAAATGGTAGCAAATACAGCAACAAAAATAGTCGCAGGAACAGTAAAAAGAAAAGCAGCAAGAACAGTAAGAAGAATTTTAACAAAACTAGTAACAAGAATATTAACAAAACTATAGTTACAAGACTAGTAGCAAGAAAAGAAACATTAATATTATCAAGAACATCATTAAGAATAGTATTAAAAATAGTAGCAAATACAGCAACAAAAATAGTATCAAGAACAGGAATAAGAACAGTTCCAAGAATGGTAGCAAAACCAGTAACAAAAAAGGCAGCAAGAACATCAAGAAGAATAGTATCAAGAACAGCATTAAGAATATTTTTGAAAATTGTGTCAAGAACATTAGCAAGAATAGTAACAAGAATATTACCAAAAACATTATTAAGAATAGAAACAAAAACAGTATCAAGAATAATAGCAAGAACAGTAACAAGAATAGTATTAAAAACAGTGATAAGAAGAATAGCAAGAACACTAAAAGACTACTAAAAGGAATAGTAACAAAAATAATAACAACAATGATACAACAATCAAGAAGCAGCACGACCAGAACAGAATCCAATATGGTCAATGTTGAAACCAATCATCCCACTTCACCTTGACTGTCAACCCTCTTCCAAAAAAAAAGTAACTCCTCATCGACAAACTAATACCGAAAAACTCTAAAATTCAATGTTTTTCCCAAAAAAATGTCCCTAAATCCAAAAATAACTTTCTCCCATCCCTTGTTGTCTCATATCTATATTTCTCATCTCAAGGAAAATTTCTCTTTTCAGTAATTACTCCCAAAAACGAACGAGAGAGAGAAACACATCGGGGAGTCTTCTAAAGGGAATAAGTGGATCCCCTCGAGAACGATAACCTGACGTTTCCAGAAGAGACCTTGCCACCACCTGTCGGGGCAACACAGGTACACACATAACGCGCACAGGTCTCTTGGAAACACGCATATCTGAGAGGTTAGAAATCTAGGCTAGCAAAAGAGGAAAATTCAAAATTCTCACATATGTACTCACTTGTTCAAAGATTGCGAGCATTGGTTCCAGTTGACACTATAGGGAGATTTTTTCCTTGGGTGGGGGACTGGGGTTGATAATGGGCGGACCCCAGTTTAAAAAAATGGGGGTGGTGGGAGGGTGGAAAAAAGGGGGACAAAACTACAAACTACTAAGCGTCCCTCTTGAGTTCCGGATCACATCTCCGCGGATAATAACATTTTTCCCCACATCCGAGGCTGTGCCTCAATTTTTTTTTTCGTTTTTCAAAACAATCTCTGATGATCCGACGGCGCAGACACTAATTCACCTTTTTCTTTTAATTTATATATCCTGACACAAAAAATTTTATCCACAAATGGCACTATTCTTTTTTTTTTACTTTTCTTCTCTCCCAAAAAAAGCACTCTCACTTGATATCGAGTTTTCACTTTAGTATCATCTCTCTTCTCCTCTCGTGGTGATTCTTCCGGTTTCACAGCGTGTACCGGTGTCTCTCTTTCAAGAAAGAGGTGGGAAAATGGGGCGGTGAGGGTGGGGGAATGGTGGAATTTTCTTCTTCGTTTGCAGTATCAGGAAAAAACCAAAACACGAACTTAATTTTTGTCGTAGAGCAAGCGAATCAATTTGATTTGGATTTTGAATATTTTTTTGAGAAAAACAACACTTGGGAATGGATGGTGAGATGATGATATTTGAAAACCAAAGTTAGCCGCTGCAAGCAACGAGCGAACCTTGGCGCTCGGTCCTCGGAGTTCTCTCTTCTCTTGAGATAGGCAACATGGCCGCCGCCGCCTTCCAGCATCCAAACCTTCTCCCCCCACCTCGCCTCTCTTTTTCTGACTTCGTCTTTTAACTTTTATCTCACTCCAACACGTTGAATTCTGCCATTCACCATCGAGACTCTCTCTCCTTTACCTGAGTTTCAATGTCTCTCTTTTACCTTTAAGAGTAATTCTTCCCTCTCTTTCTTTCTCTCTCTCTCCCCCACGCAACCACTTTGGATCCGTCCCGAGACTCCCACTCCTAAAGTCCCTCGAGGCATTATCTCTCTCTCTCTCTCCTTCAGAAGAGCACGCAGGTAGCCAACAAAACGGTTAGAGATTATTATGAAGGACAAGGATATACAAAAATTGAAACAATAGAAAAATAGGATTTTTTCTTAGAGGAAAGAATTTCAAATTCCTGATGATTTCTGGTTAAAAGTTGACTCTCTTTTTTTAAGAGTTAGGCTAAAGATAAGAGTGAGACGCACGCGCAAAGAGTGGGGAGAGTTGGGTCCAGTGTAGGAGGAGAGGGGGGGAGAGATTGGCGGAGGGACGGACCCAAGTGCGTGAAGCTGTACTGGCGCGCAGAGGAAGATTAAAAAGAAGAAAAAAGAAGATGGAATTAAAAGAGGAAGAAAAAAAAAGAGTCGTGAAAAATGGGCACCAAAGAGAGAAGAAGAGAGAAAGAGAGATAGCCCTCGGGTTACGCTTCTTAATGCGACCCTGTTCAGGGAGGCATCACATATGGGCCTTGACTACACACATATATGTGTATGTATCAGTAAACCGTAGCTTTTGCTGCAAACACCACAAGCACCATGGAAAATTTTCAATTGCTTCCAGCCGATGGCTAATCGAATATGTTCTTTCTCTCTCTCTCTCTTTCTTTCGTGGTTAACTTGTGGTCCCCTTTCCCCACCCTTCCAGCAATATAGTTACTGCCAGAGTGCCGGACGGTCCCAAACTCTCTCCCTCTCTGTCTCTCTTGGTAATGGCGCGAGATTCACAATTTCGTTTCGTATATATCGTTGTCGTCGGTACGTAACGCGTGGGCGTAACATAAGAAAAACATTCGCGCGTTTCTCTCGCTCCAACGCGAGACCTAACTTAACCCTTTGCTGTGAATGGCTATATAGTAAAGGCGCTTCTGTATAAAGTGACCTTGAAATTGACTGTCGATTTTTAATTATTTTTTCTAAAAGTAAACTATTGGAGAAATAAGTGGATGGTAATTTTTGTTTGATATTGTTACTATAAATGTATTGCTTTTGTTAGTGTCACTATTAGTGACAGTAAAGTCCATATTAGTGTCAGTAAGTATTAGTATCTCTGGCGTCGTTATAGGTGTCGATAGTGATTTATTAGCGTGTGTGGCGCGAATGTCACTACTAGCGACACTATTAGTTTTACTAGCGTTACTATTAGCCTCACTCTCATCACTACTTGTATTTCTATCGTCAATATAATATAGTAATACTAATATTGACGCAAGAAATACAAATAGTGAAGCTAATAAGGCTAATAGTGATGCTAATGATACTAATATTGACGCAAAAAATACAAATAGTGATGCTAGTGTGGCTAATAGATTCACTATTTGTATTTCTAGCGTCAATATTATAGTATTAATAGCGTCATTATTAGACTCACTAGCATCACTATTAGCAATACAAGCGTCACTATTAGTGGAAATATTGTTTTAGTGTTCTTCTAGCATTAATACAGTCACTATTAGTATTGCTGGTGTCACTATTACTAGAAATAATGCGGGGTAGTGTTCTTCTAGCTTTATTAGCGTCACTCTTGGTATTACTATAGTGTCACTATTATTGTCTCACTAGCATCACTATTTGTATTACTAGAGTAAATATTAGTGTCGTTGGCGTCACTATTAATAGAAATAGTGCGGTAATGTTCTTTTAGTGTTACTAGCATCACTATTAGAGGTCGTTCATAAACTACGTCAATCCTTAAAGGGGGGGTGGAGTTACAGTTGTCACGCAACCAGGAAAAATCAGGGAATTTTCATCGGAATCCTGGAAAATTATCGTTTTCTAAAGTTATTGTGCTTATTCTTGAAATCTTATTTTTCTTAAATATTTCAAAATTAATTCAATTTTAAAAAAATTGCGTTTCCAATTTTTCTTCGCAATAATTCAATTATTTTCATTAATAATCAAATTTTTTAAAGAGATTCAATTATTTTCATAAATAATAAAAAACTTTATTGTTTTTCAATTATTTTCATAATTAATAAAACTCATCGCAGAATTTCAATTATTTTTAATACAATTTTAATGGAATTTCTTGAAAAATGTAATTATTCTTAAAAATTCATAAAAGAAATTCAATTATTTTAAAAAGCCTTCCTATAAATTATTTATTAGAATTTAAGTATTATTGTCAATACATGTTTAATTAAATTTTTTGCAAGAATTATATTATTTAAAAAAATTTTAATGAAATTCTTTTTAACAATTCAATTTTTTTTCAAAATAATTTAAATAAAATTCTTCGTAGAAATTTAATTAATTTCAATAATAATTTATCAAAATTCAATTATTTTCAATATCTATACCCAAGTATAGCACGCTGTATCACCTGAGTGTCATGGCGATATCTATTGGGGATATTCCTGTGATACTGAGAAAGTGTCAAAATGTCTGCTTCTTTTGAATATCCCTGTGACATTCCTGCAATAATTGAAGGGAAATTGCTGTGACATCGATGAGATACTGCTGTACTATTTCAATAAAATTTCACAAAAGAATTCAATTAGGTATTTAAAAAGAAATATTATTTAAAAATTCGTCTCAAAAATTCAATTATTTCAATTATCTTTATAAATTATAAACTTTTTCTCCAAAATTCAATTATATTCACGGAGAAAAATTTATTCGTACTGATTACAATAGTCTATATTACTGCTCGGATATGTGACCACTTTTTGTGATCATTACTATAGCTGTTGTAAGCAGTACAAACGTGAAGGTATCCCTTGCAACAGCTATAGTAATCGTTCCTACTAAATTCTTAACACATTACATAGTTTTCGTAATCATTCCAAAAAGTGGTCACATATCCGAGCTGTAATGTAGACTATTGTAATCATTAAAAATAATTTTTCTCCGTGTTCAAAAACCTTTCTCAATTCAATCAAATTTTTTACAGAGATTCAACCCAAGCAGCACGGAATATAACCTTAAATTGAAGGGAATATTACATTTCATATTCGGAACATTCCAGTGGAATGTTCAAGAGATCTTAAAGTAATATTAAAATGTCCGCCCCACAGGAATATTCCAAGATAACATTTAGGGAATGTTCCACGGTAATATCGGAGTAATATTCCAGGATGATGTTGAAGGAATGTTCCACCGTAATATTAATGGAATATTCCAGGGTGATGTTGAGGGAATGTTGCCAGATAATATTAAATATGTTGAAAATACCGTTGAGTCTCGTTTTTACTAAAGAAAAAAGAAAAAGAGAAAAAAAAGTCAAATTTTTTTAAAGTATGAAATTTTTGAATATTTTCAGGGAATATTCTGGGAATATTCCTTTAACATTACCTTGGAATATTCCATTAATATTACGGTGGAACATTCCCTCAACATCATCCTGGCATATTACTTTGAAATTACCGTGGAACATTCCCTCAATGATATTTTGGAACATTCCTGTGGGGCGGACATTGTAATATTACTTTAAGGTCCCTGGAACATTCCACTAGAATATTCCGAATATGAAATGTAATATTTCCTTCATTTTAAGGTTATATTCTGTTTCGCCATGATGGGTACATTTAATTTTTTTATCCTCGATATATATCATTCATTTTGATAAGAAAATGTTATTAATTATGAGAACAATATGAAAAAAATTTTTTTTTGAAAGTTATACAACTTTAAAGTTTTGAGCGAAAAAAATATCGGTTTTTTTCAAAATTAAAGTGCTTATAAAACTTTTTGGGATAATTTATATAATTTGGAAATTGTGGGATCTTTTTCGGCACTTATTCTAGAGTAATTTCCAATAGGATAGATTGTTAAATTGTTTACAACAATTTGTAAACATTACATTTTGTTGTAATATGCAGTGTGGGGCAAAATGGGGTACCTATGTGTTGGGCCATGCCGGGTGGTATTTAATATTCATTGAACTACGTAAAAACATTATATTATGCATATTTAACAACTTTCCGCAGAAAAGTCAATATTTTTGTTTCGGAGTATTATGCTATCGATGTTTCACAATCGATATATCGATATTTTTCATTATCGATGTTTTTTTGTTAAATTCTGGTAAATATTGCTTGTTTTTTTCATAATAATAAAGAATCTTACTTTTTGTTTGTATTTAAAATCTCGTACAACAAGAATTAAACAAATTTTGAAAAAATATTCCATGTTTTGTATCGTAATTTGATACCACCCCATTTTGCCCCACCCATGGGGCAAAATGGGGTTTTGCACCTTCTCAGAAAGTGGGATATAAGTTCTTTCAAAAATTTTTTTCTCCGCTATTATCATAATTTCTTCAAACCTAAGAGTACAAAGAAGAATTCTGATGATTAGTTGAATCGATTTATTCGTTTGGTTCTCTGTAAACAGCCAATTACAAAAAGGTACCCCATTTTGCCCCACTCTCCCCTATTTTTAATACAAATTTTTATCAAATTTCTTGAAAAAAGAAATTATACTTAAAAATGTTATTAAAATTCGTCAAAAGAATTTTCATTACCTATTTAAAAATTTGTTCATAAAATTCTTTATGAGAGTTCAATTTTAAAAAACATTCAATTTTTCTAAAAATTTTTTATTTTTATATTTAAATAATTGAATTCTCGTAGAATTTTGTAATAAAAATTGATTTAAATATGCGAATTTCAATTAAAATTTTAGATAATATTTGAATATTAAAATCTCTAAATTTGAATTTGTAAAAATGTTTTCTAATTTGAATTAGTAATTGACTTTTTGCTTTCGAATTAGCAGGTTTTAGTAATAAATAGTCGTTTCTACTAATTTAATAGTAAAATTTACTAATTCAAAAGCAAAAAGTCAGTCACTAATTTTAATTTTTTAAAAAAAGTTATTAATTGAATTTTTTTAAGTTATTTGAAGTTTTCATTTCCTAACAGATATATTTTTAATTGAAGAATTTTCAAATAATCGAAATTTCATGAAATTTAATTGTAAACAAATAGATATGAAAATTTTCAAAGAAGTTTTTCAAAAATTATTAAAAATAATTAATTTAAAGAAGAATTTTAAGGGGTTACATGGGTCAAAACGTCCGGACAATGTATGATTGTTTAATTATTTTTTTTTTCATAAAATAAATAAATTTTTTTATTTGAGTGTTTTTATATCTTAAAGTACACTATTAAAAGAGTAACTTGTAAAAATTTCGTTAAAAAATATTTTAAATCAGGGCCGTACCTACAGGTTCTTTGAGAACCCTTCCAAAAAAGCGGTGGTCACGATATCTTCTGACCGGTTCATTTAAAATCAAAAAACCAAATATTTTCTGTTAGTGGATGAGTATAGCTCGTGATTGAACGAAGGAATATATTTTTGTTGATTAGAACCGATTTTACATGGTCTTAATGGTTCTAGAAATTTTAACTTTTGATAAAAGACACTGTCAAACATCCAAATTTCAATTTCTTTGAAAACCCTTCGTTCAATCACGAGATATATTCACCCACTAACAGAAAATTTTTTGTATTTTGATTTTAGATGAAGCAGTCAAAAGATATCTTAACCACCGCAAAAGCAATTTTTTTTAAAGGGGCCTGAAGAACTGTTGCCACGGGCCTGATTTTGAATATTTTTTATAAAAAATTTAATATCTTTCTCATTTAATAGTGTACTTTCAGATACCAAAGTGTTCAAATAAAAAAATTTATTTATTTTATAAAAAAAAAATTATTAAAAAAACATACGTTTTCAGGTCGTTCTGACCCATGTAACCCCTTAATTAACCCGTTGACTGTCGCTGACGCATATATGCGCAAAACTAAACTGGCCAAAAGCGGTTCATGACGCATATATATGCGCAACTTAAAAAAAGTAATTAAAAACTTCTTAAATGTTCCTGAAACAGGTTACTCGGGGGTTTTCGAGGTCGCTAATTACGAATATGACATTCGTTTTCCAAAATTCAAAATGGCGGATCCAATATGGCGGACAACAAAATAAAAAATTGATCAGATTGACTTGAAACGTAGTACTAGGGGGTTTTTGGGGTCGCTGATTACGAATCTGACATCAGTATTTCTAAATCCAAAATGGCGGATCCAAGATGGCGGAATTTTTTCAAAATTCGTCGAATTTGCTTCACATGTATACATGTGAATATGGTAACCAATAAGTTTTAATAATTTTATAAAATTTAATAATGTCGCTAATAACCCGGTAAGAAGAGGTTGATTAAAATAGATGAAAATGTTTACACAAAATTTCAAAAATGACATTGGTTTGGAATTAAAAGTAATTGTGAATTTTGACCATATATGCAGTCATTTTAATACATTTTATTAATTTTTCATTAAAATTAATTAAAGTGTCAGCCCTTATAGTGAAAATAGTGAAGTAATGTTATTTTAGCGTTAGTAGCGTCACTACTAATAGAAATAGTGCGGTGGTGTTCTTCTAGCGTTAGTAGCGTCACAACTAATATTACTCGCGTCACTATCAGTAGAAATAGGGGCATAGTGTTCTTTTAGCGTTATTACCGTCACTATTAGTGGAAATAGGGTGATAGTGTTCTTCTAGTGTTAGTAGCGTTACTATAAGTAGTAGCAAATATTAGTAACAATAAAACAAAAATAATAATAATTATTATATACAGTGGAGCCTCGATTATCCGGCCCTCTGTCAACCGGCACCTCTGTTAACCGTCCTCATTCCGAAATGAGATTTTTTTTTGCTTACAGTTAACATAATGTATAATATATTATTTGTCAATTTTGATCAACATGACGACAAGTCTTGGTATATTTCTCTATATATAAAATTTGTTTACGTGTATTTGTCACTTTGTTTATCTTTTTCTCTGTCTACATAAAGTGTATTGTGAGCATATTGGGAATTTGATTCAGTATCGAAACAAAGTTTGTTACAAGTGTTTTTTCTCTGCCAAAGTTATAAATTTTATTCATTTAAAATGAATCCTGTTGCATCTACATCAGGTGGACAAAAACGAAAAAGAAACGTGATTACTTTAGAAAAAAATTGGAGATAATTAAACAACTCGAAAAAGGTGCAACTGCCGTTTCTTTGAGTAAAATTTACAATGTTCCGCGAACTACTATAAGTGACTTAAAGAAACGCACAAACGAAATTGTGCAGTATACTTCGCGAATGGAATCTCTGAGTAGTCCCATAAAAAAAAAGAAAACAATGAAAAAAGCAGTAAATGAAACGCTTGATACGGTACTTTATTCGTGGTTTATTCAGAAAAGAAGTGAAGGAATTCCACTTTCTGGACCAATTGTGTCTGCAAAAGCATTATTTTTTAATAAAGAATTAAATGGCGATGCCAATTTTAAAGCGAGCAATGGTTGGTTAGAAAAGTTCAAAAATCGTCACGGTATACGTGAATTAAACATTGAAGGAGAAAAAAATGAGTGCTGCTAGTGTCGAAATCGTTAATGATTTCAAAGTGAAGTTCCAAAAAATAATCGATGAAAATGGTTTTACACGCGACCAGGTATACAACGCGGATGAAACTGGTTTGAATTATAAAGCATTGCCAACGAAAACACTTGCTCCCATCTGTGAAAAATATGCGCCAGGATTTAAAATGCAGAAACAAAGAATCACAGCATTGGTGTGCGCTAACGCAAGCGGGAAAAATCGAATCCCTTTGCTATTGATTGGTAAATCAAAACGTCCACGTTGTTTTAAAGGGTTAAACATGAATGCACTCCCATGCACGTATGCAGCACAAAAGAACGCGTGGATGTCACAAGAAATATTTAAGCAATGGTTTAATATGGTAAATAAAATTTCAATTGTTATTTTTTTAATTTAAATTTTGAATTCAAAGGGTTAAAAATATTTTTATTTTAGGTGTTCGTGCCAAATGTGCAGAAAGATTTGAAGTCAAAAAATTTGCCACCAAAAGCAATTTTGGTTTTAGACAATGCACCAAGCCACCCTGAAGCCAGTTCACTGACAAGTGATGATGGAAATATCACGTGCTATTTTTTACCTGCAAATACAACATCATTGATTCAACCAATGGATCAATCCGTTATCGAGACATTTAAACGTCGATATAGACAAAAATTCATTCAAAATCTCGTGCTGGAAGAACACCTGCATCTTCAAGAATACTGGAAAGCATACAATTTGAAACATGTCATCGATAATTCTTCGGATGCTTGGGCTGAAGTTTCCGAAGAAACACTCAGAAGATGTTGGAATAAATTGTGGCCTGAATCATCTGACGAGTTTCAAGAGAACATTGTCTCTGAAAGTGATAATGTGACAAATGACATTTTAACTGAATCAGTTGATATTTTTTCACTCAATGAAGATGAAGTTCGCGAATGGTTAGTTTGTGACGAAGCATTAAATTGCAATGCATTTATGACAGACAAAGAAATTCTTGACAGTGTGGTTGAAACAGACGCTGACTTAGAAGACGACACAAATATCGAATATGATGGTAGTGACAAGACCGAAAACAGAGTAAATACAAAAGATTTGCGCAAAGAAGCAAAAGAAGCATGTTATAATATGCAAAAATTTATTGAATGGTACGAGCAGCAAGACGACGCAAACGTTCTGGACAATATGATTCTTCGTCGTCTACGCACATATGCAACAAATAAATCAAAAAGTAAAGTTAAACAAACAAAAATGACAGATTTTTTGTTGCATAATTAACTTTTTGTGAATAAAAATGTTTTTAAAACATCATAAATTTATGTACCTCTATTATCCGTCTTTTCGATTATCCGGCAGGGTGTTGGTCCGGTGCCTGTCGGATAATCGAGGCTCCACTGTACTACTACTAATAATAAAAATTATAGTTATTGTTGTTATTTTTATCATCATTAT